>CM070830.1:29947717-30547717 GCA_036326025.1 Chrosomus eos | reverse complement strand
TTACAGAAATGTGTGGAGAAGAACTAAAAATAAGACAAGATTCAGTAATTATTAGCTTTAGGTGTGCCATGTTTGCCGATACGTCAGCTTTGAACGTTAGTGTTTAGGAAAGTTGCTTCCGCCACAGAATAGCACCAAAACAGCGACTTTTTTTCTCGCATCCGAGTTTATGTTATATCTCTCAGTTCTGATCTTTTTCCCTTAGTATATATCGCACAATCCTGAGGACAAGTCAGAAATGCGAAATGTAAACTCTAAAATGTGAGAGGAAAAACTCGCAATTATCTTTTGAAACGTTTTATTCTGTTGCTGTCTGAAAGAAACAAGCTTCCGTTAAGCGCTCTCTAGTGGCGGATATTGTTTTCCTACAGCACTAAGTTACGACTATTGGTTTTATTGTTATTATGATGTACCTATAAATTCGGTGGAAATAAAGAGCAGAAGTTAGCTATTGTTGCTCAGTGATGTGAGTAGCAGCTAGGCTAATGTAGAACTGACCATAACATTTTCCAGTTACGTGAGGGTGTCAACAAACTTATTTTTTAAATGTTTTTATTCAATAAATCAAGTAGTACAAAAAAAAAAAAATCACAGAATTAAATCATATTATTTAATGTTGATTTTTGTACATATAACGTGCCTCTTCATGCCCCTCCCTGGCCTTATTTACATGTCCCTATCCCATTTTTTTCTTTTAAGCTTTCAAAATGGACACCGAGGGCATTGAGTCATGTAGCATTTCAGAAAGTATGGTGGTGCAGGAGGACATCCCGCCTGACCCTTCTCTGGCCACCGACTTAATAGTAAGAAATCTGTTGTTCTAGCCACACTTTTTGACAAGGAATTGTCACAGAATAATGTGAGAAGAGCAACAATTATGTGAACAGCAGTCAGATTAGGCAAATATGACTGTTTTGTCTTTTACTGTAGGTTACATGCAAAATTATTCTCTTAATCATAACTAAACATGATAAATTCGCTAAATAGCTTAAAAAAACATATTTTTTTCAGGCTATATTTTCTTGCCCTATTTCCTTTTTTTAAAGCATAAACTACTTAATGGAAAATCTAATTACCTATATGATATACAAAAAATAAACTCAATTCAAGATATATTTCCATCCTCTTTTTTGAGATTTATATTTTATCCAGGATATTAGGAAATGGTGGAGACACGAAAATGTCTTTTTGACCTGTTCAGGTGAACGCAGAGACTCAAATTGACTCTGAGACAGTGTCACATGGAATGAACCATGTAGAGGGGGGGTGGCCAAAAACGATGGATGCAGGCGACATTGAGGCAACTGGCCGCTACAGGAAGAAAGTGCAGAAGGATGTGTGTTATCAGCACACGGTTATGGAAATTGCTACTGTGAGTGCCAACACCATAACCACAATTCCTCAGTAGACTTCATGAAGTGATTGTAATTCTGACTCGGTGTATTGTCTTCCTGTCCGCTGCAGGTCACGGAACACTGTGTCAAGCAGAGCAAAGCTGACATATACTCAGATTTTTATCAAGCTAAGAGGGTGGTGAAGAAAACAAAGCCGAGGCGTCAGCAAGAGCCATCAGCGAGAACAATCAATGTGTTCAGGTGAGCACACGCATTAGAGCACATAGACACCTTGTTTAGACATAGGTAGGTAGACGCAGTATGTCATTTCTGTCCCACTAATGTAACTAAAATGCTACGTGATTTTCTCTAGAGACCCAAATAAAAATAAGCGTGCTGCCACCAGTTTGTCCTGGCATCCACTCGATAATCATAAACTAGCTGTTGCCTACTCTTGCCTGGAATTTCAGAGAGCACCTAAAAATATGAGCTTTGACTCATATATATGGAACACTGGTATGTAAGGCACATATATATTATTCTGGCACACATGCCACTCTTGGTAATAATTTTATTTATTTTTTCCTACCTACAGAAAAAAGCAATAAACCGGAGATGACTCTGAAACCTGTATCTCCACTTGTTTGTCTGGAGTACAACCCCAAAGATATTCACATCCTTGTTGGGGGAGGCTACAATGGACAAATCGGTCGGTTTTTAGTATGAATGGTTATATAAGGCTTCTTGAATCCATCTGATCTGACACACTCAAGCTCAGAGATGCAGTCCTTACAGTCTACTCACGTTTATGTGCCGTTTAGATGTCTTTAATGTCCTCTAGTCAGAACGTTTGCCCTATTTTTAGGCTATTGGGACACACGGAGCGGCAGCCGGCCAGTACAGATGTCAGCCACTGAGCATAGTCATGGAGATCCTGTCTACAAGGCCATCTGGCTGCAGTCAAAGATATGCACTGAAACTTTCTCAGCTTCTACAGATGGTCAGGTCTGTGTACAGTGACACAAGCGTCTACAAACAGTTAAATAAGCCAACAATATTTCACAGCACCTTTTTGAACTGGACATCTATAACAAACCCTTCAAATTAGTCATGTTATGTACTGTAAACTCAAAGAAGTATCTGTATGACTCCAGGTACTGTTCTGGGACATTCGAAAGATTAGTGAGCCCAGCAAGCGGCTCGTGCTGGACCCCAGTAAGAAGGGGAACCATGACAATGCCTTTGGTGCCCTCTCAATGGAGTTTGAGAACACTATGGTAAGAGCAGTTCTCATTTTGTTTGGCCTATTCCCTTGTTGAAAACTCATTTTAAAAACATAAATGTTTTTTTTCCTTTTGATTACACAAGGCCAAGTTTTTGGTGGGCACAGAGCAGGGGGTTGTGGTCTCATGCAATCGCAAGTTAGAAACCCCAAACGAGTCAATTGTTGGCACATACCATGGACACCATGGCCCCATTTATGCCTTGCAGAGGAACCCTTTCTTTCCGAAGAACTTCTTAACCGTGGGTGATTGCACTGCCCGCATCTGGTCAGAGGACATCAATGAGACCTCCATCATGTCTACCAAGTAAGAACCTCGGTGTTGTTGGTCTGAAATACTGACAGAGCAGCATTTTTACCCCTCAGATGGGTTGTATTTTACTATGTGTGATGTAAATTTAGATCAACTATACTTTAAGTTATTGGTTCTCAATCAGGGAGGATGACTTTAATTTGAATTTGAATTGATTTAAAAAAGTTCTAAAATGTAAAATAATTTTACTCTAATTTTAAAAAGCTAAAAAACACTTAAAATCAACATGTAAAAATCAATCTTTTTATTTTCCCTTAATAACATTTGTTTTTATTAAAGAATGAACCGATCCGGGGCTGTATTACAAAGATTTCCTATCTTATTTATTGACTTTAATTAAGCAAATTGATTTAATATATCAATAAAAATGTCTGAAAAGTCAAAAAAGTTGAAAACCACTGCTTTAAGTAGTTGTTCGGTGCATCTACTTGCAAAGGAGCCAATATTTCTTATCTCATCTGTTTCTACAGAAATCACATGACTGATCTGTTAGATGGCTGTTGGAGTCCAGTCAGACCCTCTGTCTTCTTTACGGTGAAGATGGATGGGACCTTGGATGTATGGGACATACTATTTAAACAGAAGGACCCTACTCTCAGTATCAAAGTCTGTCCTACATATCTCCTTTTCATTCTGAGAATGTCTCCCACTTAAATATCTAATTATTATTTGTTTATACTGTTTGTTTTTTACTTATTCACAGGTTTGTGACGAAGCTTTGTACAGCATCCGTGTACAAAATAAAGACAGTTTGGTGTGCTGTGGATCTCAGCTGGGAACCGTCAAACTGCTGAGGATGTCACCAAGCCTGTTCAGACTGAAGAAGAATGAGAAGGCCTTGGTCTCAGAGGTGGGGCACAAATACACCTTCCTTAACATGTGCAAACACATTCACTCTTTAATATTCATATTGACATGAAATTAGAGTAACTGATGACAGGATATTTATTTATGAATGAAATATTCCTTTAAAGGGTACCTATTATGGCATTTAAAATGTTCCAAATAATGTTCTGGGAGTCCCCAACAACAGTTTTACATGCATGCAATGACAAAAAACACTTTTGTTGTCTTATAATATGCATTTATTTTTACCTGATTTGCTCACCGACTCCCTAATGATTCGTTTGACGACTCATTTGTCCAAACCCCTCCTTTGCGTGACGCTAATCGGCGGTGATTGGTCAGATGACCCAGTCAGTTATATTTTGCGTTAGCCCAAAGCTTAAACATATTGATAAAACACTGCAGTACTACAATACGCTTCACATAATTTCACATATTTCAAAAAACAAAAAAAATTACATTGGAGACCTAGAAGCTGCTGAGCGTAACTCTCACTCTCTCACACACACACACACACGCGCACGCACGCACGCACGCACGCACGCACACACACACACACACACACACACACACACACACACACACACACACACAACATAAAAGCAACAATTATTAATAGTACTTACAGGTTGTGATTCGGAGGAGGAAGCTGATCTAAATAAACTTGGTATTGAACGTTCCTTCAGTATCAGGCGACCCGCGAATCCACACTTGAAAGCATTTGTGTTTGTGAAGCGATCGTCATTAAAATAACGCGAACACAGCTCAAGGTGGCTATACTTGTGTGGTATAGTTGTAAATATAAACTCTAGCCACTGATTCTTCACATGCTTGTCCCTGGGCAGTGAAAAAAAAAGTTTGCTTTTGATTCGCACTTCAGAACAGAGTCTCGTCGACATGTTGTTGTCAGGTTTCTCTGTCTGCTCGGCGCGCGCACTGAGTGGGCGTGTCGAATTCAAATAACTTGTACAAGTGACGTACGAAAGTGCATCGTTCGTCTATCGATTCATATCAGCGACTCAGAGTCGACTCTTACTTTTGAGAGACTATAACTTTGTATACGGTGAACTTTCATATTTAAAACTTTGCAGGATTTTTGTTCACTTAGATCTATGTTACACACTACATGAAAGGTAATTTTCAAAATTCCATGATAGGTACCCTTTAAAAGATATATGATTCTCAAACACAAAATACTTTTTAGTCGTGTAGTGTAGATGTACACTGAACTGTTTGCGTGGATTTTTGCTTCATTGCAGATGTTCGAACGTGAGACCCGGAGAGGGAAGGTTCTGGAATCTCAGTTCAAAGATAGGAATCAAATGAAACAAAGCTGCTCCAAAGAGGATGAGGGGGAGGAAGGAGACATAGAGGAACTGCTGGCCTGTATAGAGATGGAGCTTTTTGAGAATGAGGATTTTGAGAAGAGAATAGAGAATGAGAACGAGAAAAGGTTAGGAATAGAGAATGTTATCTTTTCCACACTTCCATCCTGGTCAAGGAACCAATGTAACTGGTCCTACTCGCAGGGGCGTAGCACCAAATTTTGGGCCCTGGGTACAAACCATCTTGCTGGGCCCCCGTACCAAATACCATAGTGATACCAATGGGTGGGGTATTGCACTTTTATCATAAAAACACTTAAAATGTAAACAAACTAAGCCACACTCTGATTACTATATATTTGTTTTATTGTTAAAAGTACTACTTACTGAGATGACAAAATGTCTAGCAGGTCTGAAACTGAAATATATGGCTTCAAATGGTTGCTAAAATATCCTTTATTGTCACAATACCTTTTTGTGTGTAGGCTAAGTAGGCTACAAGTTAATTGACGATTATTTGTCTGTTTAAAATAAATGCAGACTAGAATCACAGGGTACACTAACCGCCAAACTAGACATTCAGTCTTTGAATTACGTTTTAAAATAAGTAATTTTCGTGACGAAAATTGACGTGCTCAATTTTGTGATCTTAAATATAGACACGCGACAACCACACTCAAATAGAGAGTGATGCGCAACGCGCTTGTTTTTCCCTGGCACGTCTACACTGCAGCAAGATGAACCAACCGATCAGCTTCAGCCTTTCCTTAACAACATCGAAAGCTCAGCCAAGATGGACGAACAGCTGATCATAGCTGTACAGGGCAGGTTTTTTATTTTTCATCTCATAAATATAACTTCTTCTTCTTGAAACTTCTTCTCCTTCATGGAGAACACGGCTCATGATTGCTTAGCAATGACAGCACCAGGGTTCTAAATTAACTTTTTTGATCACCAGCCAATGTGGCTGGTAACTTTCTAAAGTTACCAGCCAATCAGAATTTCCACTAGCCAAATTTTTTTCCGGTGAAAAAAAAGAGAAATTATGAGTGCCACTGAATGCATTTGATCATTTTATTAACATTGTTGGCATGAAAAATACATATAAAATACAATACAACACAGAAAGTGCAAACATTTCATTTCAAGTTTGGGATCTATCTATCTATCTATTAGGCATGTGCACGAATATTCAAATTTTCGATCTGTAATTATTATTAAAAAAAATAAAATACTATTTGAATTTAAAAAAAAAATTTTCACAGTTATAATTAAGTGCACTTGGTGGAGCTGTGTTTAACAAGTGGATTATTTGTATTTGATCACATAATGTTGTTGTCTGCCTCGCGAAGTTTAGTACTTAGATGAAAATGATAGCCTATTAAAAAATGGAATTACTTTTAATCAATTATTAATTAAACTGAGTTATCATAATATCACCACCACAATGAGAAATCACATGAAATCCAAAGAAACAGCAGTCGATTGATTAAGCAGCTATCCATCACTGCATTAACGACTGCAGGTAAGCAGCTGCACCCCGGTGGAATCGTGATACGAGATGATACCTTCTGGTAGCAAAATGATTTTGAGGGAGACAGGTTTAAGCACAGAAAACGCAAAGTGCTGTCACTTTGCACACAAACACGCGCGCGTCTCTGCAACGTCTGTCAGCGCAGCGCGTTTTCTCACTCGAGCATGATAGGCCTATATTTTTTTCTCAACTTGAACGTGAAACAATATAAACACGATAATCATATACTGACTCGAGTATGTACGTTCTGTACGATAATTGCGCGTCTGCTTGTTTTTGTTGTTGTGTTTTTTTCCCGTCCACGCTGCTTGAGCTTAAATGCTTTTGTTTATATTTTTTGTTTACACATATTGTTTAATGTTTTCAACAAAAAGAAAACCTTAAGATATATAGTAAGCTTGTTGTGTATATTGCCTAATGTATGCTTGTTCAGAAATAATGACAAAAACCTTAAACTTAAAAAAAATAACGTATCCTATCTCTTGTTAAACAACATTTAAATTTAAACCCAGAAGTCTGTCCCAACCACTGCCGCATTTAGTTTAATCTTAACTTTTTACTTTACTTTACTTTGTCCCTCCTCTTTCAGTCTATGCTCCCTGCTCTGGCTCCGTTCGTTCTTCGTCTTCCTTGTGTTTTCTGGTGGATGCTCCGTTCGTTTCCATGATCATTTTTCGCGCTGGTTTCACTGCAAACTGTGCGCAGCCAATGGGCGTATGAAACGTCATTACGTAGCATTACGGCACAGTGTTCATGGGAAATGTAGGAAGTACTGCCAGGGGGATAAATGACCGAGAACAGAACCTTATGCATCACCGGCCAAACTGGCTAGTAAGTTTTTATTAACACCCGCCAAAATGAATTTTTACCCGCATTTGGCGGGTTGGCGGGTGTTAATTTAGAACCCTGGAAAGCACTCCCTGGTGCTTTTGAAAAGAGAAGAAAGTGGCACGGCCAGCTGTTTTTAGTAGTGACGTGAACGCCAGAGTGTCTCTTGAGGCTAGGGGAGTGAAGTTTACATGCACAGCTCTTAGGCCCTGTCCCAAATAGCACCCTAAGAACAACCTTCCTACATGTCCGCACTTTCGTGAAGTAACGCCGCTTTGACTGTCAGGAAGAAGTCTGCTGCGGGGCTCGCATCAGTGTGGGCTCGGCAAAAGTGCACATCAAGGGCACATATCAACTGCAAAGGGGGCGCACTTCATATGTGCACACTTCATATGTGCATGAATTGAAAAGCACCCAGGGTGTCCAATTTGTCACATTTGGCACTCGCGAGAGCACCTTTCTGAAACCTAAAGTGACAAATTGGACACCCTGGGTGCTTTTCAATTCTTATTTATGCATCCTCGTTTCCTTTCCTCGCTTCCTTTACTTGCGTCTTAGCTCCACCCCTTCAGGTTGCGAGGGATGGACGCAAGAAAAAAGACACAAGGATGGGCGGATCGAAGGAAAGCTTAATTATTTGTATATTGGAATATTCTTGTACATTCGAGCGCCACTTCACTGCGTCATCAGCTTCCTCATTCCTCGCCTCCTCGCAGTGCAATAGGCTTTATGCCGAGCGTCACGTGACCAAGCCGGAAAACAGATCGCATCGCTTCCGATTCAGGTCTTTTGTATGTGCTTCATGAAAATTTTTTGCGGTTTTACTCAAGATAACTTAAAAGGAGCAAGCAAAAATGAGCATAACCAATGTCCCTCGCATGGGCAGATTGATATTTAAAAGTTTTTTTAATTTTTCTTATTCACACTAACGTTTAGATATTTAAATAGCATAAAACACCAATAACAAAGTGAACTTAGTAGGTTAGCTGATTACCTTAAAAATCCATAAATATCGTAGTTAGTTCTTACGGCCGTCAACACTTTCTCTGACAAGCGGATGCAATGAGACCCGTTTCCCGGTTTGGTCACGTGACGCTCGGCATAAAGCCTATTAGTGAATTGAGATGTCCTTCTAGATGGCTGAGCTCGATCAGTTTCCGGGTGATAGGATGGAGGAAACGAGGAGGGATATTGAGAAGCACCCCTTACGGTTTCATGGACACGCGCATGTGGCAGCCATTGTAAGTCCTCAAGACCGAAAGTGCATATGAAGTGTGCCATTTGGGACAGGGCCTTACTAGCTTGCATCCATTATACTCAACCCCTCAAACCTCACTCCCAATGCACCAATATAACTGGTCCCCGCTCTGAGCGGGCTTCGAACCGCTGTGTCTGGCATGATAGGCAGGCACGCTAACCAGTACGCTAAAGTTTAAATGCGTCAAGTGAAGTTTATATGCACAACTCTTACTAGCTTGCCTCCATTACATGTGCAAAACTTAAACAGTTTTTACTTGGTCGAGTTTCATTCTTAATAATATTTTAAATCATTTACTGTTTCGCTGTCAATTATATGTTGAGTAAAATGTCAATAATCATATACCAGACAAACTACAAGAGAAATGTAGTTTGGCTAGTCTCAAAGTTTTGGATCTATGTTTTCTAAGGTTGTTTCTTGTCCCCTGCAGGAGAACAATGCGTGAGGAGACATCCCAGTAGAACACTGCTTTCAAACATGCCAAAACGAGGACGTTTTTCCAAATGCAAATAGACTTTAAATCAGTTCTGTCTAAAGTCAATTAAAACAAGCATCCACGATGAATTACTCTTCCTGCTCCACATCAGTTTGTTGAACTTTTTTTTTTTTGAAGGTTACTTTTTTTAAGAAACTTTAGCATAGACAATTGTACACATATTAACCCTGCTGTTATAAGTTTAAGACAAGCCTGAAAAATAAATGTAAAATGTGAAAGTTTCCTTTAATCTCTTCAGTATTTATTTTACTAAAAAATTCATTACGGTTGATTACAGAAAAATTTGTATAATATATGTCAAGTAGCCTAATTGAAATTTTAAGACCATAAGAAATTTTGCCTCCATACAGTAAATAAATGCATATAAATGAACCACATTAAAAAACTATTGAAAATAGAGGGTCCACTAGCTTTAGCATTATAAAATGCACACCGTGGCACTATTTCTTGTGAAGTGAACCATCTCTACATTTGTGGATGTTAAGACTTGACTTTTGGTGATGTGAGAATGAAATATTAATCCATCTTTCAGCATGAAATAACCCAGAAACAGCTGCACCATCTTGATCCTTTTGAAGTTCACTACTCCATAAAGCGTAGAAAGAAATAATTATTAGATATTGCAACAAAGTTAAGAGTATTTTAATGTATCAATACAATTTAATAATAATGTGTTATCATTATTCTCTCAAAATACAGTAATAAAATAAAGAAATGTCATAGTCAAGCAACGTCAGTTTGAGGATCTAATTAATATTCACGATTTAAACGTGCGTATGAAGATAATATAATGCCATAAAGAATCGCATGCGCTGGGTGATTTGTGAAAGTGTACAGATTGCACGCGTTTAAATTTACGTGTGCAAAAGAAGATTTGTAATGGTGTAAATCGTCTTTCAAGTGAAAGAAAATATTTGCAGCATACTGTTATTCGTAAGTGTAATGCATGTATGTGTGGCATATTATCTTCATATTTGCGTTCGTTTGTTGTAATGACGAGGGAACGGCCAGTGTAGAAACCAGCTGGCGAAACGAAACTGAAAGTTATGTACCGAACGCAATATAAGAAGCGAAGAGAGCGGAACTGCAAGGAATAGTTCGGTTTGCTGACAGGAGTGAAACTGTTCAGGGAGAGTGACTCTCCAAAACATGTCTCTGTCATCTTTTTACGAAGCCAAGATCAATTCAGGTAGGCCTATGCCGTGGTATTGTTGTTATGTATCTTCTCGGTTTGTTGTAAACGATTCTCACAGAGGTTTGTGCACAAACATAGTTCATGATGTGCAGTTTTTAATTTTAGATTTCACTTACATTTACCAAACAACTATTTAGACATTTTTTTCATGTCTCTTTTCGAGAAATATGTGAGGCAAAATCATTTCTCACTAAACCTAAAATAAGTAATGAGGAAGTTGTTCTTGAATCCCTGGGACTACGGATGGAAATAAGCCTTTGGCTAAAATCCGGCATTTTTACATGCATGTACTCCATGTTCATTAAAATGCACTGTCCCAATCAAATAAAAGAAAGAGTTATTTGTGAACAGATATGGTTATGAGATTGTTGACGATGCGCTGTGGAAAAAACATAAAACATTGTTATGAATTTGATTGGACTGTCGTTACAGTCAATGAGGTGATCGATGTAATTTTCTGTGATTCCTTATGAAAAATTAAAAAGCCATTGTGTAGTAACCGTGTTTAAACTGTGGTTTTTGCAGCCAAACCATAATAGCCACAGGCAAAATGTATGTCGTCTCACCATGATTAGGCAATATCTCTGTAGCAAACTATAAAATCATAGGCATTCTGAAACCCATTTTTGACGACACACACACACACACACACACACACACACACACACACACACACACACACACACACACACACACACACACACACACACACACACACACACACACACTCTCTCTCTCTCTCTCTCTCTCTCTCTCTCTCTCTCTCTCTCTCTTCTCTCTCTCTCTCTCTCTCTCTCTCTCTCTCTCTCTCCTCCACAAAATGTGTTGATCCATCAATGTTCAATTAAAATAAAAATTGTTCAATCATACACTATTGGAATAGTGAAGCACAGACGTGCCTTTAGTCTCCTTGTGCCATATTACATACACGTTTACAAAATATTTATTTTTGAAGATCTTTGACATTTGAACCTCTTTTGTAAGAACCAGGAAGCCACAAGCTGTAAGAAGGTAGAAATGCCAAAGAAGGGAAAGGGTAGAGCGAAAGGAAATGCAGGTGAACAGAAGAAGGGGACTCGAAAAAGAGATGGCAGCACATCTTCATTTAGAACGAATTCACAGAATCAACCAAAAGGCAAGCATACAAGTCACCCAAGCAGATCCAGATCCAGAGGCCATGGACAGCACAGCACAGGCGCAACAGAGTCTGAGCCACTGAGCAAAGAGGCTCAGACTCAAACAGGCTCAAGTAGGTTGGAAACCAAGGAGACTCAGACGGAGACTGTCAGTCATGCAACACAGCAGACTCAAACAGAGATCAATGGCAACACAGAGACCACAGAAGTGTCACAGCCAACAGACCTCAGTCCTGAAGATGTTAGGATAGAGGTGGAAACTGTGCTGCCAGGAACAAAGGAAATGAAAGTGATGGAGAAAAGGAGGAAAGTGTAGAGAGGAAGAAAAAGAGAATAGTGAATCAAGGGAACCTACTAAGGAACAAAAGAAAGGACTGACCTATCAGATGGTTGCAAGAAACAAGAGAAGATAAAGACAAAATAAAAACTTGAAGTAGATTCACAAAAAGACCTAACCTCAAGTCAGGAACAGAAGAGCCAAAATCGTACGCAACAGCTGCTGCAGGAAAGACTAAAGAGTCTAAGGAGGAGAAGAACAGACCGCAGCGGATAAGGTTGATAGTAAAAAAAGGTTTGCAACATTATAAGATACTTATATCAATGTTTGACCTAAATAGATACAGTATATGACCTCTAATTGTTTAAAGATTTATTTAAATAATGTTTTATTTTTTCATAGAAAACCTTCCCCAGTGAGGGCTCCACATGAACAGCCGATGTTCACTTTCTACATTTATGCTGTTCTGGACAAAAGATTTGCATTTAACACACAGCATGACACCCTTTTGCTGCTTATTGGGAATGAATGCTTGAACTACAAATTACACATTTTTTGTAAGTTATTATTCATTTATAATGACAAATAGTCACTATATTATAACTACAGGTAGCAAATACAATATGAATCGTGCAAGAACATATAACTGATGTAAAAAGCTATGTGATCTTTGTATTGTAAAGTGTCAGTGTTTTTTTACTGTCATGTAATTTCTTTGATTAGGGGCCTACGACAGGAAGGCTATTTGATTGAGACAACATTTCCAGTTTGGGGAAGCATTGCAAGGGTGTTCCAATACATACAGTATGCAGTGCAGAAACGAAATGGCCCATTGAGGAAATAGCATTAAGAATGTTTACGTCCCCACTGACAATACAGTTAAAGGTAAATGTTAAATAAGTTTTCAGTAAGTCATTGTACATTGCGTGTGATGTCATGCCTGAATCTATATTGTATTTCCTCTCAAGAACTGCACCTTTATGAAGGTTATATAAGTTCAAGTTCAAGATCTTTTAAAGAAAGAATGAAGAACTGGTGTTTCCAAACGAACAAGAAGAAATTTGCAAACGCTGGGAGACCTCTGCTCATGCACTGCTGGACAGAGTGTTTCAGAAATGGGGGACATTTATCAACAAAGACAACAAGACACTTATTGAACACCTAAACAAATGCCAAGAAGGTTTTCAGTTCGGTCAGGACGTTTAAAATTCCCAGCAATTCTTCCCCTCTCAAATAAATGTAGATTGAGTTTTCTTTAGCTTTATTCCATATTCAAAAGACTATCCTAAAAGATTAGAAGGATTTATAGATCTGCCCTCTTTTTTTAGGTCGCTGGACTGATTTCTGAAAGACTGAGTTCCGTTTTAAAAGGAAAATCTGGAGGGAAAACTTCAGAGACCTCCATATCTTTGGAAGTGGCCCTCTCAGTGTTCCAGGTGTGCTGTGGCTGCAGTGTGAATCTCAGCACGAAAGACTGGGGCAAACTCTGCTGTGTTTGTCTCCTTGAAAGGACTGCTTCATCTTGGAGAAATGAAAACACCCCTAACATCCCTACCTTCATTGAGACTTGTGAGCAAGGTTTACAACAAATCTGTGGTTTATAAGAAAATTCGATTTATTTCTTGCATTTTGAAGACTTTTAAAGACACCACTAATTATCATCATAACTTTGGTTCTTTGCAGCACTGTGATGGGACTGATGAACCATTGTTCAAGGAAGTTGATCTCTGAAGTGTATTACTTGTTCCTGTTCTTCATTTATTGAGAAAGCTCAATGCACAGGGCAAAGGGGCAAAGTCAGATCCAGGCTCAGCTATGGACGAACAGAGTTGGGCAGGGCTTGAAAACATACAGTATCCATTTTTAGGGAGAGAATTAGAGGCTCGCCGACAAAAGGAGGTTTGTCAATACCTTTAGAGGAGAGTTTTTAATTCTCAAAATTCATAATGACTTGAACATAGATATGTGTAAGAATTACATGTGTTGTTCTTAATTTTTTAGGATGGTCCTTGAGATGATCAGAGATCACTTATCAATGACCAAAGATAAGCCTTACTTGTTGAAAAGCTGGCTTTCCCTCGTGGCATTTGAGGATGTCCCTGAGTTTGCCCAGATGACTGGAACTGCTCCTGAACTCCTCATCCAGAGCCTAATGTACAGAATGAAGGAAACTGAACAAAACACTGATCCCAACCGCTCAGAAAAAGATCTGGAGGTATTTGATTAAGGGCACATAGCTTGCTCTACAGGTTTTCCATTTGGCACAGAGAGAACACTTTCATACCAACCCGTGTTTGTTTTTTTAAATTTCAGGCAACTGAAAAGGTCCTAAACTTCTTGTTGAAGAAGGTTGAGGAGGACAGAGAGAGGTATGAAAGTTAATTACATGTGGGATTCATTGACATTTAATATTGGGCAGGTATTAATGCAAAATTTCTTCAAGCAATAGAATCATGGAGCCCAAGTCGTCAGATTTAATCCTTCAGCGTTGCATAAGTGTTCACAAGTGTGCTTGCAAGAATGCTCGACTTGTCTCACATTACAAAGTCACAGTGCTCTCTTTCAAGCTCCTGCTCAAAGTGGCTGAAATTCTTCATGATATGTTTTCAAAGGTACTGTATCATTGAGGTCTTCTTGTCAGTCATGGTATTCTGTCGTTTTAAGCAACTCATTTCATTGTGCAGGGTGGAGAGGAAATGAAACAACAGCACAAACAGCTTTTGTCCAAACTTAAGGACATTCAAAGGGATTTCACTAAGTGGAGAGATGGGCTGCTGGTCAAACCTCTGATGCAGACCTCAGGATTCACTTACCCTAGAGAAATACAGGTGAAGTAATCAGCACAAATCAACTGCATGATGGTCTTAAGCCACAGTTTAATTGTGCTATGCAAATCTGCAGGTCAGAGTTCTTGACCTTGTGGCTGGATCTATAAAATAGTAATACATTTTATATTTATATTCTATTTATATTTATATTCTTCTTTGTAGTTGTGGAATGATTTGTATGGGATTGAGTGTTCAATACCAAGCATCTCTGAAAGCTGGATGGGTTTATTAGACCGAGACCTGAGACGGAGAGTTTCCCAGGTAAAATATAAACCTTATTTTAGAAGCATATACATTGGAATTGTAGATAATGTATGTAGCAATCCTCCTTTTGTTTTTCAGAGCTCTGAAACTGACAAGATTGCTGTGTACTTTCTGGAGACATCAGCAAAGGCTATTGAGAATAGTCATGCAAACCTTCAGTCTTGTTTCAGAGAGTTGTGTGAGGCTGCTATTAAGAACCAGTGTCAGGTAATGTCACCTTTTGAAGCTGAAATAATTATGTTGTTTTAGTATTATTTAATGTATCACTCACTCCCTTTTTTTCTTTACAGATTATTAGGTAGATTGGTGTATTTGTAATTTATTGTACATCTTGTTATGGTACCTTTTTGTAATTTTTTTTGTCTTTTTGGCCTTTTCTTGCAGGCAAAAAAGGAAGGAGACCTTTTACGCTCTCTCTTTTCCAAGTATGTCTCATGGTCTGTCGTGTCCTCCATTATTGTGGAGTCAGCAGCTCGCTTTGAGGAGAATCATGAAGGTCGTCTACTGGACCCACAATCAGCAATCAACTTCCTTTTGTCTCAAGGTGCAGTGACTGTGTCCCACAAGTTTCATGGTTTTAACATAGTCTTAACAACAATGTGACTATTCAGAGAAAAAACACTTGGACACAATTTAAGAATCCTTGTATATAAATACAATAGGGCAGCAGTTGTTTATTAACATTGTGGCTTGTTTCATTTTCACAGACAACTGGAATCAGTGGAAGTTAGAAGATGATGCCGGTCGTTTAATAGCAGATAGTCAGTCATTCTTGGGTTGTCTGATTCAGACCCTTTGCCGGGGAAGTTTACCCCTGGGCCACCTTAAGACTATCTTTAAATATAAGAGTCAATTTCAGAGGCTTTTCAGCAAGTGTAAGTCTTAACAGCCATTCATGCCAAGGACAATAGCTATAGGAATAACTATAAAATGAATCATTGCAATTCCATGATAATAGGGAAGTCCACACCACAACTATAACGACAAACAACACAGAGGGATTATATCATTAGATCACTTTCCGAACTATTACTATTATTTTTACAGCTGATTAACTTAATTTCTTAATTACTTCAAAGGGTTAGTTCACCCAAAAATGAAAATTGTGTCATTAATGACTCACCCTCATGTCGTTCCAAGCCCTTAAGACTTCTGTTCATCTAATAGGAACACAATTTAAGATATTTTAGATTTAGTCCAAGAGTTTTCTGTCTCTCCATTGAAAATGTATGTACGGTATGCTGTCCTTGTCCAGAAAGGCAATAAAGACATCATCAAAGTAGTACATGTGACATCAGTGGGTTAGTTAGAATTTTTTGAAGCATCGAAAATACATTTTGGTCCAAAATTACCAAACGAATACAATGCTGAATAAAGTCGTAGTTTTTGTTAATTTTGGACCAAAATGTATTTTCGTTGCTTCAAAAAATTCTAACTAACCCACTGATGTCACATGGACTACTTTGATGATGTCTTTATTGCCTTTCTGGACAAGGACAGTATACCGTAGATACATTTTCAATGGAGGGACAGAAAACGTACTCGGTTACTAACGTAACCTCGGTTCTCTCTAGAGAGGGAACGAGTACTGCGTAATATCTTACGCTATGGGGAAACACTCTTTCCTCGAGATATTGAAGCCAAAAATTATCCTTAATTTTTTTAATCATGCAAAACGCTTTTGCAGCAGCAAGCAGACAAGGGCGAAACAGCTCGCGCGCCCATTGGCTGCCTCGCTGGAAAAGCTGCAGCCTATCGAGTGAAGGCACTGCGTGACGTAATGACGAATGAAGACGCTTCGCGCTCATTTCGTCATGTCCCGCCAGTATAGGCGTGGTCTCACCCTATAAATACCCCTCGATAGCTGTATTTCTCTGATTTTGTACACCGAAGCGAACCAGAGCATAGTTCACGCACGGCAAGATACGCAGTACTCGTTCCCTCTCTAGAGAGAACCGAGGTTACGTTAGTAACCGAGTACGTTCTCTTACGAGAGTATCTCTCGTACTGCGTAATATCTTACGCTATGGGGACCCCATACAAAACGCCGTGCGGACAGGGATCCAACACCAGAGTCCCGGGGCAAAGCCCGGGGCACATCTAGTGCATAATCACCATAACTCACATAGAGTAGAGGAGGAGAGGCTAAAGCATCACTCCTTTATAAAGTCCCGTAGGGACACTGACCCGTAAGGGCAACATAGCCGCATTGGCGGCCAATAAGCCCGAAGTTCAGACCGCCAAAAGCTTAGCTTGTAGGGCGGGCACCTCCAGGTTATAGTACTTGATAAATGTCGACGGCGAGGCCCAGCCCGCAGCCGTACAGATATCCTGCAGGGAGACCCCGCATATACCATGCCCACGACGAGGCCACGCCTCTCGTGGAGTGCGCTTTGACACCCAATGGGCACCGTAGGCCCTTGGAAGTGTAAGCCAGCGCTATGGCATCCACTATCCATCTGGATAGGCTCTGTTTTGAGGCGGCGAGTCCCTTAGAACGGCCGCCAAACAAAACGAAAAGCTGCTCGGTCTGCCTGAACCCAGCCGAGCGGGACACATAAGCCCTTAACGCCCTGACAGGGCAAAGGAGACTCGCGTCCCTCTCCTCATCGAGAACCGGAAGGGCTGACAGGGAAATCACCTGGGCCCTAAACGGTGTATTGAGGGATTTCGGCACGTAGCCGTGCCTCGGTTTGAGTACGACCTTTGAGTCGTTAGGCCCAAACTCCAGACATGACGCGCTTACAGAAAGCGCCTGCAAGTCCCCTACACGCTTCACTGAAGCGAGAGCCAATAGAAACACCGTCTTAAGGGACAGGTGCCTCATATCCGACAGCTGGATCGGCTCGAACGGGGCGCCTTTCATGGCCTCCAAGACCGTGGAAAGGTCCCAAGCCGGGACTGAAGGGGGCCTGGGAGGATTCATTCTCCGAGCCCCTCGTAGGAAACGCACGACTAAGTCGTTTTTTCCCAGTGACTGGCCAGACACAGGTTTAGCAAACGTTGCTATGGCCGCCACGTACACTTTGAGCGTGGATGGGGTTCTTCCCTTATCCATCAGCTCCTGAAGGAAGGCAAGCACTTCCTCAACCCCGCAGTCCACGGGTGAAAAGCCACGGGCTCGACACCAAGTAGAGAACACCGACCATTTCGAGGCATAGAGCCGTCTGGTAGACGGAGCTCTAGCCTGTGCGATCGTGTTTAGCACTCCTTCTGGGAGGCTAGCGGGTACCCGTTGATGGCCCATGCGTGCAGGGACCACAGTTCCGGGTGAGGATGCCAAATCGAGCCCTCTGCCTGAGAGAGGAGATCTCTCCTCAACGGTACAGGCCACGGGGCAGTGCTGGTCATCCGCATCAGGACCGGAAACCAAGCCTGGTTCGTCCAGAGCGGAGCCACAAGCAGCACTGGGCATCCATTTTCCCTGATCCGCTCCAACACCTGTGGCAGGAGCGAGACCGGGGGGAAAAGCGTACAGGGGACCGCTGGGCCAAGTATGGGCCAGCGCGTCCCTGCGCTTTGAGAAGAATACTGGGCAGTGAGCGTTCTCGCGGGACGCGAACAGGTCCACCTGCGCTCTGCCAAACGTTTCCCACAGGAGCTGGACCGTCTGCGGGTGCAGTGACCATTCTCCTGTCAGGACGTTGTCTCTGGACAGCATGTCTGGACCCGTATTCAGGTGCCCAGGCACGTGCGCCGCTTTCAAAGAAAGTAGGTTGCGCTGGGCCCAGACCAAGAGGGGTTCCGTCAGCCTGCAAAGGCGTGCGGACCTGAGGCCGCCCTGGCGATTTATGTACGCCACCACTGACTTGTTGTCCGATCGGACCAAGACGTGGTGGCCCCTCACCAGGGGACAGAAGCGCCGCAGCGCTTTGTCGACTGCTATCAATTCCAAGCAGTTTATGTGAAGGAGCTTCTCCCGCTCTGACCATAGGCCAGCCAACGGTCTGCCCTCGAGCAGCGCTCCCCACCCCGTGGTGGAGGCGTCCGTAGACACCACTTTCACCCTTGAGGCGGTCCCCAGACTCACACCAGACTGATACCAGCTGGTTACTTTCCAGGGTTCCAGAGCCGAAACGCACCTTTGGTCGACCCTGAGGCGACACCTGCCGTGGACCATGCCCGGGGCGGGACCCGTGCTTTCAGCCACCACTGCAGCGGGCGCATGCGAAGCAGGCCCAGCTGGAGTGCATGGGATGCTGAGGCCATCAGGCCCAGCAATTTCTGAAAACCGTCTGAGCGGGACTATGGAGCCGTGGCGGAAGGATTCCGCGACGCGCTGAATACTTAGTACGCGCTCCGGTGACAGGCGTGCCGTCATGGAAAGCGAGTCTAACACTGTTCCCAGGAAAGAAATTCTCTGGCTGGGACACAGCAGGCTCTTTTCCCAGTTGACCGTCAGGCCCAGTGTCTCGAGATGCTCGAGCATTGTGGCCCTGTGTTCTATGAGCTCTGACCGTGATCGAGCTAGAATCAGCCAATCGTCCAAGTAGTTCATAACTCGCATGCCCTGAAGTCTCAGGGGCGCGAGAGCCGCGTCCATGCACTTCGTAAATGTACGGGGTGCCAAAGACAGGCCGAACGGCAGGACTGTGTATTGATAAGCCTGGCCCTCGAACGCGAATCTCAAGAATCGCCTGTGATGGGACGCTATTTGTATTTGGAAATACGCGTCTTTCAGATCTATCGACATAAACCAGTCCCCTTGGCGCACTTGCGCGAGGATTTTCCTGGTCGTAAGCATCCTGAACTGGCGCTTCACAAGCGCTTTGTTCAGCTGTCTCAGATCTAGAATGGGTCTGAAGCCCCCATCTTTTTTCGGTACCAGAAAATATCTGCTGTATAAGCCCCCTTCGCTCTGAGCCTGAGAAAGGGGCTCTATGGCCCCTTTGCTCAGTAGTTTCGCTATCTCGGCTCGAAGTAGATGAGATACTTCGTTTTTCACCGAAGTCTCGACGGGCGCCGTACAACGGCGTGGACGTCGTGCGAATTGTAGCGAGTAGCCTCTCTTTATAGTGTTCAGCACCCAGTCTGATACCCGGGTAGCTTCGACCACGCTTCTGCGCGAGTAGCTAGGGGTAGGATGCAGACCGGGCTCTGGCCGTGACCTGGCAACGGCTCGAGAGCCCCGGTACCCTGGGAACACGACGCCGTGTTTACAGCGTTCGAGGCGGGGGGCGCGCTGGGCACAGCGGGCAGTCTGGCCGCGCTCACAATCTCTATGGCGGGACGCATAACGAGAGTGAGCGGGGCGAATCCCGTGGGATTCGGCGTGCTTGCGGGAGGATGTGGGCGCAAACCTACGGGCACATCTACAGCACTGTGCACGCTTTCGGCCGGAGCCGATAGATTGTGTGTTGGTTTCGTTTTTACAGAAACCAAGGGACACGGGGCATGCAGCGTGAGCGGGCATTGTATGGGCGCAATCGCTACATTGTTTGCACAATCGACCTGAGTCAGATTTATGTGTGCTCGCCTCGCATCCGTGGCGGGCTGTGTCTGGGTGTGGGAATGGGCACTGGGGCGTGGGCATTCTTACAACACTCATAACACCATCGGCCGTGGCCGGCATACCAGAAAATACACTCTTTATTGGATTTATCTGGGTAGCCATGAAAACGGCTTTTTTGTGCAGGCAAGCGGGCTGAGACACCGGCTGCTTCACTGCTAAATACACTGGCACAGTCACAATTCGGCAAGGCTGAAACACGAATCATTTTTGGGGGATGAGGCTCGCCGCAAGCGGGCTTGCCGAAAACCTAGAGTTTTTATAATTGGCTAGGAACAAGATTTGAGGCCTTCGGGTTGAGCTTCAATTTTTAGGAGGCCCGCTGAGACGAGTCAGGCGTCACTATCAGACCGAAAAGCCGTCTCTGATTGCGCTGGTTCCCTCGTGGCATTTGAGGTGTCGAGTTTGCCGATGCAACTGTCCGAACTCCGTCATCCGAGCCAAGACGGAGGGCTGACAAACACGATCCCACGTCGAAGCATCGAGCGTATTTGAAAGGACATAGCTTGCTCAAGGCCTTTTGGGCGAGAGTACACTTTCTCC
Organism: Chrosomus eos; assembly: GCA_036326025.1. Lineage (NCBI taxonomy): Eukaryota > Metazoa > Chordata > Actinopteri > Cypriniformes > Leuciscidae > Chrosomus > Chrosomus eos. Next base: position 30,526,749 of record CM070830.1, on the reverse strand, counting down.
AACCGTGTTGAATTTTCCGCAGAAAATCCTAACGTCTTGTTGAAGAGGTAGGGGAAAGAGGTCGAAGTTAATTACATGGGGTATTCCTTCATTAAGGACAGGTATAATCAAATTTCTTCAAGCAATAGAACAGGAGCAAGTCGTCAGATTACTTCACGCTGCCATAGCTGTAGCAAGCGGCTTGCAGTGCCGACTTGTTAATGACAAAGTCACAGTAGCTCTCTTTCAATCCTGCTCAACAAATTTTGAATCGCAAGACACAGGGTCCTTGTCAGTCGTATTCGTGTTTAAGAACTAAGTCGGCTGGAAGAATGCAAATCAGCCAACAGTTTGCCAAACTTAAGGACACTTCAAAGGGTGTTAAAGGAGAGATGGCTGATGTCACCTCGGCAGACCTCAGGATTCATTACCGAGTACGGTGATATCAGGCACAAATCAACTGCATGATGGCTGCAAGTTAAGTGCTATGCGAATCGCAGCAGAGCTTGACCTGTGGTGATCAAAAATGTAAAAATATTATTCTAATTTTCTCGTAGGTGGTGATGTAGATGAGTGTTAAACCGCACTGAAAGTGGAATGGGTTTATTAGACGAGACTGAAACAGGAGTGTCGGTAAAATTAGCGACTTGTGTTAGGAAGCATCAGGAATGGAAAGATGTAGGCACCCCTTTTGTTTTAGACTCGGGGAACTGACGATTCTGTTACTTTCTGAGACATCAGCAAGGCTTGGTGTCTGCAACCGTCTGCGAAGTGGGGGCGCATTAGAACCAGGTCAGGTATGTCACCTTTGGCTGAATGTAGCAGAGATTCAAATGTTCACTCAATGCCGGTTTTCTTTACAGAAGGAGATTGGTAGTAAATTGTACATCTGTAGGGGTCCGTAATTTTGCCTTGGCCTTTCGGCAGGCCACAAGAGAGCTTTACCTCTCGGCTTGTCCAGATGGTCGATGGTCGTCGTGTCCGGCCATTACTTCGTGGAGTCGCACTCGTTGGGGAAAGGGATCATGAAGGCGTCTACGGCCACCAGGCAAACTTCCTTTTGGCTCGGTGCAGTGCTGGGCCACAGTTTCATGGGCGCTTAACATACGTCTTACAACAATGGCTATTCAGAGAAAAATACGACACAATTTAGAATCCTTGTAAGTCCATAGGGCAGCAGTGTTTATCAGTGGCTGCATTCACGACCACATCAGTGGAAGAGAGATGAGCAGTCGTTAATAGCAGGATGATCAGCAATACTTGGGTTATCTGATTCAGACCGCCGGAGACCACCTGGGCCATCCTTTAAGACTATCTTTAAAATATAAGAGTCTTTAGAGTTTCAGCGTGTAAGCTTAACACACACACCAAGTGACAATAGTATAAGGATAACTATAAACGGAATCATTGAAATTCCATGATATGGGAAGTCCAGCACTCACAACTATAGACAACACCCACGATGAGGATATATCATAAGTCACTGCCGGACTTTACTATGTGATCACTGACGAATGTCTGTAATTCTTCAAGGAGTTGAAAAAATGAAAATTACATAGACTATCATGTCGTTCCAAGGTAAGACTCTGTCATTAATGGAGGACATTAGATAAATTTAGCCAAGAGTTTTTCATTCGCTCATTAAATTAGTACGTATGCTGCCTTTCCAGAAAGGCAATGAGCATTTCACAGTAGACATGGACATCAGTGGTTTAGTTATTTTTTGCTGCATCGAAAACATTTTGTCAAAATTAAAAAAAAATTGAAAAGGATATTTTATTTGGCTCAAATATTTCGGAAAAATGTTATCCCACTATGTAAGGCATTAGAGTCTAGTTACAGCAGTATACGTAGATACATTTCAAGAGAAACTCTTGGACTAAATCAAAAATATCTTAAATTGTGTTCCGAAGATGAACGGAGGTCTTAAGGGCTTGGAACGACATGAGGGCGAGTCATTAATGACAGAATTTTCATTTTTGGGTGAACTAACCCTTTAATTATTACTTTTAGAGGGTTCATTAGGCACCAGCTTGATTTGTTTATTTTTGTTTATTTTGGCTTTAGATAAGAGCAACAAGAAAGAAGAGAATATCTCAATCGATGTGTCTGAGCTACTCAGTCAAAGAGAAAATGACTTGAAAGCCCTTGAGCAACAGAAGGAGTACATGACCAACTTTATAAATATGCTGGGGAAGATTGAAGATGTCATAGATGGTAAGGAAGGTACCTTAGACAGTGGTTTCCAAACTTTTTGTTGAATAAACATGAAAGATGAAAGACCTATTATACTGTGTCTGATAAATAACAAGTATGATATTATAAAGACAACATGCTGTTTGCAAATATAAAATTATTGGCATTTGTACTGTTGCATTACCTAGAAACAAAGCAAATTATAAAAATATTTTCTGGAAATACTTTGTATAAAGTAAATATATTTATATATACACAAATTTGTTGTTATTTCTTTCTATTACATTCTAAAGCTGTCAATAAAGTAAAAAGAAATCATGATTAATCTCATGATTTCTGAGAAGTCCTTAGATAGTATCAAATCCAGTAAATGTGTTTACCGGTACTGACACTAATTGGATTACACATATAAAACAAATACTATTGTGAAAAAAAAAAAAAAAGATTTAACATTTTTTGTGGACCTCAGTTTGAAATCCCCTGCCAAGACTTTTATGAAGCTCTCTGAAGAATTTTATAATAACATTTTGTTTTCCATACCTGCCATTTGGGCACATCAGTACCGGAGGTTTCTTCCCTTGAAGACATGGTCAAAACCAACCTTCAGGCGGAAGCACTGCACAAACTGGTTGAAGTGCAAACATATTTCTCCAAAGACGATATCAACAAAAACAACACAAGGCAAGTGTTATTCTACACTATTAATCTGCAAGTCCACGAAATGGCACGGGAGATGTATGAAGTGAAAACCAGCAACATTCTTCTATATTTATGGCGAGAAAAGGCAACAGCATATTTAATGCCTGGTCCTGAGCTTTTGTCACTAGACTTTACAGAAGTCCATGAAAGAATCTGGAGCCCTTGTTTTACTGACTTCCTTAACCTTGGCAAACGGATTGCAATTGGAGAAACTTGTTTTAAAGAGGTGGACCAGGCTTTGTACTGGTGTGGGGATCGGGGTGAAGGAGATCGTCTAAAGAAAGAGTTAACTTTGATGGCCACTATGCTGAAAAGCCATCATTTTCCGGATGAGAACTGGCCAGAGAAACGTCTCAATCAGATTCAGGAATATAGACGGCTTCAACATGCTGCGGAATCTGCTGAGGTCATACTGAAAATTAAAGATAGGTTGGGATTACAAGGAGACTTCAGTCAAATACATTGCCTGACTCAAGTGGTAAGAGACCAATCTTTATTGTGATCACATTAAATTTAGCATGTACTGTATGTGTTTTTGATTAGATTTGTGAACATTTTTTGTTTTATGTATAGAGAGATGAGAGATTCAAACAAAACACTCTGGATTCGCTAAGTGATGAACTCACCAGTGCCAGGCAAAAGCTGGCAGATGTCAAATGTCAGTACACAGACTGTCTGAAGGCATTCTTGAAAAGTGATACTCTGATTAAATGGGTCAAAATGCAAATTCCAAGTAAGATTTTTCAGATTTATCTATTTTATAGTGTGAAAATATTCTTCATATTCAATACATTTCTGTCAATTTACTTCTTATTTCATCCAGGTTTAAGGGACCTGAAAGTTTTTATGGAACTGGCCACAATTTCTGCTGGAGAGAATGATGCAGACATTGATAGGCTGGCCAGTTTTGAAACTGCTGTGATGGGCTATGGCCCTTTGATTTACTCACTATCAGAAAATGCAGGATTTAAAGAGTTTATGGACCATGCTAAACAAGTATGGGACACCCTAGACAAAGATGAGAAACTCCTGGATAAACTGGTTAGTTTCTGTAAACACCTAATTCATAAATATGACTCTTATGATAGATTGCTTGATAAGTTAAATGAGTAAATGTACACCTTTTTTATTTTATTTTCTACTATAAGTATTATAAATTATCTCTATTCTTCCAATGAATAGGTGCCAAATTATGCTTATTTTTAATGCAATTTAAAACTGGCAAGTCACTATCATGAAACATGTCCATACATGCTTTTATTGAAGTGTTGAGATATATCTATATCTATAAATCTTGTATACAGGTAGACTCCGATCGGTGGTTGGATTGGCTAAAAGGTTTAAGGGAGACTCATGGCTCTGTAGAGCAATCATCTTTGTCCCTGGCCTCAGCTATCAATACTGGAGGAGTGTATAATGTGGGCTGGCCTGAAGATTTCAATGGGAAAGTGAGTATAAAAAGGTTCAATGCCTAAAATACAAATGCTTTGTGGCTTAAAATCAGACTTTTACCTCTTCCAAAAAAAGGTGTCTTTAAATCATTGAGAATATTTTACGGAACAGACATTCTGTAGAATAGAGTTTGTGAGCTAGCCTGACTACGTCAGACTTCCTACTTCCGCTAATTTCATTTCGCTCCTGTAGTCAGTCTGAGATAGCAGCCTATCTTTCTGTTTTCCACCGGCCTGAAAACAGCCGGGCCAATCAACGAACAGAAGGTGGGCTGAAAGCTGTGACGTAGTCGCTAAGCGCCGAGTTTAAGAGTTAGGTCAGAGAAATCGAAAACGACCGCGGATAGGGAGACGCGGATGCAATTCGCTCTGTTGTGGAGAATATTCCCGGCATTAGCAAACTGAAGCCCGAAGAAGAAGAGTGTGTATTAAACATTTTGAATGGAGGTGATGTTGTGGCCCTACTCCCTTTGGGAAAAATTTAATTTATCAACTATTGCCGATCGTCAGCGAGAAACTGGGGAGCCTTTTGACAGGTCAGTGTCTTCTTTCTTTTCCAGGTCTTAAATACCGTAAAACTTCAAATAATAGCCCAGGATTTTATTTGTCCAAATCATCTAACTGCACCGGCTTGTATTTGAGACAGGCGTCTATATGAGACAGGCCTTTATAGTGTTGAGATGTTGTTCATTGAGATGTTGTTCTTAGAGTCTCTAATCTCTAAAAATCTCCAAATGCTCCACGTGAAACTGCGGTCTTCCGATCTTTTACTATCTTGTCGATTGATTTTGATTAATATTTGCGAGGGAGAGAGAGCAAGACCGCGCTCGTGTTGTTTGAAGACCTGAGAGTGCACGCGCGGCTCTCTCTCTCTGCTCGTTTGCGCCCTGTCAAAGCGCAGCAGTCATTCTATTACATCACTCACCGATCAAAAAAGTCGTTCACAGCCATGTTCACTCCGGTATTTCGCTCGCATCATCAAGTGTTTACAGCAGGTGGAAGTTCGATCATAGATTTGAGTTCGATGCATGATGTCTGTGGTTCGATACGGCTGTGTCAGCGCATAACATACGTCATAAATAAACTTATCTGATTGGCTTACGGTTAACCAATGATTTTAAACTTCAGAAATCGCCCCCTAGCGAGAGAGAAAACACTTCTCTATTATGCTATGCCAGACTCTGTCTACGAAGCAAAGTGAAGTAGCAGAGTCTGGTATTACCAGGCTATTTGTGAGCATCCATTTGGTAACAATAGTTGTGATATGTTTGTAGACAGGTTTGGAGAATGTCTTTCATGTGAAAGTGATGAAGAACAATGAAGCAAAGACATACAATCTTAATGAACTCTTAGAGCTGCAAAATAAGCTCATGTTGATGTCATCTAAAGGGGAGCATGGAAGGGATCAAGTCAACAAGTTTACTCAGGTTGGGTCCATTATCACCATTGTCCACCAACATTTTGAAAAAAATATGTCTGAAAACATAAATACCCAATATAAGACCAGATACAATCATGTTACTCTATTTGCATCATTTTTTTTAAGGAAATTGAAGTTTGTTACCTTTGTTTTCATCCTGTAGGTTTTTGAAGGAGTCCAGAGGATGGGCCACACCCTCTTGCTGTTGCGCAGATCGGGTAATATGCTCTTCCGAAACTGGGGAGCAAAGATAACTTGCAACCACCAAGATCAACCCTGCATTCAAGTTAGCTTTTCCCTTTTAAGCAAGTGTGTTGAATATCAGGGTGAGGTTACAGAGGAGCTTCAAAAGCTGTGTCGCTCCCTGGAGGACTTCCATAAAGACTGGTGTAGCCACTTGACTAAGATGCGCTCTCAGTACTACGCACTGAATCACTACACTTCAGAGCAAGTGGTCTATCTTTGTGAATGGATCAACAGTGTCACTATCAGAAGGAAACCTGTGCCACAACATATGTGGCATCTTTTGACTCCTATTAAACCGGATTGCACCTTAAATGAGATCAGAGAGGCCTTTGAAAAAGCAATTGAGACTGAATCTATGTTTCAGTGTGACACGGAAAAGGAATCAGAACAGAATAGTGAATTTGGCCTGCCTTTACTACACATTGGATTTGAATGCTTGGAGGACCTGTGGCAGCAATTTAAGGAGAACATGTCCAGATTCCTTACCCACCATGTGGATGTTGAAACACTTGGGCGGTTTCTCTCCAATCTCTCTGACATGAATCAAATGCACATCAAACGCAAGATTCCTCCGATTATACAAGAGGGAAGGCCGAACCTTGTCCAATGCTCTGATGCGGAACTGATTAGCACCACTCTGTCTTTTTATGCTGAGAGTCCTCAGCATCCTCTTCCAACAACTGATGAGATATTAATGTGCCAGGACGAGACAACTAAAGAGGAGGTGGAGATCTTCCTCCGCCGATGCCTATTACAGGGACTGCAAGTGGTCATAAGAAGATTTACACTCTATTCAATCCAGGATCACTGACCTATGATGTGAGTGTGGCTCTGGTGGAATTCTTTGAGACACATGAACGGTGTGCTGGGCCTCATTACCGTCTAGTGATGGTGTGTCCTGTAAACCAGGATAGATATGTTCCTTCCTTCTTCAGCAACTATAAGGTGCAAACTGGTATGACTATACCTGCAGAAAGAATGAAAAATTATTTCGCCATCACTTTCATATACCATCTAAGCTGGTCACAAAATCAAAGTCTATCCAGGGGAACTCTCTGTCTGGATGATTGCATCTGAACGTCCTGCTGTTGGTAAGCATTGGATATATAATATAAGTCAACATGAAATAAAAAAATTTACTCTCTTTACTTTTTTAACACGTTCTTGGCATATCTAATTGTTTGCTTCATTGGTGCTTTTGAAGCTACTTTAATTTTTAGCTGATAATCCCTCCAAATTTCTGTTTCACTCAGAAATACGTCACACTGTGGAAATAAAAAGGGTTGTGTTTTATCTTGGCTTTAAATATGGTGATAATATTCTCGACAAGACTAGACAAGCTGATACTCTACTGTCTTTGAAATTTCTTCCTACTCTTGTTACAGGAAAGTCTCTCTATGTCAAGCGTCTTTTTGAGCAGTTCAGAAGAGAGGTTCCAACAGCCACCTTTCAAACAATCCGCTCAACGAGCCTTACGTTGACATGCATGGATTTGTCCAAACTCTGTCTGAGAGACTAGGTCCACTGAGAGAGCAGGACCCTTTGCTGTTGCACATTGATGCTGCAGCCGTATGTTTTACAAAAAAAATATCTTAATCATTTTTGCTGTCATAGCGTGCACTATTATATACTATTTTTGGATGACTAATAACATTTTGTCTCTCTACATTTCCTTTTAAGTTTTGGATTGCTATTAATGGATTTCTTCACTCTACAGGTGCGTCATGGCTTGGAGGAATTCCTATTCAAATTGTTAATTCTAGGATGTCTTAGTGACAGCAAGGGAACTATATGGAGGAGAAATGCAGCTCACTTAGTGACAATTGAAGTACTTCAGCAAGGTCAAAAGAGTCAAAACCAAATGGAGGTAGAATGTTTGCTTTGTAATTTTTTTCTCTGTTTTATTACCTTTTTGCTCCTTGATCCATAATTAAAATTATTGTGGGACTAACCTGGAATTCTGCATTTCTTTGTTTTACAGACAACCCATGGGTTTTTACATGCACTGCCTACTATCTTCTGCAGGCCCCCTAAAGAGGATTTGGAGATCATGAAAAAAAAGGGGAGTACACATCCTTGGATCCACTGATGGATAATGTAGAGTTTAAAAGTGAAGACATTCAGAGACCCTACCAATACTTAAAGAGGTTCAACAGGAGTTTAAACTTGGATCACTTTAAATATCAAGCTCATTCTGTTGAAGGTGATCCAGTTGACTGTCTCCATCATCTTTTGTCCAAAATATGGCTTGAAGGACCCATCATGGGCAGAATTAAAGCACTTTACTTGGTTTCTTAACCTGCAGCTTAAAGACTGTGAGAATTCCTTGTTCTGTGATCCAGACTTCCTTGCTGACAATTTAAGTGGCTTTAAGAGCTTCATAGTAAAATTCATGATTCACATGGCTCGAGACTTTGCTTCTCCTTCCATTGACATTTCTGACCAGAGCCCCTCCTTTTTCTCTGAGAATAAAGATGAGGAAGACATCTTATCATTTCGAAAACGATGGGAAAATGAATCTCACCCATACATCTTTTTCAATGCAGATCATTTCACAATGTCTTTCTTAGGATTCCACGTGAAGAAAAATGGGACAATTCTTAATGCAGTCGATCCAAAAAGTGGCAAAGTGTTAATGGAAAATGTGATGACACAAGACCTGTTTTCAGACATTGAGCGACAAAGAATTAACCTTTCTGAGGACTTTGATGACATGTCCAGAGAAGACAAAATACGAAGAATTTCGTTTGTTGTTGGTGCCCAAAAAGGCTGGGTAAAAGGACAGTTTGATCCAGATCCAACGTATGAACTCACTACTGACAATGTTATGAAGATGTTGGCTATTCATATGAGATTCAGATGTGAGATTCCTGTGATCATCATGGGAGAAACTGGCTGTGGGAAAACGCGGCTTGTGCGCTTTCTCTGTGATCTGCAACGTGAAGACAGAAATGTTGAAAACATGAAATTAGTCAAAGTTCATGGAGGTACTACTTCTGACATAATCTATAGGAAGGTGCGGGAAGCAGAAGAACTTGCTCAGAACAATTGGCAAAATTATAAACTCGACACTGTTTTGTTTTTTGATGAAGCCAACACAACTGAAGCAATCTTTGCCATTAAGGAAGTGCTATGTGACAAAACTGTACAGGGATACCCTCTGAAGAAAAACTCTAGACTGAAAATAATTGCTGCTTGCAATCCATACAAGAGACACACACCCAAAATGGTTGATCGCTTGGAGAAAGCTGGTTTAGGATACAGAGTGAAAGCTGAGGAAACTGAGGATCGGCTTGGTAAAGTTCCCATGAGACAGCTTGTGTACCGTGTTCACCCGTTACCCCCAAGCATGGTGCCTCTGGTATGGGACTTTGGACAGTTAAGTGATTCAGCTGAACTCTCTTACATTCGTCAGATTGTGCAAAAACAAATGAGAGATCATGAATTGCCCCTAGAATGCCAGAGTGTGATCACAGAAGTTTTGGCTGCCTCTCAGAAATACATGCGCAGCCAAGCAGATGAATGCAGCTTTGTAAGCCTTAGAGATGTGGAGAGATCAATCCGTGTCCTGGTTTGGTTTTACAACCACAGAGATGATTTTTTTCCAAGTGTCCACTTGATTGAAACTAAGCAGATGCTCTTGAAATGCTTGGTGCTTGCAGTCGGTGTTTGCTATTACCCATCACTTGAACACAAAAGTCCATACCTACAGACTATCAGCAAATACTTTCCTGATGAGTTTAACTCTAAAGAGTCACTGGGGCTGGAGATAGCTTCATGCCAAGAATTCTTTCTTAAGAACATCCAAACAAGAGAAACGATTGCCAAAAATCTGGCTTTGAAAGAGAATGTCTTCCTTATGGTGGTCTGCATTGAGCTGAGAATTCCACTCTTTCTGGTTGGCAAGCCAGGGAGCTCAAAATCACTTGCTAAGACTGTCGTAGCTGAAGCAATGCAGCGCCAGGCCTCTCACTGTGACTTATTCAAGAAACTCAAGGAGGTTCACATGGTGTCCTTTCAGTGCAGTCCTCACTCAAGCCCTGAAGGAATCATTGGAACCTTCCGGAACTGTGCCCGGTTCCAAAAGGATAAGAACTTAGAAGAGTATGTGTCAGTAGTTGTACTGGATGAAATAGGACTTGCAGAGGACTCTCCTCAGATGCCATTAAAGACTTTGCATCCTCTTCTAGAGGATGGATGCATAGACAGTGACAACCCACAACCATATATGAAGGTTGGATTTGTTGGAATCTCAAACTGGGCTATCGATCCAGCTAAAATGAACAGGGGTATTTTTGTGTCCCGTTGGGACCCAAGTGAAAAGACTTAGTTGAGACAGCTGAAGGCATCTGCTCATCCTCACCAACCACTCTTCTCAAAATCAAGCACCTTCTGCCAAAGTTGGCAAAAGGCTTCCTAAACATCTGTAAAACTGACAGTGAGCAGTTCTTTGGACTCCGAGATTATTATAGCTTGATAAAAATGCTTTTTGCAACAGTCAGTGATTCAGATCAAGAGCCATGTGACAGTGAGTTGGTAGAGGCTGTGTTGAGAAACTTCAGTGGACAAAGGGATGATTTTGATCCACTTGATTACTTCTTGGAAAACTTCCAAAACATTCAAGATGTCCAAAGGCCAAGTACATTGACAATGATTGAAAAAAATCTTACCCACCACAGTGACAAAGAATGTCGATACCTTCTTTTGCTCACAACTAACAATGCTGCCTTATACATAATCCAACACCATATTTTCTCCAAGGAGAACTATACATGCCCAGAAATTGTCTTTGGATCAGGATTTCCCAAAGACCAGGAGTATGCCCAGATATGCCGCAACGTGAGTAGAATAAAGGCATGCATGGAGACAGGTCGAACGGTCATCCTTTTGAATCTCCTTAATCTATATGAAAGCCTGTATGATGCTTTGAATCAATACTATGTGTACTTCAGTGGACAGCAGTATGTTGATTTGGGACTTGGTTCACATAGAGTAAAGTGTCGAGTTCACAGAGACTTCAGACTAGTTGTGGTGGAAGACCAGGAAAAAGTCTACAGGAAGTTTCCTGTTCCTCTTAAAAACAGACTGGAGAAACACAAAGTTGATAGGAGTACAGATTTGACTCCTTGGCAGCACAGAGTTTTAGGAAAACTCAAACAGTGGGTGCAAGAGTTCTCAAAAGTTCAGCAGTCTGAATCTACTGAAGCAAATTTCAGTTTATCAGATTCCTTTGTTGGTTTCCATGGTGATGCTTGTGCCAGTGCACTCCTGCAGGCTTTAGAGAAAATACAAAAAATGAGCCATGATAAAGCTACTCAAAATGATGACCTCCACTGCATTCCCATTTACAAGAATGAAATCAATGAACCAAGTAAAGAGGGATCTAACATTAATGTGGCCATGGACATATGCATGAAAAGAGAGGAAACTGTGGCTCGTCACATTGATGAAGATATAACAGAGCCTCAAGAGGAAATTAACACATTTGATGAGGCACAAGGAGATGTCTCAATGGAAGTTGACAATAAGGTACAGGATGCAGAGGTTCATGAAGAAATTGTGACTCTTGGAGATGATTTTGGTCTTGTGAAAACAGATGAAGATCCTGTTGATGTTGAAGCAAGAGACAGCATGGAGTCAAACAAAACCATGGATGATGAAGAGGAGGCCTATGAAACTGCCAAAAGCTTTCTCTTGAATTGTTCCACACCAGACTCCGTACTTAGGTTGAAGTATTCCGAATTCGGAAATCAGGAGAAAAACAAACTTCAGGGAATGTATTTCCATCAGCAAAACCATCAGTCTCTCAGAGACCTATTAGAAAACCATCTGTACAAAACTGATCAGGACAAGAGCAAATTTTTGGAGGTAATGTTTTACAGATGACTATAGATGCATTTTTCCTAAGATTTTAGGAGACTTGTCAATGCTCATGTTTTCTGTTAGGTAACCACATTCTCTAATCTTCTCACTGGAGCTGATGTGAGAAATCTTGCTCCCGCCTTGGGTTTGTCCACCGAGCGGCTTCTTCTACTATCTTTACACCAATTTGACACAGAAGTTTCTTTTTGCAGCAAGATACGGTTAATTTGATACTATTTTTTATTATATACTTAATTTATTCAGTACCTTTCACTTTAGTAACAAATGGTCAACAATTTCTTGTACTTTATCTCTTTTTCCACAGGTCATTCCTGATGGAATCTGGGCTGTCTCTACACATCCTCTTGGTTCAGATGGACATGGAAGAGTCATTGTGCAAAAATGAACTTATTGCTTCAGCAAAGTGAGTCTTTTGATGTTGGTGGCTAAAAAACAATGAAATCTCTGAGAAAGACTTTTAGAAAAAAGTGGATTACGTTACTCACATTTTACAGTATACTTGCATCAGATTTCAGTTTAGTAACACTCCGTACAGGAGTCAGTCATATTTTATCACATATCATCTTTCATTCCTCTTACCTCAGGTACTGTACCATGAATGAAATCTTGTCCTTAAAGTCGGATGAATGCAATGTCTATACTGTGTTCATAACAAAGCTCTCCCGAATTGGGGAGCAATGTACAACCAGTGGCAAAAAGTACATTGGCTTTCAAGGAGGTAAGTGGAACTATTTTGTTAGGTGAAACATGTGTTTATATATTATTGTGAAATAACAAGTATCTTTATCTTTTTTACTAAAGGAGTTTGGCTGTCTGCTCATATTGATGACCTCAGAGATTCTGATGACATGAGTTTAAATCTTACGGCTTTTTGTGGAATAACTATAAGTAAACTAATCTCTCAGACAATCCAGTCAGGTATGTAAGGACCAAATGCTGCCAGCAATTTGTACATCCATTAATTGCTAAAATTGGAGGAATGAGTAAAATATTTTTCAGATTTTTTAGTGGTGATGGCTAAGGCAACAATTTTTTTTTAAACAATCCCCTAATACTTAATATTAAACTCAAAAAACATATATTATCCCTCAAATTGTGCAACTTATTGAGGAGAAGTGTAAGTGGTTGGTCTTACAGTTTCTACCTGGTAGAAGATAAAAATCCTGTAGACTTGCACTGAAGAAGACCCAAGCCATATCTAGGGTCTATAAACATCCAGAACACCCTAGGAACTTGATAGCAACACCTGGGAAACCACCCACAACAGTTTCATTGTGGCAAGCTTTGCTCAAGAAAGCACCATTAATATTTTATTTAAAAAAAATCTGAAAACCTTTTACAAGATGCAAGAAAAACAGTATTCTTTCACAGATGCCAAGCAATCAGAAGAACTGGATACAAGTGGATCAGAAAGTGAGAGGGTAAAATGCTTTAAGCTTGCAACAGATGAGTTTAAACATATACGTCAGATGTGCCATTTGGGAAGAAATTGCATACCTTCTGACTAAAACATAATTAATTTGTTGTCAGGGAGAATCAGTACATCTACACAGTTTGTCCCTAATAAGAGCCTGCACCCAGAAAGCTGCTTCATTGCTGAGAGATATAGGCAAAAAACCCTCCAGGAGTTTGGAACGCATGAACATATTGCTTGGGCTTCTGGGAGGTGACCCTGGGCGGATAGGAGGTCAGCCCAAACTCAAACACACCCCACCCCCTTCCCACCTATATTATTCCTAAATATATATATATATTTATATTTTTTATATATGTATCGCTTTAAGTCCTACTGAAACTAGAAACTGTCCGAAATTATTAGCTTAAGTTACAAATATTTGTTTATATATATTTACAGTACGGTTCCAGGAAGTGTTGCTAAGGAGGCTGGTGTTTGCACTGATGCGGAAGGAGGAGCTGGTTCATAATCCAGAAGACTGGGCTTATAAAGTGGCAAAGAACTATAAAGCTCTGCAGGAAGGTGGAACACTTCGGTACTGCAGTACTATAATACAACTAGCATTAACAATCTATATATCATCTATATATCCCAGATGGTCAAAAACAGCTGATGCTCAGGGCGAATCAAAAGGGGGTAGATAAAAATCTCAGACAGTAAAAACTTGTGTGGAGAAAATAATGGTAACTACTTTGAAATGTTAAAAAATGACTGTAGAATTATGATTGGGAAGCTTTGCATATCTAGCATTTCACAAAGCAAAAATGCCTTTAAAATAATCTCAAGCTTCATCCCTACTAAAGGCTATTGTGACTCTGCATGTCTGTTATACAAGCAATCAAATAATAAAATATAAGTTTATTCCACTGAATGATCAGCCATAGATTAGAGATAACTAACAATTAGCTAGCAAAAAAATTCTGTGTTTGTGTTCAGGCACACTTTGTGGCGCTGTCTACAGGGTGTTTTGACCCCAGTGTTGGCCCAAGTATTAGAAGTGTTAGACAGAGACTGCAACTTGTACCTACTGTATGGAGAAGGGTTCAGTGAGGGTCTGTCTCAGTTCTGGCTGGATATCTTTGAAGATCAACAGCTCCTTGACCTAACTCTCTTACAAAATGCAAGGTATCTGTAATGCATGAAACCTGCTTATGATTAAATGCAGCATCCAATTGGTTTTAAATATCTGACTTTAACTGATGAGGTGGATTTTTAGCACCCCAGAACAGGAGATTAATGTGCAGTGTCAGCTGTTTGTTGGAGAAGTGGAACGACGTTGTGCTGCTCCTTTTAGCTGGCTGATAAAAGCATACTGCCAGAGTTTGTGGGAAGAATCAGAGTTTGTGCGAGGTGAGGTCTCTTGCTTTGTGTTTGGCTAAAGTTGGCCTGTTACAGTAGCTAACCAGATACCACATACACTTGTACTTAAAACAACTTTATCTTTGGAATGCAAAGTCATGCAGAACTTGATACTTACTGCTTTTTAATTTTCTCTCAGGCACTGAGAAAGGCAGCAAAGCAAGGATTCTGCAGTTTGTTAGTGCTGTATCAGACAGTGGACTGGGCAGCTATATTCAGAAACTCTCAGAGGGAGAGAAAGTTGATTTGGGTCAGCGCTACTTGACTGATCATGTTCTTCTGTCATTCAAAGTCCACTCTGAGGAAGAGCTTTTGGTGATACAAATGTTTTGTCTGTATGGCAACAAATTTGTTTTCACACAACTCTCATTTTAATGTGGGCGTCTTTGGGTGTGTGTATGTATTTTTATATTTTTTGCAGGTCTTTCGTACTGCAGTGCTGGGTTGTGTGTTTGCTCTGCAAATGGAGATGTCAGTAACTCCTGAGCTCTCTCCATCATGGATCCTTGCAGCAGCCCAAATCTACGCCCCACGCTTGGACACATTATCACATACCCTTCAGCTCAACCCTCAGCTGGTTCACATCATCCAACGAGAAAGATC
The DNA here is from genome assembly GCA_036326025.1 of Chrosomus eos. Classification (NCBI taxonomy): domain Eukaryota; kingdom Metazoa; phylum Chordata; class Actinopteri; order Cypriniformes; family Leuciscidae; genus Chrosomus; species Chrosomus eos. The sequence continues at coordinate 30,511,457 of CM070830.1, read as the reverse complement.
AAAAAGAGAAAGCCCTGAAATGGTGATGAGTAGGAGTGTAGCATGAATTTTCATGTTGATTTAGGATTGTTTATGCTAGTCTGGTTATGCTGTTCATCAGCAAAACTTAGTTAGTTGGTCAACACATGCTGGTGACTTAGATTCCAGTGCCTATTTAAACTACTCTGCTATGTAGCAATATAACCTTCAGTGTGCAGTCAAACTACTAAATTTAAACTAATGTCTAATGAGACTGTTTCATTACAGTGTGAAGACATTCTAGCTGTTGGTATCTGTGTTGAAGAAACAAAGCTCCTACCCGTAACATCACTACTGGAATGCCAGACCTTCTTGCAAGGAGTTGAGAAACTTCAGCCATGTTTAGAGAGAGTGCTTAGTCCAGACTACAGCGCCCTCTGCAGCCCTGGCTGTCTCAAACATCTAGACACTATAAAGTGAGTTATAAAGATTGAAGAAAATAGGATAATTTGAAAACTTGATTTTATATTAATCAAGATTTTTAAATATATCATGACATATATGTCATATCGTTAAAAAAAACTTTTTTAAAATTATTTCCTTAGGTCAGTGTGGCAGGGGTCACTGCTAGTGGCTGCTTTCATTGAAAAGGTGGTCATCAAAATGAACGTTGGAGATGAGCGGATAAAAGCACTGACTCTGAAACACTGTAGGCAGTTCCATGGGGTGAGTCTAGGCTTATTGTCTACTCTGTTGTGACAAGTGACAAATTTGAGTTTAGAACCCTAAAAGTCCTTAGCATATTATGCTGCTTATATTTCCTTTCTCACAGCTAATGGAAGAGTCTCCTGATTTGAGGACCAAAGACAATCTGCAGAACATCATCCGCATACTCAATGATTACCACGATGAGTCCATCATCGGAGAACTGCGGTACACTTGAATTAATTTGAGCTGTATAATTTTAGATGATATGTTTGATTTTATTTGAAACTATGTAAGAATATTTTATTTTAATATATTATTTATTTTAAATCTGCATTATACTTGACTAAGCATTACTGAATGATTTATAAACTTTGTTTCTGTATACTCTTTCTTCACAGATATGGTTTGAAGTGCTCTGTGTGTCTGTTAGATCTATCTGAGCCCACTTCTCTTCCTTGTGAGCATGTGTTTTGTCTGTCCTGTCTGAAGAGATCCACTGAGAGAGAAGAAGCGAAGTACTGTCCCAAGTGCAGGGCACCTCTATCGAACAATTACCGGCCCACTGTCTCCACAACCATAGAGTGAGTTTAATTCCTTGTTCTTGGTAACCTCTGATATATCTCAATCTCGAAAAAAGATGGCGCCGTTGTATGTGGCTCGCCGTCTGTTGCTCTCCTTCACGTTTTTAAATTTTCTGATTTTATGTTTGTCTCTACTGACCTCGGACTGCAATATGTCATACGTGTATGATCGTCAAACATTACTAAATATCCGCATAACTATTGATTCAACCAAGAGTGACGTTAACGAATACTGCCGATTTCCACCACCTGCGCACCAGCACCTTCCTGCACAACTGCGCTGGTACCCCGCTGAATATCTTCCCCGGAGGCGACAGCGTCGGAAGAAGCATGGCAAGCGGGGTGGAATTGCTGCTCGGTTAAAGTCTCTTGCGCGGTCCTCGCCTATGTGTACTGGTCCTGCGCTAACCTGCGAGCGCCGCCTCGTCAGTGCCTTTGCATGGTCTTTGCCCTCACATCGGTGGCTTCGACCTGTTACTCGATGCTCTTCGTCTGCGCTTCCGCGCATTGTCTCCCCCAGCTTTCGACGTCGTGGAGTGAATCCTCTCAATCTTCGCTCACTAACGCGAACAACACAGCTGGAGGAAGCTGCACCGCCGGCGCCACTTAAAGTGGCTTTGATCAACGCCCAATCAGTAGTAAACAAGACATTTTTAATAAACAATTTCTCTACGTCGCAGGATTTGGATATTCTATTTATTACTGAGACATGGATTAAGCCTTATGAGTTAAGTCCTTTCACTGAACTAGTTCCACATGATTGCATTTTCTTTAATTCACCGCGGCTATCTGGCCGTGGTGGTGGACTAGCGTCAGTGTTTAAAAAACATTATCCCTGCCGCAGTCTAATAACTAGCCCTTGTCGCACCTTCGAAGTGCAATTGGTGCAGCCCACATCAACTAACTCACTGGTATTTGCCTTGGTTTATCGTCCGCCTCAGCCGAATAAGGATTTTTTTAAATGAGTTTGCAGAGTTTGTGGGGGATCTTGTTACTAGATATGATAGAATTTTAATCTTGGGCGATTTCAACATTCATGTGTGCTGTGAATCTAAGCCACTCTCCAAAGAGTTTCTAAATCTTATTGCCTCTTTTGATTTGGATCAGTGGGTGTCTGGCCACACTCATATCCAGGGACATACTTTAGATCTAATTTTATCACGTGGTTTACTTGTATCGGACATTGGCATTGGTTGTGCTGGCATGTCGGATCATTTTCCGATTCTGTTCTCTCTACCTTTTAATGATACTATACATAAGCATCATACTTGCTCACGGATGACTCGAATTTTTAATGACTGTGCAATGGAGGACTTTCTGGCATTATATCCTGGTTCCATCTTTAAGCTCCTTGGATGCTGATAATCACTTGAATCTGTTTAATTTTATTTGCTCTAATGTCTTAAATGCTGTTGCTCCTCTTAGGGAAAAGAAACATAAACATAATCATGCTTTAAAGCCATGGTTCAATGAAAATGTTCGTTCTCTCAGACAGATCTGTAGGAGGGCTGAACGCAAGTGGAACAAGGACAGATTACTTAGACTTAGACTTAGACTTAACTTTATTGTCATTCTCACAACACGGATGAGGGGAACGAATTAAGAACTCAGGTCTCGGTGTTGACCAACTACTTCAAATAATTAATAAAATGCTTAAGAAACTTCCTTAAAAACGTTTAAAACATAAATAAAGTGCAATGCTATTTCTTAAAAAGACAAAGGCATGGCAGTGTGGAGGAGTTCATTAGTCTGACCGCATCCGGGTAGAAGCTGTTCTTCAGCCTGGTGGTCCTTGCCTGGATGCTAAGCAGCCTTCTGCCTGAGGGGAGGTGGGAAAACAGTCCGTATGCAGGATGGGTAGAGTCCCTCATGATGCAGGTTACTCTATCCCTGCATCGGCTTGTGTAAATGTCCGAGAGGCCTGGTAGGTTGCATCCGATGGTCCGTTGTGCAGACCTTACCACCCTATGCAGCATCTCTTTTTCTGCCATTGTGCAGCTGCCATACCACACAGTGATGCAGGAAGACAGGGTACTCTCCACCACACACCTGTAGAAGGATCTGAGGATGTTAATGTCCATCTTTGCCTTCTTCAGCTTCCTCAGGAAATATAGGCGTTGATGGGCTTTTTTTAGGGTGGTCAAGGTGTTTTGGCGCCAGGTGAGTGTGTTTGAGATGTCTACTCCAAGGTATCTGATGCTGGATACCCTCTCCACAACTGCACCATCAATGCAGAGAGGAGGGGGGACAATGCCCTTCTTGCGAAAATCTACAATCATCTCCTTTGTCTTGTTCATGTTCAGGATGAGATTGTTCTCCTTGCACCACAGTACCAGTCCATCCACCTCCTGCCTGTATGCTAACTCATTCAAGACGTAAAACAATTCACATTCGAATTTCACTATGAGGTTGCTGTCACAGTGAGCTCTGCAGTCGTGCGTGAGCAGTGTGTAGAGCAGCGGGCTGAGAACGCAGCCCTGGGGGGAGCCAGTATTGAGGAGGATGTATGATGATGTAATATTATTGACTCTTACAGACTGGGGTCTATTGGTCAAGAAGTCCAAAATCCATTTACAGAGTGATGGAGCTAGACCTAGTGCTGCTAGTTTATTCACCAGTGTCTGTGGGATGATTGTGTTGAACGCAGAGCTAAAGTCCAAGAAGAGCAGCCTCACGTAAGAATCCTTGTTTTCCAGGTGTGTGAGGGACTTGTGGACCACAGCAGCGATTGCGTCAGCCGTCGAGCGGTTCCCCCTGTAGGCATACTGGTGAAGGTCAGCTGTTATGTCGATGGACTTTTTTATGTGTGACATAACCAGCCTCTCAAAGCACTTCATTGCTATTGGTTTAAGAGCAATCGGGCGGTAGTCATTTAAACAGGACACTGTGGCGGCCTTTGGCACTGGGACGATGGTAGACGTCTTAAAGCACGTTGGTACTGTGGCCTGGGAGAGTGAGATGTTAAAAATATCCCTCATGACATCTGACAGCTGGTACGCACATTCTTTCAGGACCCGGCCAGGAACCCCATCTGGTCCTGCAGCTTTTCGGTAGTTTATTTTCTGCAGTGTCATCCTCACCTCAGCTGCTGTCAGACTAAGAGGGGGGTCCTCCTGTGGAGGTATGACACTGGACGTGGTGGTATTGTTTAATACCTCAAACCGGGCATAAAAGGAGTTAAGGGCGTCAGGTAGTCGGGGGTTTCGGGAAGAATTCAAATTTTTCTTGCTGTAATCCGTAATGTATTTGATACCCCTCCACATGCTCCGAGGGTCATTTGAGGAAAAGTGTCCCTGGATTTTCCGAGCATAATTTAATTTTGCCCTCCTTATGCCTGCCACCAAGCCTCGTCGGGCTGCCCTCAGTGCGTCTGCATCTCCCCCCCTAAATGCAGCATCCCGCTCTCTCAGGAGGCGGCGCACTTCTGCATTCAGCCATGGTTTCTGGTTACGTGAGACCATGACAGTTTTGGTGATTGTAACATCCTCCACGCACTTTTTGATGTAGCCCAGTACTGATGTAGTATATTCCTCCAGGTTCACTGTGTCCCCCTACGTTGCTGCTTCTCTGAACATCTGCCAGTCCGTGGTGTCAAAACAGTCCTGCAGCATTGGAACGGCTTCAGTAGGCCACACAGTGATGGTTTTCTGTAAAGATTTTCCGTTGTTTAGTATGGGGCAGTATGCAGGGACCATCATGATAGAAATGTGGTCTGAAGCGCCAAGGTTAGGGCGGGGGGAGGCTCTGTATGTTCCACGTCTATTTGTATACACTTTTGGCGCTTTTCCACTGCATGGTACGGTACGGTTCGGTTCGGTACGGCACGCTTTGGCGCTTTTCCACTGCATGGTACGGTACGGTTCGGTTCGGTACGGCTCACTTGTGGTGCTTTTCCACTGCATGGTACGGTACGGTACGGTGCGCTTCGGCGCGCTTTAAATGGTACCTGGTCTGTTGAGGTTCCAAGCGTACCGTACCGGTACTAAAATGTGACGTGAAACACTGCAGATCACTGATTGGTCAGACAGACAGAATCGTCACTACCAGCGTCATTGGATTTGCGACACGAGACACTAAACCCGCTATACAGAGTCATATAACCAGTAGACAACAGCCAACACGCTAGCACCTGTGTTTTACTTACTTGAAAAAAAGAAGAGATCAACACTTTAAAAAGGAAATGGCTGAATCGTGGTCGAGGTGCAGACGTTCCTCTCGTTGGTTACCTAGGAGCGGGTCCAGCGAGAGCTGGATGGGGCAAAACAGAATGAAAAAGTGTTCCAAGAAGTAGCAGTTAGCTCAGCTCTTAGCCGCACACGGCTATCACCTGACCTACAAACAGTGTAACGATCAGTCCCACCCACTTTGAATGGGTACTAACTGCAGTGGAAAAGCAACCGAGCTAGCGAACCGAACCGTGCCGTACCGAGCCGAGTCGTACCACGCAGTGGAAAAGCGAAGCCGAACCGAACCGTTCCGCGCCAAATCGAACCGAACCGAGCGTACCATGCAGTGGAAAAGCGCCATTTGTCGAGTGTATTTTCCCCTCTAGTGGGTATAGTGACATGCTGGTGGAACATGGGGAGTATATCTTGCAGGTGAACATGATTAAAGTCCCCTGCAACAACATACAGGGCCTCCGGGTGTTTGTTTTGCATGGAGCTAATTATGCTGTGCAGTTCCCTCAGGGCTGCGTTAGCATTAGCTTGTGGGGGAACATAAACAGCAGCTATAAACACGGCTGTAAATTCGCGTAATAGGTAGTGCGGCCGGCACTTAATAATCAAGTATTCAACTGCTTCAGAGCAGTGACTATCAACCACGGAACAGTTTGTGCACCAACCTTCGTTTACATAAATGCAAAGTCCGCCTCCCCTTGTTTTCCCCGACAGCTGATTTCGGTCTGAACGGAAGAGAACTCGCCCCTCGAGCTGGCAGACGGAGTCTGTGATATTGCTATGAAGCCAGGTCTCCGTCAATACAAGGACACAGCAATTCCTCATCTCCCTCTGGCACAGTCTAAGTTTTAGTAAGTCCATCTTGTTATCCAACGCTCGAACATTGGACAAGAACAGTGATGGGATGGCCGGTCTGCTGGTCTCCTTTAACTTAGCAAGCAGCCCCGCTCTTTTTCCCCTCCTCTGTTTCCTTGTACACCGCCGCCTCTTTCTCCTGTAGTGGAGTAATCTGTTCCTCCATGCCGCTGTCCTCAACAACTGCAGTCTACCTAACATCGTTTTGAGCATAAACGGAACAGGCCAGTTTCCATTTAGTACCAGAAGCTCAGACCTACTAAACTTTATCGCTGTAATCATGCTAATAGTAAGCTCGGTAACACCGGGAGCTAGAGAAGCCGCTGCACAGCTGCGCGCCGCCATCTTACATGTTTCCTATGAAATTTTAAAGGACTCCCTTTCTGCTTTCCAGCGAGCTGCTAAAGCTGCTAAATGTCACTACTTTTCTGAGCTGATTAGACTTAACAGTAATAGGCCCAATGTTTTATTTTCAATAATTGATTCTGCTCTAATTCCCCCTACTAATCAGTTCCCAGAGATGTCGGACTCTCTCTGTGAGGAATTCGCAATATATTTTAATGAGAAGATCTCACTGATTAGATCTCAAATGCCTTTGTCAGCCTGTATTCCACTTGGAGTCCCCGTATGCTCTTCCATATGGTCTGTCTTTGAGCCTGTCTCCTTTGACTATCTAAATGAGATTGTTGCAATTTTAAAACCTACTAGTTGCTTTCAAGATGTGATTCCCACTATTTTTTTAGGCAGGTATTTCGTGCTATCGGTCCTGATTTGTTGTCTATTATCAACAAATGTCTTTACACCGGGGTTGTTCCCAACAGCCTGAAACATGCTTCAGTTTTGCCTAAGCTTAAAAAATCTAACTTGGATTCGACAATTCTGAGTAATTTCCGCCCAATTTCGAATTTACCCTTTATCTCGAAAATCCTCGAAAAAGTGGTATTGAGTCAACTCCAGTCTTTCTTGAATGATAGTCAGATTTATGAGAAATTTCAGTCTGGTTTTAAATCTCGTCGCAGTACGGAATCTGCACTTTTGAGTCATGAATGATATATTGCTGACCACTGATACCGGGCAATCTGTGGCTTTGGTCTTGTTAGATCTTAGCTCTGCTTTTGACCTGGTCGATCACAATTTTAATTTCTCGTCTCGAAGCGTGCATGGGTTTTCGGGGTACGGTGCTACAATGGTTCCGCTCGTACTTATCAAATAGGACTTAGTCTGTCCGTATTGGGAAACAGTGTTCTTCCGAAATGAAACTGGGGTCCGGCGTTCCTCAGGGTTCTATTCTTGGCCCGGAACTGTTCAATCTATATATGCTCCCCTTGGGTTCTATTTGATCTCGACATGGGGTTTCTTTCCATCTTTATGCCGATGACACCCAAATTTACTTGCCTTTGAAGCGTGATGACAAGCTTGCTTTAAAGCCAATATTGGACTGTCTGGACGAACTAAAACTCGGGCTTTCTAGTAACTTCTTGAGTCTCAATGAGAGCAAAACAGAAATTATTTTTTATGGCCCCAATGATCGTAGTACTCATGACATTGATCTACAAACGTTGTTACCATATAGCACTATCTGTGTTCGGAATTTGGGGGTCTGGTTTGACAACAACCTTAAATTTGATAAGCAGATAAGTGCTGTGGTTAAGTCCTGTTTATTTCACCTCCGTCTTTTAGCCAAGGTAAAGCCCTTCTTGTCTGTTAAGCACTTCGAGATTGCCATACATGCATTCCTAACCAGATTCCAGATTGGACTATTGTAATTCTCTATATATTGGTGCCTCTTAGAAATGCATCACTCGTTTACAATTAGTCCAAAATGCAGCAGCACGCCTTCTCAAAGGGAAGCGTAAATTTGAACACATCACACCAGTCCTGATATCGCTTCACTGGCTACCGGTTAAATTCAGAATTGATTTTAAAGTTCTCTTATTTGTTTTTAAGTCATTGCAGAGCCAGTCTCCACAGTACATATCTGAATTACTTCACCCAATCACACAGTCAAGATCACTCAGATCGGGGGACTCTAACCTATTATCTATCCCTCGAACCAGACTAAAAAATAGGGGTGATCGCGCTTTTGCAGCTTTCGGACCTAGGCTATGGAATAGCTTACCGGCTCATATCAGATCTGCCCGAACCGTGTCAATTTTCAAATCTTCTCTGAAAACGTATTTCTTTTCAATAGCTTTTAATATATCTTGATGTGCGTGTCTTTGTATTGTACTTGTATTGTATGTCTCTTGGCCTTGTTAAGCACTTTGGTCAACGCCAGTTGTTTTTAAATGTGCTATACAAATAAAATTGTATTGTATTGTATATATATAGTCTGCAAAGTCTGAGTTTTGTCTGTTACAGCTCAGCCCTGAAGCAGCATAGAGAGATAAGAAAATGCTGTAACACATTTTTCCTGGAGGTGGTTTCTCGCTTCTGTCTGACTGATGATCAAGACCCCACAGAGGACCTGGTGGAACTGCTTTTCTCTCTCCTCATCTTGGCACAAGGTGGGGGAATTTCCTTGTGGAATTTTCCATCTCAAAATTAAATTTCTGTACAATGAATAAGGACTAGAGCTTTCAAGCTTCAAAAAGGATATAAATTTAGCATTCAAATATCATAAAAGGGTTCCATGCTGTACCCTATCTGTATTCCAAGTTTTCTGAAATCATACAATAGCTTTGTGTGAAAACCAGACCAAAGTTTAAAGCATAATAATTTCCCCCTCCAATATGCTAATAACGTGAGAACTACTATGAACGGATGTCTGAGTTTTGTGAAACAGGTCAACCAAATCGTTACAAAGATCTAGAAAAAATGATTAATTCTATATTATGAATTGTAATATGTAATCTTTTAATGTTTATGTTTACATGTCTAACATTACAGGAGATGTTTATAAGACCAAAGAGCTCACCCCATTTTTGGAATGTGTTGACCAGAGTCCTGTGGTGCGCTCTGTGCTGCCTAAACTCCTTCTGCAATACAGGTGTTGCAATACTGATAACACATACACTTTAACAAACCAGGAATATGTGACCTTTTGTGTATGTCTTTAAATATGCAGCATATAGTGAGTTGATTTGTTCAAAGTTTTCTTGAGAGTTTGGGTCATTCTTATTAAGAGCAGTATTAAATAAGATATTCTCTTCAGTTTCAAACAGGTGAAAAAGCATATTCAAAGGTACTTAGAAGACCTGGAGAACAAGCTTCTGGACCAGGAGGACAGAACTGAACTCTATCGACTCTTGTTAACTGTTTCCAGGTGTGTCATAATCTCACCCTTTTGTCTTGTATTTACTCAATAATGGTGCTTGCTTAGGCAAGTATCACTTTTATTATTGCTTGAGAACTACACTTTGGTGCTTAATCTGTTTTGTACCATAGACATGAATGATTCATCAAATGTGATCATACTTAAGATATTTGTCTGGTGGATAACCAAATAGAAGAAAAATCCCATGGATATGAGGGTGGAGTCTTTTGACTTATTTGTGTTGGGCCAGTAAGCAACCACCTTTCAATGCCTTAGCAACTATCCTGAGTACCTTAGCAAAGGCCTAACAATGCACTAAAAACTTTTGTCGTTTTTTTTTTAAATGAAGTATAATCACTAATAGCTGTATTCTGATTTCAGCCACATTAATTATTATCTAAAGTCTGCATATATCTCTCTAAAAGCAGATGTGTGTTTATTCAGGATTCCCTGTTTTGTTCTGGATTAAATGGTGATCATAGACATCTGAAGGACAACTCCAGCTTCCTTAGCCGACTGGCTCGTAAACAGACACCTTCCAGACAGAATGACCCAGCTGAGTTTCTGCTGTCTATGGCTCGCCTCAGAATGTGTCTGGACTCTGCTGCCCGTATCCTGTCTAGAGCTGTCAGCCAAAAAAATGGTAAGAGGGTCTTCGGGTCTGACTGATTCATGGCAGTTATATTGCAATGGTCAAATTAATAACAGTAGATAACATTTGCAAAACTGTATGCAATCCTTCCATATGTTTGGTGTTTTTTAGATAATTTTGATGAAGAGGAGATAAAGCTTTTGGAGCAGGTGAAGGCTGTGTGTGAATACGGTGACAACGACTGGTACAGAGTTTACCTGCTTCGAGCACTCAACAGGCAGGCTGGCATGGACTGTCTGCAAGCACTGATCAACAGCACTGATTATGAATGGATATTTCCTGCGGAGATACTACGCCTTCATGTATGGCCATTCAAAATTATGTTGCTTTTAGGTTGTTTACAGTATTATACAGTTATTTGTAAATTGTAGCTGGTCTATTATAATTGTTGTTTTCTCTTTTACAGAGGTCGATTCCTGCAGAGGTGGATCGTTTTTTGTGTTTTGGTCAGTCATACCACATTCTTAGAGATGGAGTGGGAGATGCACTGCAGGAAGGCACAACAAATGGACTCAAAGATGCTCTACTGGTCAGTGTCTACATCTGTTTTAAATAAATAATACACACACACAATTGTGTAAGCAAACCAATTACAAAATAAGACTTTGGGCCCTATTTTGACGATCTGAAACGCAAGTATCAAACGCAAAACGCAAGTAACTGTGTGGGCGGATCTCTGGCGCTGTTGCTATTATACCAGCGGGAATAAATGACTCTTGCACCCGACTCAAATCTAAATGGGTTGGTCTGAAGTAGCTACATTACTCATATGTGTGGTTTGGGCGTAACGCGAAATAAACCAATCATAGCGTCATCTCACATTCCCTTTAAAAAGCAGGCGCGCTTGTTCCTTGGCGGATTGCTATTATGATGGCGGATTTGCCAGGCGCACGCCAGGAGTGGTTCACAGCCGAGGAGACTGATGTTCTCGTCAGGGCCATAAAAGACAGAGAAGTGACATTGTTTGGGGATGGGAGAAACCCACCCAAATTGGCTTTGGTTGAACTGGCGTATAATTATTTGGGTAAATGTGTAAACTAGATTAATGCCTATTTTGTCACATCTTCATGGACACCACAATGATTTCCCTCGTGTGGTAATATTTTTCCTTGTAATTATGTATGGTTTGCAAAAATGGGAACTGCTGCGTCTATGTAAATGAGAGAAGCAAAGTGTATGCGCGTTGTGCACACGCTACATTATGGCCAAGCATGCGCCCTTAAAATGGTAAATGGTAAATGGTAAATGGACTGCATTTATATAGCGCTTTCACAGACCCAATGGGCCCCCAAAGCGCTTTACATTTTGCCTCACATTCACCCATTCACTCACTCATTCATACACCGACGGCGGTGTCTGCCATACAGGGCGCCATCCAGCTCGTCGGGAGCAGTTGGGGTTAGGTGTCTTGCTCATGGACACCTCGACACTTGGTCAGGTGGAACCGGGGATTGAACCACCAACCTTTCGGTTTGCAGACAATCTGCATGAACCACTGAGCCACTGCCGCCCCTTAATAGCAAATAGCATCTGAATAACGCGCCACTGACTTTAGACTAGGTTTTTCCTGGTCTGTGGCGGAATTGTTTTCTGAAACTGCAAAATAGCACCAGGGAACGTTTGCGCCGGAACACGCCTCTTCTTTTCGTTGAACCGCCCCCCGGGAGCGCAAGTTCATTTCCTAATTTACGACATGCGTCTGTGGAGGGAAAAGTGCGTCGGGTGCAAAATAGGAATGATACATGCGTCGGTGTACAAAGTCAATTGCGCTGGGTGCAAGATAGCGCCCTTTATGTCTTTATTATGTTTGAGAGTGCCAAGTTGTTTGGTGATGCACTGTATAATGTTACACTACTGTTCAAAAGTTTGGAGTAAGATTTAAAATTTGTCTAATGCTTACCAAGGCTACATATACTTTATTTGATCAGAAATACATTACTATTGTGAAATATTATTGTCATTTAAAAGGTTTTCTATTTTATTATATTTTAAAAATGTATTTATTTTTATGAAGGCAAGGCTGAATTTTCAGCATCATTACTCCAGTTTTCAATGTCGCATTATTCTTCATAAATAATTATAATATGCTCATTTGATACTCAACTAACATTTCTTATTATTGTCAATGTTGAAAACTGTTGTGCTGCTTAATATTTTTATGGAAATTGTGATTCATTTTTTTAGGATTCTTTGATGAATAGAAAGTAAAAAAAATAAAACAGAATTTATTTGAAATAGAATGTCTTAGAATGTCAGTAAATATTGTCTTTATTGTCACATTTTTATTATAAACAATTTAAAGTATTAAGTATAGTTTTTCTTTAAAAAATAAAATTCTTGATCCCAAACTTCTGAACAGTGGTGTATAATGTAAACAGTTTATATATATATATATATATATATATAATATATATATATATATATATATATTATATATATATATATATATATATATATATATATATATATATATAATGTATTATTTTATTCTTTTCAGGCAATGGGGGGTCCTGCCCCACTGAAAAAGATCCTGCTGACTCTAGCTGTGTTCAGGCAGGTCACCTGTCGCTTCATGTCAACTGAAAGAGCAATAAATCCTCGTGTACAGGTAAGTGTTGGTTAGGTTTTTTGATTTTATTAACCCAGATATCAATTGGAGTTGATAACAGAGTTTCACATATTTATCATTCTGATGTTTTAAATTTATCCAACCTGTCATAGTAACATGTTTGAACATTAATGACATTAACTTGAAAAAAAAAAGAAGCAAAACACTGGTAGACTAAATTTTCCTCTCTGTGAACAGGAGATCAGGCTCTTGGAGGACGTTATTAGAGAAAACATCACAGGACATACCAGAGAGCTCTGCACTTCTCTCTTATCCAATCAGATTGGAGGTCCAGAATCTAACCTAAGTCTCAGTGCAGGTGTACCTGCTCAGCGTCGTCCTGTACTGGAGCTCCTAGTGCATGCGAGCGCAGTGTTTTACAGTGGATCCAAACTGCTCAATCCCCTCTACAACATTGCCTCTCAACCACAGCACATGACAGTGAGGACCACTACTTAATTAACAAATATATATATATATATTTTATTTTTAATTGATCGGGATGATAATTAAAATAGCCATGCTTCTCTACTAATCCTCAGGAAAACTTTCTACCCACAATGCCTGACGACCATACCAGTGAGGCCCAGCAGTGGCTCAAAGAGGGAAAAATGTACTGTGAGTGTGACTTGCCCATAAAGACAATATAATAAATAATGAAATGAAAATAATAATACTTCTTTAAATACCACCTAACTAAAATATTTTTTTTTCATTCTTACCTTATAGATTGTTCTAATGGCCATGCATGCATTGTGGGAAATGTGAGAAGTATATTTAAGTTCATTTTCATTTGAATGATTTGACACTATGGTCTGGGAAATGATTATGATTGCTTAATTATCTCCACTTTTTTAGTGTGGTAGACCAATGGAATTGGCAAATTGTCCTAGTTGTGGAGTGCTTATAGGGGGCCAGCGTCATAACCCAGTGGAAGGTTTTACTCCAGTCAATAGAGTCACAGACCTGACAAAACCTGGACATATACTGGGGCGAGCTGAAAGCCGGTCTGAAGCCCCAAACAGGAATCTCACTCTAGGACAGTCTTGTGTCCTTCGTCTATGTCTTCACCTGGCCATGTTACAAGGGGCCATTCATCATCAACAGGTAAAAAGGTTGAAAGTAACTCTTATGGCAATATGTGTAAATGAGTTCATGTTGACTTATTAGATGTGGTTTTGCATGCTAACTCCCTTGGTTTTTGGAAACCTTATACAGTATACCGGTAAATAATGCCAACTACTTAAAGTCAGTTAGTGGGCCACTAGCATTAGAGAATCAAAGCACTTTTGTTTTCTAAAGGCCTTGGTTCTTCACAGGGCATCAGAAATATGATCAAACCAACTGTTTATGATGTCGAAGAATTCCTTTGGCAACATCTTGAGAAGGACATGGAGGCTCTTGGAAAGAATTTGAATCTTAACATGGACGACTGTGCCATTATAATTCATCTGATCTTCAGCAGGTCTCTACAGACCACCTCAGGTATCCATATTAATCTTGACTAAAGTTAAACCTTATTGAAGTTTTGACAGTGTTGCATGCATTTTACTTACAGTAGTAATAAAGAATGTTATTTTAGTATTATTTATTTACTATTATAGTATTTATGGTAACACTTTGGTACAACAAGGTCTCATTTGTTAACATTGGTTAATGTATTAAATAACATAAACTAACAATGAGCAATACATTTGTTACATCTTTGTTAATGCTAGTTAATAAAATTACAGTTAATTGTTCGTTCATGTTAGTTCACAGTGCATTAATTAATGTTAACACATACAACATTTGGTTTTAATAATGTAATGGTAAATGCTAAAATGTTTTAGTTGTTATTGACAGTAACAACACTGGGGAAAAATTGTGCAGTCAGGGAACCTATGTTTGATATTTCCCCCCCTCTACATCAGGCGCTGGCATGGATCTGTCTTCACGGAAGTCCAGAGAGCAGTGGGAGATTACAGTGTGTAAAACAGTCATCAGTCCTGTTTTACAGGTCAGTCTTGATACTGATAAAAATCAAGGGGATACATTAAACCATAAGTCTTTGAAAAACCTGGATTAACTCCTAAAAAATATAATACCTTTGTTTGATTTCAGGATATGAACAGAATGTTGGGCCGTGCACAGGAGCTAATTGCAGCTGATAACCAACTTTCTAACAGCCCCCTGATAAAGATACTGAGGGGAAGCCCTCAAAAAATCCTCGATCTCCCCACTAACTGCCCCACCCACCACTCTGCCTTCTGGAGCCCCTCACCTGTCCTAACGGTGGAAAGCTTATCACAGCAAATAGACCAGAGTCAAGCAGACCTGCTTAAGCTTTTTATCAATAAGGTTCGTTAACCGAAGACATATAATTATCCAGGTCCTTGCGTCACATTACAGAAGTTGCAAACATGGTTAAAAGGGCACCTATTATGGCATTTAAAATGTTCCTAATAATGTTCTGGGAGTCCCCAACAACAGTTTTACATGCATGCAATGACAAAAATCACTTTTGTTGTCTTATAATATGCATTTATTTTTACCTGATTTGCTCACAGATTCCCTAATGATTCGTTCGACGACTCATTTTTCAAACCCCGCCTTTACGTGATGCTAATCTGCGGTGATTGGTCTGACGACCCAGTCAGTTATTTTTCGCGTTAACCCAAAGCTTAAACATATTGATAAAGCACCGCAGTACTACAAATACGCTCTATTCTTTATGACAACTCCAATAACAACGACAAACATTTTACATATTTCAAAAAAACACACACGCACATACTTATTGAGCATGCTACAAAACCCATAAAAGCAACAATTATTAATAATACTTACAGGTTGTGATTCGGAGGAGGAAGCTGATCCAAATAAACTTGGTACTGAACCTTCCTTCAGTATCAACCGGTTCGCGAATTCACACTTGAAAGCATTTATGTTTGTAAAGGAATCGTCATTAAAATGACGTCATTAAAACACAGCTCATGGTTCGGCTATACTTGTGTGGTAGAGTTGTAAATATAAACTCTAGCCACTGATTCTTCACATGCTCGTCTCTGGGCAGTGAAAAAAAAGTTCGGTTTTGATTCGCACTTCAGAACAGTGTCTCGTCGACATGATGTTGTCAAGTTTCACTGGTGTCTACGGCGCGTGCAATGAGTGGGCGTATCTTATTCAAATAACTTGTCAAGTTGACGTCATCTAGACAGAGAAAATGCATCGTTCGTCTATCGATTCATATCAGCGACTCAGAGTCGACTCTTACTTTTGAGAGACAATAACTTTGTATACGGTGAACTTTCATATTTAAAACTTTGCAGGATGTTTTCGTTCACTTAGATCTATGTTACACACTACATGAAGGGCAATTTTCAAAATTCCATAATAGGTACCCTTTAAAGTTGTCTTTATGTTCCCAAACATAAATGCACATGTGTGTTTGTGTTTATCAGGTGCACTGCATACGACAGCTGATCCACTTGCCGGCTCTTGCTGCCCTGTTGTCTGATCTAATGAAAGTGCTTCCTTCAGGCTCTGAGATCCAAACCCACACCATCGCTTCACTGCTGCACAGTATTCCTGCTGGTCTGTCATGCTTATACTCACTAGTTGATTGAATTATGAAGCTTTTGTACATATGTAACATTACTGTTCTCTAATTTGTGTTACCGAACATAGGCCACCAGAAGAAATTATTGTCGGAAAGAGTAGAGATCTTCATGAAGGTGTGGAACCAACTCAGAATGGAAATATCCAATAACAGTAAGCTGTTAGAGGTTATAAATTTAAAACATAAATGCTTAAATATCAATATTTTGTGCATCTCTACTTAGAACCTGCTGAATTGTTTTATTATTTCAACTTCAGTGGGTTCTGATCATGCACTTTGTGAAAAAGACCTAACTAAGGAAAGCTCTGGGCAGTTTCTATCCCTGAGTCATCGCGGACCAGGCTCATGTCTCCACGCAATCATTGATCTTCTGTCTGAGACACACAACAGTCTTGTGCGAGAAGCAAGAAAACTCTGTCACCAGGAAGACAAGTGTGTATTTGAGCATGAATGTGTATACTATTGTTATAAAATTTGGGGTTGGTAAGATTTTTTTATGTTTTCGAAAGAAGTCTCTTATATGATCATCAGGGCTGCATTAAGGAAATATTATTAATTTAAAATAACTGTTTTTTTATTATAATTTTAATATATTTTTAAAATGTTATTTGTTCCTGTGATGGCAAAGCTGGATTTTTAGGAGACATTACTTAGGGTGATGCCGGACATGTCCTCTTTTAACGGTACATTAAAAAATGTCCGGTCGGGATTTCAAAATTTGCGAATATGTCAGGGATTCGGCTTTAGTTTCATTTAGTTGTGTGCCGACTCATTTTCCATCAGTTCTTTTTATGAATTGGAATGTGTGCAGAGGACTGTAGGAGATTTAAGTACACGGAAAGACAAGTAATGAAGGCAGCTTTCCAAGGATCCTAATAATATTAAGTTAGCCTTCACCAGCGCTTGATGACGTGGCAGCCAAGATATGCAGCCTTACTAGGATAATGCAGCCTTCCGTTTGAGAAGCACCATAAATGTGTTTCAACATCTTAATGCATGTCAGTTAGTTGTATTTTATCTTACAGTGACTATAAGGTTCCATTGGCGGCACTGTCCGAGAGCCAACTTGCCCTGTGTCACCCGGAGAGGGACTTGCTCCCCCTGGTGTTAGCTAACTGCCATTACACACTAGAGAAGGGTCAGCAGACAATGAGCTCCTATGATCATAAGGCTATTGAGAGAGAACTCAGCAGACGATTTTTTGCAAGCAAACCACGCATTCAAACAGTAAGTCTACACATTTTAATCAATATATGACAAGATTCATTGGCTACTTACAAATTCATAATTACACATTTATTGCAGGACACTGATAAATATCTGAGAAGACGCCATCAGAATTTTATAGAAGTCCTCAATGAGGTCAGAGCCAAAATACCTCAGGTAATTTTCTTCAGTCTCTTTGCACTTCATTAATTTTATCAAAACCAGTAGACAAAATGACTCTGGTTTATGGTGATTTAATGTAAAAATATAATATAATTCATATAATTATTTATTAATATTTTTTCCCATTTGATTGACAGGAACCTCTAAAGGGCTCTCTGCTCCGCTCCATGAGATATAGGTTACGTTCATTCACTGATGTGTGTGATGCGGTGTATGCCGTGGAGATTGGACTTCGTTTCCTAGGTAAAACTGGAGGAGACCCACAGGCCCTGCTGCTGTCCTATCTGAAAGACTCTTTGAAAATGGACCAACAGATCTCAAGTAACATAGCTGAGGTGAGGCATGTATTTAAAGCAGTAACTTCAAGGAAATTTAACTAAGCAGGTATTTCACCACTACTCTCAGTGCGTATCACCTGTGTGCTTCTTTAATTCTAATCCACGATTCTTGGTTTCAGGCTTTAAAAGAGAACCAGCTCAGTCAGTGCACTGCCACCTGGCAGCTCCTTACTTGCTGGAAAAGTGAACAGATGATGAGGAAAGGACAGGTAATTTGACATTCAGCCTAGCTGTGATGTGGAAAATACAAGAAGGTTGTTTTGAGACACATAGTACTATATATCATTAAGACACATAGCTACCACATCATATTTTTACATCTAAACCATAATAAAATTTCCGCAGTATAGTTCTCAAAAAATTGTATTAAGTATAAATGGAGTGTCTATTTACAATTGCGAATATACCTTGTTACACTAGCCAATAATCTGAATGAGCTAGACAAAATTACAAAATAAATCTCACTGACGACAGAATCAGTGACATGTAGAATAAGCCAGGTGGCGTTAGCTTTTAACATGTCGACCCAGGTTCGTATCAGCTCAGAGTAGTGTTTATTTTAAATGAAAATTATGAAAATATGGAAATAAATGACCTATAACAGGTATTTAATAGTGGCAATGAAGTGTTTAAAGGGTAGGGTTAGAAGTAGGTGTTGGGAAGGTAATGACAAGTACGGTACAAGTAATGCCCCGTAAAAAGCAGTATCCATTAATAATTTTTTCTGAATGTTATTATTACATACTGTTTTATAATATACTAGAATACACTGATGTGCAAATAGTTTCTGCCACTATTTGCACTAAGTATAAATAGCATCTAACAAATATTTACACTTAGTGCAAATAGCCGGTGCCTTAGTATAAAATACACTGTTGTGTAACAGTTTGGACTAGGTATGATTTTTTTAAAGAAATTAATAATTTTATTCAGCAAGGATGCATTAAATTGAGCAAAAGGTACAGTAAAGGCATTTGTAACGTTGCAAATTTTCTTGTTCAAATAAATGCTGTTCTTTCTTACTTTGTTTATCAAAGAATCCTGATAAAAATGCATCAGTAGCTATGTTTCCATCCACGCGTTTTTATCCGCATTAAAGGTGCTATATGTAGCTTTTCTTCTTAAATGAATTCTTTTTTTATTGCCTGTATGTGAAGGGGTTGTAATCACACATTACAATGATCCACTTGTCGGGTTTTGCTATTACCTCTGAAGGCCAGTATTCCTTATTTCTATAGCCCCTTTCACACAGAGATTCCGGAAAATACACGGATAATGTGACCCGGCATTTGTCCTGGGATTGTTTGATTCCGGTTCATTCACACTGCCAGTGATTTGCCGGGATCTGTGAGTGCGTTCACACACAACCCGTTAATGTCCCGGAAAGCCGCGTGAAGTCAGGATGAGACGTGTAACGTACGCGTCGAAAACATGTGCACGCGCGCACCTTTCCACAGAGCTGGCGAACGATCGCAGCTTCAGCGCAGATAGTGAGGAGTAGGGGTGGAACGGTACACATAAGTCACGGTTCGGTTCATACCTCGGTTCAGACGTCACGGTTCGGTACGATTTCGGTACAGTGGAGTGAAAAGCAAAACAAAAATGCAGAAGGCATTTTTAT
Organism: Chrosomus eos; assembly: GCA_036326025.1. Taxonomy (NCBI): domain Eukaryota; kingdom Metazoa; phylum Chordata; class Actinopteri; order Cypriniformes; family Leuciscidae; genus Chrosomus; species Chrosomus eos. Next base: position 30,491,712 of record CM070830.1, on the reverse strand, counting down.
AAATGTCTTAAGCCTTGTATCTTTTAAATAAGTTTTATTAATAAAGGCATAGAACCAGTTTATTTGTAGTGCACTGACAGGAGTTTTATATAATTAGTTTATTAATTAAATTATTAAAAAGATGAAAAGACCTTGAGATATGTTTGGTAATGGTACCTGAATGAATTTAAAATTAATTTGCTCTTTCAGATCAATGTATTTGTTTTCCTTCATTTTAGTTAACCCTAACTTTATTCTCATCTGAATTATAAATAATTGATTTCTGTATAAAATAATACTACCTTTAAAAACTTTTGTTAACATTTGTAGGTTACAGTTTGACAAGAGTTTAGAGTGTGACAAAAGCACAATGTTGTGTTTTATTGCAAGTGTACACAAAAATATAAGTAAACATTAAACACTTTGCAGTTTTAATGATGTCCTGTATGAAAAAATGACGGAGTATGTTTCCACTGTTCGATCGTGCACAGGAGATCTCTCTCGCACGTGCGCAAACACACACACACTGACTGTTCATCGCGCCTCTCTCTCGCACACGCGCGCGCAGACACACACAATGTTCATCGCGCCTCTCTCTCTCTCTCTCTCTCTCTCTCTCTCTCTCTCTCTCTCTCTCTCTCTCGTACCGTGTATTCTACGTGCAAATTGGGCTTATGTGAAGGCTCCGGGTCGGATTTACCGCGAAGTCCATCGGATGTGACGTGCATGTGCGCTCCCGAGCCTCTCTCCTTTTTATATACAGTCTATGCGACGGCACTGCAGCGAACTACATGAGTCTGATAACACCAAAAAACGACCTGCCTCCGGCACAACACAAACTCCACATAAATACAACAAACAAAACATTTTTTTTATCAGCTCGTCAGGCCAAACGTGAATCGGATCAACTTCGGACGAAAACACGGATCAACATCGACAGAGCGTTTGAATTATGGAGAGACCTCCGCTTTGTTTTAGGTATAGGTATATATTTAGGTATAAAAACAGACCCGGAGTTGGCTTGCATCCCTATTGTGATGCTTTCTCCGGTGTGTTGAAAGTCTTAGTGTGGCCGGTACCATGAGTGCTCGCTCTTGAGTTCGAGCACACGTACGAGCGCTCTTGTGAAAATTGGTTACAATCTGAAACATCACTGCTAGAGGCCGCTAAAAGCTACATATAGCCCCTTTAAGTGATATCGAATGAAAAATGCCTTATGGAAACAGTAATATTCGATTGAATTTCGTGAATATTGACTCAAAAGTAAATACGATCGGTCTCATAGGATTTTATCTTGATCGATATACGGCTTATGCAATAAACGCTGATGGAAACGTTATTATGGCGCGATCCATTTTGCCTAGTAAAACTTTGTTCGCAAATGTTGCCTTGAACGTTGTGCAATTCGGTGAGAAAATTAATGGAAACACCTAACCATGTCTCAAATCAATTCGATATACCAATTTGATCGCAAAACAGCATGTGACGTCATTACGCACAGGTTTTTATCCGTTTTAAAGCCATTTGATGGAAACACACTTTCACCAGCTTTATTCGCATGAGATTTTTTACCGAACTTCAGATAATTCGATTGACAAGTGGATGGAAACATGGCTACTGTCTCTACAAAAAAAATCTTAAGCTGCACAACTGATAATAATCAAAAATGTTTCTTGAGCTGCAAATCAGCATATTAGATGATTTCTGAAGAACTGTCTGACAATAAAGACTGGAGTAATGATGCTGAAAATTCAGCTTTGTTATCTCAGGAATAAAGTCAATTTTAAAATATATTAAAAAAAGAAAACAGTTAATAATATTTCAGAATATTACTGTTTTACTGAGTATTAGATGCAGCCTTTTTCAGCATAAGATACGTCTTTCATAAACAAAGAAAAATCTCAAAATTTTGAATGGTAGTATATGCATAAATGATTTCTGTTAAAGTGAATGTTTTCACAGTGCATTCTTTGTACAGGCATCTAACACCCCCCCCCCCCCCCCCTCCTTAGCTATTTAGTCTATCACTTAACTGACCCCATTACTAGTAACCTCTGTTGACCTCCTCTTATTGACCCTAAATAACAGAGAGAGTGGACAAATGAGGGTTGTAAATCCAAGGGAGAGTGTTGGTCAGAGTGTGCCAAGCTTTAATAAGAGAGCGTGTGCCACAGACAACAGTTCAAAGACTTTTAACCCATGCTCTTCTGAATAGCTGGACAATGTTGATTAAAGACGACAGTACAGCATTTTTTTTCACGCCTCATTCCAGAACATAATAATGATGTTTTCATCTTTATTGATCCGGTGTATTACGGTTTCTCTAATTTAAATCTTTTACAATTTTACAGGATCCATTCCAGCTGTTGTCCAAAGAATTCAGAGATAATCTGCATTCAGAGGAAAGAAAGCAGGTGAAGGTTTTCCTTGGGCTCACAGATATTGACATTTTCTCTTTGGAATTACATGAAATCCTTCAGCTCAGGACCAACAGCACTGTGGAAGACGGCTTCGCTCCGCAGTGGGGGTAAGAACTGATCTTTTTACCTTTTTATTTTTATTTCCCCTGCATTTTAGCCGTCTGGACTGCAGCCTTCTGGGCTCACCATTTGTGACAGTGGTGGGTTTAATGAGGCAAACTGGCTACAAAAGACAAACTGCTCACAAAAATGGCCTGACCAATCTTTACAGAATGATCAGGACCCTATAGGACAAAGCAAAGGGGGTCTTATGACACTGAAAGGAAAAGTGATTGATTGATTTGAAAATTGTTTTGTTGAAAACCACTAGTTATACACCAGACATTATACAAAAATATACTGCAAAATGCCAGTCAAGTATTTTGAATATCTGAATAGTAATTCATTTTAAAACTGTATGACACTGGAACATTTTGATATACTGTATGGCTTGTAATTGAAAACATCAATCCAATTCCAAATTACTTACACCTTAATGTCATTGTTCAGGGTAATTATTGTCAAAATAAAAAGTCAGGAAATGTTCTGGTAAAAAAACTTAGAGCATTTAATACCAAGTATACCTACAATACAAAGTGACATACGGGTCTTTTAAGTTTTACCCAGAATGAGCACTTTCAATCACAACAATGCAGACCTCCTAGACCTAGTCATTCCCTGGAGACCTGTGGGCTTTTAGACCTAAGAGAGGCACACTTTGACCCCTCCAGGCTCCCATCTGTCAGTATGCCCTGTTCTGGTCACCTACTGAGCAGGCAGCTGGTCGGAAAGAATAGGAATGCGTGTGTTGAGAACAATAGAATCCAAAGCTAACTGTTGATCCTAAACCACACCACTGAACACCCTTCCTCCTTTCTCTTTCTGTGCTCCACCACAGCATCAGCTCCACCATGGAATCACATTTGGAGCAGAAGAACATCACTTCTTTTCCTGGTCTAGACAATCTTCCAGATGAAATTACTTTGGCCAAAGCAGCAGACATCTGGAGGCTTGCAGTGGAGTTCAAACATTAAAATGTTCTTCTCAATGAGTCGAATCAAATGAATAATATGTGAAAAGATCTGGACTACTTTTGTTGATTTTGTTTGATCATTTTAGTTGTATAGGACTCATTCCAATGCCATAAATCTTTCTTGTCTTTTTTATTGTTTATTCAATTGATTGAAAATAATCTGTGTTTACTCTTTTAGGACTTCGAATGTGTTTTTTGAATTGTTAATCACTTTATTGTTTAGAGATTTGTTTAGACTAGGATTCAGAGACCAATAATTAATGGATCAATACTGTATTGTTTGTCTCGTTTATTTTGCTTCATTTTACTTTTGCTATTAATCAGGGACAAATTGTATTATTAATCTCCAGTGCATTTACATTGTGACCAATTTGATTTGTATACAAATGATACAAACACTTGTCCAGTTATTTTAGGAAATAAACAGTTTCTACACTAATGGGTGCATAGTTTCTGTTTCTGGTACAATTTTCTGGTAAAATGTAATAAAAATGATATTTATAAAATGCAACGTTCAATACATAAATAAATGTTTGCCATGCTTGATACTTAGAATTATTTGTTTAATTAGTGTGTCACATTTAAAACTCCCTTACTAGAAGTCATAGTAAATTATTTAGCTCAGTAGCTCAAATTGACACCACATCTGCCGCCTGTGCAGCACGCCTACCTATCTTGCCTTTTCGGCACGCCTCTTTCAGCTATCAGTCTGAAATGCACATCAAAATAGCCAATCAGATAATCGGATTGTTCGGAGCTCCACCAATTAAAACTCTTAATGGGCGGAGCTCGTTTGTGTTTTCTGGTTGCCAATGAGAAGATGTTGCGCTGTGGAGTTGGAGACAGATGAGAAATCACTGTCAGGCGCTCCAAACGGGAATAACAACGCTCTTATTTGAATAAAGACAGTTGCTTTATCTGATGTGGACGATTTAGAGAAGGTAAGCAGTGAATTGACAGTTTAATCCTACTGTATTCGTCGTGTTTATCATGTGAAGCTAGCAAGAAGTGGTGCAAGAAAGACAGTTTCGCCATAGCTGAACCAAGTCAATGCAATCCTGTGGTAGTATCCAGTAACTATTCAATAAAACAGCTGTTTATATTTTTTGCATGTTTCTCAGAGGCAATGTATTGTGTTTTGACCTTCATCAGGTTTGAGCTGATACCGAAGGAGGCCTTTGGTTTTTAAATAATCCTTGTTTTTGTGTAAAACTGTAGACAATTGTAGTAGAAAGTTCTAGACTGTCATATTTATATTTAGTTTTATATATAGTTTCCAATGTACAGATAATATAAACTATTTAGGGAAACCATTCAGTGTTTGGAAATATTTTGATATATGATGGATGGTGTTGATGCTTTGAATCTGTTACCATAGAGACAGACCTATGGATGAATTTACTTGTCCGGTTTAACAGCATCTTTTACAGTATTAGTGTTGACATAAAATCATATTAATTAGGGTATTCCACTTTCTTCTGATCTATATCTAACAGTCAGGAGAAAACCTGGAAATATAAGAGAAACTGAACATGGAGATTTCAAAGTAATGGAATAATTATAGTCAATAGATGTTTCTAGTTATTCTTAGCTCTTAAATATTAAATCAGTGTAAATACAATGTGTATAAAATAATAGTGATTTGGTAATCACATTGGAAATTCATTAGTCAAAAGTTGAGGGAATCCTGACAGTATCCAGCAGCACCTGTGGTTAGATCTTGTTTTCTTTAATGACCTCTTCTATGCTCATCATTTTAAGATGCATACTACTCGCAGTCCATCCGCATCCATCCAGACAGGAGCAGCTGGAGACCAACTGGACCTCAGCCTGTCCGGCTCTCAGCTCGCAATGGGCCGCAGACCCAGCAGTGCTTCACCTGGAAAACACTTCTCTCGATCCATATCTGTGACTGTGGCCAGTGACGGCCGGGGGAAGCGAAACACTTTGGTGAGTCTGTTTGGCTACAAGATCGTGCAATGATCAACAATATAGTAGTAGGTGTTCCTTGTATAAGGGGTTTCAAATAAACAATGATGGTCAAAACTGTGTATAACATAGCACTTCAGAGTGATTCAGAGTTATTTTTTTGCACAGCAGTTAAATGTTGAGATGACCATTACGATAACCATTAAATTAAAGCATAAAATTGGACTCTTGACGCCACCATCTTGCTTTTATCATAAAGAGAATTTTTCTGTCATGCATGTGTTTGTCTTCACCATTTGACTCATTTATTAAGATTTGGGCTAATGAAAATAAGGATATTTAATATCACCAATCTTTCTTTGTTTAAAGTACAGCAATAAATCACCCAAAATGTAAAATTCTGTCATTATGTACTCATCATCATTTTTTTTTGTGGAAAACAAAAATGTACTTTTTAATACACCCTCATATGGATTTTTTCATTCTACAAAAGCTCCATATAAGTAAATTAATACACATGACTCCTGCACTACATTTCACATCGCCTAAAGCCGTAAAAAGATAACTTTATGTGTAAGAACAGACTGAAAGTAATATAATATTACTTTGCAGTTTGGACATCAATAACATCATTGGTTGTCTTTAAGCAAATGGCATGATGTAAAAACTGCTCCTTTAAAGTGAGAGATGCTCCATTTTAAACCTGTTCTTAGTCTGCAGCAGGCCTAGTTTTCTAACTGTTTTGCACTCCTTGTTGGCAGACTGATGCTGGATTGGGAAGCTCACGGGCAATTAAGAACCTGCGTCGGTCTAACAGCACCACACAGGTGAACCAGCAGGCCAACACAAGCCCCAGGTACAGAACCATCTGTCATCCGTTTGCATGCCATTTGACTCTTCTGGTGCTGATAAATCTCAATTTTTTAAATTAAAAAATCCCATTTAATAAAATTACAATTTTATCAAATTTAGGGTTGTTTGTGACATTATTATTTTCATAACAATGAAACATTTTCTTTCCAATTCTCATTACTGTGGTGCAAAAAAGAAGGATATTGCACAAAACTATACTTTAAGTTGTATAGTATTTATACATCATATGTTGTGCTTTCTGTGGTTTATGCTGAGTTACTTAACAAAAGGTAGTGTTTGCTTTTATAATACCGTTTAAAAAATACTACATTGATTGAATCTAATGGGAATTTTTTAGCACTATAATTTAAATAATTATATTAATGTATTAAGATATTTTTTAGAATACTTTTTTTTTTTTTGCATTACGGTAATGGGAATTTGAGGGGGAAATCTGTTTAATGATAATTAAAATGCTGTCTCAATGCAAAAAACTAAAATCTTTGTCCTAAAGCGACCTAAAATGGTCTTTATGAAAGTATCATTTCTGATTGATTTCTTTTGATTTTGCGATGAAATGAGATCATGTTTTGTGAGATTCACCCAGCAACATGTGCCAGCTGTCCTATTCAGACCTCGAGAATGGATAATCCCCAAGGGACATGAGTGAGAGGTTATTCAACATGTATGATTTTTTTAAAGCATGTTTGTGCACGTACATGTCTAGTGCACATGCCTTCATGCACTCACTTCACCCAAGTTGTGGTATGCTTGGTTGATCACCTAGACGTGGAGGATGGGGTTTTATACCCTTAAAGCAGCAACAGCTGGGGGTTTGAGTGAATTTGGTTTCCCCCAGACAATAGCTATTGTGGCCTGGTGGCTTCAGCATTAGACAAGCAAGAGGGGGCCGGGTTCAGCTTTGTCAAGAGGGAACCTGGGGTCTCCGGTTTCACTCGAATGAGGACGCAGTGAAAGGAGAAGTGTGCATGCTGAAATTCTTTTGTCCGGCAGCTGCCAGTCCTGCCCTCCCCTCCCCTCCCACTGCATCCTGGGATGCCACAGAGGGATTTAAATGAAGTAACGACCCTATACCCCTTCCCCCTTCCTTCTGGTGTTTAATAACTGTCATTCCGTGACCCCTCTTTCCTCTGAATCACTTTAAAAGAGGAAATGTGGAGGAATGTAGCTCCTTGAATTGCTTTTCATTGGACCAGCTGACGCTAGGCGCCCCGCACACCCCCAAAACACTCACACATGCATACTGAAGTTGCTAGCACAGATGCCGGGTCAGACATAGGGGTGAACATCATGTTAAACATTTGATGCAATTTAAATGTTAAGGGGTGCGATTGCCATATGCTTATGGACATCTGCCCCTCTGCTGTAGCATTCCTCTGCTGGGAGCCCAGTGCAGCTGTTGTCACCTCCGAAAAAAGGAACTTTTTTTGATATGCTCGTCTGATATGTTTAGCTTAAATAGTCTGGTTGGTTTTACTGGAGATGAACACCCCCCCCCCCCCCACACACACACACACACACACACACAAGTTTTAAACCATGCAGACTATGTTCAAAAGTTTGGGGTCAGTATGAATAAAATTAATACTTTTATTCAGCAATGATATTAAATTGATCAAAGTGACAGTAAAGACATTTATAATGTTACAAAAGTTTATTTTGAACATTTAGATTCATCAAAGGATCCTAAAAAATGTATCTCGGTTTCACAAAATATTAAAGTAACACTATGTAGTTTTATGATATATTTCTAAGACCCTTGTGATGGTACATCGACTTAAAATAAGTTAAATGACTCGTCTGCCATAGCCTGACGGGGTCTGTATCGCTTTTACTGGCACTATGTAACTTCGGGTTTCGGGTAGGAACCCGTGCACAAATCATGTAACATACTCTACCTTGTCTGTGGACATCGTTCATTCTAAAGCCGGTGCTGGATAAACAGCGAGCACGCGTGCGACGGTAGGCTAAATTATTTACGACAGCAGCAATGGACAATTTCGTTTCCAACCAGTAGGGCGACCGAAGAGGAAAAGTTACTTGGTGTTACTTTAAGGCTGTTTTCAACATTCATAAAAAAGAAACCTTTTTTTTGAGGACCAGATCAGCACATTAGAATGATTTGTGAAGGATCATGTGACACTGGAGTAATGGCAATAATAAATGTAATGTATCCCTTTAATTAATTATATTTTAAATTATATTAAAATAGAAAACCGTTGTTTTAATTTCTAAGAACATTTCACAATATTACTGTTCTTATTAGATCAAATAAATTCAGCCTTGGTTAGGGTTCGGGTTAAAAGAGACTTCTTTTAAAAACATTAACGGAAGTGTCAGTATTATTGGTCTAGTGTCGTGTTTATGTGTGTAATACTCTGACCTTTCTTTCTTTCCTTCCTGCGTCTGTCTGATTGCAGTGAAGGCCACACAGAAGACTTCCTGGCTCTGTTCAACAGCAGCTCTGATGGACGTAGAAAACTGGCCGGCCTCTCCAAGGCGTCCAAAGACCGTACCACTTGGAACATCCTGGTAATGTCCAACTCATCTACTACTTTATCTTATGCCATTGTGATTGTCAGATCTTCTTATTAAATGTTTTTTAAAGGGTAACTGGCCCTTCTGATTGTTATGGCATGAAAACAAAATGTATAAACTCAAAAGGCCTTAAACAGTGGTAAGATTAAAAGTCATGTGGTCTGTCTTGCTTTCAGGATGATCAGCAGAGAGTGTTCCCAGTGCCCAGCAGCTCTCACAGTACATGCAGTATGGATTCTCCTACAGGGCTGAAGAAGAGGGAAGCTGGCGTCTCTCTGGCTGCTAACTTCACTGCCAACAACAGGTGGGAGGCCATTTTCTCCGACAGCGTAGACACTGTCCTCATGGTTAGCTTTCCAACTCTGCTGTTGCCTTGGCAACAGTGTCACTGACAACTTTATGCTTTTTTTTTTCTGCTTGTCAATTAAAGCATAAGCATGCCCTGGGGAGAAGATTGCTAGGATTGCTTTTGACTTTATGGCTTTTAAATATACAGAACCAGAATGTTTAGTTACACTTGAGAGCATGTATGTTTCTAATTATCTTAAGAATCCTTTTCAAATAACAGTTCATGCTAGAATTCTTGAAATTTGTTTGGTAGACACATATATAAATTGCTCCTAAATTGTGAGTTTCTTCTGTTTGGTAACTAGTATTTTTATGCAGTTTTATTTTGAAACATTAAATTGATCAAAAGTGACAGTAAAGACATTTCTATTTCAAATAAATGCACTTCTTTTGAACTTTCTATTCATCAAAGAATTCTAAAAAAAGGTTATTTGAATAATAAGAAATGTTTCTTGAGCACCAAATCATCATATTAGAATGATTTCTGAAGGATCATGTAACACTGAAGTAACATAAATGCCTCCTGAAAATTCAGATTCGCCATTACAGGAATAAATAAAATTTTAAAATATATCAAAATATAAAATGGTTATTTTAAATTGTCATTATATTTCACAATATTACTGTTTTTACTGACGCCGCACAATTTTGGAGAAAAAAAAAGTATTTTTCTTGATAAATTGCGATTTAAAATGCAACGTTTAAAGCAAATTAACAGAGCTGCACAATTTGTAGAGCTGCACAATTTGGCCCCAAATGTTGTGCTTGCACATCAATATGACTGATAATAATTATGATTATTGATACTAAATTAAAGTATTAACAAAAATAAGAAAAAAATCAATTACAATTTCAGAATAAATATAATAATGGAAATAACTTCCCAAATGGAAGTTATTTCAAACACTTGACTGACAGTATGAAGTGAGTTTGGAGTAAAAACATAGTGTTTGGCGCATTTTGCTTTTCAAATGCACATTATAAGTGACTCAAACTCAGTGTTTGCAGAGATAGAGCAGCATTTACTGAACCGATCGAGCCGCTCTGATCGCAGTGTTGCATATATTTAATTAAAAATCACAACCTTTGTGATTACATAATTGCACTAAGCAAAATCACGGTTTCGGTTTTATTTCAATTAATCAATCAATCAATCAATAATAAATGCAGCCTTGGTGAGCGTAAGAAAACTTCAAAAATACTTCTTTCAAAAATACTTCTTTCAATATACAGCATTATTTATATTGATATATATATATATATATTAATATAATGAATTATTATATTATGAAAAATGTATTTGAATTTGTAGGATGTCTGTGTATTGACTTTCAGGAGCAATAAAGCAGCTGTGGGTAACTCTGTGACCACCATCCTCCATAACAACCACTCAGAGAAACCCCTCACTCCCAAGAGCTCCAATCAGAAACCCTCCTTCAAGTAGGTTCAGTATGACCGTTAAATGATTGCACAGCTCTGTGAACTAATCTTAGACATAAGACTATTTTTGCTAGAGTATGCACATTTAGTTTTCTCCCTCTTTCTATTTTAACAGTAACATAATCAAAGCCACTGTAAATGATGATTCGACTCTGGATGTAAGTGGTTCACTTACTAAGTCTCAGAAGAATTTCTCTTCTGCGTCATCGAGCTCCAACAACAACGCCCCCCGTAGTCCCCGAAGCCCAGGTCAGCCACGCAGACGAGAGGTGACCGAGGAGGAGGCCGAAAGGTCAGCAGTGTTTTCCAGCCCTCATATGTTTCCACTTGAGTTGTTTTTTTACGCAATCATCTTCGTACAAATGTTTGATTGGCCTTTAGACGTTTCAGGCTTTTCAAAAATGGCCTTTGTTTGTACATGGTTAAACACATTTTTATAAAATTACAGGTATATTCAGCAGGTGAACCATGCTGCTATTATCATCCAGCGTTGGTATCGTCGCCTTGCCAACAGAAAGAGAGCCAATGAGAATACAATCAAACAACTCCTCACATCTAAAAAGAAGGTAATGTATTTCACCCAAGAAGGTCTATAATACCTTGAATTATATTATATTATATCCCTGATAGCACATGTACATCACAGAGACGTCTATTTGATGTCTGCATTTACATCTGCAAGATGTATTTTTTAGAGTGTTTGCTCATCTGCAATATGTCTCTTAAATGTTACATAGACGTTTAGAAAATGTCTTTAAGATGTTTATGTATGTAAAAAGTGTGAACACTCTCTTCCACCCTCATTACCCACAACTGAGGTGCCCTTGAGCAAGACACCTAAACCCCAATCCATCTGCCGGAAACTGAAGCCTCTCTGGGAGTCGCCATTGTAGCTGACTATCACCTGCTGTTAGCATTCCATTCACTCCCATTCATTTTGGCGTCACTTTGACAGCGAATAACTTTACATCTGAGGCGTCCAAAGACTCCATTTGTCCATTATTTATTTCTAAAGAAACACGACAATGTATAAAAGGCTCCATTACTTTGTATCTTACGTTATGGCCCCGTAGAAGCCGTTTTTGTAAAAATAGGCTAACGATTGCATCATAACACGTGACTCTCTGTCGCACACTAGAGAAAATTACCGTATAGACAGAAGTAGAAGCTCGCGAAGAATCGGGGGACGTGGAGGCATAAAGTCAAGGGAGAAGCCCATAGAGAGTTGTAAAGTTGCTCCTGCTGCGAGCTCATGTACAGCTAATACTCACAATCTCCGGCTCTGCAAGATTCGGAAGGGAATGATTCAGATTCCTCTTGGCACCGCTACTAGAAGACGTACAGCTGTCAGTCAGGTTGCTCACGTCACATCTACGTCGTCCAGCTCAGTTTGAGCAATTCTCTCCTTTGGAATCAATGGGGTCGCTGTGTCCATTTCTTTTACTGTCTATGCTAAACCCCAATTGACCTATCGGTAAGCCCCACCCCCTTAGTTACTGTTGCTGTCTCAGACAAACAAACAGAGTTGCTAACTATCTTACAATGACAGCTGTCCGTGTGAAAACCTTGAACCAGTCCGAGTCGTGTGAAAACCACCTCTTGTCGAGGAGCATTCAAGTGGGACTTAAATATGCCATGGAGGGATATATAAAATATTAAAAAAATTTATATGATACTTACGTTTACTTATGTATGGCTGTTTTTTGAGCCATCGGAGAGTTTTTGACCTAAAGTGTACATGACGTGAGAACAGTTAGCTATTTAGGTTTGTACATTAGCATGGACTCATTGGAATTGGGGTTGAATCCTTAGGGAACCAGGTTCCTCCGCTCACATTATTGATATTATAAATAAACCGGGCTTTAGTCATATTGCGCTGATAATTGGTCCGTTCGCGCAGATTTCATCACACTTTTGAAACGCGCTGGTGAAGGCGTGCACAGTATGGTGATTCAATGCATGAATACCCATGCCCATCCTCTCAGGATACCTGGAATCAGTATTACAAGTACCCCAGGCACATCATTTTACCATTTTTGTAACATAAAAACCATAAAACCGACGAGAGCTTCGGATCTTCCAATGTTTGTCTATGGTGCTGAAACCTAAAGATGTCCGAGTTCTGGTCCCCGTGCAATTGATACTCAACTCCCATTGGCATTCGAGGGAAGGGGCTTACCGATAGGTCAATTGCACCCCAGGCACCGCAGCAAAAAATGTGTGTTCATGGTGTGTGTGTGAACTTGTATGGGTGAAATGCTGAGCACAGATTCCGAATATGGGACACCATACTTGGCTATCACTTTCACTTTGATGGTATCTAGCCTTATTTCAAACGGATCACTCCATTCTTGTGGGTAATTTTGTGTATTTTCCCTAGGAGAGGGAGCAGAGAGCAGAGGAGGAAAAAACCACAGAGTCATTGAAAAAGAAAGAAGATGATCGAAAGCGCATCAGGGAGGAGAAAGCTCGTCTGGCTCGGCATACCGCCATACAGGTAGAGTGCAGTTTGTTTTGGCTAAGTCATTGTTTTGTTGTTACGATGTGTTATTGCATAATTTGTGCATCTAAACAGGAGCTTCAGCAGAAAAGAGCCCAACGTGCTGCAGAGGTACAACAGATCGCAGAGGAGGAGGTAGAGGCACTAAGACATGCTGGGAAAGTGGGCCGTAAAAAACTCACCAAGAGTTCACCCACTTCTCCCACTGATGTCAAGGCTATGAACACAGGTGTGCACTAATCTTGGTCTCCGATCAAACTCAATTTCCTCAACCTTATTCTGTGTCATTTTATAGTTTTTGTGTGAATTTATTGAGGTCACATAAATCACTCTCAAGTAGTCACAACCTTTGGCATTTATTCTTTAGATTCTAATGTAAATGTGGTGCCTGATCTGGATGATGTGACGAATTTGAGGGCCGCGTCACCTGTTGGTTCTGTGTGCAGAGGATCTCAGTGTTCACAGGTAACCACTTATAACAAACTGGCCATATTTTCACCAGCTGTGAAAAAAAAATGAAAGCTTTTGCTCATCACATCGCTTCATGCCCTAAGGAGATCCTCCAGAGGTCCGTGAGCATGGAGGACCAGCGGCAGGGTGCGCCATCGAGCAGGACGCAGTCAAAAACTACTCTGAATGACCTGCTAGACACACTGAAGCTCTTAGAAGAGGAGCCAGAGAGACTGTCAGAGCCCAAGAGCTACAGGAAGGACAAGTATGCGTGGATTGACAAGGTGAATTTACACTTTCCTATCTTCATTTCTGTATATACACTATTGTTCAAAAGTTTGGGGGTGGTAAGGTTTATCTTTAATATTTTTGAAGGAAGTTTCTTAAGCTTACCAATGCTGTATTTATTTGATCAAAAATACAGTAAAACTGTATTGTGAAATATTTCGTTTTCCTATTTGAATATATTGAAATATAACTCATTTCTTTGACGGGAAAGCTGAATTTTCAGCATCATTTACTCCAGTCTTCAGTGTCACATGATCCCTCTGAAATTATTCTGATATGCTGCTCAAAAACATTTATTATTATTCTTAATAATGTTGAAACAGTTGGGCTGCTTAATATTTTTGTAGAAACTTTGATAATTTTTTTTAGGATTCTTTGATGAATAGAAAGTTCAAAAGAACTGCATTTATTGAAATAAAAATCTTTTGTAAAATTATTAATGTATTTACTGTCAATTTTTGAACAATTTAAAGAATTAGTTCACTTTCAAATGAAAATTAGCCCATGATTTACTTACCATCAAGCCATCCTAGGTGTATATGACATTCTTCTTTCAGACGAATACAATCGGAGTTATATTAAAAAATATCCTGGGTCTTCCAAGTTTTATAATTTTAATGTGAACTAATCCTTTAAGGCATCCTTGCTGAATAAAATTGACCAGCAGTGTAAATGACCTTTTTATGATTGGCTACCCTACACATTAGTGGTGCAACGGATCGTCATTGATCCGTGATCCGTTCGGATCAATATCTTCGGTTCGGCACACACGTGATCCACGGATTGATTTATGAAAAAAAAAAATGTGCGCATATTCAGTCCACCACACACAGCGTGGTCATGGCGAGCAGAGGAACGGAGGAGCTTGAACGCCCCGCGTCATTTAAATCCCCTGTATAGGAGCATTTTGGCTTCCTGATGCTGCCCGCAAATTAGTTCAAATCTCCCGGGATCTAGCGAGCGAGCGTGCATGAGCGCGCATGCGAGACAGAACATATGTGCTCCAAACCGTGTAGCGCACGCACAGGAGAGAGCGAGACACCTTGCGTGTGTGCGCATGTAAGACAGAGAGCATCCTCTTGATTGGCCCTTGGTTTCGGTAAGTCAACCCCCCTAATATCTCTAAAAAGAAGATATTATTATTGTGAGTGCGCATCGCAAGAATTCCAGTCAACTCGCTCCGTGTCCAATAAAAAACAATTCACATGCACCGTTTTCTTCATGTAAATTCTTCCTTTTAATCCAAACTCGTTAGTAAATCAAACAAAGAAAAGAAACAAAATATAATCTTAAATCCTAAATATCACGGATGCGGTAAAGAAAACTGTGCGATTCCACTCTATTTCCTATAAATCCCCTCACTTACAGTCGAAATTCTTAAAGGGCCAGTGCACAATTTTTACATAACATATTTCAAAATAAATATAGAGCACATTTATCTAATTAGTACACACAAAGAAAGAAAGTTACAATCAAAACACAAATATTCAAATACTGAAATGCAACACATATGCAATAATTGTCACTGAACAAAAGCAAAATTAGGCTCCTACAATTATGCCTTGTGCACTTTAAGTTGATTTTATATATTTTAATTTAATCATTTAAAAGTGTTAATTAACAAAAAGACAAAACCTATGTTTATTTGTCTTTTTGCTGATCCGAAAAATGATCCGATCCGTGACTCTGATCCGAGAAACAATCCGAACCGTGAGTTTTTTGATCCGTTGCACCCCTACTACACATACATTTTCTTCTTAGGATGGAGACTCCAACTCCCTGACGACTGATAACGTGGAACGGCACAGGCAGCTGAGTCAGACTCCAGTCCTTCCAGATGGGGGCGCTCTGCTTTCAGAAGCTAAACTGCAGAGCATTATGAGCTTCCTGGATGAGATGGAGAAATCCGAGCAGGAGAGACCACGCTCGGTCACCTCTGGATCACATAGAGAGGTAAACATTTGAGCTGACTCTGTGAAGTTATTAAGTTTTATGTTATATCAGCACTGAATTTTACATTCGTGTGTGTGTAGGTGGTGTTATCAGAGGAAGATCTAGCAGTTGTGGAACAAGCCTCAGCCACAGCTGCTGAGGTCACCGGCTCTATGATGAGACTCAAACTGGAGCTGGATGAGAAAAAACGCACCGTCAATATGCTACAAACAGCGCTGGTAAAACAAACATGCATATGCATATATCCTTTGTATGTTTCAGAATAGTCTGCACAACCTCAGATGACTTTTACCTGTGTTTACGTGAAATATGCAACCGCAGATTTGTGAATAGTGCTGCCTGAGACTAATTTGTAAATATGAATGTGTGTCTTTAGGCCCAGCAGAGGGAGCTGACGATCCGGCATGTGAAGGAGACTGAGAAAGAGCTCAATCATACGTTCCAGTTACAGAAACAGCAGTATGAAGCCACGATACAGAGACACCTGACATTTATAGACCAGGTATTCATCTCAAGCATAGAGACACTAAGACATTTATAGACAAGACAATAGCCTCTATACAGCATCTGTTCATTCTGTTCAGAAACTTTCATTAATCATCAAATTTGTCTTTACAAACTTCCCTTCCCTAATCATTGATTTACAGTAATAAAAATCCACGGAGAATAGTGAGAATTACAAAAACAAACAAAAATTTACAAAATATTTTAAGGGTATTTTTTTTAAAGAAATTAATACTTTTATTCAACAAGGATGCATACATTTGTTCAGAAATTATAGTAAAGACATTTCGGTAACACTTTACTTAAAGGGGTGTGCATAAAGGGGGTCGCACACCGGACGCGCAGCTCGGCGCCGCGCCACGCAGCGCCAGGTCTTTTAAATTCGAACACATTATTCTCTATGAGAGTACACACACCGGCGGCGCCTTTCGGCGTCTGTCCGCGGCGCCAGCAACGGCTCTGGACCGTGTACAAAATCCTGCAGCGCCACACGGCGCCATTTACATAGTTATATATTAAATTTACATTTATGTGTCTCAAATAGTAGTAATGTATATACGGACTTAGCCCTGTGCTGGAATATACATTTAGTTTTATATTTATTTAAAGAAATCAGAAAATTGCTGATGTTATCAGATTTTCAGGTGAGAGTTGTCCTAGACGTGGCGTGGCGTGGCGCTGAGCTGCGCGTTCGGTGTGCGACCAGCTTAAGACTGACATGACACCTTCATAACCATGACATGACACATTTTATTAATATGAAGTAGGGTTTATGCATGTTTATGACAACTGTCATTAAGTGTCTTTCGCTCAAAATGACATTTTGAATGCAAATATGACATTGTTTAAGATGTCTTTGTTATGACATCTTGACATTAATTTAAGTTAAACTGTCATGTGGTTGGTTTTGACATTGGCTGTCATGAGGCCATTATAACTGTGTCATTAACAGTTTTCTTGACCTCAACTACAGTGGTACAAATTGAATTTGTCATTAAAAAGTTATAATGGCTTCATGACAGTCAATGTCAAAACCAACCACCTGCCAGTTTAATGTAATGTTAACCAATAAAGCTGGTTTCTTAAGTTTGATAATTAATCTACTATGTCATGTTTATGACATATTTATGACAGGTTGTGTTGTCTTAGTAATGTCAAGTTGTCATGCCAAAGACACTTGACAGGTTATGATGTATTGGTTTATGTCAATGTGTCATAACAAAGACATCTCAAACAATGTCATATTTGCATTAAAAATATCATAATTGAGCTATTGACACTTAATGACAGTTGTCAAACATGCATAAAACCTCCTTCATATTCATGACATGTGTCATAATAATAATAATAATTCATTACATTTATCCACCTTATTCCTGATGAGCTTACTGCGTTTTGAATTATGGGTGGCACTTCCGGTTTGGCGAACTTCCATTCAAAAAGACTGAAACGAATAATTTCAAATCATTAGATTGCCTTACAAATAAAGCTGACCTGTCAGTTTGACTGAATGAGCTGTCAATTTTCCTTCATGATTTGTTTTCAGACATCATGAGAATAACGTAACACTTGGTATTTTTAACGTGACGTTACAACAAGAATATCTATGGCAGGAGCTCGTTTCAGTCGCTGCTTGCGTTTCCTCGTGATCATTTTCTTTTTTCCCTTTTCATTTCGCTGTATAGTATGAAAAAATGACAACATATAGCCTAGGTACTGCACATTTGTGGTCTGTTCTCCCGATTTAGTTTACGATATATCCCATCACTGGACTGCACGAAGAATCTCTAATTTTTCTCCTCAATCCTAACGTCTCTTCTTTCCAGGTTTGTTTTCACAATTTATTTTCCGGTCAAAATTACGGAAATAATTTTGAAATAGTATCACGCAATGCTGAAGAAATTAGCATTTTTTATTAAGGCAACATGTGTTACACACTGATATTTAACCCGTCTGTTATTACCGTGGAAAGAATCTCGCTTTTGGGGTTTATGGTCTCTTGTTGAAAGTACCTTGTTGATGCTTTTACACTTTTAAATGTCCTTTTAATGTTCGATGGTTGAAGGGTGAGTAGAATAATACCATCTCATTGTACCCAGCGTACAGAAAAAAAACATTAAAAAAAGAAAAACGTTATAATTGCCTTCATAAAGCGAGCCTTTCACTGATTGTTTACAGCTTAACGGAAGTTACACCCATAATTCGCGCAAAGCGTCATGGGGCGTAGGAATAAGGTGGATATAGTGCTTTTCTAGGCACTCAAAGCGCTTTACATAGAAGGGGGGGAATCTCCTCCACTACCAATATGCAGCATCCACCATGATGCGACGGCAGCCATATTGCGCCAGAACGCCCACCACACACCAGCTTACTGTTTGAGAGGAGACAGTGATGAAGCCAATTAGTATATATTATGGGGATGATTAGGAGGCCATGATGGACAGAGGCCACTGGGGCAAATTTGGCCAGGATGCCGGAGTTACACCCCTACTCTTTCGAAAGACATACTGGGATTTTTTGTGACCAAAGAGTCAGGACCTCGGTTCAACGTCTCATCTGAAGGACGGTGCTCTTTGACAGTATAGTGTACCCGTCACTATACTGGGGCGTTATGACCCACACAGACCACAGGGTGAGCGCCCCCTGCTGGCCTCACTAACACCTCTTCCAGCAGCAACCTGGTTTTCTCAGGAGGTCTCCCATCCAGGTACTAACCAGGCTCAGCCCAGCTTAGCTTCAGTGGGCAACCAGTCTTGGGCTACAGGGGGATATGGCAAGTCATGTCATGATTATGAAGGTGTCATATCAGTCTTATGCACACCCCTTCAAGTAAAGTGTTACCGACATTTCTAACATCACAAACAATTGGAGCTAATCATCAAAGAATCCTGAATATTTCTTTTTACCACAGTTTCCAAAAATATTAAACTGGTCCACATTAATAATAATAAGAAATGTTTCTTAAACTGCAAATCAGCATATTAGAATGATTTCTAAAGGATCATGTAACAGTAATGCTGAGAAAAAATGACCTTGTCATCACAGTAATAATAAGATAGTTTTTTGTTGATTTTACATTTTGATTTAAATTGTAATAATATTTCTGTTTTATATAATATCACTGTTTTACTGTATTTTTTAAAATCAATCAACGTGAAATATTGTGACATTCTAGTCTTACTGCTAGATGTTGTGCTTGTATTAATGTGTCTCTCTCTCTCTTTCTCTCAGCTGATTGATGATAAAAAGGCCCTGAGTGAAAAGTGTGAGGAAGTAGTTGGAGAACTCAAGCTGGTGGACCAGAAATACACTAAGAAGATCGCTCAGATGCAGGAGCAACATGAGCTGGTGAGTTGAGTTTTAATGAAGTGGTGCAGTGATCCTATCAGGACCTGCTGCAGAAGAGTTGCCTCAGGGTCTGAGCAGTTTTTGCATCACTTTAGCCACAAGGGGGCGATCGACCTTTAAATGCCTGTTCAAGTGTATTGTAGATCCTGTAGTGCCTCGGTCTCAAACGTGTGCTGGTTTCGACATTTCTTATTTTCACTGTGGTTTGTGGTTTTCTCTGCTGCTGTCATTAGCTGTGTTTCTGCACACAATCTTGAGTATTTTTGTATTAACCTGTGTGCACACCATCAAATGCATGTTCGCTTGCTGTTGCTTTTGCCACTGCTAACTGTTTCTCTTTCTGCATTTGTTGTGCGTATCTCTCTTTATCTGTCCTTCCGTCTGCCTGTAGGTGTGGCAAATTCTGGGTCCCATGTGCGAGGTAACTCTTGTTTTTCTCTCTCTAACCCCTCATCACTCCATTGTTCTGTCATTTCCATTATTTTATTCCTCTCCCAACGATGACTTGCAGAGACAGCTTTCTTTTGCTTGGAGCCATTAACCTTGCAATCTTTTTTTAAACTTCAAGGAACCAGCAGTTCTTGCAAGGCAACAAACGGTTATTCTCGGTTTAGGCTTTGATTTTGTATAAAAGGAATGCTAAATTAGAGCTGCTTTGCCATTGTCATAACCCTCTGCAATGTGTCTTGTGTCTTCAGTCTGTAATAAACACATCACTGTAAGTGGCTGCATATAAATGGTTAAATATTTGCAGTGTGCAATAATTTGGTGTGTGATACCGTCAGTGTATTTTAGAGTTTCCATTGCTTTGGCACTTGTTATATTGATCTGTCATGCATTCACAAACAAAATACAGAAATATCCAAACAAAAACAGAAAAAGATAACATAAATATGTACCGTAAAGATGTAATGTTGACTGCACATTTAATGTAATTAATTGTTACATTAGTTACATTAACTGTCACACAGAAGTGTAATACTTTTATTTTCATGTTCCATTCATTCATTATTCATCATTCTGTTCCATTGCTTTAGTGAATCCCCAACAACATGGAAAGAGGCACAGAACAAATTATAACATTATAAAAACTGTAACATGAGTGGCCTGTTGTATAAACACAACCATCATGTGAGGACTAGTCTGACCAACTAGCAGTTGGCCAAGGGTAATCTGTCTAATTTAAATCAAATTCAAATTAGGCCAATGTAAAGGACTTTATGAAGTTATGACTAGTCTTAAAGAGAAAAAATTGTTTATTTACATTTATGACTGGTTTAAGGGGTCTATGCAACCAGCCAATGGTTGATGTATAAACCTGACTTCAGTTTTTTAGTTTCTTTTTAAATGCAGTAGTAAATGAGAACATCCCCATAGTTAGGCTATCATTTTAGTTCTCATCCAATAAATGAGTATTCTGTGTTTTCAAGTACTCGCCGTCATGTAGTTTCGAACTTGTATGAGTTTCTTATTTTCCCCATGGACCATTAAAAGAAGAAATTATGAATAATGTGCTAGTCACTCTCTTTAATGCAGTTACAGTGAATGTGGAAGGAATAGAGCTTTTAAAAAGACAAAAGCATTATAAAAGTGATCCATATGGCAACATTTCAAGATTTCTGAAGTTATATGATAGCTTTGGGTGAGAAAACAAAAATGTTTTAAGTTGTAATACAGTGAAATCTTCAAACATCGGCTATGGTCACCTTGGCACATCAATGAGAGAAGTAGTGATGTCCGATTCATGAGCTAATTTTTCTTTGTGGATCTTTTTATTGACTCAATTGATCCAGTTCACAAAGAACATTTAAACAATTTAACAAATCAGTCATCACCACTCTAATGAACTTCTAGAAATGCAAGGCTAAAGTGAATGTCAGGATGTTCTGTGTATGACAATATATATTTAGATCTACTCTACAGTTCAAAATTTTGGGGTCAGTAAGAAGAAAATGACAGGCTTAGGTGTTATTTGATTGAAAATCGAGTATTGCTGAAGACTTGATAAAAGGAAAACGCCTCAAAGCCCATCTTTTAGCGCTGCCTGCGGATGATCGTAGTTATCGTAATAAGCGTGCAGACTATTTTATTTTCATCATGACTGGCTTGGCGGGAGTTAATCACTCAGCGTCGTGTTTTGTGGCACCCTGTCAAGTTAAAATTGTTATTTTTAAAAGAGCCTGTCTCAAGATGTAGCAGTCTTTCCCTTTCATTTGCTCTCTTTCTGGTGCTGGTGATGTTTTCTCTTTCTGTTTAACCATCCTTCTATCCCTCTCTTCCACCACACAGGAGATTAAGAAGCTAAAAGAGTTAATGAGTGCCACAGAAAAGATCCGCCGGGAGAAATGGATCGATGAGAAGACCAAAAAGATCAAGGAGATCACTGTGAAAGGTCAGCAGAGTTCGACAACAAGTGTCTGTCTGTACCAGTGCCACATCACCACATGCTTCAACAGTATCCATTTCAACGCCCAATGTTTCTGCCAAAATGTGTCACATGTTTATGATTTGGGTAACACTTTACAATAAGGTTCATTAGTTAACATTAGTAAATGTATTAAAGGTTCTCTAAGCGATCCTGGGTGACATCACTTCTTGTTGACTTTTAAAGTATTGTCAAACAAAACGGAGGCTAGCAAGACACTCCCTCCTCCATATCTGCGCACTAACCCCTCAAACCACACCCCCAAACCCTTCTTGTCGTTATTGGCTGGAACAGTTTGTTATGTTTCCTAGAGCGGGTCGGTAGAGTTTGTTTTTGTAGCCGTTTGTGGAGCCTGGGGTGTGTGCAGAGACCGCGTTTTTTTACAGTGTGTTCAGGGGACAGGCAGACAGCGGATAGTGAGGAGATGTTTGCTGTATGTGACAAAAAATGTTTTGGCCTTATAAACGCGTGACATCGCTTAGAGCACCTTTAACTAACATGAAGTAACAATGAGTATACATTTGTTACTGTATATCTTTGTTAATGTTAGTTAATAAAAATACAGCTGTTCATGTTAGTTCACAGTGCATTAACTAATGTTAACAAATACAACCTTTGATTTTAATAATGTATTAGTAAATGTTGGAATTAATGTTAACTAAGATTAATTAATGCTGAAGAAGTATTGTTCATTATTAGTACATGTTAACTAATGTAGTTAATGTTACCTAATGAACCTTATTGTAAAGTCACCATGATTTGTCTCTGTGCCCTAAAAGACATAAGTAAAATAGCTGATATATGACACACCTGTGAATTATTTCTTCACATTCTAATTAGAATTACCTTTGTTAACTTGCTTAACCTGTATTAAAGAGAGCAAACTGGTTTTAGAATGTGTAATGTCCCAAGTACTTTCAAGCTGATCAAACTGCATATCACTCATCTGACAGCTGTTTTGATTTTAATATATTCAGTATGTTTGTGTGTGTGTGTGTGTGTGTGTGTGTGTGTATATATATATATATATAATATATATATATATATATATATATAATATATATATATATATATATAATTTTTTATTTTATTTATTTTTTTAAATATTTAAATATGAATAATATAAATATGCAAATATTTATGTTAGTTCTTTATAATGTTTGATAACTGTCTCTTCCAGGTCTGGAGCCAGAGATTCAGAAGCTGATCTCCAAACACAAGCAGGAGCTGAAGAAACTGAGAGTTCTTCACGAGGCAGAGCTGCTTCAGGCAGACGAGAGGGCCGCTCAGCGCTACGTCAGGCAGAGCGAGGAGTTACGACAGCAGTTGGAGAGAGAAAGAGATGAACAGTGCCAGAGAGAGAGAGAACTGGCTAAGCAAAGGTACACAGACTCACACAGACTCTGTGTCCTGTGCACATCTGTTCATCAGAGATCAAACCAGTGACAGAGATGGGCAGCCAAGACGATGTGTTCAAAGATGTTAGAAAACACAAACACACTCAAAGTGGCTTGGAAAGTGCGACAGAGGAAACTGGCTAGACATGATCTCAAAGCTAAATACAGCTTTTGAACACATTTTTAAATTACCAATAACCTTTGGTTTATATCTGTGAACCAATATTTGCTACAAAGATAATTTTATTTCACGCACAAACTTATGTCAGACAACTCTTTCTCTACGACAACAGTTCATAATAACCACATCTGTCAAGCTCCTTAAAAGAAATATAAATACAATAAAAGCACCATAAACGTGGCCCATATGATGCTGAAGCCACATGATAGCTTTGTGTGGAAGATCAGACTGAAATACAGTTTTGGTTGAGGTTGGTAAGATCACCAAGGCTGCATTTATTTGATTAAAAATATATACACAATATATACAGTGTGGGATAATAACTGATTACATGTAATTTGATTTACGTAATCAGATTCCAAAAATTAAGTACTTACAATTAGATTATATTACATTTTTAAAATACTCGTAATCAGACTAAAATTACTTTCTTATTGATTACATCATGTCATTCTCACAATGGCAATAAATTATTCATAATTCATTGATTATTCCTATATTAAACATGCCTCTAAATTTTCACACGCGAGTTTTCCTTGCGTGTGAATAATTGGCACAGCTAAATTCATCCCTCAGATCCTTGTGTAAAACAAAGATGAAGTCTTAATTTCACCTGCATTGAATTATGAGAACACAACTGAGTAAATGAATGTGTGTGTGTGTCTCAGGTGTGAGAAACAGCTGCAGGAAGAAGAGAACGCACTGCAGCAGCAGAGGAGGCGCCTGTACAAGGAAGTGTCAGAGGAGAAAGAGCGAATCACACAGCTAGCAGCCAGGTCAGGTTTAAAGAATGCACCAGGACCCTGTTTATCTGGCTGAACCATTGCGTGACAATGTTGTAGCTAGGAATTGTCATATATAATTACACTTCAAGACACTTCAATACTTTTCCTTGTTGGGATGGTTGATTTTTGTTCAAGTAAAAATATCAACAAAAAAAAATGAAATTGTTTTCAGAGAATGCATATTGAGTCTTGTAAGTTTATTTTTCCTTTTTATTAAAAATCATGATTTTTTTTTTTTGATTAATGCTTAAAACAAGAAAAATTACAGTGGAGTAAGAAATATGAGATATATTACATAAAACAAAATTATTTTGCTTCTCAAGTGACTCAAGATTTACTTAAAACCTTTATATATCATGCATTCTAAAAGTATTTTTTATGGATCAATTATATTAAATTGTATGGTCTCATGAATAATTGTAACCACAGTTCTAATGCATTTTAATACTTATCTATTCACTGAATACACCTTTATAAAGTGTAAAGCATTAAACACATGGCAAACAACAAATTTCAGATGCAACAAGGGGTCTGCAAATAATATAATGCATTTTAACTTTGGTTACAATTATTTATGAAAATATATAATGTATATTATTATTACCTTTATAATGCATTATAAATAAAGGCTTT
Organism: Chrosomus eos; assembly: GCA_036326025.1. Lineage (NCBI taxonomy): Eukaryota > Metazoa > Chordata > Actinopteri > Cypriniformes > Leuciscidae > Chrosomus > Chrosomus eos. The sequence continues at coordinate 30,466,649 of CM070830.1, read as the reverse complement.
AAGTAAAGTGTTACCATATATTTTTTACAGTTGCCAATGCTTTCCAAAAGAAAGGGAAGAGATAAAACATTCAAGTTAAGTTAAAACTAAATGTGAATGTGTTTGTGTGTGATATAGGCAGCACACTGAGCTGGAAGACTTAAGGAAGCAGTTGGAAGACAACAGCTCATTGGCAGGAAGAGCGTTAAGAGAAGAACTGGAGAAAAGCAGAGATGAGCAGGAGAGACGTCACCAGGTAACACTCACATCTAGTCATGTTAGTCCACACAAACTGTTATTTATTCAAGTAAAGCATTCTTCCATCATTTGACTCTGCCTCTTCTTTCTTGCATTGAACACAAAAGGAGATGTTTAGCAATCAGAAATTGTAACATCAGATGCTGTGTGTATAGTCTAGCGTAGCCAGACCTTCAGACTGACGGCTGAAGGTCTGGAATTCATAGCAGCTTTCTTTGGCCAAGGCCCGCCCATAAGGCCGTTTGACCGACATGTCAAACAACCAATTACAGTTTGTTTCGTTCAGCGTCATGTTTCGGGGCGTGGAAATGTCCTCACAACAACAGACCGGCGTCTGTTGTTTCATGTTTGCCCGCAAACGCTGCTGATATCTAGGGCTGGGGTAAACGATTATTAACTAAACGATTAGTTGGGCGATTATTTGATCGATTAGTCGACTAATCTAACGACTAATTGGACGATAAAAATAAAGATTATTTTTCTGCTGCTCGATTAAAAAAAAAACAATGTATCTCAAATAAATACGAACTAGCGTACTGAATCATGATACTGTATAAGCTGGCTAACGTTAGTCTAATGTTATGTATTTGAACACCATCATATAACATCCAAAACCGTTATTAAAATATTTTTTACAAACGTTTTTTATCATAGAGAATGTTTAAATACTAATATCAGCTTACTAGGGAGACGGAGGAGGAGTTAGTGGTGCTTCTCCTGCTGGAGATGATTCGGGAGAGTCTGTTCCCCTTTACCGATCAGAGCACGCACTGACATGGAGCAAAGCCTTGTTTATACATATGGTTTATACTCGACGCGTCCGCACGAGCGTGAAGGTGCGCGCGGGAAAAATAACGCGTTGGGCATTTCGCTTGGCTGTGTGCATGGCTTCTTTTGTCACAGTGTGCGCGGCGCCGCGTCCGCGGATGAACGACTGCAAGCCGAATCTGCCCGAGCCGTACGTCTCACCGCACCGGCACCCAGTTTTCGCGTCTAAATTGCAACGTTTTTTTTTTTTTTTTTAAGGATTTGTTTACTGTGTCTTAATTTAATGGAAAGCACATTCACTTCTAGTGGTCTTCGTCCTCCATTCTGCAATGTTTCGGTCTCCCACGTGTGTTGGCGAGCTGTACTGCCGGAAACGGTGCAAAAAATAAATAAATAAAAAAGTGTCGACGCAAAAAAATGCCGTCGGCGTAATTTTGACGTTGAAGCGTCGACGTCATCGACGCGCCGCTACAGCACTACTGATATCCCCTTCGCAGTTAGGTACTTCACTTGATCTTCCATAATAGATAGGAGGGGACACACAACTAGTAAAATTGGATCTGCTGGGAATCCTTCTTAAATGCTGACAAAGGGTCGACCAGGCTTGGAAAATAATACTCTTCCCAAATCCCGTCGGAAAACTGGCTAAAATATCTCTTTTTGTCTCCACTAAGTGCCTCAAACAAAACCCTTGACATTTCTCTTAAAGAGTCTATGCCGTGAACCTCGCATACCTTTGAGAATCCTGCGTTTAGCTGATCTTGATTAATGCTCATTGTCACTCATGTAAACACAACAGTTTTTCTTCCGCAATCACACGTCTGCGCTTTGTTTCCCGGCGGACCGAAAATAAACGCGATACTCGCGCCCCCCGGAAATCTGATAAAATTCAACCAATCAGATGACGACTTCGACATTCCTGAAGTGTTTCCAGTTAAGTGTACCATATGCATCAGACGTTTAGCCAATGTTCTGTGGGCGTGACGTCTGAGGCTGAGACTACTGTGTGTATAACTGATACTTTCTTGTGAATACAGCTTTAACGTTCTCAGGAAATGTCTTTTGACATGTCATTCTGTGCAGCACACATCTCCTGCCCTCCATACATCATTCCTTGTCTAACTTCAGTCTGTTTTTTTGCCTGAGACTTTCAGACCAGAACTTCAATGACTTGTCTTGTGTTTGATGGTGCAATGTTTGCAGAGGTCACAAGAAAGCACATTTTTGTGGCAATATAGAATGTTGGATCTCATTTTGTTTTTGTCTGTATTTTTCATTAGGTTGAAGTTAAAGCTCTGAAGGAAAGGCTCGAAATTGAGAAACAGACATGGGAAGAAAATTATATGAAAAAAGAGGTGTGTGTTTATGTATACATGTTTTGAAATGAGTTTATATATTTTGTGTACTACACTTATTTACATGTTTACAGAGTAAGACACAATTGTATGCATATGTTTCGAATTTGTGCCTAAATGTAAATTTTTTGAGACCTCTCAAATTTACACTTCACAAACATTTGTAATGATTATATTTAGTAGGGGTGTCACGATTTCGATTTTAAATCGAAATCGATCGAAATTAAGTAACAATCTCGATAATCGAATTCAAAAATGGAATCGTCGATACTGCCACGCCCCCATGTGTCACGTCCAGTCGGTTTGCAAAGCGGAAAAAACAGCGTTGAAGTGCTGCGAGTCCTCTACCTCAGTTACAGCCAGTCAAAAGATAGCATGGCTGCAGATGCAGGAGACCCATCGACAGGACTTCTGACCTCCTCTTTCACTAAAGTCGCCGGTGTGGGACAGTGGGAGTATTTCTGATTTCCAGCGAGTTATGTTGACAACGTTCACATTCGCGTTCAAAGTTCGCGCTTAAAAAAAGCCACACTTTGCAAGCTCTAGGCTACTACTGTATGTGCGTCAGTGCGTGTACCATTCTTCCACTTTTTAAATTAAAACTTTAAATTGACAAAAACAGCAGACTCAGAACAGTATCTTTATACAATAAATCTAGCATGTCACAAATAACTTGATTCTCCATCTTCACGAATGAGACAAGTGTCGTTCATTTCCGCACCTAGTCTATTTTTGCTGCACGCGCCGAGTTAAAGCGACAGCGCACAATTCGTGGTCAAAATGAACATGACACGAAAATGTTGTAATTTCATCATAAATGCATTTAATTAAATTCTACATTAAATACTAATATTTTTCACAGTCATGTTTGTACTTTAAGACCGAGGTAAAGCAAGGAAAACATATATGTATCTGTTAAACCTTGTTTGTTTTGTTGTGAACTTGAATGTCATCTTCTGTGAATAAGACTGCAGTTACAAAAGAGAAAATACATGGCAGGTTATTTTGCTTAAGTTTCTAATTGACTGAAGATATAAGTTATTGTAACATTATTTTGTTAATAAATGTTTTAAATTTGACAATGTAGTGTGGTACATTGCGAACAAAGGTCATATATTATATTACATAAAAGTCTAGTCTAAAAATGGCATCGCAAACTGTGCTTAAAAAAAATAAATGTAAAAATCGAGAATCGAATCGAACCGTGACCTTAGAATCGAAAATGTAATCGAATCGAGGATTTGGAGAATCGTGACACCCCTAATATTTAGTTATTTTTTATTCAACCATATAAGACATTTTCTTGGCTTTGAGTGTTATCATCAATGCTAATAATTTTGTAGGATTAATATTTCACTATGTTGAAAAAATTTGGGGGCAGTATCATTTTTTTTTAAAGGAAATTATACTTTTATTCAGCAAGGATGCTTTCAACTGATCAAAAGTGACCGTAAAGACATTTATTGTTACAAAATATTTCTGTTTCAAATAAATGCTGTTCTATTCTTTGTTCTTAAAGCTGCAGTTCGTAACTTTTTTGGGTAAAAAATTATCCCAAATAATTTTTTGAGAAAATACATAACCAGCCAGTGTTTAGAAACTATCTGCTTGCCGTAGCTCGATTCAAAACGGTAAGCTTGTAATAACGTTTTTAATTCCAGTGGTACTGGTGGATTTCCGCGGGAAACAGTCACATCTGTACACATAAAGGACTCTCGGATAGTGGAACGGGGCCCATTCGAAATATCGGAAGGTTATTAAATGTAGTCATGCAATGCTAATGTTGATTATTAACAATTTGAGAACAAAGTATAATTTGCACGGTTTTACGTGATATGATCAGCGTTTGTTAGATTTAATCCGCACGATTTACTGCAATGCTTTTTTTCTCTTAGTTGGTCAGAACAAAAGTGGATGTTACTTGTTCAAATGACTTTTTCCGGTGAAAATTATTATGTTGGTCATACTTCCAAAAAGAATAATCTGTGATTCTGAATGACAGTATCCACACCGGCGCGGTGACTGACAGCCACACACTCTCCTCAAACATTGGATTCTTCCGCGCTGTGCCGTGTCGAGACACAACTCGCGTAAAGTTGATAATTTTATAATAATTATTGCGAATAACTTCAATTGCAGATTTCAAACAGAGATGGCGACAAAGAGCAAAAACTGCAGACTGCAGCTTTAACTTTCTATTCATCAAAGAATCCTGAAAAAAAATGTATCCACAAAATATTACGCAGCACAACTGTTTTCAACATTGATAAAAAATAATAAATGTTCCTTGACTGGCAAATATTAGAATGACTTCTGAAAGACACGGAAGACTGGAGTAATGATGCAGAAAATTCTGAATAAATTACATTTGAAAATATGATATAAAACAATTATTTTAAATGGTAATATCATCAAATATTTTTTTATTTTTTTTCAAATAAATGCAGACTTGGTGAGCAGACTTAGCAAATGCAAATGACCTGATTGGCTAACCTCTGTGTACCACTAAGAGGCTATTTGGACTGGTTGGGGGTAGTAATAATCCACCTGTCCCATGAATTAAAGGTGATAACGGAGTAGTTTGCTATGGTGTAATTTTTCGGGTTTAGTGTGTTTTACCCACCCCTGATACCAACCATACCATCTCTGTATCAACAAAGTCAAAGAGGTTTTAAAACTGTAAGTGTGTGTAAGGTTACAAAGTCTCTAAGGTCTTCTCAAAACATGGTGTTTCCTCTTACAGGAAGCGTGGCTGCTGAGCAGAGAGAGGGAGCTTAAAGAGGAAGTGCGTCGAGGGAGAGACAAAGAGATTGAGCTGGCCATTCAGAGACTAGAGGAGGAGACCAGAGGGGCAAGAGAGGAGTGTGAGAGAGCGGCTGAAAACCGGTGTGTTTCCACCGTCCTGTTTATGTGAACTTGTGTGTCTGTGAAGAGCTGGATAGCACAGGATGTTACAGTTTTGCCCACATGCAATTCTACATCAGTTTATTTCCACTAGTCGTAAGACTTGGTATATGCTACAAATGTCCCTGCTGAACAGTGCAGCCATACTGTTCATAATGAGTTTAAATTATAAAAAATAAAAAATGCGTGTGTGTGTGATTCAAATTTCACATTTGAAAAAGTTTTTTTTTTTCAGCAGGGTTTTGAATAAAACAATATCCTTGTGGGCCACATATTTAAGCTCTTCCTGGATAGTTTGAATTTAGGACATGTGGCCATTTACATTTAAGTCACTGAAGCCTATCCATTTAACATATATGTCAGAAGAACTGTGGTTTTACAACCTGAATGTAAATGTGTATGGTGTGTGCAGGATAAAGCGCGTAAGGGAGAAATACGAGGCCGAGATCAGAGATCTGGAGCGTTCAGAGCGGGCGGCCCTGCAGAAACAGCAAGAGATGAGAGAGAAACACAGTGAGATGGAGGCAGAGCTCCTCCGACTGCAGTCACTGTTACGACAACGAGAGCAAGAGATAAGCGACCTCACCCAGGTAACCGCCGTCACGGAGACGCTGCCTTGTTTGTCCTCGCTCATTATAGTTAATCGATGACTTATAAATCTACAGACTCCATTGTAGATTTCTTGGTAGAGAAGGGATTCATAAGGATTCCATTTTCACATAACGATTCAGGCTCCCTAACGATTTTATTAGCGATAATTGGTCCCAGTTATATACTAAACAAAAGCAGTCAGTACTTCTAATTCTACTGTATTAAGTAATCACACTTGGTTCTGTTTGGTGAGAGTTTGGCGGCAAAATGTATAGTGTTGCCTATGGAAGCAGAATAGTCTCAATTATAATTCACGCAAAAAAACATCATTCACACATGTCTAAACAATTTCACATGCATAAAACCTAATTCACGTACTCACAAAAAAAATTCACGTGCGTAAAAAAAATGTGTATTCACAAAAAGCAATTCACATGCGCAAAATAAACTTAAATATTTTTAAAATACATTTCACAAATGCAAAACACAAATCGTAGATATACAACTGTGCACAAAAACCTTTGAATGTTTAAAATATACGAGCTTATCCTTGAATGTGAATGTGCAAATCGTCATTCACGTACGAATCGCCTTGGATTTGTGTGTGTGTGTTTTTGAGACTTTCCTGCCAGTGCTTTACTCGTAACACAGAGCACTCGTACTCTTTAGCCAATCAGATTTAAGCTTATCAACCGACCAATCAGTATCACGTGAGGGCGGGTCTACCTGCATGTTACGTCATCAGCTTTCGACCAGACGACCACAGTTCATGGCTGAGCAGAGGTATGTGCAGTTGATCAATTCATTTCTGTTTACTGAAGTTATAGTTCGAGATCAGTTGAAGCAATAGTTTATTAACTGATGTAAGCAAGTGTTGTGGTAATCAGATGTCCCATATCGTGTCAAAAATATGCCTGTTTTGTTATATTTTAGCTGCAGGTACAGACAGCTCTCAGCTAATGTTACAACAATCACGTTAATGATCGCAAAACAATCATCTGGTGTCAATCAATACCCATCGAGATTGTTCTTTAAATAGTGAATATACCTATTTTAATGAGCACCCATTGTTTATTTGCCATTTGTGCAATTTGTTGTTCAATTATTAAACACTTGTTGTTTCTCTGCATTTTTCAGGATTACTCGCCTATGGCATTACATCTGGATAGCAGCAGTCACAAACATCTTAATTCATGTGGTTTCTTTATTCTCTTTTATACTTTCTTTTCTTTTAGTATTAATGTCTTAATTGGTAACGTTTCCTTAAAATGAACTAATAATGAACTGCATGTATACAGCATTTATTAATTTGTGTTAATGTTAATTTCAACATTTACTATTACTTCATTAAAATCTTGTTAACATTAGTTAATGCATTGTGAACTAACAATGAACAGCTGTATTTAACTAACGTTAACAAAGATTAATAAACACAGCAACAAATATATTGCTCATGGTTTGTTACATTACTAATGTTAACTTATGAACCTTATTGTAAAAGTGGTACCAATATATTCAACATTCATTTGCTTATGTTTTGTGCTGTATTGTCATCTCAAGGTTTTTAGTGTCACAGGACAATGTTGTGAACTATTCATTTTACTTTGCCTAGTAAAACAGGCAAATCTGATTTTATGATAATCAGACAAAGGTATACTTATCACAGAGATGCAATTAAGATTACTCGGTAAACTCTATTCAAATACCCTCACTTAATCTCCCACATCCTCTGTCTGCACCTCTTGTATAGGTTTTTTACTATTATAAATAGACTATATTGTTAACTTTTCACTTGATGTATGTATTGCACTTATATACTCTAAAAGCAAATAAAACTCTGACTGGATCTCACAACTCTGCTGTGCTTCATACTTAAGATTTTCAGTTCATAATCTTCATATATAACAGGAACATTAATCATGATCAAGTCATTTTATATATATTTTATTCCCAAATGATTTAGAAACTTTCAAATAATAAAACGTGTACATCAATGTAACTATGTCTTTGAATAGTTTTATTCTGACAAGAACAATTAATAATGCATGAAACCTCTTGTTGAAACAACTGTCAAAATGGATGGCTTCAACGTGACGTTCGTGACGCAACGTTCTTCTTTTGGAAGAATTACAGGAACGGTAAGATCAAAGTACTGGTTGTCTGCAACTTTATACATCATCCGTCTCGGAAATCTGAAACGATAAAACTACATAATATATGATGCTTAAAACAAAACCGATGTCTTCTATGCACGTCATTATTACATATAGGCTACATTATCATCAGTTGAATGTGTGGTGGACAGGACATGAAAATCCATCAATAAAATACATTTTTATGTTCACATGTGGACTAAATAGCAGTTAATAAACTTGCTTCAACTGATCTCGAACTATAACTTCAGTAAACAGAAATGAATTGATCAACTGCACATACCTCTGCTCAGCCATGAACTGTGGTCGTCTGGTCGAAAGCTGATGACGTAACATGCAGGTAGCCCCGCCCTCACGTGATACTGATTGGTCGATTGATAAGCTTAAATCTGATTGGCTAAAGAGTACGAGTGCTCTGTGTTACGAGTAAAGCACTGGCAGGAAAGTCTCAAAAACACACACACACAAATCCAAGGCGATTCGTACGTGAATGACGATTTGCACATTCACATTCAAGGATAAGCTCGTATATTTTAAACATTCAAAGGTTTTTGTGCACAGTTGTATATCTACGAATTGTGTTTTGCATTTGTGAAATGTATTTTATGAATATTTAAGTTTATTTTGCGCATGTGAATTGCTTTTTGTGAATACACATTTTTTGTACGCACGTGAATTTTTTTTGTGAGTACGTGAATTAGGTTTTATGCATGTGAAATTGTTTACGCATGTGTGAATGATGTTTTTTGCGTGAATTATAATTGAGACTATTCTGCTTCCATAGTTGCCCACTTATATATTGTATATTTTTATATTTTGCTCACATCATCCAAACAAACCGAACCCTGACGTCAATCGAACTCGAGCGCTCTCCTAAAGTGCTAGTGTGAAAGCACTAAGTTTCACAAGCTCTAAATTTCACACAACAATTTTCAGTTATTTCGAGTTGGACTTAAAATAATAACTTGAGTTTAGTAAGGCAGGAAGTCCTCAGACGGATTCAGTGAGTCATTCATGTAAAAGGCTGGGCTTCTGGTTTCTCTAAAAGTGTTATTAACTGGATGACTTTTGACATTTTCTATTTAATGTTACACCAAACTGTAAACGCACGTGTGTGAAACGACTGAAAATATATTCCAATTGTGGTTAGATAAGATGTCCAGGATCAGAGTTTGCACATGACACACAAGGCCAGTTGCTTCACTCTTTAACTACAGCGGAGAATGTCACAGAACTGTCACAGTCATATTTGACCCCAACATTATTATAATTTCATAAAATAAATGAAGCCTATTTTAAAGGGTACCTATTATGGCATTTAAAATGTTCCTAATATTGTTCTGGGAGTCCCCAACAACAGTTTTACAAGCATGCAATGACAAAAAACACTTTTGTTGTCTTATAATATGCATTTATTTTTACCTGATTTGCTCACCGACTCCCATATGAATCGTTTAGCGAGTCATTTTTCCAAACCCCGCCTTTGCGTGACGCTAATCTGTGGTGATATGTTAGACACCCAGCCGACGGGGTGTCATTGGTTGTTGCGCTAGATCTTACCCAGATACAACAGTGCTATTTTCTGATTGGCTAACAACACCAGACGAACAACACCAGAGGAGACCAGGGTTGCCAGGTCTGCACAACAAAACCAGCCCAATTGCTCATCAAACTAACCCAATCACGGCCAAAAATATTCAAATAGCGTTCCCGGGTGTTTCCTCAATAACAATCATGTTCCAGTGGATAAAACAATCGCGTCAACCAGCGTGCACTACACAAACAACCCGCGGAAACAGTGCAGGCATACGGACCTGGCAACACTGGAGGAGACGCGCTTGAATCCTGCCGGTTCCACAGTGAGTGAGTTTTGGGCACTGCGGCATATTAAATATATTACAAATAGTTTTTCAGCGTGAGAAATACAATGTGTGGCCGGAGAGCGTGACAAAAGACCGAAATGAGTGACTGTCACGCTCAATGCGTGATGCGTGACACTCGAGAGCCCTGTGACAACTCCATTAACAACGACAAACACTTCACATATTTCAATACAATTGACATTAAAGACCTAAGTTAGCTGCTAGAAGCTGCGCTGTGCCTGTGCGTACACAACACACAAAATAATTATAGAACATGATACAAACATAAAAGCAACAGCCTACTTACAGATTGTGATTCGGAGAAGGAAGCTGATCCAAATAAACTCTGTACTGAACCTCCCTCCTTCAGTATCAGCCGGCTGGCAAATTCATACTTTATAGCATTTAGGTTTGTGAAGCAATCATCTTCAAAATGACGCGAACACAGAACAAGTTCGGGCTATAATACTTCTGTGGTATAGTTATGAACTGTAGCCACTGTCTTCAAATGCTCCTCACTGGGCAGATGAAAAAAGTTTGCTTTTGCGTCGCACTTCAAAACACAGCAGCGTCTCGTCGACATGATGTTTTCCCTGGCGTCTCCTAATGCAATGAGTGGGCGTATCTTATTCAAATAACTTGAACAAGTGACGTACGAAAGTGCATCGTTCGTCTATCGATTCATATCAACGACTCAGAGTCGACTCTTACTTTTGAGAGATAATAACTTTGTATACGGTGAACTTTCATATTTAAAACTTTGCAGGATGTTTTCGTTCACTTAGATCTATGTTACACACTACAAGGTAATTTTCAAAATTCCATGATAGGTACCCTTTAATACTTTTTAAACTGTTTTATTTGCATATTTATTTATTTGGAATTAAATGTGTTGGAATTCTTAGGATCAGTAAGTGTTGTGTTTTGTTTAGCTGGGTTTTCAATCAACTACTGTCCTCAACTAATGCTTTGCTTCTGTCTTTTCATGGAATGGCTACAGGCTCGTGATAAGTTGTCAGATGAGCGCCGCAGCCTAGCAGAAGTGATCAGACAAGAGTTTGCCGAGCGCCTTGTAGAAACGGAGGAAGAGAATAGGAGGATGAAGATGGAAATCTCTGAAGCCAAAGCACGACTCCGCTTAGAGGTGGAGCGAGTGAGCAGAGAGAAAGAAGAGGAGCTTGCGGAAGTGCATCAGAGGTCAGAGGCAAAGAGTATTTATCCTTTAGTGACTTGTCGTTGATATGATTAGCTTTAAACCTGCAGATGAGGTGTTTTACTGTTTTAATTAAGGTTCTGGTCTCAATAAAAATGGCTCTCTCTTTCTTTAATAGAGTAAAGTCAGCTATTTTGAAGAAGGAAGAAACTGTTAATAACTTGCGGAAGCAGCATGAGGTATATCACAACACATTTGATTCAATGTATTTGCTATGCAGTAAATGCAATGCTTGTTGTGCATACATTTTGATTTACAACTAACTTGTTGTCTTTTCCTCTGTCTTTAAGGCTGCGGTGAAGAGAGCAGATCATCTCGAGTCTTTACTGGAACAGCAGAGAAAACAGCTGTTAGGGAAATGATTGACAAGTTAGAGCGTTGACTCCTCCCACCACCATAACCCCGTCCCTTCTGTTATACCGTCCTCCTGCGCAAAGAAACGTCCACGTCTCTTTTTTTTTTTTTTTTTTTTGCATGTTTGGATGAACTGATAGATTCTAGGTGGACATTTTGGTTCCACCAGATTTCACATCCAGAAAGGCGGCCTTTGGCATTCCCATGGGAACAAGGCAAGAAATAGGAGAGGAATTTAATCTTCTCCGAGATTCCAGGAGGGGCTTTTGTGGGTCTCTCTTGCACGGATATGACCAAATTACAGATTCCTTTCAGCCACTGGTTTCACACAGCCAGACAAATGAACTCGGAAAAAAAGATCTATTATGTTGTTGAATCTTACAAAACCTCACCTCATAAACTCATGCACATTTCACCTCAGAATCAAAATATTTAAATGATAAATTTGGTTATTTTCATAAAAAAATGAGGCTCATTCAAAACAATAATATATTATTTAAGTTGTAAAGTATTTATACAACATGGTATTTTTATAACTAATTTATGCTTTTATTATAGTCATTCTATTATAATATAGTAAAAATGGAAATCTGATGAGAATCACAATCGAGATTTATGGTAATTGCAAAACCCTGAAAAGTAAAACAATAATGACGGTTCACATTGTGGCAAAATGTCATTGATTGTCATGGAAATTGTCTCGGCAAAATGGTCCTAAAAAATAAGCTTTTCTAGCATTTATTATTTTGATTTGAGGGTCAAATCTGTATGCATTTGTGAGATTACCCAAAAAGTGGAAAAGCCCCTTTTGCTGGGCACAAAGGCATTCACAGTAAACTGTTCCAGATGTTTCTGTAACTTCATACCCTCTTCCCGTCTCTCTCCAGCACTGGAATAAGGGGAATGGGTGGAGATTACAGTGGACAGAAGAAGTGGGAAGAGCAAAGGCTTTGATATTGAGCAGAGAAGTTAACTCTTCACATTAAAGAGGATAGGCCTACCCCCCCCCCCCCCCCCCCCCCCCCCCCACTGACACAAACATCCCCACTCCCCTGCCTTTTGTGTGCTATACAGATGCCTTTTGTCCCGATCCCCCTCAAGGCTATTTCTAAATTACAGGAGATTTCCCAGACGCCCCCAGGACACCCAAACATGATCACACGGAGCCCTCAGTGAAGCCCAGTTCTGGTTCGGATGTCAGTGAATGATGGCAGCACAGCTAGGCGATAGAGATTTTCGAAGGTTTGTTGACAGCAAAGCAGTAAGTGGAAAAGATAAGTATGGAGTGTCTCTTTAGATTGATAGGGACTGACAGTAGATTTAGCGTCTCTCACGGAACAAATATGTGCAGTCATATTGCACATACTGAAGTGAGCGACCTGGATGAGGTTGAGTTGAGATGGATGTAGAAAGTTGGGTAGATAAAAATATCAGATGGATAGAAAATGATGAGTATAATTTGGGCCAGCAGAGCTGGGTTTGACAGAACGTCATGGGACAAGATGACTATTTGCATGGAAGGATGTTCCTGAATCAATATACATGGTTCCCACAGTCGTGGAAAACAAGGAAGTTGTTTTGTTTTTAATATACAGGAATGTTGTTCTTCTACTAACAACACAAGTTGTATTGTAATGTTGATCTTGGAGAACATGTCTGTTATTCATTCTGTGGTTTAAAGAACAAGTACTGTAAATGCCAATCCTCCAATCATTTTCATTCTCTCTCTCTGCAATGTATACCAAGCTGTCGACCCAAGAGAGGAGCAGAGATGAATGCAATTCAGCAGGACTTGAGCTGCCGCTTAAAAACTTCCACAAGTCTCCATTGTTTCTTTCTTCAAGGTCCCTTCCTTTTGGTTTTATTAGAAGCCACTTATCTAAAACATTTAGAGCCAATAAAAATGGCACAGTCCAGAAAAGCATTGAATGTTTGGCCTATTATCTTGGGAATGTTTGACCCAGATGTTTTATTACGATTGGGCAACTTCAGGTTTTGTATTCAAAAGAGAACTCAAATTTAAAAACTTCTCTTTATCTACAAAACCCTTGTCATTTGCTTATCAAAGGTTGAACTACATGTGCGAGCCGTAACTTCCTGTCCAATGTTAGACAGTGCTTTCTTGTACCATTGTTTGATGGATTTTGTATATCAGATTCTTACTGATTTGTGAGCCGTTTAGTCAACTGAACCACATGGAAAAGGTCAGAGTGGAAAGTGCCTCATTCCTGTTGTCTAATGAGTGGATCAGGTGTCATTTGAGGACAGAGAGGGAACACTCTGTAAGCTCAAACTGCAGACCCATTGCAGAATACAGGAGGCTCTGTCATGTGGCTCAAGCGTAAATACTGGCATTTCTCTGAGGCATAATTTCACGAGTCACCTGTTGACATCACACTTAAATGTGTGTATCCAAAGTCAGTTGGATGCAATTTATTCGAACCCTAGTGTGAGGTTCAAAGCGTTAAAACATTCTGAGAATGTTTCAGATGCGTTTGGTGAAGGTCAGAAGCAGATGCTGGTCCTTGGCTGACTTTCTGCCTTTGAATAGCAGCGTGGTTGGCATGGCCAGTGCGTGCCAGTCCCACTCGTGCCAATGAACCATTCTTTTGTGTGTAGTGTTTAATAGCCAAGCGCCGGTCGCCATTTTCCTGGCCTTTTGTAACTGTGGTCTGAAAAAACACTACTTTTATTATCTTAATTAATGTCTGGATAATTTCGCCTTCAAACTACTCTCCTTTTTGTGTTTTTAAAATGTTTGTTTTTGCATGTCTGAGTTTTTAAATAAATTAAATGTAGCTCTTAATTTGATTCCTTTACACACATGCTGTATTTTGATCATTGAGTTTAATAGCTGTTTTTTTTCATACAGTGAAGTAACAAATCTTGTCAGTATGAAAATAAATCTTGAAAATGAGTTTGACTTCTTTCTTTTTTTTTCTCCCTCTGGCAATAGCCAACAATTACATAATCACTCATTAATCTCCACAGTCCACTACCTGAGCATTCAGATCTTGTGCTTTTTTCTTGGTTTTTATCCATTGCAGAAATTGTCTGTCACAGGTTCCTCTTTCAACCAGCTCTTTTCTTCACATTTAAAGGGATACTCCACTTTTTTTGGAAATAGGCTCATTTTACAACTCCCTCAGAGTTAAACAGTTGAGTTTTACCGTTTTTGAATCCATTCAGACCGATTTTCTGATATTTAGAAGAATATCAGTAACCAGACAGTTTCTGGTCTCATTGACTTCCATAGTAGGAAAAAAAATATACTATTGGAGTCAATGAGACCTGAAACTGTCTGCTTACTGATATTGTTTTAAATATCAGAAAATCGGCTGAATGGATTCAAAAACGGTAAAACTCAACTGTTTAACTCTGGGGGAGTTGTAAAATGAGCCTATTTCCAAAAAAAGTGGAGTATCCCTTTAAAGCTTGTTCCGTGTGAAACTGTTGATTCAAATTGTTCCACAATGATTTGGTGGAATGAACTCCCAAACTAACCTAATTTAATTGCACATAAAAGTCCTTTTTCTACTGTTCTGCACTTCTGGCTAAATATTAGTCATCATTTTTCTTGTTTATAATGTGCATGCAGTTTCATGACCACATGAAAGTTCAGGAATGTTTATACTTGTAAAAATGTATTTGACACACCGTCGTCTATTTAAACTTTTTGGTGATCAGTTATGGCACATAAAATATGCACTTTCCCCTTATATACATACTCTACCGTTCAAAAGTTTGGAAAGTCTTTTAAAGTCAGCAGTCATATTATAGTCTTAAGTGTCACTTCAGAAATCATTCTAATATGCTTATTCGGTGATCAAGAAAAACGTATTATTGTCAATGTTGTAAACCATTGTGCTGCTTTAATATTTTTAATGCATTTTTTTAAGAATTCTTTGATTAATAGGAAGTTCACAAGAAAGGAATTGGTCTGAAACTTTTGTAACATTCTAAATACAGGGGTTGGACAATGAAACTGAAACGCCTCTCATTTTAGTGTGGGAGGTTTCATGGCTAAATTGGACCAGCCTGGTGGCCAATCTTCATTAATTGCACATTGAAGCAATAAGAGCAGACTGTGAAGGTCCAATTAGCAGGGTAAGAGCACAGTTTTGTGCCGTGTATCAGGATGACAATGCACCAATACACACAGCAAGACTGGTGAAAGATTGGTTTGATGAACATGAAAGTGAAGTTGAACATCTCCCATGGCCTGCACAGTCACCAGATCTAAATATTATTGAGCCACTTTGGGGTGTTTTGGAGGAGCGAGTCAGGAAACATTTTCCTCCACCAGCATCACGTCGTGACCTGGCCACTATCCTGCAAGAAGAATGGCTTAAAATCCCTCTGACCACTGTGCAGGACTTGTATATGTCATTCTCAAGACGAATTGACGCTGTATTGGCCGCAAAAGGAGGCCCTACACCATACTAATAAATTATTGTGGTCTAAAACCAGGTGTTTCAGTTTCATTGTCCAACCCCTGTATCTTTACTATCATTTTTCATCAATTTAATGCATCTTTGCTTAATAAAAGAATTTTTTAAAAATCTTACTGTCACCAAACTTTTGACAAAAAAACTTCCCAGGCATTTTATCTCAACTTGCCACTTTTACATCAGCTTTAGAGCTGTACTAATCTTATGTTGTTTTCTCCCGTTCAAATCGTTTCAGATTAGTCATTTGTAAGTTACTTTGTATACAAATGTCTGCTAAATAAATAATGTAAATGTCAATCTGAGTCACATCCATTTGCAGGAAAGTCTGACCCACATTTCTCTTACCGCTGTTTTGCCTCTTGCTCCCTCATATGGTGTTTCCCATTTTGCACTGCATTTGTTTTCTGCAGCTTCTTGCTAACCACAAGTTGCATGCAGCCGATTTACTTCTGAATCGGTCTAATGTGACTGTTTCTGCCCCCCTGAGGGGCCGCTGTGTGTGAGAGGTGTGATGATAACTGCCTTGTATGTAAATGAGGCAGCTGTAAGTTGTGATAAAGCAGACTATCAGGCTCTTTGAACATGGGGTGCCTTCAGCATGTCACTGCATGTTGTTTTTTTGGGTAGTTTTTGCACTGGTGCATGCATCCTATGTCTGCTCCTTGATGCCTGATTGCCCACCTTTGCACATTCCAGAGTCTGTCTTTGAACGTCAGCTGACTTTGTTTTGTTGGCTGTTATCACCAAGCTCTGAGTTGTAAGTAATAATCTCTCTTCCTCATATTTTATGTCTTCCTTTTGGGGGAGGGGGCAGGGGAGTTGACCAATTGCTAGCAGCTGTTACTCATTTCACAATAGGCCCGCCTCTCCAGCCCTGTGTGTGTGTGAGAGAGTGACTGAGAGTTGTGTTGTTAAACTAGGCACATTGCTGCTCGACTTCCCCTCTCATCGCTTGACAGGAGTTTCCCTTCAGGTACAAGACTTTTTTGACTTCTTTTACAGTTCTTTTTTCCGTTGTCTGTTCATATATTCTGTCAGTTCTTCTTGAGTTTAAGGGCTTCAGTGAGTCGGTGTCTTTGAATGTTACATATAGTGACAGTTACTTTGTCTGATGTAGTGGGAAAATGGTTCTTTTTGTGTTTTGACAACTTTTTTTAAAGATTCATTTTATGCATTTTGGGAGAGATTTTCTTTATTATTATTATTTTCTTTACTTTATTCTACCTTTAATGCATTTAAAGAGAAATGTATGCAGTTTCCTAAAGGAGATGGATTTTGGTTTATAATTTAATCTTTATAGTTTATAAGCACAGCAAGTTTCTGGAGCATTTCTGCTATGCACTAAAACACTGATTCACACAAATACTGTAGCATTCTTGTCATTCCACTAATGTCAGAAAAAGAAAAGCAGGAAAAAATGTAAGGCTTTGTGCCTCTGAATTCAGCTTTATTCTCTCGGGTTTGAGACAGAATAGGAGAATTAAACTTTGTTAAACAACCCAATTAAACTTTTAGAGCACTTTTTTTCTTTCCTTATTCAGATTTCTTACTCTAGATGTGGTTGGTGAACCTTCAAGGTATCATATTGACTAGTTCATGAATGTTGAATAGCATAAGGTCAATACAAGTGTTTCCAGTTTTGCATAAATGACTTTCAAATAGTTGTTAAAAAAATGTATGTATTAAAAACTAGGCTTGTTGCATACTTGGTTTGCATACAAAATGATTTGTGAAGTTACGTGTTTCCAGACACATCGGCAGGAGATGTGGTCATGAGGAAATATTTCCTGAGGGAGTAATGCTGATTTCCGAGAAAAAAAACCTGTACTCGGGGGAGAGTTGCTAACAAGCATTTTTACCACAGTATCTTTTTCCTCTCCCTCTTCTGTTTACAACTCTGAAAACCGCCATTTTCTGTCTGTATGGTATTTTCAAGCTCTCTCTCTCTCCGTCTTTAACCCGTTCCCTCTTGTTTCTTCCTTTGTCAAATCCTGCAGTCTTTTTGACACCATTAATTAGCATCTGAAATGCTCTTTGAGCAAAGGTGCACTTTGAAACTAGGATCACATCTTCCTGGTTTACCAGGCCCTTTAATTAAAACAGGATTAATAGCGTAGAAACCGCCATGTGGAGTTTAACCCTATTGTATTTATTTTCTTCGTCTCACAGATATCCTCGGTGGTGCTGAAGACTCCCACGTGTGAAAGCCGGAGTTCAAAATGAACTAATTAACAAGCAGCGACCCTCCCAACCCTTCTCCTCGAGGAGCGCTTTCAAACCCCTATTTCATCAAAGCACCACTTCCTCAGGAGAAGGCTCATGTGCTTACATGGTGACCAGACGTTCTGGGGAACTCTCAGCAACTTGTGCACGAGGAAAGTAGCACAATGATAGTCCAGCTGCCTCAGAGGCTTCTGCTGTGGTTCATTGCGTTGCTGGGAATCGCGATACTGGCGTTAATCATGGTGTACGTGGCTTTGCAGATCCAAGTGCCATGGCACATGAAGACCTACGAAAGCTTCACCATGAAACATTACAGGTAAAGACAGATCTCTTAAAATGCCATGTGGACTTCTTTACACTCTTAAAAATAAAGGTTTTTTTTTTTTTGGTATCATGAAGAAACTTTAACATCTATGGAATCTTTCCATCCATATTAAGATGTGTCTTGGTCGATCGATCACAAGGGAAACACATTCCCACAATCTCTTTTGTCCACTTTCAACCACTTCTGTCCTGATTTCATCAAGGGGAGGGTCTATGGTTGGGTAAAAATATATATAAATATAGTGCTGGGCAGTGGCCAGTAAACCGGTTCAAATGGTAAACCAGTTTAAATTTCGAGACCAATTTGTATTTTTCAAAAACCGCCATACAGCGTGGATGAAACATCTGCTTTTTCTATTCAATGGCCATGAATTGAAGAGTGTGTAAAGAGCGGACTTCTATTAACTGCAAACTGCATTCTATTAACTTTATAACACAACAATAAATAACTTAAAAAAAATCACAAATGGAACTTACTGTAGAAAGTGTAACATCACAGAATTTGGCAAGTTTTGGATGATTAAATCAAAAGTAGCACTGTACAATCAGTTATCGATACGGACTGGTGTCTGTGAATATTAAAGCTCAAAAAGACTGCTATTGAAATCTGAAGTCTGTATGTCCTGCCGTGTCTGTGGGAATGAGTGCCGCAGTTTTGTCTACACACACAATACCTCACAGATCATTTATAAATCCATGTTGTAAATGCCCATTTATGACTACAGTAAAGAACAGGCTGTTTTCGTGCATGTGCCTTTAAATGCATGTGTGCTGCCCTCTTCACTGAAGTTCCCGCTTTAATCAGATTCTCTGCCAAATTCTAAGACATCCACTTGGTTTTGATTATTATCTATATCGTGATCACACTCACGGATAGAATAGTTCTTCTTTCATCATTAGAGTTTATTATTTCCATGCGTTTTAAAGCTATATCAGTTTAAACTTCTAATGGATCGTTTTTTGAGCGCACTTATCTGAACCACACGTACACAGAGACAACTGGCTGTCAGACGTCAAGTCTCATGACTAAATACACACAAGGATCTTGTTCACCGCTGTTGTTTGCGAAAACAAAATGGCGGCGCCGTGGTGGAACTGGGCGGTAATATTAAGATCCCCTTGCTAAGTCAGAGCTGCTCGTTTTTAACATACTTGCAGAGAAAGGCTTGCCAAAACTAAGTTACTGGGTTGTACCTTTTCAAGTTTTCTGGTTGGTAGATGCACCGGGGACCCGATTATAGCATTTCTTGATATGTCTCCTTTAAAGGTGAATTCAGCTTTTTTCCCTCTGTACACTTAAAGGGATACTCCACCCAAAAATGAAACTCTTTCTTCTGCTGCTTCTGCTGAACACAAAGGAAGATTTTTGAAGAACGATTAATTGGAACTTTGGCACCATTGACTTCCATAGTATTTTTTTTTCTACTATGGAAGTCAATGGTGCCAAACAACTGTTTGGTTCCAATCGTTCTTCAAAATATCTTCCTTTGTGTTCAGCAGAAGAAAGAAACTCATACAGGGTTGCAACAACTTGAGGGTGAGTAAATGATGACAGAATTTTCATTTTTGGGTGGAGTATCCCTTTAAGTGGCGTGCAATGTGGGGAAAAAGTTTGTATTTAATTATTGTAGATTTTAGCTCGGTTGCTTTTTTGGTGTATTTATTTTTGAGAAACGTTGTTTTTGTTGTTGTTCTTTTTATGAAAGAATACACTACTGTTCTAAAGCAAATCAGCATATTAGAATGATTTCTGAAGGATTGTGTGTGACACTGAAGACTGGAGAAATAAATTATGTTTTAAAGTGTATTAAAATTGAAAAGTTATTTTAAATTGTAATATTTCACCAATATTAATATTTTTTTACTGTATTTTTGATCAATTAAATGCAGCATTGGCAAGCATAAAATACTTTTAACCCTAAACTTTTTTTAAATGTTCGTGTATAGATTTTATTTCCCCTAGTCAGATGAGTAACAAGCTATTTGGCATTGACCACAACCCTAGGTTCCTTGTAAATGTGCATATATTCTGCTACATGTGCAATCCTTTCTTTAAAAATGTAACTAAATCTGTTAATACATTATCCCCCAGTTTCACAGACAAGGCTTACGCCTAGTTTCAGACTAAAATGCAAGTTTTAACTGAAAGTAACTGCTGCGACATAACTTAAAATAATGTGTTTTTCTAATACACATTTATAAAAGCTACTTAAATGTCCTAGTTGAACAAAGGCCTAATCATAGTTTAATCTAAGACCTAAAACTATTACAAAAACAAAACAAACAAACAAAAAAAAAGTTGCAATTAAATATATTGACTGACAGCCCTATTTTAATGTCAAATCCATAAAATATAATTGGGAAAGTTGAGCACTCTCTGACTAATTTCAAATGTGCCATTCTTTAAATCAACCCATTTTTAATTCAAGTTAACTCTACTACGGTAACTAAATAAAAAAACAAATAGAAAAACAGATAAGAAATGTCACAGTCTGGATGTTATCTCTAGAGAGCCATGATCACAGTGCTCCTCCTCGCTAATTATTTCTGCATGTTCACTATTTCTATGGAGACGGGTGTCTCCATAGAAGCTATAAAGTGATTTCATGTCCTTTTGCTCTCTCGGCCCGTGTTTTCCGTAGTGAGGGGGAGGGGAGGTTTTTGGATTTCAATTTATTTGCACAGCGCTTTCCAAAATAGGTATTGTTCCAAAAAAACAGCTTCTCAAAGAAGAGTGGCTTATAAACCCTCAACCGAGCAGCTAAAAGCGTTAGAGACCAGAAATAAACTCCCTTCGATGTTTATAACCAGTTTGGATATCCCTTTTCCCCCAAGTTATCTACTTTTGTTCTCCAGTAAGGGACCGAGCCTGAGATTTACTGCTGCTCCTTTAATTCAGTCAGGAGTAGAATCATGGTTGGGCTTGATTCTCTAGAGAAGTGCACAATCATTGCTCTGAAAGTAGGGTCTGTTATGTGAAATGTAGCCCAGATGCTTTTAAAAGGGCAAAGCTCTAATTTTAACCCGGGCATGGTTGAAAACCCTCCCAGAATGTCAGGAAATGACACATTATACTAGCTGCCTGGCATTAAAACTGTTTTGGGCCTTTTAAAATTGCACTTTGAAAACCTGTTGTGCCGGTAGCACATCATAATAATAATAATAACAACAACTCACGTGTGAAAATAATGAGCTCTTGTTAAGTGTCCAAAAATGTGACAGTGTTTGGAATTGATTTATTATTATTTAGTGAAGTGTTAGTATTATATGGAAGCTTGTTTCCGCCAAGGAATAAGAAAAATGTAAAATAACATTGCGACTTTTTATTGCAAAATTATATCTCGCAATTCTGACTTTTTTTCCTCGCAATTGCAAGTTTTATCTAGCCATTCTGACTTCTTCAGAATTGTGAGTTGTAAATTCGCAATTGTGAGAAAGAGTCAAATTGTGAGATACAGCAAAGTCGCAATTACCTTTTTTATTTTTTATTCAGTGGCGGAAACAAGCTTCCATAGTCCTAATCACTGTTGTTGTTTTTCTTCAGAAAGCTCTTTAGGATTTTGAAGTACTAGTGCAAAGTGCCCGTGCAAAATCAGTTTTTGTGTGTGTTTTTAGTAATTGTTGGTTTGGTGTGTTTGAGTGTTCATTGTTACAATTAAACAGCAAAAGTTCATGGTACTGCATGGTAGAAAGCAATACTGATACTGACATACAATAAATATGGAATATTTAACTACTTGGTTGCAAAACAATTAATAATGGTGATATGGTGTGGGTATCTGTGTACAGGTAGGAGGAGTTTATATTACTGTATATCAGATTAGATTAGATTTACATTAGTGTCAATTTAGTTGTCAATGTGCAGATTACATTTTATATATATATCAAATTATGAAATAAATGTTTTTCTCCAAAACACGTTGGCCACAAATATTGGCACCCTTTTATTAAATACTTTTTGCAATCTCCTTTTGACAAAATAACAGCTCTGAGTTTTCTTCTATAATGCCTGATGAGTTTGGAGAACACCTGACAAGAAATCAGAGACCATTCCTCCATACAGAATCTCTCCAGATCCTTCAGATTCCCAGATCCATGTTTGTGCTTCTTCTCTTCAGTTCAGCCACTCATCAGCTCAGGGAACTGGGACGGTCATGGCAGAAGCTTCATTTTGTGCTCCCTAACACATTTTTGTGTTGATTTTGATGTTTGTTTTGGATAGTTGTCCTGATGGAAGATCCAACCACGGCCCATTATAAGATTTCTAGCAGAAGGCAGTCAGGTTTTGATTTTTTATCTGTTGATATTTGATAGAATCCACAATGCCATGTATCTGAAGAAGAAGTCCAGGACCTCCAGCAGAAAAATAGGCCCACAACATTAAAGATCCAACCGTATATTAAATTGTACACATGGGTACTTTGTATTCCTTGTGTGCACCAAACCCATCTAGTGTGTTTGCTGCCAAAAAGCTCTTTTTTTAGTTTCATCTGACCACAGAAGACTGTGCCGTTTGAAGATCCAGTCGTGTCTGACACTGAATGGAGTTTGTTTTTGGATGTGCGAGGAGGATTTTTCTTGAAACTCTCCCAAACAACTTGTGGTGATGTAGTTTTTTTTTTTTTTTGGCTTTCTGACCCCAAGACTCAACTAATCTCTGCAATTCTCCATCTGTGATCCTTGAAGAGTCTTTGGCCAATCAAACTTTCTCTCTCATCGTGCATTAAGGCAATATAGACACTCGTCCTCTTCCAGGCAGATTCGTAACATCTTTAGTTGATTGGAACTTCTTAATTATTGCCCTAATGGTCACAATGGGGATTTTCAATTCTTTAGCTATTTTCTTACAGCCACTTTCTATTTGTGATGCTCAACAATCTTTTGATGCACATCAGAACTATATGCTTTGGTTTTACTCATTGTGATGGATGATTAAGGGGATTTGGCATTTGTGTTTCCTCATATTTAAACTCCTGTGAAACAAGAAGTCATGGCTGGACAATATCATGTTCCTAGTCACCCTGGTGTGCTTAAAAAGGTAAATATTAATGGAAATATATATACTTCAGAGATTTTTTACTCGTAAAAAATTCTAGGGGTGCCAATAATTATGGCCAACGCGTTTAGGAGAAAATCATTTATATCATAATCTGACCCCCCCTATATATGTGTGTGTACGTATATATTTTTTTATCAGTATCTCTTACCAGTCATCAGCTTTTTGTTGTATTAACAACGCTTGCCCCAGTTATGAATTCATTGGCAGACATGCTGCATGTTTGTTCAAGATGTGTTTGCTCATGTATCGGATATCAAGAAAGGTGATAAAAGCTCTATTCTGTCTTTCCATGGAAAACAATGGAATATTGATGTATGATTTAGTGGATGGGCTGTTATTAATGGCCTCTTCACTTGAGCTGGTTGTTCTTAGCCTCATTCTTACTGTTAGAAAGTGAAAAACATTGCTTTTTTTTTTTTTTTGCCTGCAGGTTGTATTCCGTCAAGAGTGACAACAGTTCTTTGGAATCTCAACACTCTGCTGAGAATGTACTAGACACAGCTGAAGAACTGGAGCGATCAGCCCAGCAATCAGATCTTGATGATTCATCAGTGTTACAAAACAGCGCAAACTCTAATCAAGATCATTTAAACACAAATACTTGATCAAGTCTGATCAAGATCATTTAAACACAAACTTGATCAAGTCTGATCAAGCCAAATTAAACACAAGCACCTTAAAGCCAATGCCAAAAAATGAGACGAAACCCACTGAACCAGACTTTTTTGGTGACCGGTATGCCACGGATGACGTTCCATCACAAACAGTGAGTGTCTGTTTGTGATTTTTGGCCTAGTATTGTGAACTATCGTGCCTGTGTTAGTATTGTGAGTGAGTGCAATTTCCAGAAGATCCTGTGTAAATTCAGTTTTATTCAAGTGTTTGTACAAATGCTGTGGTCATTCAAATTTAATGGTCATTCAAATTCAGTGAAGAGCCAAACTTTGTAGTAAGCAAAGTTAGTCTATCACAACAAATCGGCAGTATTTTATTCAGATTAAAAATACTCAATTCAATGACCTAAAATAAAATATCTGTGACCGGTGAAACCCATCTGCTCTATAATAAAAAAATACATACACTACCATTCAAAAGTTTGGGTTCAGTGAGATGAATTTTTTTTTTTTTTACAAAAATGTGTACTTTTATTAAGCAATGATGCATAATCAAAAATGACAGTAAGGACTTAAAAGGTATTTAAAATAAATGCTGTACTTTTGAATTCTTTTCATTGATGAATCCTGAATTTTTTTTTATCGTGGTTTACACAAAAATAACAGCACAATTGTTTCCAAAATTGATAATTTGAAATGTTTCTGCAGCACCATAGAATGATTTCTGAAGGATCATGTGACACTGAAGACTGGTGATGATGCTGAAAATTCAGCTTTGTCATCACCGTAACAAATTACACTTTAAAATATATTAAAATAAAAAACTGTATTTTAAATTGTAATATTTCACTATATTAGTTTTTACTGGATAAAAAAAAATGAAGCCTTGAACGTAGAAACTTTCACAAAAACTTGACCCCAAACTTGAATGGTACTGTACTACACCAGTCCCCTTTCAAACATGTTTTATTTCATGCAATCATGTTTTCATAAAATAAAATGAATATACTTTTTTTTACAGACATTTAAAATACAGGAACCCTGGCTATTGTCTCTTACCATTCATAAACAATGCAGCATTTTTTTTGCAACTTACCCTCTTCTCTCCTCTCTCCTCTCTTCTCCTCCCCTCCTCCTCTCTCTCTCTCCCACCCCCTCTCTCCTTCTCTCTCTCTCTCTTACTCTCTACTCTTCTCTCTCTCATCAATTCTCGTCCTCAACATCATCTCTCCTCTCTTCCCTCACTCTCCCTCTCTCTCTCTCTCTCTCTCTCCTCTCTCTCTTCCTCTCCCCTCTCCCTCTCTCCCCTCACCTCTCACTCTCTCTCTCTCTCTCTCTCTCTCTCCTCTCTCTCTCTCTCTCTCTCTCTCTCTCTCTCTCTCTCTCTCCTCTCCTCTCTCAGAACTGTCCCAACAGCATTAGGAAGCATGTGCCTCAGACACAGTTTGCTGAGATGTTTCTACACAGTATTCCAGTGCTTCAATGGGCAAAGCACTTCACCCCAGACCAGTACCAACGCTTGAGTCACTACGGTGGAGCACATGGCTGGGGAAGCGTTGCTATTGAAGGTGTGGGTTTTTTTTGGAATCTGCTACTCTTCCAAAAAGTTAAAATGTACTTGAGAGTGTTTTTTTTTGTTGTTGTCCTAGGTGTTTTATCCTCCCGAGACCCAGCAATGATATGATATATTATGAAAATGTTGCCAAGTTGTTACTCAAATTATTAAAGCTATTCTTTTTTGTTACATGTTGCCTAAAGAATATGCTATACATTCCTTACATTGGATATATCATAAATGTATATATATTTTTTAAAATTATAAACAGATTTTTTTTCTCCATTTGTTTTATTATTCTCCAAACAATGTAATGATGTAAAAAAAAAAACATATAGCCATTAGCGTGCTATTAGTTTTTGTGCTTGGGTATTGACGGTATTTTGAATCATTTATTTTATTTTATTTATTTTTACATTTATATATATATATATATATATGAAAACAGGACGGGAAAGGCCACTGCTCATAAAAAACAACAAAGTAACATGGCATTATGGGGGGCAAAAAAATAGTTACATTTCTGATGGTAGGGGAGAGCGGGGTTGGTTGGCACACTTTTCACTCTCTGTCATATTTCTCAGTCATGCTATATGTTAAAATAGTCTAATCAGTACAACCTAAAGGTTAAGATCTCAGCTACTAAACCGATACATTTAATGTTCACAAATGATTCTTAAAAATGTTTTATTCATCATTAAAGTGATGTTGTGCACTTGTGCCAACCAGCCCCAGTATGGGGGTTAGTTGGCACATGCAATGGGGTTGGTTGGCACAGATGCTATACACAGATGCTATAGTTACAAATAATGAGGTGACAAATATAAAGAACTTGAGCATTTAATTCAAACCAGATGCAGAATTACATTCACAGAATTTCTGCCCATTTTTAACCAAATTATTAACCAAACCAAAAACAAATAGTTTGTATAGTATATGTGTGTGTGTTTATGAGTGGCACTGAAGACAAACTTCCCCAGGTCGACTATTCCCATAAAACTCAAAACAAACGAGACTGTATTCATTTGAACAAAACAACAGTTTTTATGTGTGCGTGTGTGTGGTGAGTGGCACTGAAGCTAAACTTCCCAGGCCGACTATTCTCTTAAGATGTCCGAGACAGTTACATATAATAATAAAACATATAATAGTATTATTATAGTATGAAGTTTAATATATCAAAAATAAATATTTATAATATATATATATATATATATATATATATATATATATAATACAACATTGATTATTTTTAATGCGTGTGTGTCTATCTGTCAGTTGTGGCTTCTTGTTGTTTTTTTTTAAGAGTCTCTTCTTTGTTGCGGCCTTTTGTTCCTCCAGTTGTTGCTTGACTGGTGTGTCTGTCAGGATGGCAGTCTTCCTCTTCCTTCTGACGGCACCACCAACTTTCCTAGGCCCAGCCTTAGGGAATGGGCGCAGCTCTTCTGGGGTTTGGGGACGTCTCCCAGTACCAGCAGAAAAACCACTTGGTCCGGGCACAGCATTGTCAATGGCAGGGTGAAGCTGTTGCACAGCATGTCATGTGCACAGCATTGTCAATGACAGGTGAAGTTGTTGCACAGCATTGTCAATGACAGGGTGAAGTTTGCACAGCATTGTCTATGGCAGGTGCAGCTCATCGGGGACAGCAACAAGATCGGCAGTTGGGACTGGGTTTGGCCGGTCTTCTGGAAAAACATCCCTGTTATCCAGACACCCTGAATCCTGATTGGATGTTATTTGGGGTTGCAGCCAATTGGTATGCTTTGGCAAGAATTCCAGGCACATCATATATAGACATGGTTTTGCTAGGGTTGTTCAGCATCCATGAGTCACAGGCTGTGTTGACATGCCTCTTCAGAAGCCAATACACAGTGCGGTCAAGAGGCTGTAGCCGATGGGAGCAGTGTGGGGGGAATGATACAGTAGCATGACTACACCATTTTCTTTGGCATAGTTCAAGCCACGATAGAGAGATGGGACTCATGGTTGTCAAGCAAAAGGAGACATGGCTTCTCTTTGTGCATTCTAAACAAAATGCTTCAGGAATTCAACAAAGTGTTCTTCCTTCATCCATCCTAACTCCTTTGCAACCTGTAGGTCCATTCAGAATGAAGTGGTCCCAGAAATTTACGCTGGGGAAGACAAAATAAGGAGGAATGCTGTTCCCTGTGGCTGAAACTGCGCAAGCAAGGGTAATAAGCGTCCCTCGTTCTGCAGAGGTTATTGACCCAATTTGCTTAAATCCCCGCCTGGCAATGACCCTGTTTGGTTTCTGGACTGTAGTGACACCTGTCTCATCCATGTTCCAGATGTCACCTGGAGGAAACCTGTGCCTATGCATGACTGTATCTAGGTTGTTGACGAAGGCTTTAACATTTTCTTTATTAAAACTTGTAGCACGAGCAAGGCTTGTGGCCTCTGGCTTCCTGATGGAAAGGGAAGGGTGCCTCTTCAAAAAGGCAGTAAGCCAGTCACGGCCAGCTTGCTACTGCTCTGACCAGGTCTCAGGCACCTTGATGTTATGTGACACAGCAAGCTGAAATGCTAGCTTTTTAACCTCCCTGGGTAATAGGCCAAAGTAAATGTCGGCTGACTTGCACAGATACTTAACCAGCTCCTCTTCCAAATCTGGGGGAAATATTTGTCTGTTCCTGATGTAACCAACAGCTACACCTAGCTCTTTCTTGCCTTCAATCTCATCCTGGCTGATCTTGTGGCAGTATCTGCTTAGTATGCTGAATGGTATTTTGAAGTCCTTTGCTGTGCTCCTAATACTTTTGTTTTGAGTCTTCACCTGTCTGGCTGCCTCCAGCATGATCTGTGCTGGTGTCTTTGCCCTGTCTGTTGTTCTTTAATATTTTCTGACCATTTTGACTTCTATGATTTCTTACATAATGAGTTTATGTTCATGAGAATATAACATACAATCCCGATAACATATGTAAAATGCATAAATTAATACATTTATAACCAATTGGCTATAATGGGCTTGGTTGGCACATGTCAAATTATATTAAATGTTTTAAACGATCATCATTTTCATTATAATTCATTTTCATTATAATTATTACTTTTTTTATTATTATTTTAAAATAAATACCTTCATTTTCCTTTGGACTACTGACTTCATACTCATTAAGTAAATATATGTAATGTGTAATTGTTTTGTGGAGTTGCTTAGTTACTGTACTGTTACTGGAGTTACTGTTACTGGAGTTACTTTGTGTTTGATTTAAAGGGTACCTATTATGGCATTTAAAATGTTCCTAATAATGTTCTGTGAGTCCCCAACAACAGTTTTACATGCATGCAATGACAAAAAAACACTTTTGTTGTCTTATAATATGCATTTATTTTTACCTGACTTGCTCACCGACTCCCTAATGATTCGTTTGACGACTCATTTGTCCAAACCCCTCCTTTGCGTGACGCTAATCGGCGGTGATTGGTCAGATGACCCAGTCAGTTATATTTTGCGTTAGCCCAAAGCTTAAACATATTGATAAAGCACTGCAGTACTACAATACGCTTCACATAATTTCACATATTTCAAAAAAAAAAAAAAATGACATTGGAGACCTAGAAGCCTGAGCGTAACTCTCACTCTCTCACGCACACACACGCACACACACGCACACGCACACACACACACACACACACACACACACACACATAAAAGCAACAATTATTAATAGTACTTACAGGTTGTGATTCGGAGGAGGAAGCTGATCCAAATAAACTTGGTATTGAACGTTCCTTCAGTATCAGGCGACTCGCGAATCCACACTTGAAAGCATTTGTTTTTGTGAAGCGATCGTCATTAAAATAACGCGAACACAGCTCAAGGTGGCTATACTTGTGTGGTATAGTTGTAAATATAAACTCTAGCCACTGAGTCTTCACATGCTTGTCCCTGGGCAGTGAAAAAAAAAGTTTGCTTTTGATTCGCACTTCAGAACAGAGTCTCGTGGACATGTTGTTGTCAGGTTTCTCTGTCTGCTCGGCGCGCGCACTGAGTGGGCGTGTTGAATTCAAATAACTTGTACAAGTGACGTACGAAAGTTAGAGAAAATGCATCGTTTGTCTATCGATTCATATCAGCGACTCAGAGTCGACTCTTACTTTTGAGAGACAATAACTTTGTATACGGTGAACTTTCATATTTAAAACTTTGCAGGATGTTTTTGTTCACTTAGATCTATGTTACACACTACATGAAAGGTAATTTTCAAAATTCCATGATAGGTACCCTTTAAATTAACGTGATATGTGCAACATGATGGACCAAAACGATTATTTGTGTGTATGTGTGTTGTTAACAGTTTTAAACAGCTCACTGGGAATTTTAAACACAACTGCAAATCGGTTGATGTTTGATGACTGGGAGAAGAGAAAGAACAGACCCCAGTGTATCCGCTGTGCTGTGGTGGGAAACGGCGGAATACTGAACGGTTCAAGAAAAGGCAAGGAGATCGATGAACATGACTATGTCTTCAGGTGAGGAGGTTGATCATTAAGAGATACAGATGTTTATTATCATTGCTCCTCAAAGTAATGCAAATCTTGTGAAGAAAGTAGTTTGCATGTCTGGTAGTCTTTTACTAATTTGTATTTTTTTGCATTGGAT
This sequence comes from Chrosomus eos, assembly GCA_036326025.1. Lineage (NCBI taxonomy): Eukaryota > Metazoa > Chordata > Actinopteri > Cypriniformes > Leuciscidae > Chrosomus > Chrosomus eos. The sequence continues at coordinate 30,436,356 of CM070830.1, read as the reverse complement.
GTCTTCTAAATTTTCTTATAATATACATTGCAGAATCACCTCTTTTCACTCAGTGTCTGAAACAAATCAAGGATAAATTTAGTTCAAATCAAGGATACGGTCTCGCTAAACCTCTCCTTTCCGACTCTGATTGGTCAGATGCCTCAGTCTGTTGTGATTGATCTACCGCTTATAGAGCATGTCGGAAACGAAACGCCCATTACCATATCTAAATTTCAGCTCCAGAGGCTTCCTCAGCACTTGATACACAGTTAAAGGATTAGTTCACTTTTTAAAAAACTTTTGCTGATAATTTACTCACCCCCATGTCATCCAAGATGTCCATGTCTTTCTTTCTTCAGTCGAAAAGAAATGAATGATTTTGATGAAAACATTCCAGGATTTTTCTCCATATAATGGACTTCAATAGTGGCCAAAACGGTTCAAGGTCCAAATGAGTTTTCAGTGCAGCTTCAAATGACTTCAAATGACAAATGACGATACCAGACGATGAATAAGGGTCTTATCTAGCGAAACGATGCGCCATTTCGAAAATAAATAAAACAGTTAAAGTATTATTAGCACAAATGCTCGCCTTGTTCTGTCCTGAGATGTACGTTTGTGATTCTCCTGTTCGAACTCGTTCATTAAAATGAACAAATCTTTTTTCGAGTCATTTTATTCATTCAACCATAGACATCATATAGGTAGACGCCCTATTGAGTGCTACTGCCTATTGGCACGGACGAGAATTGGAGCCGCCATCTTAAACCGGTCATCCGCTCCGCTCAGTGTAATCTGAATGGCAGGTGAAATGAGCTGTCAGCGCATTAAATTAATCATATCTCACTGAATACTGAACTGATTTTCACGCGGTTTTTTTTCCTGCAAAGGTAATTCATGTAGCTATAACACAGGACACATGGTTCGGCGTATTTTAATATCCATAGTAGGCTTAACAGTAATATAATATTCTGATATAATTTATAAAGTGACCAGACACAATATGTGTGATGAAGAGGATATAATGTATTTGATAAATCACACACTATAAATATAATAAAGAAGCAGAAACAGATAGTTGCAGTAAAGTAAGATATTTTAATAAGTTGAAGAAACAATTTATGGTATGTGACACGCACATACACACGAACAGACACACAAACAAACACGAACAGTCTCTCTCTCTCTCTCTCTCTCTCTCTCTCTCTCTCTCTCTCTCTCTCTCTCTCTCTCTCTCTCTCTCTCTCACACACACACACACACACACACACACACACACACACACAAGCAGCCGCGAATCCACCGAATGCAGCCACCTGTAATAAAAATTGAGAAGATCGCTTTTCAACGTGTTTGCATCAGTAATTTCTATTAAGTTTGGACAACATTAAGCCTATACTTTTTTATTGTATGTGGATGTGGGAGGGGAAAATGTAGAGACCAAAGCCCTATTCGGATTAACTTTACAAGGGTAGATGGAGTAAGTTAATGATGTAATTTTACCACAGGACTTCTGCAATATCAATAGCCAAATCGCATGTGATAAGATATAGGTTATCAATAAAACTAGAAGTTGGAGGGGTAACTCAATTTGTGCATCGCTGTCATGCGTGTATTAACGTTACATTGCTTCCTGATATCATGTGCGCAAACACAAATAACCTACACAACAGGGCAGTTGAATGCTTATCTGATAACCTAGAAGCTGTAATTATTACTTTAACAGTTACTTCACCTCTTCATGCCGGGTGAACACCGGCTGATGCAGTAAACAGCATTTCACAACGATTTCAGTAAAGTAATAGCAAATATCCTTGCTCCTTCTCAATTATCTGGTAATATTCTATTCACAAAATACAACCAATAGTACGGTAATATTAAGACTTACTTGTGAAAAGCCCTATTTTCGATGGTCCGGCGATTAGAACAGGAAAATTCTCCACAATGCTCTGGCATCTAATCTGCTGCCAACGCAATGAAACCAGGAATACGACCGGTTCAAGATGGCGGCCGGATTTCTCGGTTTCCAGCGGCCAATAGGGCTTCTAGTCTCTATATGATTTCTATGCATTCAACGAACGAAATGACTCGAAAAAAAGATTTGTTCATTTTGAACGAGTCTTTTTTCGAGTCAGTTCTTTTCGACTGAAGAAAGAAAGACATGGACATCTTGGATGACATGGGGGTGAGTAAAATTATCAGCAAAAGTTTTTTAAAAAGTGAACTAATCCTTTAAGATGCCGTTGGTTTTACCATGTCAATTCGAGCACGAGCACTCCTCCTTTGGTAATGCCTACAAAGTGGATTTGCTTTCACCGCACAGAAAACAGCATTTTCTCAACATGTTGAGAATAGGGATGTCACGGACACGGTGAGGAAATTTTCACACGGGTATATAAATTTAAGACAACACCGGTATTCCCGATAACAGCAGGGGGAGGGGGAGAATTTATGACAGTGGCGTGCCGTGGTGGCCAAGTAATGTAATCATTTTATGGCCGAACACAGTGTAACACGGTTACGACTACTGAAGCAAGCCTATTCTACAACATAAACTAAACTCTTCCAGGCCTCAACTACAACTAGTGTTTAATGGCGGGTCAAAGTAGACATTGTTTGCAGACCACCAATGAAGGCCATAGACAGAAAGTAAGACTGGAATTACTGACGACTCTCAGGCAGTTTACAATTGGCTATTTCATTTGGGATAAAATAACGGTTTATTGATCAATATCACAATGCTTCTCTTTTTCTGTCTCCCATCTTCAGGGTGAATGGTGCGGCTCTTAAGGGGTTTGAGAAAGATGTGGGATCCCGGACATCATTCTACACGTTCTCAACCAACACCATGCGAAACTCCATGCGTAGCTATGCTGGCGTAGGCTACAGAGGTCCACCCTTATCAAATGTAACTAATGATGTTATTATTAGTATCTTTAACCATGTATTAACATTTAAATTAATAATTTGATACAATGCACTTGTGTACATGCATGTTTTTACACTGTATTTAAAATATAATTAATTATAATTACACTGTTGATCCTTCCCATAACCCTCCCAAACCATGACCCTGTATCCCACCTCAAAACATGCATGTATGTCTGTACTGTACTGTATGTATGTACATATCTATGTATTTATTTTGTGATGTAAGCGCATAGTAGTTAAAGACACCTAATATAAAAAGTGTGACCAGACAAAGTAACTCCAATGTTTGTCAAAATTATTATAGAGTGAAATAGTGTTTGAGTACAATTTGATCAACACCCAAGGCTTTTGTTTGAGTTGTGACGTTGTTGTTTGCTAACTCTCTCTTTATCTTGATCTCCATCTGTTCAGGAAACCAGGTATATATTCCTGCCAGATCATGACCGAGATTACATTCTTATGAGGGCGGCTTCGACACACACAGCAATTGAGAAAGGCCCTGAGCGCAGCAAAGAGTAAATATAAAAAAAATATTCATATGTCAACTGACATTTTCATTGTTCCTTAAACGTATCCTTGATCACTATAACAGATACAGTCCAACCCTCATTGGTGTTATTCATTATTGTAAATAAATAGTAAAAATAAACAATGTTAGTTGCGTTTATATAATACAGTACATACACAATTAAGACTCAATTTAATTATAATGTATATCTCTATCAGACCCCCTAAATACTTTGGTGAAGATGTGACAGTGGAAAAATTCAAAATCTACCACCCAGACTTCATCCGTTACCTCAGAAACAGGTAAGCTTTGCAAACAGAGACTAGGGATAAGGTAGACTCAGTCGTTATTGCAAAATTAATCCCAGACAGAGAGATCAGGAAACACAAAGCGGCTGACTGCACATTATCCCGCTTATTACATGACAACTTGATCTGAGTTGAAATTAAATAAGAAAGATCCCTCAGAGTGAAACGAGACGCTTTAATATGGCACAGCTATAGCGGACAATTATACAGGTCAGTGGTCATATTACACAAATATATGACCACAGAATGCTGCAATCAACTGAAAGCGGCATGTTATAAACGTTATTTTTTAGTTTCCGTTTTGTCTTCATTTGTATGTAAATATCTAAGTTTATAACTTTTCTTTTTCATCAAGGTTCCTGCATTCGAAACTTCTGAAAACAGGTGCGAGAAGAATTTACAGGCCGTCCACAGGAGCAGTAATGCTCCTCGCTGCCATTCATACATGTGACCAGGTTTGTTTAATCTTTTATTGAGATTTTAATGACATCAAACATGTGTCTTAGAGTGTGTCCTGCTGTAAAACGAGTAAAAACAACCAAATCCTCATCCATCCATGTAGAGGAGGTCACAATTGATAAGAACCTAATGACAGTTTTGTACAGACAGTAAAACATTATACCTCAAATTGTATGGAAACACCATCAGTAGCAAAACACTGTTTTAGTGACACTTATTTCAAATATGTTAGATGTGTAGTCTAACTACATATTAAAGACTCACCTGACAGGCTACTTGCATTTTTGCAAAAATATACAATTCCTTGCAGTTTCCAGCTAAAAACAAGCACTAAAGAATTTATTTCATTTCCAAACTAAATGCTCAAAACCAAAATAATAAAATGTTGCCACATTTACATTCAACTGCGCTTTTAGCTCCACTCACTGTACATTTCACTTTGAAACCTATTTTTACAGGAATGCCACCTTGTTTGTATTTCCAGTGAGCTTGGGTTGCATGACACATTTGTCTTTGTGAAAGTTTGTGATTATATGATATTTGTGTTATCAACAGGTTGATGCTTACGGGTTCATGACCCCAGACTACACCTCGTATTCAGACCACTACTATGACAAACAGAGACATCCGGTGCGTTTTTTTGCCAACCATGACATGCGCATGGAAATGAAGTTGTGGCAAGAGCTGCATCAGGCTGGACTGATGAATCTTTTCATGCGCCAGTGAGCACAAATGGATGGACGCCGCACTTTGTATGAGGTGTTTTTTACTGTCAGAACTGAAAACTGGAAGGCGTGTGCAGGACAAGCCTGTTATTCTCCCCTCTGTATGAGGGATTTTTTCTTTGGAAGGTAAAGGTCATATATTGTTGATCTGGATTGCTTCTCTTTTAATTCAATTCACGAGAGACAAATGACTGGCTAATGTGTCATGGGGAGAGGCCTTGTAAACATGGTTAAAGTTCAGGAGTAACTCTTGTGTTCTTGGCTGCTATTTGTTCACACATACGAAGTAATTTTAGATCAAGGCCGGGCGAGATTAATCGAGATGTTGCTTTTGACTACGTCTCAAATGATGGACTACCATTGCGTGTGAGAGAAACCGAGTTTAAAGGCTTCAGAGCATCACACTAAATGAAAAATAATCAACCAAAGAAAATATTTGTAGTTTTCTATTCTTAATCATATTCCTTTAATCAGGTTATGTGTTTATATATGGTTCATCGAAGGGTTTTCTGTTTTTCAGAGGAATTTGTATGCTGTTAAATTTAAAGCTTAACTTCACTTGGAAGTTTTAAAGTGCAATATCTTATGTTAACTTGACAAGCTTTTTGAATCAAAATGTGAATTTCTTTTAGGATTTATTGTATCTTTCCTGTTAAGGTCTGTTTGGTCACTTGATGCTATCTCTTGCTTCTATTTAATAATTTTTATTACTGAAAATTTAACTTATGTTCATTGTGGTCAAATTAACTGGTTTAGAGATTCACCACACTCATGTTTAGACTTTAATAATTGCTTCACTTTTATAAAAAGGGTTTTTGGACACTGACGCTAATTAATAGAAAATGGAAAGATTGTCCTACTGGTTTTTAAGCTGCTTTCAAGTTGGTAATAAATGATATGCCTCCATTTTGTTCGCAATGCATTGGATATGCCCTCACTTATATAGTGTTTCTTATATAGTCAATTTTTATATTTATATATTTTTTTGCTTTAAAATAACTTTGGTTAGTTAAATCAATTTGCCCTTTAAAATAAAAAAAAGAGGTTGCTAGTGTATTTAGAGATGTCTCTAGATTTACAAATCTAATGTTCATCATCCATCCATCCATCCCGGTATTATTTTACTTATCATCTTCATTTTAAGTATTTATGTACCTAAGGTGTGAGCTGACAAAATGTAATGTCAATTAGCTTGAAGCTAAATATTTGCACCCCTTTAGAGTGTTGTACATTCTTTGGTTACATAGGACGTTCCTTCAGCAATATTTGGTTTGATCACATTTCTCTGAGCACTTGGACACATATCCTTAAACCATTTGTCATCAGTCAATATTAAGTAGCTAGAAGCAAACAACTGAAAGAGGATTCTGCAGTCTGCTTTGCCTTTTCCCAAGTGTTCAATAACTGGTGTGTTGTGTGCTTTTGATATCAATTAAAAAGAAACAATTTTAACGATGAAGTAAACAATTCTTATGCTAAAGTCTATTGCAATCTTTGCTATTAAACGTCGCAATTTGTGCATTTGCATACACTCTTCTGCCATCTAGTGTTGATTGGTTTCAATTGCAGCCTTATTGAATAATGTGTTCAGGTCTCAGTTTAGTGTGCTGTCTGTGTAAGTATTGATTGAAGTAAAATACTTGAGCACGGAGGCACTGAATGTGGTTTGTTTACCTCTTATTTTTAGAGGTCGATCTCTATCCCATTGTTTGCTGACTCCAAAATGGCCTGGGGCTGAGAGCATGGACAAGAAATACCTGAGAAAGTTGTTATTCTGTCAGAGATATGGATTTGATGCTACAGTGCTACAAGTAGACTGACGATGTAAAGGTGGGATGTGAATGCAGTTATGAAATTACAGTTATGTGATGAATTTCACAATATTACAGCGTGTAGGTGAAGTGTTTATCTGCTTTCTTTACACTCACTGTTCACTGTTGTCTTTGCGCATCTTAGAGTCAGCAGCATGAAACGGAAAGTGCGATAGTCTTTTCCGTATTGTGGCGTATATTCCAGTGATGAATGTGCTTCTCGAACTGGATAAAGGACTTTTTGTTGTCCCGTCCGCGCGCCAAATAAACACGTCATCAGAGATCCTTGCAATTGGGAGGGGAAGTTTAATAAAAAAAAAACGAGGGAATAAATGAGGGAACATGATTTTTTTAAACTATAGATATTGTATAACAAATACTGCAATAGGCTATTCCATAAAAAAAAGAATGGTCCACTTTGATTCATGGTGACTTTAAACTCTGTCATGAATTCCGCTCCAGTATTCCTGCATGCAAGGAGTCAACGGAAAATAGAGAACATCTTCTAAAAATGTTGAAGAAAATCTGTACTAACCTCTTAAAAGCAACTAATTATATTTTATTTATAATATATATATATATATTTTTTTTAAATGTAGTACTAATTGTTTTTAGTGGCAACTGCGCAGATAGACGGTGGGCCGAGGGTCCGTATCTGCTTTACTTTTCGAAATGGATGATCCCCATGGAGGGAGAACCTGGATTTGTAAAGTTGGGACGGTTGTTTTATTCTTAACGATATGAAAACTGTTGCCACTCCCATTTATTGCACATTTTCCCCCGAAATCATAATACACGAACCGTAAATATGCAGGCAAACGCGGTTGCCTACTATATGAGTGGAGCCAATAGCGCGGCAAGATACTGACAAAGGATTATTATTAACCAATCAAATGTAGCTTCTTTAGAACAGCTGTTCCGCGGATGATCAACTATCAGACACAACAACGAGCAGCGTCTCCGGCATCACATTGACCATCGCCAAGGACATTTTTGTGTTATTGTAAGTATTCATTAAATGTAATATGATATCTATAAAATGTTTGTTTTGTACACTTTGTTCAAACGTATGGAAGCGTCTCGTTAGTGTCGTTTAACTAGCAGTAGCGGCGATATTGCCCATATTCCGCATATCAAGCGCAAGCATAAAGCTTAACGTTACCACAAAGAACCGGCAAAAGTAATGTTTATCCAGCATTATACATTTTAATTGTTTATAATAAACTAGTGTTTTCTGGCTGCAAAGATACAGTTGGTGCTGTTGACGCCATCTTCGCATAATGGTGATCAGCAACCAAATATTGATAATGTGGAAGTTACTGCCTTTTGCCTTGGCATGACTTTTCACTTTTTGCTGAAAATACAAAGGCAGAGTACAGTAACTTTAAAATAGTGGTCAAAAATTAAGTTTGAGCTCAAGATTTTTATATGTAGATAATTTTAATTACTTAAACATCTAATTGCCAGATTTCCAGTGTCCTACCTATAATTAATTTGGCGGGACAACTAAAAATCTTTAAAGTCATTTTTCTCAGTTCCACACTCTAGTGAGTTAAGGTCTTTTGCCTTTGTAGGGCAGTATTGACAAGCACTCAAACTACTCCAATTTGTTCTTTTAGGAGTTTAAATTATTAATCTAATAATTAAAACATAATTATTAATGTTGTCCTGCTCAGACTTGTGCAAGGTTTAAGTTACATCAAACTTCTCTATTTTAGGTATTTAAATGTTTATTTTGTCCTCAAGTTTACTATTGGACCATGTTTAATTAAACCTGGTGGGCTGCATCAGACTGCTCCATTTTGTTTGTATTTATCTTTGTCTTAGATTAAGCATCGGTATCGGCCGATCACCATGACAAGAAATCGGCAATCGGTATCAGCTGCAAAAATCCTGATCGGAGCATCCCTAGCATCTACCCTTAACACAATTTGTTTTTTTACACAAGCAGTGCACAAGTTCCAGTATGGCCTCTGGAGCTGGCAGAAGTGTTGTCCAGTCCACTCCGTAGAAATCTCCTACCATCTTCCAGCCATGATTTACAGGAGGAGGAATGTCCTGCACCGGTGTACTGCAGCCTGATAGCTGCCCGCTTAGAAGTGTAGCGATCACGGGCGTAAGGCCTCAGAGCCTGGGTTATTACTGGAGTTGCCTCTCCATTCTCTGCCTCTACCACTTAGGTTCTGCACCCTTCCGGATTAAAAAGAAATGGTTTGTAACTTTCATGTATAGGTTCCACCTGTTCCCTTAACATGGGTAATGGGTAGACCAGTTTGACAGCGTTCAGGTGTCCGGCCTTGTTGATGTTAAAGATGCCATAATTGGAAGGGTAATTTTTTGCAGGGTATTTTTAATATATTACTGTTAATACACTGTATATATTATTTGTACTACTCTCATACTGTTACTGCTCCTACACTGCATAAGGCTACTGCTAATACATTAAACATTTATAACTACTATTACATACTACTTAATTAACTGTATACTACTGTCTGCACTGTCTTATACTGCACCGCTTGTCTGTACAATATAATACCAAACTTCCTTTGCCGTTTCTTCAGCTAATACTGCGTTCTCTCCTCCTTTGTGCTCGTTTTATCTTCATGAAATGGCTGTTGCACCCCCTGTGTTAGCTGGTTTGACTAACTGGTTTGTAGGTTCCTGGCTTTGTAACTTGTATGGCTGTGCTGTCTCTTCTGCTATACTTCCCTCAAATATATGCATGCAGCACTTCATGTTTTGCCATTTCTTCCCAGTAAACATGCAGGAAAAATAGAATTGTCTGGCTCGTTTTTATGACGTTGTGTTTCCAAGCAATACCATGGATCAAATGTGTGAAATCAGAATGGTGAATTAACTAAAGATTACTAAGAAATGACAGGACATCGTATAAAAAAAAATAGTTACATAAAATAAAAACGGTAAGAATGGACAATGTTACCTCTACTTTCACATTTGTATGTAGCATAAGTGGTAAAATGAGTTAAGATCAATCTTTCCTGGGCTAGAACCTAGGGCTGCATGATATTGAATAAAAATGTGTTAACTCATTAAATAATGCGATATGATAATGATTAAAGTGTGTAAAATAAACTAAAATTATCTTTAAAATTCTATAACCTAAATATGCGTTTCTTATTCTTTTTGTGACACGAAAATATCCCTACAACTTCTGAAAGTGAACAGGGCTTCAGGTAGGACTACATTCGATTTATTTAACAGAAACTGAATAATCAAGTGTAAAAAATAAAACACTGCTTAGTTTTCCCTGTATGAAATAAATATATATATATATATATATATATATATATATATATATATACTGTTCTTATTAACGCTACAAAAGTTATTCAGCCAAGAGCAGTGAGTGATTTTCTCTTTTGTTCATGACCACACTTATTGCAAGCTGTTGCGATATGCATATTGCGATATATACATTTGCGAAAATTTCGATAAATTATGCAGCCCTACTAAAATCCCTTATCGAAACGATGTGCACTGACACCAGCTTCTTATCAGCGCGGAACGCACCAGCGTGTTGACAAATGCGTCACCAACACCGACACCTTCCCACGCACGCTATTGGATGAAGGCAACAAATACGTCACACATTCCGGACCCCACACGTAGCTGCCTGCTCTATTCGCCGGGAAAATAACCCGGAGAAAGTTACCGATATTATAATAATGTGCAAAGTATGTGAGTGGCAACAATTTTTATTTGCTTTGTTGAAAAGCGTAGCGGTTACATATAAAAAACTGGGTTATCCCTCACCACAGATCGTCTGAAAACAGGAAATCTCCCCTCGGCCCACCGTCTAAGATCTGCCCACAAGACTATATTGGGTCCAAAATAAACAAATTTTAACTTAAATAATTTAAGATACAAAAAATATATCCACAGCATTTTATCAGTTACACGAGAAAGCATTTATGTAGCACAACCTTATACATACTTATAATGTAGTGAATTTTCACCCTTGTTGCCTTAGCATGGGGAATTCGATCAATGTCTTTTTCACTCAGATTCACCATCACATCCAGAGCAACTTCATCTGCAGTCCAAAGTCATCTGATGTAGTGTCAGCTGGAAATCATTTGGAAGTTTCTGTAGAACAACATTTTAGCCTCAGTAACCCTCTCTACATGCTTGTGTAAGCATAAACCCCCTCAGTAATAATGGCTGAGGTGAATATGTTATCATGTATAAATGAGTGGCAGGACCGGTGCAGGATATTTTAATACTTGTAATGACCATTAACTCTCACCATTTGACTAATGAGGGGAATGAAATCCTGTGTCTATGGCCCTTCAGGCACCATCTTACTTCCCTAAAGCCATGAACTGGACATGTAACTTACAGTATGCCAATGAAGCAAAAGTGTGACCTTAAAAAACCTGGTTGGAAACATGATATATAGAAACCGCATTATTGTTCTTGTTTCACCACCAACAACCTGCAATTACAGACTGTACTTTGATCATCTGTCATAATTGATCTCCTTTCTGTATCTTAATCACTTCTCTATTTTTGGCCTGAAGTTAATATGATGGCAGCTGTTATTTGTAAGGAAATAGGCCTAAAATAAGCAGTACATTTTTTCACCAGCTATTTATAACCTGTTATGAAGAATGATGAACCTTATTCTTTGTCATATTCGTGGTGTAATGCAATGTGAATTACATAATAGAACCATAAGCTGTAACATGCATATTAGCCTTCAGATGATTCCTATTGTCTCCTGTGCTCTTTCTTTCTCTTGACTTGGTTTCCCCCTCACATTTAGAAGTTGAATTATTTCAGTTTCCTCATAGTATTGACATGGCAGAGCACAAGAGTTGGCTGTGCAAACACAAATCAAGCTGATTTTGTGGATGTGTTTTGCTCTCTCACGTTTCGCCTATGGCACTTCAGAAATAACAACTATGATAGCTGTTCACACACACATACCGGGAGGTTATGCGCTCCCGTGTATAATCGCTTTACTGTGTGTCCAGCTTTTGGTTGGCTGTTGCAGTCGGTTAAGGAAGAAGCATGTAATTGAGTTAGATGGCTGTTTGCCACAGCCAAGTGGATCAGAGCAGAAGAGGGAAGATGACAAATGGGGGAAAAGGCTAAAGAAGACTCGGGGGGAGTGGGGGCTTTCTGGTTTAAATTAAGCATCCTAAGACATGGCAATTTATTATGTAAGCTGCTATGACTCACAACACGAAGATGCATCCTGAAAGAAATTAAATTTCTCCTTTTAGAAATGTATGTATTCCTCATAATGAAAAAACACAGCATTTTTCATAGCTGTCATAATATGCAATTTAATCACACATCATGTGGTACCATCAAAACTGGGCCATATTATGCACTTTTACAAAATCTTTATTTTTAATTTAAAAAAAAGAACATTATTGTTGCTGCACCTCTCTTCCCAGTCTGTTTAGTTTTGGGCTAGAGTCCAACAGTGCCCAGCACCCACTTTTTCAGCTGTGTTGGTTCCGGAAGTATTTTTTCCATTCATTTATCCCATAGGGATTTAAAAAAAGAAAACAAATAAGTCTTTGTTACAGTGTTATAAGCCATGGACCATGCCAACCAAAGGTAAATCCTTACATTGCAAACTTTAATTTGAAGCAATAAAAGTATTTGAAAATCAGACAAAAACACAAACAAGACTGTGTGCTTAAGGACTTTAGTGATAGAAATAACTATGAAGCATTGCGATATATACAGTAAATATAAAACTATATTTTAAGTTTATTGCTAAATATGCATATGCAAATTTGTAAGTATTTTGAAAGTGTATGGAGACCGTCTCGATTATGTCATTTGTGTTGCTTTGTGGGAGTGGGCAGAGCTAAAGAGCTTGTTTGACGCTTTTGCTGGTTTCAACGCTCTGGTAATTTACAGAATTTTATAATATTCTTATAATTATTATTTTTATATATATATAATTTTAGATTACAGCATCTTGGATAATGTACTTTTTAACCACAAAAACAACTGTGAAGCCCCTCCTTCCGAAAAGCACAATATGTTCTGATTGGTCGGCTGGATTAGTGTGTTGTGATTGGTCAGCCACTTCGAACGTGTTTCGAAAAATGTCATTTCACTTACCATAACCTCAAGACACTATTGACTCAACTCAACCAGGCCTCGTCCCTTTCTTTTGAGTATGCCTTTGGCAGGGATTATTTATATGATGAATATTGTGATGTGAATGTTCCCGAAAAAAAAAAAAAAAAAAACCTCAATCCACAAACTACAATTGAGGCATTTCAGGGAGTTTAGAAACAGTGCTTACTGATTTAGAGAATGACTTCCTTTGGATTGAACTTCGTGCTTTGCAAATTTGCAGACCTGTTTCATGCTCAGCAACATTACACACTAAAGAAAGTTGCAAAGCATAATAGGTCCTCTTTAAAAAAAAGAATGCATGTGTGTGTTCATTGAAGTTCATATAAGGATTTTCCATTCTCTTTGAGAGGGAGGAAGCTTTAATCTGCTGAAGATCACAGATCAAATTCAGCTTTGCTCATGGTCTTGAGCACACCAGAGATTCTCAGAGATGCTCTCAAACCTCATGAGCAACTCATAATTTATATCGGAGAACTCCAGCAGTACAGAATTTCAAGTACCTTGTAGTAGAAAACATCACCACATATTGGCTTCTGTATAGAAATTATAGCATTCGCTCTTGCAATTTTGCAATAATGGTGTCTGTAAGTACCAATTTTTGTCCTTCTTTCCTTTCAAATGTCAGATAATGCACTACTCGCACATAATGGACAGATGTTTGTGAGAGTTCATTATTACAAGTTTGGCAGTACTCAAGGCAAATCAATCTTTCCCTTTCAGGCTTTCTTCTACAGTGAGAACAACACAAAATAAATAAATAAATAAAATCACTTTTTCTTAATACTATTCTAATCATCACAAGCCCCTCAAATTTGAGTCCTATTTTCTTGGGATCTCAGTCTGTTTAGGATTATGAATGTTGAATCTTTATAATTTCTGTAAATATATTTAAGGATATGTCATGTTAGTATTCTAAACCACTACTTTTATACTCACTAGAAAATGGCAAAAGAAGGGACAGTGGAAATGCCCTTGTTTTCATTTTTTGGAAATTATAACTTGATGGTACCTCTTTAAAGTATCTTTTAATGCTGTGGAAATACCATGATATCATACAGCATAGGCTATATCAAAAATACAATAGTATTAAATAAAACACCAAGGTGATAGAGAGTTTTTCCGCAGCTTGTTTTGCTAATATTTACCAAGCCTGCCAGTGTTAGTGAAGGACACTATAAGCTCAAGTTGGTATGCAAATGTATTTGACTGTTGTGTTAATAAAAGTCATATGTTAAGCTTTGTGGGTTTTGAGGGATAGTCATCATTTACTCACCTTCATGTTGTTCCAAACCTGTATGAGTTTCTTTCTTCTGTTGAATGCAAAATATGATATTTTAAAGAATGTTGACGGCACCCATTGACTTCCACAGTATATGTTTTTCAGTGTATGGAAATCAATGGGTGCCATTAATTGTCTAGTTACTAATTTTTTTTTTAAATACATTATTTTGTGTTCATAAACTCATACAGGTTTGGAACAACTTGAGAATGAGTAAGAATTGACTAAATTTTAATTTTGAGTGAACTATCCCTTTAATTTAGTCAAGCCCTTCCATTTGTGTGGATGGTTTATAGGAGAGTAATTTTGTGTTTAATTATTTGAGCTCCAGTCTAATTATTTGATATTAACGTTATTCTGGGATTATGGCTCCCTGGTGGAGGCTTAACTTCTGAGGGAAGTTGTTGTTGGTTTTGGCTATTTAGTCTACCCTGGATATTTAAGACCATGTTGGACTCTCAGATCAATTAAGAAACATCTGTTCTATTCCCCTGTTTGACATTATTTACATGTAGTTCTGAACCTGGGCCCAGGGGTGATGTAAGTAGAGCTTAAATGTTCATGATTCGATGTCTAATGCTTTAGTATGTTTTATACCTGATAAATCTGTTGTGGATGAACTACTCAGCCTTCCTCTTTCAGTCCCTGTCCCACTTATACACTCCTAATTTCTCACTCAATGTGTCTAGCCACTGACTAATCTAATTTTGGAGCTAAAGTCTCCTGTCTGAGCAGCCTTTAAGAGGTTGTCTTTCAGATCCAATGCACTCGTAGCCAGAATGATTAATTTTATAACTACTAAATGCGTGCACCGTGCATTTGTACATCATCAGCTTTCATGATCTTAAAACTTTTTGATCTAAATGCCCAGATGCTTGAAATATTTTTTTTTCAAATGTGTATGTACACTACTGTTCAAAAGTTTGGGGTCAGCAACATTTGTTCTGTTTAGTAAAGAAGTATCTTATGCTCACCAAGGCTGCATTTATTTGATCACAAATACATAAAGCAGTAATATCGTGAAATAATTTTGCAATTTGATATATCTGGTTAAAATGTATTGTATTCCTGTGACGGCAAAGCTAAATTTTCAGCATCATTACTCCAGTCTTTAGTGTGACACGATTCTTCAGATATCATTCTAATATGATGATTTGCTCCCCAAGAAACATTTTTACTATCAATGTTAAAAATTGTTATGCTGCACAATATTTTTGTGTAAAACTGTAATACATTTTTTTTTTCAGAATTATTTATTAAGTTTAAAAGAACTTTATTTGAAATTGAAATGGAAAGCTGTCTTTACTTAATTGAATGCATCCTTACTGAATAAAACTATTATTCATATTAATAACCCCAAACTTTTAATGGACTTATATGTATTCATTATTAATTAAAAGCTATTTTTTCTGTTTTTAATGGAATTTGCTGGTGAAGGAAAAGCAACCAACAAATATATTTTTCTGTTTTTCACCCACAGACAGAGGCATATTTCAGCAGTGCGTCTGAGATAGAGAAAAGTGTGAGAGAGAAAAGAAAAAGGTGCTTTTAACATTCATTTCAGCGCTATATGAACACGCTCGCTATCCAGTGTTTCCACGGCAACCCTGGCTGAGTGACATGTTGTCTCAGACAAACAGAAGCCTCTGAACCAGTTTCCTTTTAGGACAACGAAACTGTAAGGGCATATGTGTTCATTAGTCTTCAGATTTGGGAACAGGACATGTTCTTTGAAGGCAAATCCTACTGGACTGCTGAAGTATATTGACTTTGATGAGAACGTATTTTATCTTGTGCTATACTTAGTGTAACACCCTGTGCCTTTGTTCTTTCATAGATCTCTGTTGTGTTTTTCAAGGACACATTTCTATTCTTATTTATTAGTGTTTTAAATGTCATTTATTTCTGTGATGGCGAAGCTGAATTTAACATTTTCAGTGTCAAATGTTCCTTCAGAAATCTGATTTGGTGCTCAAGAAACATTTCTTAAAGGTTTAGTTTACCCAAAAAATTCTCACTCTCATGTTGTTCCAAACCCATAAGACCTTTGTTCATCTTCAGAACACAAATGAAGATATTTTTGATTAAGCTCGAGAGCTTTTTTTTTTCTTCTCACAACCCAATCAATATTATTTTTTAAACTGGGAACATTGAAAAAGTAATTGTTTTAATTTTAATTATTATTAATATTATTTTTACATCCGGACAAAAATTTTATGGTCCTACGCCTTCCATATATATATATATATATATATATATATATATATATATATATATATATATATATATATATATATATATATATAATATACATTTTGATCACTTAACTTATTGATTGCTATCAGGATGTGAAGTGACTTTCAACCAGCATAACAAAAAATGTTTCTGGAACAAATCGCCTACCCTGCCTTAAAGTTTTGGAAATAGTTTAGCAAAATCTTATGGTTGGCATCACTTATGTAGTCAGACTCTTTTGATTTGCCTACTAGTCACACAAATATTCAATAATAATCAGAATAAGTAAATATAAATTCTTCCTCCATGTTAGGCTAGTTAACTTACTGCAGTTTCTGGTTGTAAAAATGGCGCATTAATAGCCTACTACAGAGTTCAATTAAAGTAACGATCTGCAGTTATTAGTAGTTGTACGTCATCTTTTAAAGTAGTTCATCCAATCAGAGCTCTATAGCCTACGTTTTATAATAAGCAATTATGCAAGAATCCAGCTGTTTCCCCAGTACCTACTCTCAGCAACATAAAAGTCGTGAACCATAAAACATTTCCGCGAATTGAAATGTACCAAAAAAAGAATAATTTCGACACTCTAGTAGTCTAGTCAATTAGCCTACTTTTGATAGTGTAGATACGTTAAATATTAGCGTCAGTCACCGCTGCGCTTGTGGCGCAATCTCCTCCCCATCCCGCAGAATCAGTCAGGAATCGCTAAGCAAGATGGCGCTGTGTCTTTCAGCACTGAACAGCTCCCATCAGGCTTATTAACAAACAGTTCAACTGGGCTCAAAACATTCGAAGGAAACGAATGCCAGAATTTTCCTCGGTTTTTCTTCTCCAGTCGGACACATAAAGGAATGCTCCACAGGGCGAGCGCGCGCGTCGTTTGGTGCAGAGAAGCAGAAGAAGCAACCACCGCAGACCCTCTCCTTGAAAATGACCAGAGAAGATTCAAGTGAACACGGCAATGGCTTGCGCTGAAACACATCCATAAAGGACTGCACAACCAGTGGATTTGTCCGGCTATTCCCCTATTCTAGCTCTATAACATGGAGGAGCGAGGGAATTACCTGTTTGACCAGAAATAAACTCTTTATTTTAACATCAGAGACATCGTTGCTGGACTTCACGTTATCTTCAGCATGTTAGGCACTGTTACACTGCTGGTCATGTCTGCGTCGTTTTTCAACCCTAGTTTTGCGCTGAGCTCTCATTTTGACTCAGGTAGGCTGTTTTATGTTTATTGTATTAATGTAACTACGTTTTGTACGATTTAGTACCACATTGCATTCTGTAAAAACCGTTTCTGTGGAGATGCGCAAAATGCTCGTCTCAGCAGCATATGAAGGGCTGCTAGAATGAGATCTTCTAGAAGATGCGTTTGTTTATTGCAGTTGTACACGAAAAACTCGTAATCTGATCATTTCGTTGATATTTAATGATCGATATCAGATTGTATAGTACTTATTTCAGAGCATAAGCTATAGGCAAACAAAATGACTCAATTTGTCTCTCACACGTCCACTGATTCACATGCCAGAGGTGGAGGTGTTAGACTAGGAGATTGATGCACAGGTATCCAATTCTGATTGGACAAGCAGGACACTATCAACCTCAAGGAAGGTGTGTGTGTGTGTGTGTGTGTGTGTGTGTGGCGAGTGAAATTAAGAATATAATGACTGATAATGGGGAAGAGTAATCTTTGTGTCATGATAAGGTGGGTCAGATAATGGAATTAATGGGTTGTTTTAGACAAGTAGCCTACACACTGATATAGAATCATGTTTAAAATGACACTTACATACAATTAAAGATGTACATGAAGCATCTCTGCAGGGCACAGCTGATTGGTTCCTGCTGTATCAGAAGTCAACTAGCTTGTTGCTCAACCTTCAAATACTGGTCAGCTTTTTCTGTAGCAGTTGCAGCACACTTTCAGAAACCCTTCCCCAGCTCCACATGTATAGATCTGCTACAGGTTATTCATGTATAATATATATTATATAGCAGCAGCATGTCTTACTTGCTCACAGCAGTGATCGTGTATATATTGGCTGTAGCAAGTCCTGTACTTGCTGTTAAATATGTTAAAACTAAACATTAACATTGTCATTTCCATTACCATGCCAAACACTCAGAGAGTTGTCATGACAGAAATATCTGTTGTTATTTTTTTATTTACACACTTTGGTTGCTTCAGATGAGAAAGTTAAAGGGATAGTTCGTCCAAAAATGAAAATTAAGCCATTAATTACTCACCCTCATGCTGTACCAACCCCGTGAATTTGTTCATCTTTGGATCACAAATTAAGATATTTGTGATTAAATCTGAGAGCTGGATCACTCCTCCATAGGCTTCTAAGGGATTGAAACCTGACAGCCCCGAAAAGTCATTAAAGACATCGTTAAAATAGTCCAAATGCCTACAGTGGCTCAATCTTAAGTTTATCGAGCGACGAGAATATTTTTTGCGTGCAAAAAGAACCTAAAATAACGACTTTATTCAGCCATCTCTTCTCTTACGTGTCATTCTCCTATAAGCTGTTGACGTAGTGTAACAGCGCAGCGCTTCTGTGTTATACGTCACACGTAGGCTCACTATTGGCCGACGCTGGTCATGTGCGTGATGCGTGTGACGTTCAACCAGAAGCGTTGCGCAATAACACTACGTGAAATCTTCAGGCCCAAAGAGAATACTTGAATAAAGTCGCTATTTTAGTTTGTTTTTTTGCGCTCAAAAAGTATTCTCGTAGCTCGATAATCTTAAGATCTAGCCACTGTAGGCACATTAAATTTTCTTCAATGACTTTCTGGGCCGTCAAGTTTCAATCCCTTAGGAAGCCTATGGAGGAGTGATCCAGCTCTCAGATTTAATCAAAATTATCTTCATTTGTGTTCCGAAGATGAACGAAGGTCTTACGGGGTTGGTACAGCATGAGGGTGAGTAATTAATGACTTAATTTTCATTTTTGAGTGAACTATCCCTTTAAGATAAAGTTATTGCTTAATTGTACTGGAAAAATATACAGTGCAGATGATGGTAAATGCTAATTATCCTTAAGTGTCCCGCTTTAACAATTATTCACTTTACTTGTTTTCACACTGCTTTTTTAATTGAAATAAAATACATAATTATAATAATAATATCTGTAAATACATTCTCAGCTGGCACTCATTGAAGCTCCTCTGAAAACCCTGATGTTGTTCCCAACCTTTATTTATTTGATTTATTTGTGAAGAATCTTCCGGGAAAAGATGTTGTCCATGAAACAACAGTTCTAAGTCTGTCAGGCTCCAGAAAGGACACAAAAAAGAGGTGCATTATAATCCAAGTCTCTTGAAACCATAGTTTTGTGCGAAATAAACCTATATATATTAATTTTTTTCCTGAAAATCTTGCCCTCGATTTGTTGTCAAATCAATTACTGTCTGTAGAGGCATAGGATAAGGTTGGACATCAATGTTGTTCGGTCCCGAGACATTTGATGTCATTGACGTCCAATCTGACGCATCTAAAGGCCATATTTGTTCTCCACACAAAGCTATTTCTTTGCGTTTTCACTGGATCAAAAAACAACAGCATATGGGTTTGGAACAACATGAGGTCGTGTAAATGATGCAATTTTTGGGTGAACTTCCTCTTTAAAGCCTCCCTATGGTGTGAAAATGAGCCATCATGTGGGTTGGTGAATGTGGGTTCACCAATGGTGAATGGTATTCCCTCCCTTTTATATTAGGACTCGGCTTGTTGCCTCCTCTCATGGTTCCTATGGTTACCAAGAGGGTCTGCTGTTCCTGAGTGATTCTATTTCTCTGCATTTTTATTTTTACAGTACCTTTTATGAGATGTGCTATTCTTAACTTTATCAAACCCTTGGTCCAGTATTCTTCGAAGTCTCCATATAAACTTTCACAAATTGGAATTTCCAATTTTACATTTTCAATTTGGAGTCGCAGACCTCTTCCCCTCCTCCGAATTTAATTATTTCCGTCAATGGTGATGAAGAGGGGAACAAGCTCTATCTGTCAAAGTGATGAATGGAAGTAGGACTCATCTTGGAGAGGCTAGGAATGATTAGAAGGAGATAAAGGAAACAAAATCTGCTCTCGTAGTCCTGCTGGACTTGTTTTAGACCGGGGTACTGAAGCCTGATTCAGATTGATTCGTTCGTATTCTTTCATCGAATCTTTGCGGCTTACTTGTAGACTATCTGTCTTTACAATAAATGTAATGCTTTTTTTGTGTTAAGCCTCTGGTGCTCCTTGTGTGGCATTCAAAATTTTTTATTTCAATTAAATGAATCTACTATATTTTAGTTCGATAATGTTTTTTATTTCATATTTTGTATTTTATGGTAGTAAATTATATTTATGGAATCGTTATGATCCATTTATTACCTGTTAATCACTTTTTGAATATAGATCTGAAAATTACATTTCCTTAAGTTAAACTGTTATAAATATTGAATGATTTGGATCACAGACTAAAGTTTGATCTATTATTAAAGAAGAAACTTGGCAGATTTTTGCTGAAATTAAAGTTTAAAAAGTTAAACTAAAAAAGAGTCATCGAAGATTTTGTTTGGGCGCAGTACCAAACATTTCCACTAGATGAAATTAGCTTCCCATTCGTTTCCAATGTAATGTGAACAGTACGAATGTGACTTTTTTCAGAACCACTTAACCTTTTCGAATCATGTACAGGATTTTTTGTGTGTGTTCGCATAACAAGTGCCAAAACCTTGTACCATTACGATGAAGTAAATAATTCAACAACAAAAAAAAAACATTACATTTTTAAATAAAAAATTACTGAAAAGCAGCACCAGAGGGTTAAAAATGTATATGCTCTCACGCTGCAGTCTGAAATTTAAAGGTGGGGTATGTGATTTGGAAAACGACCAGCAGATTTTGAAAATACACAATTCAAATGGTCATACCTTCTTTCCTCCAGCGCTGGCCCTGACTCCACCCACTCGAAGAACATGGACGCGCGATCATGCACGAGCGAAAACTCAGATGTGCGAGAGATTGTAATGACGATTTACTACTAATCTTGGAACCGGCTTTACTGACGAGATGCGCATGCGTCACAAGCTTTGAGTATGCGCACGAAGGGGGTCACGCGCGCTGGGGGGAGGGGTGTGTGTTACGGCCGTTTGATTGACGGACTTACTGTCCAATGATTCCAGGTGGTCTTGGAAATGATTGGCTGGAGTTTTTCAAATCCTGCCCGTTCCACAGATGATTAAATTGCTTAATTTTCATTTCAGTGCTTCTAACTCAGTGGCTGTATGTGGGCTAGGAATAGGATCTCAAGTTATTTTGAAAAAATGGACAAAAAAGAGAATCACATACCCCACCTTTAAGGACACAATCTGGAAAGAAGTCTTCTTTCACCTCATCATTTGAATTTGGGTGAATGACTCACAATGACTAAGTAAGTCAACAGTTTTGACCATGAATCATGATGATGCCGAACAGAGCATCATTACAGCTGGATCTTCTTAATGGACCAAAGCCATGATTTAAAAAAATAAAACAGCATGGCTCTAGTTGGATAGTTGTTCCTGAGAGTATGTTGAGATTTACTACGACTTCTCAGTAATATAAAAATTAAAACGATGGAGAGGCTTGGCTATTGTAATGATGACATCATCTTTCTGGAAGCAGTGTTTGTTGGGTAATTGCTGGTGGTGTTGGCGGCCATCCCATGCCAGCCTCCAGAGCTCATGTTTCCTGACCGCCAGACAATCAGACCGTCCTGTAGCACTGGGCTCTTCCTGAAAGACCAATTGCTGTTTATTCCCTGCCTGTGTTTATTACCTTGACCAGAGACAGAAGGATCGGTAAGAAAAGATTACAATGGATTATAGTAGACTATATGCAAGTTGATATATGCTAGTGGAGAAAAGGAAAAAGGCGAAATTTGACATTGAGCATAATGAGATTTTGTGAACATCGGCAAATTCCTCAAACCGTCCGAAAGAGTGTTTAGAATGTGGCTGAGATTGAGAAGAGAAGCTTATTTGTGTTCAGTTGTGTTTATGAAAGACGTAGCTGTTACAGGATGCTTAAGTGATGGTGAAATGGCATCGGGTGTAATGTAAACAGGCTGGGATAGGTCAGTGTGTTTCTGTGTGGCGCTTTGGTTTACTGTATATGCAGTCTTGATTTATTTCAGGTTGACTGAATTATTTGTTACAGAATATTCTTGAAAGAAATCTCTTATGCCGAACAAGGCTACATTTATTTGATCAAGAATACAGTAAAAATGGTAATATTGTGAAATATTATTACAATTAAAAATATCTTTTGTCCTATTTAATGTTTTTACATGTAATTTATTTTTGTGATGGCAAAGCTGAATTTTCAGCATCATTACTCCAGTCTTTAGTGTCACATGATAGTAATATGCTGATTTGCTGCTCAAGAAACATTACTTAAACAGTTGTGCTGCTCACTATTTTTGTGGAAACCGTTATTTTTTTAAAGGATTCTTTGACTAAAAAGTTCAAAACAACAGCATGTATTTGAAAATTGATTTCAAATCAATTTAATGCATTCTTGCTGAATAAAATTCAGCATAAAGTTCAGAATTCAGGTCTGGGCTTTGTGTGCAGAAGTGCGTTGTGTTGCTCAAACACAAGATGTATGCCTCATTTATCTCAAAATGGCATGGCTGTTTGCTTGATTTGATGTACCTGTTAGTTATGCATGTAGCTGAAAAAGCCAAAGCTGTTAATTATAAGGGGGTGTCCACATGCTTTACCAAGCTTTCATTTACTCTCATCAGTTCTATTTTAAATAAAGCTCTTCACACCTACTCATTGGCTCCAAGCTCAGTCGTTTGTTCCTTCAGGTTCAGTTACAAACAAGCTCTCATGATTGTTGCTAATGGCCTGTGGCATTGCTGAAGAACTACTTTGAGCATGTGAACTTGTGTGTCGGTGTGTGTTTTTGGAGTGAGGAAATAGGAGTATTTAGGAGTGCAGGAGATGGTGGAAGATAATCGATCCTGATTGAAAGCAAGAGACTAGAAAAGGGCTGCCCCTCTCCCTCCCCCCCAAAAATGGCATCCATTAAGAGATGCCACTCCTGCATGACGGAGTCTGAATGATACTATTTTCTTTCTCTTTATATTGAACTCTTAATTGATTAAGAATAATCATAATGGATATGATTGCACCAAACAGTTGACAGTCTATGCCAGTCCAGTGCAACACTAAATAGGCTTTATGCCGAGCGTCACGTGACCAAGCCGGAAAACAGATCGCATCGCTTCCGATTCAGGTCTTTTGTATGTGCTTCATGAAAATTTTTGCGGTTTTACTCAAGATAACTTAAAAAGAGCCAGCAAAAATGAGCATAACCAATGTCCCTCGCATGTGCAGATTGATATTTAAAAGTTTTTTAATTTTTCTTCTTCACACAAACGTTTAGATATTTAAATAGCATAAAACACCAATAACAAAGTGAACTTAGTAGGTTAGCTGATTACCTTAAAAATCCATAAATATCGTAGTTAGTTCTTACGGCCGTCAACACTTTCTCTGACAAGCGGATGCAATGAGACCCGTTTCCCGGTTTGGTCATGTGACGCTCGGCATAAAGCCTTCAGATGGTAAGTAAAAATAAGAGGTATATGTTTGCTTTGACTCGGACTCTAATTCTGATCTGTGTGGTGTGTGGTGTGTGTGTGTGTGTGTGTGTGTGTTGTGTGTGTGTGTGTGTGTGTGTGTGTGTGTGTGTGTGTGCCTGTAAATTTGAATGCTTTTCCTGCACTATCAAACTATTTTATCAAATCTTTGAGAAAACAAGGCCAAGTGCAAGACTATTTCAGGGACCTGCAATAATGTCCTGAGTGGAGCTATTCAGTGTAAGAGAAAAGGAAGATGGTGACCTAGAACAGCACTGAAGTACCCAAGTTTTTTTCCCTTGATGAGATGCAGTATAATCATAGCAGGAAAGAAACGATTATAATTAATATATACATGAATAAATAAATAAATATGTGCAGGCGGCATCCCACTAAATAATTTTGAATGCCATTTTATGCACAGATTGCAAATCGCTTATGTATTTAAGGGATTATTTCTGTTATCTATGTTTAAGGCAGATGTTGCTACAACTTATACACTTCAGTGATGAAACTGGCAGCTGTTTTGCAAACATATTCAACGAATCCCTCTAGAAGGGTCATGACCCCCTGTAACCACCTCCTGCTACTCAGTTTCTCCATCCTTAGGTCTACAGGACATCAGTGAGTAAAGGGCTGATGGCCCTCAGTGTCTGGTTGAGAGAAGTTGCTCGCCGTCACACTCACTGCAGGCTGCAGTGACCCAGAAAATACAGATGGATTGCACAGGAAAATCACTCAATAGAACAAAATGCTGAAAGCGCTTTACTGTTGAGATGAGGCATTTGACTGTAGAAGTAGCATGTAAAAAATGACAACTTGGCTGAGTTTGTACCGAAAAAATGGGCTTGTTTTAAATCTTGGTTCGAGATGGTACCGTGGTGCTCTGTATAGGCGGATCTTTTGTAACGTCATTGTTTATGTTTGTCGCGTTGTATCATGGGAATCGTGTGGCAGGAAACACCGCTAGATACCTGTAATTTGAGTGTTTTGCACGTTTGGAGGAGGATTTAGAGAAGAGGATGGTTCACTCTTGCTGTGTGGTCGATTGTACGGCTCGTTGGGGGCCTGATAAAAAGTCTTTTCGGTTTCCCTCCGAAAAAGATCGCGAAAAACGAAAGAAATGGTTGCTTGCAATTAGGCGATTGAACCTGAACGCTCAATTGAATTGGTAAAACAGTCACTACATTTTCAATAAATAAGAACACTGATCAATGAAGACGTACCCGGCTTTGCAGTCGCAGTGATTATTTCGCCAGTAATAATATTTTATTTAATAATATAATAATATTTTCGCCGTTCTCTTTGGCGTTCACCCATGGGAGATGCGAATCACGCTGTGACTCTGCTTGGCCAGGTCAAACCTCTGCTTTTAGCACGATCACTGCTTTCTGTTTGGCAGAAAAGATCGGCCCAACTTTTCGAGAAACAAAATAATCATAGGCCTCCAGACTTTTGAATGCCTTTAATCTTTCATGAGTGAAGGGTCCAGGGGTTTCTATTAAATAAGAATAAATGTCTCCCCAGCAGATTGGTGGCCAAGACACGGTCGAGTCGGACCAACGTTTTTTGCCATCCCAGATCTCATATGGGCTTTGAATAACTTCGATTTTGTCACCAATACAAATTTTGAGCTTCTCTCCAAACCTCCTCCGGTCTTCAGATGTTAAAGTGCTTATATATTGTGGATTTCACCTGCTAACTCTCTTGAAAGTGCTCGTCGCGTCTTTACAGCCCGCTATACTGTTTGTTTTGTTGCCACACAACCACTCGCGCATGCATACAAAGATGTCAACAAAGATCCTCCTATACCTTGTGTATTAAACTATATGTAGCAGACTTTTGATGCCCTTTACTTCTGCATCAGCACCATGGAGAGCGCCACGGAGACAAAACAAAGGCCATTACATTGCTCCCATTTCATGTTGAAGTGCAGCAAGGCTAATAAGCAAACTCAGTATAAAATCTCTCTCTCTCCTTTTGCTGGCATTCTCAAAGGATCTTGTAGAATACAGATAGATATTGAATAAGATAAAGGAAACCCTTACTGCATAAAGTGCTCATTGGTTCTTACGACATTACAGAGAGCCTCCTTCAAACTGCTGCAGTCAATTGAGCTGAGAATTCTGTCAATGAAGACAGTGCTCCTGACTGCGCTGGCTTCTATCAAAGGGACCTGCAAGCATTTTCGGTCAACGAATCGTGCTTGGAATTCGGACCGGCCAACTCTCACGTTATCCTAAGACCCCAGTCTGGATACTTGCCCAAGGTTCCCACCACTCCTTTCAGGGAGCAGGTGGTGAAACTGCAGGTGCTGCCCCTGGAGGAAGTAGACCCAGCCCTAGCTTTGCTCTGTTCTGTCCGTGCTTTACGCCTGTACATGGACCGAACGCAGAGCTTCAGGACCTTAGACCAGCTCTTTGTCTGTTATGGAGGCCAGCAGAAGGGAACAAGTGCTTTCCCAGTGTTATCCAATTATCTCATTGTATGGGTCATGTGGATCAACTTTCTCCGGGCGTAAAGCCCTATCCCATCTTCCACCCCAGTAGGTGCGTGGGGCGGCTTACACGGAGTAAGGGGCAGCAATAGTGGCGCTTAGGTAGGCAATTCTCAATGATATGGAATGTCTTGGTTACGTATGTAAACCTCGTTTTCTGAAGGAGGGAAGGGAGATGTTACTTCCTGTCGTCACAGGGTCGCGTCTTGTGACATCGCATCCTGTTTTGGGATTTGTTTAGATTTGTAACACAAACCAAAAACTTCCAGGCCTCAGCTACAACTACAGTGTTTGTGGGGAAAAGAAGATGTTGTTTGCTGGTAGTTAAAGGGATAGTTCACCCAAAAATGAAAATTAAGTCATTAAGTACTTACCCTCATGCTGTACCAACCCCGTAAGACCTTCGTTCATCTTCGGAACACAAATTAAGGTATTTCTGATTAAATTTGAGAGCTGGATCACTCCTCCATAGGCTTCTAAGGGATTGAAACCTGACAGCCCCGAAAAGTCATTAAAGACATCGTTAAAATAGTCCAAATGGCTACAGTGGCACAATCTTAAGTTTATCAAGCGACGAGAATATTTTTTGCGTGCAAAAAAAACTAAAATAACGACTTTATTCAACCATCTCTTCTCTTCCGTGTCATTCTCCTAAGCTGTTGACGTAGTGCAGGGCTATTCAATTGGCGGCCCGTGGGCCAAATGCGGCCCGCTAATCATCTCCATGCGGCCCGACGGCACCAACCTCCCTCCTCCTCTTTTCCTGGCGGTGCGGCTAATTAAGTTTGATACTCGCTCCGATTGACCTGAGAAATGTTTTACGTGCGAATATTTCAGCAGTTATTATATGTGTCCCGAATTTATGTCGACTGAACCAGCGATAGGCTACCACTCATTCGTGAATGAATCATTCATTTGGTTCGATTCTAAACGCGCTTGCATAACGGTCTAAAACTATTCGGATTCATTCGGACCACTCCGTTACTGAATCATCTGAAGCGGTTTCTCGTTCAGTACAGTCTAACAACAAATAGCGATTGTTTTCAGTTGTTTCACTAGTAGTTGTTTCAACACGGCCCAGCACGGAGTTGCGTTTACTGCCGGACACTATTATTAAACAGCGTTGCGACAACCAGTGAGAAGTGTTTCAATTCGACAGACACCTCTCTGTTACAAACCAACAATCACTTGATGATTTAATTAGTATTAAATCGGATGAAACAGCCTCAACATTCCCAACAAGACTGATGAGGAAAGCAGAAGAAACACTGTGAGCATGAACGAAATTAGAAGACTTTAAATCCCCTTATCACCCATACAAACATTTACCATTAATGTACTGTAGTAATTTACCATGGTTGGGCAGAAATGTGCAATATTTATATTGAATAATATGTAGTAATATATAAATATAGTAAAGAAATATATATATAGGCCTACTATAATATTATATAGTAGGCCTATAATAGTAAATATAGTGATTTATATTGCATTAGTTTTATTAGGTGGGTAGAGGAATATATAAATAATGCTTGTTATGAAATTATGTCAGTTTCTTTGTAAAGGTGCGTATAGTTTTTAACTTGTGTTTAGGCATCTCTTTATACAGTGGGAGTGAGTAGCCTGTGGTTAACAAGTCTCACTGTCAGAATATTCTAATTTAAGCATAACAATTATAAAAACATAATTATTATTTCTCACCAACAGCTATAAGTTTGTATAAATAATTTATTTGTTCCAAGGAAAATAGTTGTACACAGCTGTAAATGATCAAGTCTACTGTTGGGTACCACATTTCCAAGTAAATACCACATTTTTTTAGGGTTACTTTAACTTATTTATTGAAACTGTTATGTTTCAATAAATAAGATAAACCCCCAAACCGACCCACCGGCCCACCTCTACTTTTCGATTTGATAATGCGCCCCTCGAATGAAACTAATTGAATAGCCCTGACGTAGTGTAACAGCGCATCGCTTCTGTGTTATACGTCACACGTAGGCTCACTATTGGCTGACGCTGGTCATGTGTTTGGTGTGTGATGTGTGTGACGTTCAACCAGAAGCGTTGCGCAATAACACTACGTGAAATCTCCAGGCCCAAAGAGAATACTTGAATAAAGTCGCTATTTTAGTTTGTTTTTTTGCGCTCAAAAAGTATTCTCGTAGCTTGATAAACTTAAGATCTAGCCACTGTAGGCACATTAAATTTTCTTCAATGACTTTCTGGGCCGTCAAGTTTCAATCCCTTAGGAAGCCTATGGAGGAGTGATCCACCTCTCAGATTTAATCAAAAATATCTTCATTTGCGTTCCGAAGATGAACGAAGGTCTTACGGGGTTGGTACAGCATGAGGGTGAGTAATTAATGAATTAATTTTGAATTTTTGGGTGAACTATCCCTTTTATGAAGACCATAGGTGAGCATTATGCAAATTTGTAACGAATGTATCTGGCAGTTAAGAATCGAATCTTTCTTTTGGGACACAATAACTGTTGTGGACTTTGATCTATGAAACCTTGCAGACCTTTTACATTTAAAAACAGCTATTACTACAGCATAATAGGGCACTTTAAAGGAGAAAAGATAGAAGCCGTTTTACTGGTGGTCTCAGATTTAGACTGCACTGTTTGTGTATAGCACATGTTCTGGTAAACTAAAGGAATAGTTACGTAAAGCTGCTGTTCCAATCACCCAGGCTGGAAGATTCTAGATCTGTTTTTACTGTTGCTAGAACCAAACCTGCTATTTATGGATAATTGAGCCCTGACCTTCAAAGCCCACATCATGTGAAATGCATTGAAATTAATGAAACATATGTAGCCTCCCTGTCTCCATGGCAACCCCTCTTCAGCATCCATGGCACAGCGTGAGCACACTTAAGCTTTCGGTTCTCAGTGTGTAATCACACCGTGGCCATCTATAACCACGGCAGCAGCGGGAAGACCAATAGAGGCTTTAAAGGAATTAGAGGCACTGCCTGAATTCTGTTCTTTTAGATCCATTATTCAGAGGAGAAGGGAAAATCCTCATTTTGCTTGGATTGAATTGTTATTCTCCACCTGGTAGTTCAAAGACCTTTCATGCTGTAGTCGCCATTCTAATATTATCGTTTGGTGTACTTCTACTGGCTGATTAGTGTGTTGGTAACTATTGGACATTTCTGCTTTGTGGTTTGTTTGCTCCTTGGTAACTGTCAATTTAGAATCTTTGTAAAGGTTTCTTGCACCAAAAACATGTACTTTAAGACAATTTTTTGCCTTCTTCCTTAATTTACATTTATTCAATTATCCTTTTCCTGACCATTTGCTTTCAGATTACTATGTAAAGGGCCTTTTTGGATTTGAAAAGAGAAACAGCACTTTCTGAAACTTTTTGAATTGTGTTTACTGTTCCATTCTTTAATAACAGACTCTTTGCAAAGCCTGAAAAAACAATCTGCATTGAAATGTGTACATTATCCAGGTCTTATTGTAAAAAAAAATGAATGGGTCAACGTTATTAAAGGGGTCATGAACTGGCTTTTTAAATCTTATTATATTGTTGTCTGAGGTAAACGTATGACGTTCGCTTGGTTTTTGCATTCAAAAACATCAAAATGAATAAGTAATAGGCTATTTTGTACCCTAGTTTTGAGCCTAGCTGAAAAACGCTCGATTTTTATGGGCGTCTCGCACTGAAGACTTGGAAGTAAACGCCCACTGCTGTGAATGGATAACCGTTTTGCATATTATAATGAGTTTCAACTCACCCGTCGATGCACTTGGGGGAAATTGTTTTGAAAACGTCCAATGTTGTAAAATGGCAACCGGAATGATTCGCCCATACATGTTCGACCCAGAGTCCAGGTGTTGCATAATTCCTGTCAGATCCACTATAGACGGCACAGCACCGTTCTTTACTTGTAATCGGTCTGCAAATCCAGTCTTGTTTACAAAACAATCCTCAGTGAAATGAAGCGAACAGACGGACAATGTTTTACCTCATCAGCTGGAGTGGAATTTCATTAAAAATAAAGTTTATCCATGCACTCCTATTGGAATCCAGAGGAAGCGACTGTCTTCTTCCACAACCAGGCACTGCACAATATTTTGTATTGCTCGGTAGCTCGATCCGGTTTGTCATCACGAGGTAGGCCTGTGTTATTTAGCTATGCGTGTAATGCGCGAATCAGTGGGCGGGGCTAAACCGGCCGTGTTGAAGCAGGCGTTGATCTTCTTCTGCGGGGGTGGTGTTTTATCCTCTTTGACGTCATAGTTCCCCAGTTTTAAAAACGAGTCGTTTGCTGAGCCTGGTGTCAATAAAAGCATTTATTGGACTAACAAGGACGTTTTCAGTTCTGAAACTTACAGGATATTCTTATAATATGATGACCTCTCAGATGTCAAAAGCTCAAGGAAAATTTGATTTCTCAGTTCATCACCCCTTTAAGGGGTGCTCAACTTTCAAATACTTAGTCAGTGTCTGCTGTAGCAGTTACACACTTTCAGAAACCCTCCATCTTCCCCTATAGATCTGCTACAGATTATTCATGTATGCTATATATTTTACAGCAGCAGCATGTCTTACTTCTCACAGTAGTGTGTTGTGTATGTATTGGCAGTAGCAAGTCCCGTACTCTACAGCAGCAGATCTATCACACCAAGACCAAACATATTAACATTGTCATTTCCATTACCATGCCAAACACTTCGAGGGTTGTCATGAGAGAAATGTATGTGGTTAATTTCCAAGAGATATGTATTTTAGTCAGACACAAATAGCCTGTGTTTATAATACACATATTTGAATAAGAGAAGTGGTTAGAGGCTGAAAACTCAGATAGTAGATCTGCATACATTCCAGCTCCTAATAAAGAAGAAACCCAGGGAAAATATTCAATTAAACTCTATCACAGAGTCAAATATTCTTTGTCCTCATTTTATTCTGTAGTACATTGTATTTTTTATATTCCTTCATCATTCTTTTATCAAGCTGCCCGATGCTGTAGCAGCTCTCGGGAACCTTGTTACACAGCACCATTATCTCCTACTTCACTCATGTGTGTGTTTAAAATTTAATGTCATGTTCTCATTCTCAGAGTTTGAGTATTCTCTCCGGATATGAGCATCCTGACCTAAACCAGATAGGAGTGCATGGAAAGACATCAAAAACAGGCCTAGCAACATTTGTTTTTAGTGCAAGTTACGTAACTTGAGTGGCACGTAACCATGCAGATATCTGCATCTCTGAGAGGAGAAGATGTGGTGGGTGTCTAGCAGGATCAGACCAGAAATAAGGCATTTAGATTCCCAAGAGCTCCGCAGCTGGATCCCACTATAGATGGAGAACATCAGAGAGAGAGAGTGTCAATGCTGAATGACAGTGAGGTTGATGGATGAGAGATAAAACTTGGGCTCTGGTGAGATGCCTTTATATGCAGCATTTTAAGCAACTCCTGACACGAGGGCTGTTCCAGAAGTTAGGCAGTATTTTTTTTCCTTACTAGATATATTTTGGTCCAATTCTAAGGCAGTATTGCGTGTATCTTTTGAATGAAGGAATGAAGAAATGTAATTGTCTTTATATATCCTTCATGATTGAGGCAATCCTATCATGTACTGGAAAAATCTATCCAATGGAACAGACAAGTGAGAGAGAAATGTTGATTATAAATATTCTTGGGTTTTTACCATGTATTGTGTAGGTGTGAAGTGATTTTCTTAAGATTTTTGTTTGTTTGTTTGTTTTTTGAAAAAGTCTCTTTTGCTCACCAAGGCTGCATTTACTTGATCAAAAATACATCAAAAACAGTTATGTTGTAGAATATTATAAAAAATGTAAATAAATGTTTTATTTTTATTTTAATATAGTAATTTAAAATGTAATTTATTACATTAAAGCTGAATTTTCGGCATCATTACTCCAGTCTTCAGTGTCACGCGATCATTCAGACATCATTCTAATGTGCTGATTTGGTGCTCAAAAACTTTTGTTATTATTATTATTATTGCTTATTTTTTTGTGGAAACCATAATACATTTTCTTCAGGATTCTTTAATATATAGAAAGTAAAAAAAAAATTAAAAAAACAGCAATTATTTGAAATAGAAATCTTTTGTAACATTATATCTTTACATTTATATATATATATATACATTTTGATCAATTTCTTTTTTTACACACACACACAACATATATTTTACCCAGAATTTGTATTTTTGTAATATTCGAGTCGAGTTCCTGCAGTTTTTTAATGTTTATGTTGTTTCTGCATGTAGAATGTTCCAAATCAGTCACTCATTGCAGTTGAGCTGCGTTTAAAGACAGTAAAACAACAAGACGGCTCACTAGATTTTGGAACAAATCAATGAAGTGACTGGAGGAGGAAAAGACAGAGCAAGGTGATTGATCCATATGTTAGGTTTATCTATTGATTTTGCATTTCTCTATCCATCACTGACTCTTTTAGTGGCCGTATGTTGTGTCCTCGCTGCAGGTGAGCTTAGAGAACACACAGAGATGCTTTTCCTGTCACAAGCATTATGTAGACCCGCTGACTTAAGGGGAGTTTATTGATTAGACAGGCTCCTTACTGTGCACGGATAGGAATGCAGTATTCATGTGTGTGGGTTTTCATTGGGCACACATTCCTGTGCTATGACTGAACAGGAAGCCCGTCATCTTTTTCACCATCATACCCTGTATATCAATATTCTGAAGCTGGAAGATACATTTTGAGATAAAAGAAAGTTCTAAAAACTCTGTTAAAATGCTAATGCTTTGTTTGAGGGAGGAAGCTTGATAAGTCTCTGCCTTAGATGGAACACCCACGACCGCCCACAGTCCATTCACTGACCGTCTGATGCAAAATTGCATACAAAACTGGCAGAACTTGCAGAAAACGGGAATTGCAATCTGATTGGCTGGCGCTGAGCAACTTCTGGGAGTCAGGTGCAGGATTCCGCCTAGAAACAAGGTTTAAAGGGGTCATATAATGCCATTTTTGTACAAGTTAATATGAATCTTTAGGGTCTAAATGAAAAGTTTGTAATATACTTTTATTAAAAATTCTCATTAGTTTTTTAAGAAAACAC
The DNA here is from genome assembly GCA_036326025.1 of Chrosomus eos. Lineage (NCBI taxonomy): Eukaryota > Metazoa > Chordata > Actinopteri > Cypriniformes > Leuciscidae > Chrosomus > Chrosomus eos. The sequence goes on along the minus strand of CM070830.1, from coordinate 30,402,778 downwards.
TCATTTTACCTGCTCAAAAACAGCTCTGTGTTCAGCACTCCGTTTAAGTGCATGTGCCTTTAAATGATAATGAGCTTCGCTGACTCCGCCCCTCTGTTCTGTGGGCGCTTTGACACATCTCACGTGGAGTGTTGACTTGACAACATTTGAGGGTTTATTATGGCAGCGGGATTCTCTCTGAGGACACATCTGTGCAACCGTATCAGTTTGAACCGGAGTCGGACCCGAAACAAGATGACGCCCCAAAGAAGTTCGACAATTAAGGCTCGAACAGGACGTTTCTGAATGGTTGGTTAACAATGTCACTTTGATCTATTTTTGTATGTACTGGCAGGGTAACGTTAGAGTTGTGAGATACAAACGCTATGTGTTTAACGTTACTAATGTAAGTTATAGGTTAGTTCGTTGACAGATTTATGTTGAAAACCTTTTTTTTTTTTTTTTTGTAAATGTAGGCTTGTCAGTGATGCGTGACGTTATCTCAGTGTTAGGTACAACTATCGTGACTGAAACTGACTTGAGGTCTTGTCAGTAATGATTCTAGCAGTAGTTGAAGGATACCTAAGAATTTGTTGTATGTTTATGTTTAGTGCAGTACGAAAATGTTTTATGTTTTAAGAAAACTTTTAAGTACATCTATAGTATTGTAACTGCATTGATATTCCTGTTAATATTCCTGGTACTTTAACTGTAACACCTGCGTACACAGTTTTTAATAACACAATAACTATAACGCGTTTTTCATTATTAACGTGGGATTATGAATTATATTGAGAACGTCCTAACGTTACATAGAATACATGCCGTAATGTACCCTGAGTGTAAACACCCAGATAGCAATGAGTCGGCGGACCGCCGGCGGCGCGCCGGAGGCAGTAGAAGCGTCAGAATGGCGAAATCGCAAACACGTTTGACGGCGCACCGCCGGCGGCAGCCGCTTTTTAAAAGCGGCAGCCGCCGTCCTACCGCCTTCGTTCCGCGGCCGGCCCGCAGGCCAGCCGCCGTTCTACCGAAGGCGGACCTTCCGCGGCCCGTCGGAGGCAAACGCTATTTTCGAGCGAGCTGCCCCGCCGCTTATTGAATATATATATATTTATTTATTTTTTTAATATTTATAGCATGCAGTTTATCAAGAATAATGATTGATCAAACCAGACACATTTCCATTTGGCATTTTAATTCCACATTTCAAAGTACAGTAACTGTCATTAAAACAAGATGTCAGATCACTGAAATATAACAGAAAAATACAAATACACACAATGACACACACTAACATGCAGGTTTCCAATTAAATTTTGGTTAAAAAAAACACTTGTAAAAAACACTATTGTAACACTTACAATACTTGGTAATAATATAAAGAGGTCAGCTCTGGGATGAAAAGAATTACCAGTAAACTCAAGTAATGAGGATATTTGGTACAAAAGAAAGTGAAGGATACCAAATAATTTGAGGTATAACATCATATTTACAAGTCATTTCTAACAATAGGTGAAGTCGTAATAACAGAGTAAAACCTCTAGAGTACAATATACGATTATAACTGCAATGCTGACCTATGGCACAAGGATTTACAAGCTATTTTTAACAATAGAATAACAGTTAAGCACTGTGACGGAATGAAGTAGAATATTTAGTACCAGGTAATGTGCAATATCAATTATCAGAGATATAGCTTGGTATAGTATTCCAAGCTATTTTTAATAGAATAACAGTTAAAGGGATACTCCACTTTTTTTTGGAAATAGGCTCATTTTCAAATACATTCAGCTGATTTTCTGACATTTAGAAGAATATCAGTAACCAGACAGTTTCTAGTCCCATTGACTTCCATAGTAGGAAAAAATATATACTATGGAAGTCAATGAGACCAGAAACTGTCTGGTTACTGATATTCTTCTAAATGTCAAAAAATCAGCTGAATGTATTTGAAAATGGTAAAACTCAACCGTTTAACTCTGAGGGAGTTGTAAAATGAGCCTATTTCCCAAAAAAAAGTGGATTATCCCTTTAAGCACACTGATGGAATGAAAGTAGAATTTTTGGTACTAGTTAATGTGCAATATCAAATATCAGGCATAAAATAGGATTTACAAACTATAATAGAATCGTTAAGCACTGACAGAATTAAATAAGCCAATACTGAAGTCACGGTAAGTAGAATATTTGATACCAGATAATGTGCAGATATCAAGTATTAGATGTATAATCTAGGATTTACAAGCTATATTTAAAAATAGAATAGTTAAACACTGTAACAAGGTTTAAGGGGTCGGCTGTGGGTCCCTCTCAGCGTTGCGGCACCTTTTTCCGCCTTCACGGTCAGATGCTCCTTTCAGGTAACGCGTAACGTTAACCTGGATCTCCTCATCAGTGGCATCCTGGGTCGCCGGGTTCTTCCGGATGGCTCCTGTAGAAAATACAGATCTGTCATTCTATTTGAATAGCATAAGGTCATACACATCTACTTAAATATTAAAAAAAATATCCAACTTACTTTGAACAATGGTCTTCAGGAACATGTCTCTAAAACATGCTTTATCCCCTACACCAGTCCAGATTGTATTGATGGAAAGGTGATTAGAGAAGATACTCTGAATCATTCGCCACACGGTTGTCTTTAGGTCCCTCCCACATTTGATTGCCAAAAACCGAAGCTGAAAATACAAAAAAAGTGTAACAAATTACATTTCTCTGAAGCTTCTCATAAATTTAAAATGTAACAGGCTGTGGATTCAGACTGTAGAACAGGTGTGCCCAACCCTGCTCCTGGCGATCGACTGTCCTGCACAGTTTATCTCTAACCCTGATCAAACACACCTGCCTTTAATTTTCAAGTGATCCTGACGTGCTCTGAAGACCTTAATTGGTTGTTTCAGGTGTGTTTGATTAGGGTTGGAGATGAACTGTGCAGGACAGTCGATCGCCAGGAGCAGGGTTGGGCACACCTGCTGTAGAATATGCAGTGTACAATCTTAATTTTACTTTTTAGATTACCCTATGGCGTTATAAATGAAATCAGAACACTTACAAATCGTTCCTGAAGCTCTTTATCCTGCCTCATACTGTTGTCAAGTAACGCCAAATCTTCCTGGGTGTCTAGGGGGAGTAACGGATCTCCTGGCAGGGATAACTCTCCAACAGACACATTGGCACTGAAAATGTTGCAGCATAGTGTCCATTTTGTTGTCCATGCTACGGGGTCAGCATTGGGGTCTGATCTGCACCTACAGGGGTTCCCAGAATAAAAGAATAAAGTAGTCAGTCCTGGCCCCTCAACAACTAAACTATGACAGTTATATCTACGTCTACTACATGTACAGATGGGCCCCAGTGGGAATTAAACCTACGCCTGCGTTGTTTGCAAGTTGTACCTGATTGCCCAGTGCGAGCAAACATCTTCAACATTGTCCCAACTTGCTTCACCTGCTCTCGAAGTGAGCCGCTGTCATCTGAAGCTACAAAATAAAAGGCATATGGCAATTTTGGACACGCACACAAAAGTTAAATTTAAGAAAGAGTGCATGTTCTCACCTGCTGGTGCATTGCTTTCCCTCAGGGCTTGTTTTTCATTCTGGAGTCTCTGGAAATCTACCTAAAAAAAAAAATAATAATAATAATAATAATATATATATATATATATATATATATATATATATATATATATATATATATATATATATATATATATATATATATATATATACACACACACAACTAAAGGCACTATTTTCCATACGTTAAAACACTGGACACTAAGACATAGGCCTAGAATATACCTTCATAGCAGAAAACTTCATGCAGGGGAGTCCAAGGGCCAATAACTGAGCGATGACTTTCTCCCATTGTTTATTCAGGCACTCAAGGAAGTTTTCATATGGGAAGCATGAGATGTCATCAAGGACACCATGCTTCGGCATCTTGTATGAGGTGCACCAAACCAATCCATGCATGTTGTATGTCACATGTTCTTTTCCATAAAGCTTGCTGCAGTTATCAAAGAGAACCAATATTAACCACTGTAGCTACATTGTGAAATGAACTAGCAGCATACTTGTGCGGACAAACAAAATAATTTATTACACAACCTACATTATTATGTTATGTTTTGTTAGAAAAAAAAATAAGTTATACTTAGTCTTTATAGATGTGAAGCTTTGGCTAACTACTGTAAGTAGCTAATTACATTTCTACATGTAACGTTAACCTCATTGTGTCCTGTAACAAACGCAAAACAGCATGTGTTGTTAGCTAACACTTGCTAACGTTAGCCACTCTAGCTACTGGACTAACCTAGCAGCATACTGCAAGAACAAAGATTACTAACTTGGATATTTTAATATAAAATATAAACTAAAACAATGTAAACATAATATTGCGTTACAAAAAAGGGAAACATATACTTACTTAAACGACGGTAGTCGATGACTTTGCTAGCTAGCAAACTGTAGCCTGTAGTAACTTCGGCAATCTTCTTCTTCTCTTGATTAATGGCGGATTGTAAGATGTAACCAACTTGTAGGTGCATACCGTCGGCTACTGTACAGGAGTGTGTAACACCACTATTTAAGTGTTTTAATCTAACTGCGGCAAACCCATAACCAAAGCCCGTCAACTGATGCGCAATGTGCGAGCCACGAGCCAGCCTCAGGGGTTCCAGTGCGTCATCGAGCCACCGTTTTAGCCCCGTCCAAAAAATCCTGAACACACCAATGGTGCAAAACTGTTTAACGGTCTAACTCCACAATTCAGTAGGCTCCTTCACAGTTTACAGTCTTTGTAATGGGTTGTAGCAATACATTTTTAACATTTATAATGTGTTTAGATTTTTTTAATTGCCTTTAAAAAATAATCTGCTAAATTGTTCATACCATGAATTAAATATCTATTTTAAAATCTAATCAGAAAGATATTTATTGCCAAGTAAGTTTTATTGCAAAATAATTTTTGGTTTATTGCTGCATGTCTCAAATGTGCATCAATCAAAGAAATGTAAACAATTTTTACCTGCATAAAATAAAATATATATATAAAATTAAAATTATATATATATAAATATATATATATATATATATATATATATATATATATATATATATATATATATATATATATATATATAATTATTTATATATATATTTATATATAAAATATATTTTACATAGCCTATTACTGTATAATCTTTAGAGTTTCAAAGTAATTTAAATGTCATTTCCTAAACCTTATAATGGAATCAAGAGTCAAATCTGTTATAGCCTAAAAACCCCAATGGCTTAGTAGCAAAAGAAATTATAATAGCCATGGCTGGTCGATTTTGAGAGTAGAAATCCTTGTATTTCAAAGAGGCTTGCCGCCAGCCGGCCGCGGTCCATTCGACGGAGGCAACCGCCAGAGAAAATGAAGCCGGCGGCCCGCCAGCTATTCGCCGGCGGCATCTCGCAAAAAATGGGCGTGACGAATTCGGCGGCAAACGTAAGATCCCCGCCAGCGAGACGCACCTATAGCCGACAGCTTAGGGCCGGCGGCAAAAAGAAGCCGTGCCGATATTTTTTGCTATCTGGGCATTAGCCACAATCATCGTGAAGCGTGCAAACGATTTGCAAAGATTAATAAATAAAACGTTACACTCACTTCTTCTGGAGGTCCAGCAGGAACACGAATAGTTGGTACCGATTCCTTTTTCAGTAGCAGCTTCTTAGCTAAACCTGATTTATATTGACCCTCGCCTCATTTAAAAAGCAGTCTGCTGAGAAATGATTTGTGCAAACATGAGCGCATTGACGTTGCTCGTCGTGAATATTTCCTTCATAAACAAAACTTAGCCACTGCGTCTTCAGCGTTTCGGATTTAGGAACATTAAAATTACTGCTGTGTTCCTTATTACACCCAAGAACAAAACACCACAATCGCAGGCGCCATTCTGCTCCAGTGTAAACAATGACGAACTATGATTGACATCTCACTCACGAGCGAGGGCGGGTCTGTGTTGAAACGCTGCTGTCAATCAACAGTCGTGGGAGGGGCGTGCGAGCTTGTGACGTCACAGGCTCGAACGGCTTGATTTGAGGCAGGGGAAAACATATAAGGAGATTAAAACAAAACCACTGGATGGATTTTTATCATTATATGATGGCTGTGTACAGGCACTGCCAACACACATTTCAGTACAATCAACTTGTAAAAGTGCAAGTACCATTATATGACCCCTTTAAGCAATGAGCACCTTTGAGGAACAACAAATCACTGGATTAGATAAAGTTTACCTGGGTAGTGGCATCAAATTTGAAAGATACTGACTTTTATTTGAGGCACCTCTTTGTTTTCTGAGTATGTCTGTAAAATAATCTGTACTTATCACTTGCAGACAGACATAAATTCTGTTTTCAAAGTCTGAAAAGTCTGTTTTCTCCTCGGTCTTTCTTGGCATGGTTCTGTTGGTTTCCATTCCAACTAAATGAACAGCATTTGATAGATCAGACAGGTCCATGAATCATTCATGTATCATAGAGATATACTACACAGAGATTTTCTTTGCCTTGTCAATTTGAGGGAGAATAATGGCTCTTTGATCCATATAAACCGTCCCATAATTAAAATCTTAAGTATTAGTTTGGTTTTCTTAGCACTAATCAAGAGCTTCTTGAATCAATTCAGGATGTGCCGTAGCTTTTGAAAGAACACATTATCAGGGTTTGGGGTTGAGGAGATGAGGCGAGGACTCAAATGCAAAAGAAATCAGGCTTTTATTAATAATACAAATAAAACAAACAGAAACTCCGAGGGGGGAAACATAACTCGACTCGACCACAGGAAGAACACATGTGCTCACACCAAACATGACAAAAAACACAAGCACATGACCAGTAAAACAAATCACAAGCCATGTGCTCACACCAAACATGACATGAAAGCACGCGGCCGATGTGCGTAAACATAAACCGAGTGCTACACAAAACACAATATAGCCTACAGTACGTGAACAGAAGAGCGTACGGCCCGAGCGAACTCGAAACAGCGCGCTCACACGACAAGACAAAAACACGGAGCATGGATGTCCGAATCCAGACAAAGAACCGAAACCAAACTAGTCCGACGTGCCGGGATCCAAACACCATGCCCCGCACATGTAACAAGGCACGTAGACAAGTGAGTGCACGGCTCGAGCACGCTCTAAACCGTGCACTCAGACAAAAACAGCAGTCAGAGTGTCAGAGCTGTGTCACAAAACCAAGAATTGAACTAGACAGAAGTGACAGAACCCTGACACACATACTTTAAATGAGGCCTATAAAAAGTAAACATTAGGCATGGAAGAGTTTTAAGTCATAATGAGAAAGTTAAGAAAATGAGATTCAGCTCAAAGAGCACAGTGGGAAAAACTTAAGTTATTTGTCTCTCTCTCTCCTCATTTCCATCATGCAGATGGAAAAGTGCCAACTACTAAAATAAATTAACTGTATTTTAAAGTAGGTGTAAAAGGATCAAGGGAATGGGAAGAAAGGACTTGCGGTTCATTGAGTTGTTGATTTAGCATAACACAAGCAGTAAACCCCAAAAGTGTTTCTGACAAATACACACATACACACACACTTCTCTGCTGTGTATCCGGCCTTCCTGCACATAGTGCTAAAGTAAGCCAATCTGTGTACCTGCTGTAATAATGTGTCACTAACTGGTGACTGTGCAAAAAGAAGGCCATAAGTATTTGGGTCAGAGTCTCTACAAAGAAGGATAAATGACTTTGACTTGTTATTCTCTATCATAATGAATACACTACTGAAGGTTTTCCATTGATGGTGGCATATTTCACTGGGAGTTACATAATCCCCGCGTTGGTGAGCCCAGCACGGTTCCAAGACCTTCAAGCTTTAATGAAGACAGGGGAACCACGGGGCGCAGACTTCACTGCAGCTACACAGATGCTAACAGCCATGCTTAAGTGTGCGTGTATGTGTGCGTGTGCTGTGTGGACATGTTTTTCTATCCTGGTGGGGACTTAAACCCGAATGCAGACAGACTCATGGGGACTCGAGTCACTGTGGGGACCTAAATAGAGGTCCCCATGGGCACAAAAGCTTACAAATCATACAGAATGAGATTTTTAAAAAATGTAAAAATGCAGAAAGGTTTCTGTGATGGGTAGGTTTAGGGGTAGGGTAAGTGTAAGGGAACAGAATATACAGTTTGTACAGTATAAAAACCATTATGTCTATGGAGAGTCCACATAAAGATAGCGCACCAGACTGACTGTGTGTGTGTGTGTGTGTGTGTGTGTGTGTGTGTGTGTGTGTGTGTGTGTGTGTGTGTGTGTGTGTGTGTGTGTGTGTGTGTGTGTGTGTGTGTGTGTGTGTGTGTGTGTGTGTGTGTGTGTGTGTGTGTATTAGATCCATGCAACTTCTTGAAAACAGATACTTGAATAATTCCCTCTTTAAAGCCTTTTGAAACGTAGTTGTTAAAGATAATAGAAAACTGGAAATTTTGTCTTTGCTTGTCCAAGATTGCATGTCAGCAGACTGTATGCATTTATGCATACACTATGTTTACTTGTTCACTATTTCACTCTTCACTGCAGTAAATGACACATAGTTACCTACATATGAAGAAAGAGTCAGCATAAAACCAGCTTATACAACACTTTTATATATAACATTCTTTGAATAAACACTAAAGCAGTCTACCAGTTGCAAAACGCTGTCATAAAGGACATAAAATGAGACATGCACATGGTGATCTACCATATAACAAATGGATCCCAACATTAGTTAAAAACATTAACTGTTACATCCTAGGTAAGGATTCATGATATATTGGCACCATATACCTATGCAAATGATCTGCTGGGGCGTCACAAATATGGCCGCCGATTCAGGGCACATTTGAAACAATCTCCTCCCGGATGGAGCCAGTTTGTTTGCTCTGATGTATGTATGTCTCTAGGGTGCTGTGTTTCTCATGTACTCAGGCTGTATTTGGGGTCAGTCTGACAGAGTGAGCAGCTCTTTGGCCATATGTGCATTATGTCTATGTCCATTTTCAGTTTGTCTGTCATGGGCCGTGGTCCAGCTCCACCCCTCCACCCATCCCCTGATTCGCCTTCTGTTCTTGCATTCTGTCTCTTCATCAATATTAGGCTTCAGCTTATTAGATTAAACACTTGATCATGTTTGAACAGACTGTCTCTCTCTTTTCTCTGAGCATGTTTGGCATTCAGCTTCTACTATCCCTCATTTTTAATCTTTCATCTCTCGCTTTTTGTCTGTTTTTGTGCTGACTGCGCAAAAGCTGTTGGAGATAGTCGAGTGCGGGATGTGAGTAATGCCAGCACATTAAAACTACCTGAGTAGCAGCGTAGGGATAAGTATGTGTCATCTAGAGAGTTTTCTCAGCACAATGTTTAAGCTGATGTACTGTCTTTGCAGCATTTTCTATCTCATTATTGTTTCTGCAATAGCATTGAATTGATTCAGGTAGCTCAGTGGTTCCCACTCCTGGTCCTGGGCTATGTCCAAAATCGCCCCCATACCCTCATTCACTATTCCCTACATTAGTCCACTAATATAGTTTACTTGAGGGAATGAATGAAAACGAGAATTCGTACACTGAGTGCGCCGGAAGGTCAGCCGTTTGGTTGGGATTGAATGAGTGCACTCGATAACTTCCACTATTGTTTCGGACATTACTAGAAATGGCTGTCCCCTCAAATAGTGTCCTATTTAAGGGTATAGGTAGGGGGTGATTTCGGACACAGCTCTTCCCCGACTGCACACGGCAACTCTCGCCGATCGATAGGTTAAATCCAGCCGCAGCGGAAGTCGAATGCACCTAGTGAAGTGCTAGAGTCATTGAATCATTCATTCAAACCAATATTTTTAAATAATTCATTCAGATTCATTAAAGTAACACTATGTAGTTTTTCAACCTTCATAATATATTCCCAAAACCCTTGTGATGGTACATCGACTTAAAATAAGTTAAATGACACGTCTGCCATAGCCTGACGGGGTCTGTATCGCTTTTACTGGCACCATGTAACTTCGGGTTTCGGGTAGGAACCAGTGCACAAAAAGACCTACAGAATTCGACTACTTTACGTCAAGCGCTACAATAGTCATTATTTCGTTTTCCTTCGTTTCTGATGTCGCAATACATCATCCTTTCATGAAATCATGTAACATACTCTACCTTGTCTGTGGACATCGTTCATTCTAAAGCCGGTGCTGGATAAACAGTGAGCGTGCGTGCGACGGTAGGCTAAATTATTTACGACAGCGGCAATGGACAATTTCGTTTCCAACCAGTAGGGTGACCGAAAAGGAAAAATTACTTGGTGTTACTTTAAACGTTTTAAATAGATTACAGCAATTATCATTTCGTCAGAACCTCTAGTAAATTCCGTTATTTTGTTTAGTTGTCTGTTCAGAATCGGGAAAAAATTGTGATCTCTGTTTGAAAAAAAAAAAAAAACCATAATTCTAAATTTATCCAACATCGTGCAGCTCTAATTCAACTCAGATCATTAGTAAAGAATCAAAGACCTTATGGTTGGGGCATCAGGGGTCCCCCTCAGTTTAAACCACGTTCCGGGTTCCATATACCGAAATACTATGTTTTATATTAAGTTTTGAAGATATTGTTTTGAAGCTATTACTGTAATACAAAAATTACACACTAAATACTAACAATTACACACCAGACCAGTGTAAGATGGACATTCACATCGTACAAATTCATATGAGGTTGTAGCTTTGCCTCCTTATTTCAGTCCACCAAATGAAATGCATATGTCAGTTCACACTGTCTGATTTTGGCAAACAGACCTGTCACTCAGAGAAGTGTGTGTGTGTGTGTGTGTGTGTGTGTGTGTGTGTGTGTGTGTGTGTGTGTGTGTGTGTGTGTGTGTGTGTGTGTGTGTGTGTGTGTGTGTGTGTGTGTGTGTGTGTGTGTGTGTGTGTGTGTGTGTGTGTGTGTGTGTGTGTGTGTGTGTTTTGACATGTCTAGAGGCCCATTAATACTGTTCTGACATTTTAGAAATAAGTGAAAGTGTATGACCTGTCTAAACACCAGACTGTTCCATTTAAATCACCTGTCAGTCATCTCCATGGAAACGATATCCAGCCTTATGATTGGTTAGCAGTTTGGGCTTAGTTTATGTTAATGAATCTGCTTGCTTGCTGTTGTTCTTGACTGCTGTAAATTAAAGGTTCTGCTTGGGCTCTTGTCAAGCTGAAGTGGTTTCCCACCAGGAACAGGGTACACGTTTACTTCAGCTCTCACGGCTTTGCTCTGGTTCACCCCCACCCATCCCTCATCATTTAGTCATTAGAGCTGCTTCTGCTCTCTTCCTGAGCTGACTGAAAATGGCTACCAACCCCTAAGCTCATCTGGAGGAGAAAGAGAGGAAAGAGCAAACAGCAGTCAGAACTTATTTTTTTCTTTTTTTTTTGTAACACTAGATGTTCACTGCGTAAAAAAAAACATTCTTCTGTTCCTGCTTCTTTTTTTATAACAAATGCCTGAAGAACATCAGACATGCATATCCCCCTGTATTCCATGCTATTGTTTTCCTAGAACAGCAGTTGCTCAACCTACCTTATTTTTTAGATGTTAAAGCATGGGGTGCTGGGAAGCAGGATTGTGCAAAATTTAAGAAAGGGTTCCGTTTCAATTTGTGAGACGGAATTTAAATGGAAATGGATCCCATGGAATGACAGCAAGAGGCCAGGCTGGGGAGACGACCTGGAACATTGAGTTCCATCATGTTTTTAGCACCATTATAAAGAGTTTGGGGTAAATTACAGTATCATGGGATATTAAGTGTCCTTCTATCATCCATTCATGCATTTTCCAAACCACTTGTCTTAGGGTCACTGTGTCTATCTCAGCGTCACAGGCCATATGAGGAAAACACCCTAGACATTCATTCTATTATGGTGAATGTTTTATTAAATATAATGAAATATGTACTGTACACTATTGTTCAAAAGTTTGGGGTTGGTAAGATTTGTACTAATATTTTTGAAAGAAGTCTCTTATGATCACCAAGGCTGAAATTGTGATCAAAAACACAGTGATATTGTAAAATATAACAATTTAAAATAACTCTTTTATTTTTAAAATGTAAATTATTCCTGTGATGGCAAAGCTGAATTTTCAGCACTTACTCCAGTCTTCAGTGTCACATGATCCTTCAGAAGTCATTTCTTCAGAAGAAACATTTCTTATTGTTATGATGAAAACAGCTGCTTAATATTTCTTTGTGTCTGTTTAAACCGTGATAATGATTTTGTCTTTGATGAGTAGAAAGTTCAAAAGAAAATTATTTGTTGGAAACAAATAATTAATTGTTACATTACGATTGTAATTAATTTGTTCTTATATTTTTCGAAATATCAATTGGTGTCAATCAAATCATTCTTTTAACACTTTGGATTATTTGTTAAATTTACCTTTGTACACTAGTCAGGTTTTATTTCAAAGAACCCAGCAAAGAAATTAATTTATGGAGTTCCTTTGTCCCTAATTATCAAAATAAAGTTTTCAGAAAACTATTTACATTTAAACTTTGAGTCCAAGAGGCATGTACAATTTGATCAAAGGTGATAAACGTGAAAATGGCTGTATTTTTGTGATCCTTGGCTCAATTGTCATTTGTGAAATACGCTGCATTGTCTCTGTCTTAAGTACTAACTAGCTTTCTCTTTATTTTCTGCTTTCAAGCGTATTATCTTGAAAAATATCGCCTCCAATGTGGACTGATGATTGCTGCTCTTATATATGTTTTGTTTAGACTTGTATTCTCTCTGGGTTCATTGTTACGCTAAAAAACACTTTTAAGATGAGAATGTTCTGTCAGTTCCAGTAAACACTTTAGACAGCCAATTGAGAGTTTGATTGGGCCAAATCAAACCTCCAAGACAACAAATTTTGAGAGCACCTGAATTTGAAAGCCTTGTAATGGCTCGATAAAATTGGTGTCATTGTGGCAGTCGCACTTTGAAAAGACGGTCTGGAATTTAAGCTCACAGGATTAAGACAATGCGTTTCAGAGAATGTGAAGATGAAGATAACTAGACAGTCATCTCAGAAATAGCTTGTTACATGACTAATGTGACTGTCAATTGTTCACACATCTAATCATGATACAGTCTCATTTGAGCAGAGAGAGGCAGAATCATTAGTTCTGATTGTAATTGCTACAGCAAAGGTCTTTATTCTAGACTATTAGCACCGAAACCAGATACTACACTGTAAAAAAAGTTAACTCATTATTTTGAGTTATCTTTTTGCATGGGTTTTTTTTAGTTTAACTAACTTATTTCGATAAGTTGAGGACAAGAAAACTTAAAATTTCTTGTTGTCTGGACAATCTAGTTAAAATAAGTTGAAATAACTAAATTGCTAAAATATTTTTTACAGTGTAGATAGTAAATTAATTGTTGTAGTTTTAATTTTAAGCATCATTCACTATTGATGCTTAACTTTGCTTCACATAATCTTGTGTGTACTGTAGCAATTGACACGCACTTGGTATCTAAAATGTTGTTCTGCACAGTCAGTGCACACTGGTTTGTACTGTGTTCTGCTCATGACATTTGTGCACTTATGTAACCAGTCATTATTTATTTAGATTTAGATAGCACTTTGCTATTCCCTGTTTCTGCTAGTATATTGTTTATACAATTGCCCCAAAAAGCATTTGGACACTTTTGTCCACATTTTACTGTCATTATATTAGCCATTTGCAATAAATACTAAAGCTTTTCTCAGAACTAACTTCACATTTTTGGCTATTGCTTTTACAGTAACCAAGTGTTACAAAGATGATCTTTAGAGGATTACTGTAATTCACACAGGTATTCTTTATCTGAGTAACCACACTACCTTGCAAAAGTAAGATTTTAAAATGTTTTTGTAAGAAATCTCTTATGGTCACCAAGGCTGCATTTATTCAATCAGAAATACAGTAAAAATGTAATATGTGAAATATTATTACAATTTAAAATCTAATGAATGAGTGGACCAAAAATGTTGTTCAGTATAATGTAAATTTTAAACTTTTGTTGCTGCAACTAGTTTAAGTAAAGGAGTTTAGTACAAATTAATTGAGGGATAAGAATAAATGCAAGTAAAAAATAAATTCTAAACTAAAGTCTTATTTGAGTTTTGTGTATGTGTACCCTTCAGTTAGTAATATCTGTTTTCATTAAGAGTGGAAGGCTCTCGGACCCTCTCAATGTCTTACTATTTGACAATTTTATTAATGAGTGTGTGTAATTTTATCCCTCACCCTGGAACAGTGACTATATTTTTTCTTCCAAACAACCTTTTCTGAAGGGTACTTGAAAGAGTCTTTGTCACTTCCCTTCTGTGTTTCATCACTGCGTGTGATTTGATTCATGAATACTAATTTCAGCCTTCATACTGTGCACTTTGATTCGTCCTTTAAAATAACCACATATGCTTATGTCATAACGAGACTAGATTGCACTTAAATTCATTCTTGATTACCTGCTTTACCAAACACAAACGTTGTAACCCAACTGCTATTCATTAGTGCAGTGTCTCTATAGTAGTGGTTTAGCCATATTTCTGGTGTCTCTCTGCTGGTTTGAACTTAATAATTTACGTCTGATTGTAATGCAGCTGCAGTGAGTTGTTCAGCACCAGAAATAATCAAATATACATGAATGCATTTCATGAGACCTCGAAACATATTGCTTACGTAATGTGCCAAGTACAAACGTACTCACATAAAACCATATCTTCATGGTCTACCTTTTTTCTAGATAGATAGATAGATAGATAGATAGATAGATAGATAGATAGATAGATAGATAGATAGATAGATAGATAGATAGATAGATAGATAGATAGATAGATAGATAGATAGATAGATAGATAGAGTAGCATGGAGATAGATAGTATGTATTTGTGGATTGAGGGAATGTGTTGGAAAAACAGAGCGTTTTGCAGCCAACTGCAGATTTTACACTCATCCCATCCCTTTCAGTTTCCACGGCAACTACTAAAGCTGAAATTGGAGTGAAAAATAAGACCCTGCAAGTCCATAATAAATAAAGCTAGCAAATATGGCATCACTGACAATAACAATCATTCCTAGGGTTGTTATTTTGTTGTCCTAGTTGATGAATTAGATTGCATGTTCCTTGTATAAAGTATGAATTAATTATGCTCTTTATGACTTATGTGCTTGCCCAAGCCCTAGCACTTCTTTAATAATATATGTGACCCTGGCCTGCATATCGCAATATTAGATCAGACAGTTTAAAGGGTAAGAGAAAACAGCAGATTACATTGCATTGATTCAGCCCATGGTCCTTTTGGCTTCAGCATTTTAATGTGTTACCTGCCTGTTTTGCTTATTCCGAATAAAGTGAAGACAGGAAAAACTCAATGGTGAATTAAATTCAGTATGTGAGGCCAAACGTTTCTCTCGCCGAGGTCATATGTCATATGGGTGAACAATACAGCATAATCATTTAATGCCATTAGTCAGCAATAGACATTCAATGCTAATGAAGTCCTTGCAACTAATTAATCTAAAATCCAAATCGAAAAAGACACAAATTAGACTTAATATCGACCTTACAAAGACAAGTCCAGGTTCCTGACCCCTAGTAGTGGCTGCTATGTTGAAACCACAGTACCAGCCAGACACTAGGGCTGTGTTTAACTCCACATTTAGACATATACTTACTAACTTCCCTAAGCACTTCCCTTTGCGGGAATCCCTGCCACCATTTTGAAGTGCGCTCAACTCCGTCAAGTGGGCGGGGGAAGTGTATTTGGACGGACCCTTGACCCCTTCATTTTGACAGACTCTACTCAATATGTACACTTCAGGCAGATACATAGACCACAATGCAACACGAATGTGATGTCACAGCAGATTGTGCTTAATTTACCCTCACCTCCACCACACAACTCTAGTGTATGATATTGGAATTATTTTGACATTTAACCGCATAATAATTGTAGCTGACTGTTATAGTTTATTGTATTGTTACAAGGGTTTTTCCATTTCCGCCAGTGGGCACCCATGCAACTTCACCCAAGTTCACCCAAAAATGTAAATTATTCCATAATTTACTCAAGCCGTCCTAAGTGTATATGACTTTCTTCTTTCAGCCAAACACAATCAGAGTATTATTAATATTTATAACTTTTGTTAACTCTAATCACTAGCTTCCGGTAACTGCCGTATGCGAGTCTAGTTCCGAGTGACCTCTGACCCGACACATGACATATTGACGAATGGGAAAGTGCAGAGGATAGAGCAAATAAAAACATCAGTGATATATTAGAAGTCTAAAACGAGAATTTTTAAAGATAAATGTCAGAAAAGCAGAGTTTGCAGCCCAGCCCTATTTTTTTTAACAGCGAGAGGCATCTACTTTCATCTAAGCTACTTCTTATCCTCCATAATTAAATGTATAATTTTTACTGGGAGGTAAAATGCTAATAGTTAGCGTTAAAGTTATAAAATGGCCACAAAGTTCAAAGTGTGACATGCTAAATTCCATTTAAAACTACTTTAATTTAGTTTACTACTAAACAACAGTGGTAGTTTTACCACATTTAATCAGCAGTCATATTATATTATAATTATTGTGCATGCAGTTTTTATGGCCTTGTATTAATTGAAGATTATGTATCTGTTTTAAAAATTAATTCGATTTCAAATTCACATTTCAAATCAATTACTGAAATTAAAAGATTGGTAAAAGCAGTGAATGGTGACCAGTTACAGCATCTAAAACCACAAACTTATAGCATTACCGTATACACTCACCTAAAGGATTATTAGGAACACCTGTGCAATTTCTCATTAATGCGATTACCTAATCAACCAATCACATGGCAGTTGCTTCAATGCATTTAGTGGTGTGGTCCTGGTCAAGACAATCTCCTGAACTCCAAACTGAATGTCAGAATGGGAAAGAAAGGTGATTTAAGCAATTTTGAGCGTGGCATGGTTGTTGGTGCCAGACGGGCCGGTCTGAGTATTTCACAATCTGCTCAGTTACTGGGATTTTAACACACAACCATTTCTAGGGTTTACAAAGAATGGTGTGAAAAGGGAAAAACATCCAGTATGCGGCAGTGGGGCGAAAATGCCTTGTTGATGCTAGAGGTCAGAGGAGAATGGGCCGACTGATTCAAGCTGATAGAAGAGCAACTTTGACTGAAATGACAACTCGTTACAACCGAGGTATGCAGCAAAGCATTTGTGAAGCCACAACACGCACAACCTTGAGGCGATGGGCTACAACAGCAGAAGACCCCACCGGGTACCACTCATCTCCACTACAAATAGGAAAAAGAGGCTACAATTTGCAAGAGCTCATCAAAATTGGACAGTTGAAGACTGGAAAAATGTTGCCTGGTCTAATGAGTCTCAATTTCTGTTGAGACATTCAGATGGTAGAGTCAGAATTTGGCGTAAACAGAATGAGAACATGGATCCATCTTGTTACCACTGTGCAGGCTGGTGGTAGTGGTGTAATGGTGTGGGGGATGTTTTCTTGGCACACTTTAGGCCCATTAGTGCAATTGGGCATCATTTAAATGCCACGGCCTACCTGAGCATTGTTTCTGACCATGTCCATCCCTTTAGGCCACCATGTACCCATCCTCTGATGGCTGCTTCCAGCAGGATAATGCACCATGTCACAAAGCTCAAATAATTTCAAATTGGTTTCTTGAACATGACAATGAGTTCACTGTACTAAAATGGCCCCCACAGTCACCAGATCTCAACCCAATAGAGCATCTTTGGGATGTGGTGGAACGGGAGCTTCGTGCCCTGGATGTGCATCCCACAAATCTCCATCAAATGCAAGATGCTATCCTATCAATATGGGCCAACATTTCTATAGAATGCTTTCAGCACCTTGTTGAATCAATGCCACGTATAATTAAGGCAGTTCTGAAGGCGAAAGGGGGTCAAACACAGTATTAGTATAGTGTTTCTAATAATCCTTTAGGTGAGTGTATATATTTCTTGATGTTGACACATTTTTTTTGTATCTGTCCTGCAGATGGCGCTCCACTGAGTGACCTGTCCTGGTCGTCCTCTCTGGCTGTGGTGGCTGTGTCTTTCTCTGGACTCTTCACCTTCATCTTCCTCATGCTGGCTTGCCTCTGCTGTAAACGAGGTGACATTGGCTTTAAGGTGAGACCAGAGAATGTCTAATGTCTAAAGAGGGTGCTCACAGGACGAGTGCAGAATGAAATTACAGATTACTGGGTGTTAGATTTTTTAGAGTCACTTATTTGCTTTAAAAAGTCTTTTAAAATGTCAATGACGTCATACACATCGTACGACCAGAGATACTGCTTTACGGCAATCCTTCAATCACTTTGGTGCTTTCGCGATCTGCACTTTCTTTTCTCTCAAGGCATCGACAACACAGCTGACACAGGTAAATACATGTGCTAGAAGAGTTTTTGTTTTGTTGTTTTAAAAGACCACGCCACACACACATATATATACACACAACAGACAGACAGACAGACAGACAGACAGTAATGGTCGTTGGATGTTCGGCGACGTCTATCCCAACACACACACACCCACCCCTTCATCCTTTAGGTTAATTGTAATTAAGTTAGTAGTAATGTATTTAATGTTCATATGCTGTTCTATTTAATAAATAAACAAATAACCTCTTATTGCAATATTCAACATCTGATATTTTTCTCCTTTTTCAATTTTTATTGATAATTGGCACCTTTTTTTAAGGTGGCAATACTATACCATATGTATCCCGTAATTCCTAACACAAGAATAACACAAGTAGCCTACTCAAATTCAATTTATTTTCCGTGTAAATTTCACAGTACATACATAAGTTTCAAGTTTACTTTATTTATAAAGCACATTTAAAACAACCTTGGTTGACCAAAGTGCTGTACAAGATATATCTAAATCCATCCCAAAAATTTAAATCAACTTCCACAAGACATTAAACGCACAAGAATACAAATAGGTTTTTAAAAGACTTCTAAACTCAGACACTGTAGACACTGTTTTGATATATAATGGCAATTTATTCCATAACCTAGGGCCAGCTACCGCAAAGGCTCTGTCACCTCTGCATTTCAATCTGGGTACTCGTAGCAGATAATTAGCCTGTGATCTGAGCAATCTGACTAATTGCTAATCTGACACATTATACATAACCATAGGCAGATAAATGTGCCACCAACCAAAAAAAAAAAAAAAGTTGCTGCGTTGAAATAAAAAATTTGGTAAAAAAGTCCGCCTTATCATTCTGGTCCCGCATCAAGCGGTATCTCTGGTCGTAATCAGTCCTTCACTGACCAATCAGCGTCCATTAGCGGAATGCTAGCGTGTTATGGGCAACAACAACTCAACCTGTAAGAAATCGAAAGGACATAAGTACTCGTTCATTCAACTTTCGACCTATAACCCATGTTAAACTTGCAAAACCTACATTCAAATCTGAGATTTCTCAACGGCAATCGGGTGAAAGAGACAAATTTAGCCGTCTAGCCCCATAGACTCCTATTCATTTTGCACTCGGACGATCGCCCCCAGTGGAACTCTGGTGGAACTACAACCAAAATTCCGTACAATAGGACTTAAAGGATTAGCTCACTTTTAAAAAAACTTTTGCTGATAATTTACTCACCCGCATGTCATCCAAAGATGTCCATGTCTTTCTTCAGTCGAAAAGAAATTAAGGTTTTTAATGAAAACATTCCAGGATTTTTCTCCATATAATGGTCTTCAATGGGATCCAAACGGTTCAAGGTCCAAATGACAGTTTCAGTGCAGCTTCAAAGGGCTTTAAACGATACCAGAACGATGAATAAGGGTCATATCTATAGCGAAACGATCGGTCATTTCAAAAATAAATAAAAAAGTTTAAGTTTTATAAGCACAAATGCTCACCTCTTTCATTTCAATCTCTTTTTAAAACAATGGCTCTTAAATCCCAACATGATTTACAGGGTCTAATCTTTGAAATAAGCCGACTCGGTAAATATCAGTAATATCGTAATAAAATACACTATGTTAGTCTCAGGCCAGTGAAATAAGCACACAATGCAAATCTCTACAGTATCTTTCTCATGTTTTCCTGTCAATGTTATTACAAGTCTTATTGTTTCAAGCTAGATTCATTCATGTTTATTGTTTAGTGAAAATGTAGAAAAGGACAATAGATGCATTCTAATAATAATTAGCTTTGCGTCTCCACTAAATTCATCTTGTTTTTAAAAACATTAAATATTTTTAATTTTTAATTAAAACAAACACTATTCATTAGGAATATTATTTGCAGCAATGCACCAACAATGATAAAACAATAACATTTTGTATTGTATAGTAAATGCTCTGGCTTTCTCATGCTACTGTCTGTGAATATGTAATGGATAATGTGCATTAATGATGTGACGGAAGACCCGGAGGCAAAGATTTATTATCTTTACCAAATAAGTAAATAAATGAGCATGAAATATCGATTTGAGTTGAAATTATTATGCGAGGAGAAAGAGGGGATGGAGTGAAACATGAGCCATAAAACTAGCTATAGAATCAGTTATTATCATTTAGCCGTTATTATACAAAATAATGTACTGTAGAATTCTACAACCGACCAATCACAATCAAGTGTTAAGACACTGATATAAATGCCACATCTATCACGATTGTGTCATAGAAAGGTTTTTGGCTGGGGGAGATTTCAATCAGTCTTTTCAGCAGTGAATTAACACAAAACATCTCTCTCTGTTGCGACTTCTTGGCCTGTTGCCGTCCTGCAGTTATGAATGAAATTGTGAAGTCTGAAAAGCATCATTCATGAATCACTTCTGAGCCTGTTTCAGATCTGTAGGAATGCTTTGATCCGCTACTTGAAAAGTAGCACAGCGCATGCACACATGCATTCAGTTCAGCTGCGTGTCCTCTTGCCCTTTTGAAGACCAAGAGTTTCAGAGAAAAGCCATTTCTGCAGAGCAAACCACTTAGTCCTGTCTCATAAGGTTAAAGGAGCCAAGGTAAAGAGAGCGCAGGGACACAATCCTTTCCCTGAAGACGTGTTTTTGTAGTGAGCAGCGGAGGCCTTCAAAAGGCATATGGCCATAGATCTCTGTGCATTTTTCAGCAGAACTTTAAAGTGGGTCAAGGCACAGGAGAAATGAGACTTGTGTAAGTATGTGACAGAGAAGAGGATAGCTCTTTCATGCTTCCGAGCACATGGTCTCCAGTAAAGGCCGAATATTTGTAATTACAATCCCTCAGTGGAACTACATCTCAGCACTTCAACACCAGCTCTCTCTCTCTATCTGTCTATTACCTAACACAATTCCTGTCTCTACTTAAAGGGCTTTCATTCTTATACACAAGTTGGAAGTCTGACAGGCCTGAAGGTAATTGATTTATTCCCCTTTAGCATTCTCGAGGCTTCACACGCACACTTACACAATATGTTAGCACTGCAAATATGTGTTTGTTAGAGGTGAGACTGTACATAAAGTGCTTACATAAAGTGCAAGTGTGTTTTTATGCTGTATATGCAGGGTAATTATTGAAAACTCATCAATAGTTGGCGAATAAATTGCATATAAATGAGTTATTCATCTGTAGTCTAGTAACTTCATCATGCACTGCAACATTATATGCTTAAAAAGAAATTGAATTAATGATCTTTATTGATGTAACAATTTAATGCATTAAAACCCTGTGTATAAACCTGCAGATTCAAGTTATCATTGTTCATTGATGTAAGTTTGTATGTACATTTTATTTGGTTTTGTATATTGTATTTTCTATTCTAGGGTTTGTGTTGAATTCAATTGATTTGATTCTGTTGTAAAAGCCTGAAATTAGGTGTATTTGTGCACAATGCACCTACGCTACCGACCGTTCAAAAGTTTAGGGCCTGTACGATTTTTAAAAATGTTTTTGAAAGAAGTAGAAAATTGGAATATTAAATAACTGTTTTCTTTTATATATTTTAACTTATTGTTAAACGTAATGTATTTCTGTGATGGCAAAGCTACATTTTCAGCATCATCACTCCAGTCTTCAGTGTCACATGATCCTTCAGAAATCATTATTTTATGCTGATTTGGTGCTTAAGAAAAATTTCTAATCAATATTGCAGTTGTGCTGCTTAATATTTTTTTGTGAAAACTGTGATACCGCAAAAAAAATTCCCAGGATTCTTTTAATGTAAAAACAACAGCATTTATTTGAGATAGAAATCATCTGTAACATCATATGTGTATTTAATGTCACTTTTGATCAATTTAATGTCCTTTTTATGTTAATTTTTATTATTTATAAAAATGACTGACATTAGAACGGGATGTACTCAGCTCAAAAAGACAGTGTGGTTAAAACAGTAAACAGATATGCAATATCTAACCTTGGGAAATGGATGCACATACAGTAACATGTTTATAATATTTCCCTTGTTTTATCTGTGTTTGTTAGTGAATACAGGCATACATTTGAGCATGCTCAGTGTGCAAGGGCCTGTCATGCACATGTGAGAAAGAATGAGCGTGAGGAAGGAAGGATGAAGAAAAAAAAGTGATGTCATGAGCACAGAATGTGAAAGCCTTTCCCTGTTCGAATATTTTTTTTTCAGCCTCACATTTTTGTGGAAGCGTCTCCACTACTATTAATCTCTGGTCGTCCACACACTCTCAGGGGAAGAACACAGGAACTGCCCCTCCCTGCATTCTCTCTCTCTCTCTCTCTCTCTCTCTCTCTCCTTCTCCTCTCTTCTCCCTTCTCTCTCCTCTCTCTCTCTCTCTCTCTCTCTCTCTCTCTCTCTCTCTCCTCTCTCTCCTCTCTCTCCTCTCCTCTCTCCTCTCTCTCTCTCTCAGAGTAGAGGATCTATTTGCTCTATATGTGTATGTTTTCTGGAGAGTTATTTATGATGTATTCTCGAGACCTGGACTCTTCGAGTGCGCAGCAGCATGGGCTGGTTCCTAATGCTTTGTCCAGTGAGGGATCCTGCATCGGGGGTCATTTGGACACCTCACAGGTGCTCTGTGAAGAGCCCAGCATTGCAGGTTCACGGGGTGGATGGGAAGAGTTAAAGATTCAGCACAGCCTGTTAGATCTAACACGTGCATTAAGGGCAAGGTAAGGTGGGAAATTGATGAAATCTTTGCCTTTTTAGAAAAGGTTCAAAGGTTGTTTTAATTACAGTAGTGGTGTGTATGTGTATGCTATAGTGTATTTAAAAATAAATGCTATTTAATTATAAAATTAAAAGTGTAGCTTATAGTAGACTTTTTTTAAATAACAATTACTGTTGACTAACAGAAAAGGTTACCTTTCACATTTCTGCCATTTCTGCAGCTTATGTTTCATATGTTTTTTTTTTTTTTTTTTTTTAAATGTTGCTTGAAAGTCTTTAATTTACTGTTTAATCACAGGTTCTCGTTGTGACAATTTACCCCATATTTTGTGACAAAATATTCTTTTTTATTTGCATGTTTTTACTGAGATGTTTATGAGCCATTTCCATAAAAATATTTAGTCAAAGATGATTGTCGAATGCATTGTTTTTGGGTGGATGTGTTGAAAAATAATCCCTAAATACTTAGAATGGACATGTACTTGCTTCAAGTAACACTAAGTGGTTTTTCAACCTTCATAATATATTTCTAAGACCCTTGTGATGGTACATCGACTTAAAAATAAGTTAAATGACACGTCTGCCATAGCCTGACGGGGTCTGTATCGCTTTTACTGTCACTATGTAACTTCGGGTTTCGGGTAGGAACCCGTGCACAAAAAGAACTACAAAATTCGACTGCTTTACGTCAAGCACTACAATAATTATTATTTGTTTTTCTTCGTTTCTGATGTCGCAATACATCATCCTTTCATGAAATCATGTAACATACTCTACCTTGTCTGTGGACATCGTTCATTCTAAAGCCGGTGCTGGATAAACAGCGAGCGTCGGTGCGACGGTAGGCTAAATTATTTACGACAGCGGCAATGGACAATTTCGTTTCCAACCAGCAGGGCGACCGAAGAGGAAAAGTTACTTGGTGTTACTTTAAATAAGATGTTTCTTCTACAGAGTGTATAACAGTGCAGAGAAGATGTTTCTGATTATTAGCATGATGTGATAAAAAATGCAGTGCGATTCAGCTGGCAGGAATGTTTATCCTGTGACTTGAGCTTAGCAATGTGGTTTTAGGCGACACATTAGTGCAGGCCTTTAGTTCGAATCACAGCGTGTCCTATTGGGAATCTCAGCACTGTCTGTATCAAGACAGTGTTCAGTAGCGCTGCCTTGTGCTGGGCAGATCAGGAGTCGTGTGGGGCGTGTGAAGATGTGGACGATGGGGCCCATCGGGGAATTTGAATGTTTGTGTGTATATGTCTGTTAGCTTGTACTTTTAAGTGTGTGCGACCCCCCCTAGGTCACTGTTTTCCATTTCTTCAACCCCACATCTCTGCACTCGCGTTCACAGACAATTCGCTTGCATCTGGAGGAGCATTTCCGATTTCTAAATCCTGCCAAGTTTTTTTCTTGTCTTTTCTTAGCACGTCATCCTCTTTGTAGTTTCACCACATTCATAAAGAGATGAAAAACACATTGGAACACAACGTACAAGTTTGAAGCTCTTCAGATTAAACTGATGGCTCATTATTTGATCTGATTATAGTGACATGCTCTTTAATGGACTGTTTAATAAATTGTCATTTGTTCCAGTAAGCATTAAATTGTCTTTAATAATTCATAAAAAAAGGTTAAAAGCTCTGCAATTAAAGCAGCCACTGATGTTTGTTCTCAATTTAAAGAAACTGCTTGTTTATTCTTGTACATGTCTCAACACACACACACACACACACACACACACACACACACACCACACACACACACACACACACACACACACACCACACACACACACACACACACACACACACACACACACACACACAACACACACACACACACACACACACATGTTGGTGCAACAGCATTATGAGGACTCTCCATAGGCGTAATGGTTTTTATACTGGACAAACTATATATTCTAACCCCCCACACTGCCCCTGATCCCTAAACCTACCCATCACAGGAGACATGCTGCAATTTAAAATGTTTAATAAAACATTGTTTTTATGTTTTTTAAGCCATTTGATTTATGAGGACTTTTGAAGTGTCCTCATAACCACCCATAAGTTGTAATACCAGTGTAATACACATGTCATAAAACAAATTTGTGTCCTCATAAATCACATAAACCAACTCACACCCCAAAACACAAACACAACATCACCACACACACACACACACACACACACACACCACACACACACACACACACACACACACACACACACACACACACACACACACACACACACACACACACACACACACACACACAACAAATGGTTCTTGAATCTCTCCCACAAAGCTGGAATTGAGCTGCGCAAACTAATTTCACTGAATGGAAATCTTCTAAAGACAAAACATGAGGAAGAAAACATTTGGAGGGAAAATGTTCTTATCATGAAAATAATGCAAAAAATCTTAACAGTTCTAAAAACTGGGTTCATTTTCTTTATGCAAAATATGATTTAAAATCTGAACTAGGGATGACAATAACCTGGACATTTCTTTATGACATTTACCCACTCAGGTCAAGAGTTGCTACCTTCACCTCTGACCTCTGTGTTTTTCATTTGTACCGTAGGAGTTTGAGAATGCAGAGGGAGAGGAATACCCAGCGGACATGTCCACGCCGGCATCGCCTGCATCTCACACCGGTCCCGACGTCTACATCCTGCCTCTCACCGAGGTCTCGCTGCCCGTCGCCAAGCAGCCTGGCCGATCAGGTGGGTCTTTGTCACACTGCATAGTTTGATTATTATAAAGACGCTTTTGATATGAGCAAGACCAGATGTGATAGCACTTAAGAAAGCCCAAAGCGCACTTCCTCCCAGTCCTGAATCCGCTTTGACCCCGCTTATGCAACTCCCATACGGGTTTCACATTCTCTGGACTGGACCGGGTTTTTATATTTTCCAGAGAATATTGTTAATGTGTTCGGTTTCACTTCCAACCCACAAGTTCTCCAGTGTAAAATCCAGAAGAGACCAACGCCCTGCTGCTGCCTCCACTCTTCCCTTCTGGGATGGACACTGTCCCACAAACCTTCAGAAGCCAGGCCAGCTGTTCCATGCTGATGGCCATGGCTGTGCAAAATTAAAAATTAAACTATTACCGTTACAATTTATGAGTGTGAATTTGAATTGGACTGTCCTCACCCTACATGAAGCTGAATTGGAATGATTTGAGTTAATTTAATTAGAATGATGAAATATACAAATTATTTCTATTCACTCTATGGTTCCATATTTGACATCCATGGAACATTTCAAATCCACAAAAGGTTCTTTATATTGGAAAAAGGTTCTTTAGATTTAAAAAATAAGAATAAAGGGTTATTTTAAGAACTTTCCACTAAAAGGTTCTTTGGAGAATAATAAATGGTTATTCATATGGCATTTCTGCGATAACTTTTTTTTTTGTTGAAACCCTTATTTTAAAGAGTGTATGTCGCTTTTCAAACACATATACAGTACCATACTGTTCAAAACACTGTTTAGACACTGAATTGGAATTTATAAGGCAGTTTCAAATCAAATAGTGCACAACTCTGAACAAAACAGCTTTGGTTCTCATATGGCCTTCAACAAATTTCTTTCTTTTGTCTGTATCTCTGGACCGGAATCTATGGATTGACCCGAGACCACATGGCTGGCGGGAGTAAATACATTGAAGAGAGTTTTTTGTTTGCGTGCACTTCACTGGTGCAAATTCTCAATATTAATTGCATTTCTGTCTTGTATAATCAGTGAAAACATCCTTAAAGATTAAGACTTGTTTACATAGAATAGTGTGTTAAATTAAGTTTCTTTTTCTTACCCCACAAGCAAATTGTTTTAAAACCCAAACAATTATTCACTCGAGCATTTTTCGTCTTTCTCTCTCTCATTCAGTCTTTACCAGCACAAACATCTGCCTGTTGCATAACGCCGCCTCAGCCAGCCTACATAAATGTGCCATGGAATCTGAGGAATCTGAGAGACGATGTGTACATTCCGATCCATCTGTCTCCCTCTTTCCCATAACAACATCTCAATTTATTATAGTCTGACAGTGATGCTAACAGCTATGTGGTGCGATTAGTAAAGGTCAGAGGTTATAAGACGTTGTGGTTATCCATATCTAGCTCACAGAACCCTCACACAACCCTCTGAAATGGCATTTAATTTTTGCGCTGTGAATAATAGATGCAGTATTTTGCCACCTGACGTTTAAAATGCTAATTCACCAAAGTAAAAATCCCACTAAGGTTGTAAAAATCCCACTAAGGTTTCTTTTATGGTAGAGTCTACAGGGCCCATCTGTAAGAATGTAATAAACAGCCTGGTTTCAGGCATGGCTGAGATGATGTCACTCCTTAAGGACAGTGGCGGCGCCAGAGATTTTCTGTTGCAGGTGCTATGGGGATGCTCAACACTTAATAGAAGGTGCTTTGAAATTTGGGCCGATTGTTCGGTTTTGTTGACGGGGGGGGGGGGGGGGGGGGGGGGGGGGGGGGGGGGGGGGGGTTTGCGGTTAGGGCACATTTACACACACACACACGCAAGGTCTCTTGCTCTCTCTTGTCTTGCGCGCGCTACACGTTTGGAGTTTAGATTCCGATTACATGCGCTTCATGCGCACACACGCACATTTACACACACACACACACACACACACACGCATTTACACACACACGCAAGGTCTCTCGCTCTCTCTGTCTTGCGCGCGCTACACGTTTGGAGCTTAGATTCCGATTACATGCGCTTCGTGCGCACTCACGCACATTTACACGCACACACGCGCATTTACACACACACACGCAAGGTCTCTCGCTCTCTCTGTCTTGCGCGCGCTACACGTTTGGAGCTTAGATTCCGGGAGATTTGAACTAATTTGAGGCCATCAGGGAGCCGCTATCTATATACGTGAGACTTGGGATGTCTGCAAACGTTCACCGGGCGCCGCGTCCATTGGCCAAAGAAGATCGCCTGTTTGGGCCTCATGTTTTTTTAGACTAAATATATATTTTTTTAATTATTCTTTAATACCCTTTTTAACAACACGAAAAAGACTATTCAAATCAAACATGACATTAAAATATAAATATAAAAAAATCACAGACATTTCTTGGGGGTGCTGGGCGGGTGCTATGGCTATTATAGGGGGAGCTACAGCACCACCTAGCTCCCCCCTGGCGCCGCCACTGCTTAAGGATGAGGTTGAGGTCAGATACAATCCTCCTGCCAGGAAGTGCAGGTCTCAGTCACTGTGACACAGATAGCATCTGTCTGTAATCAGACGTGTCTTTCTTCGAGAAGTCAGTTAGACATGAAGAAGCTAATTGTAGTGTTTATCATCTGATTTGAGAGGTTTCTGCCAAACAGATCATGTATTGCACTCTGGTGTGCAGTATCCACCCCAACACAGCTGTGCTCGTAAACACACCCTCACACACACACACGCGCACACACACACACACACACACACACACACACACACACACACACACACACACACACACACACACACACACACACACACACACACACACACACACACACACACACACACACACACACACACACACACACACATCTAAATCCGAGCAAGGGAATACTTCACATCACATCATAAATCACATCATTTCATATATAACATGCGCACACACCCTCTTTTTCACACTGATTTGCATTGCTGGGAAAAATAGACTAGCGGGACAAATAAAGCAAGACGTGCGTAGCAGCAGTAAACAGATTTGATAATATATGATAATTCTATTTGGTTAGAGTGGAATGATTTCTCACCATTATTTTCTGAACGACTGCATTCCCAGCAGCCATCTGACCAGCGTGTCACTGTCACTGACCAACACTGTGGTAATGAGCAAGCAGAGTAGTCATTCATGTATATTCATATACACATCGAGCAAATCCTGATACGTGATGTGATTTTTGCTGACACCTTGTTGTCATGCTGTTGGCAGACCTCAGTGTTTTTCTGTTCAGCTCTGTTTTTTGTTTTTGACTAAATTAAAGCTGTGTCCCAAACCGCTCCTTGTCTCCTATATAGTAAACCACATCAGTTTTCGGACATTTCATAGTGGTGTACGACTTCATTCCCTACATTTGTTCACTCCTTTATGCCCACAATGCACTCTGATTTCAAAAGTACATCCGATGTACACTCGCTGAAGCACTATTTCCAAAAATCCAACACGAGCTTAAAGATGATTCTTATTCCTGCTTTAACATTTATTTGACGCTACCTTTTTTTTAAATGAATCATTACTTGATTAAAACATATTAAAATATAGAAATAATAGGCCTACTGTATATAGGCCTGTTTTTTTTAGCCATTAACTCAGCTTAATGTATTTTACTAACAGTTTTACTAAGTAATTTACTGAGGTGCTCTGACAAGACTAAAAGGAAGAAATTATAATTTGGTGGATAGTTTAAAAATATTTGTTAATTCATTCTAATGAAATCATAATCGTCGCACTGTTATCTGAACACAAAACAATGTACGTGTTAATAATATGATATGAGGAGTGTTTAATTATTCATTTAATGATTGTGAACACAAATTAAGAATAATCAAAATTAATATATTGTATCGATGAAACCACAAAGTTGGCATGGAGGTATGTATAATTACAATATAAAGTTTATTTTCTAAAGTAAGATAAAAGTAGCTACACATGACGAAGCTGTTTCTGCGACAGCTCCAGCTCTCCGGTATACTGTCAGCATTATTTTCGTTCACTTTTTCCCCTTATAGTGGACTCAACTGCCATGCACTATATAAGTCAACGAGTTAGTGATTTCTGACACAGCTTCACACTAACCTGCTGTAAACCCCAGCTGTGCATTGCAGTGACCAAAAAGTTTTGATTGTTTTCTTTCTTTCATTCTTTCTTGCTTATTGGCTTTGTGCTGCTAATGGTGGATATACACATTGATTTGATTCATAAATGAATTTCACGTAATTGCAATCCATGCAATTTATAACTATCTCCAATCTCTTCATAAATGCTGTATGGCTGTTTGCAACAGTTATTGTAATATAATATTTAGTATCCCGTTCCCACATCAAACATTCTGATTTGTTTACCGGCCATTTGCTTTCCCAGACTTAGACTAGAAACCTCAGGAATAATAGCATTAGTGTTTCCATCCTCTCAGTGGTACCAAGCAGCACCGCCGGCATGACAAAGAGCCGAATTCTCCCCAGCGAGGGCTCTCTGAGGGGGCAGGCAGAATGAACAGCCTCTACAACAGCACATGGGCGTAAAATATGGCTGCTGCGTAAAAAGAGAACAGGGGGTGAGACAGTATGTCATGCACCCTTACAATAAACTGTCTGTGTGTGAGCACGATGAGATGAGAGAAAGAGAGAGAGGGACTGTTATGGCTTTTTGAGATGATAGAGATATACAGGGATCTGTCAGACGGGAGGTTGAACGATACAGAGACTCACTGGTCAAATCTACTGTATCTCTACTGCGGCAGTCTTCATCCATTCCCTGCCTTCTCTCATTTCTGCATTTCAGAAAAATGCTTTTCAAGCAGTTTGATAGATCACGGCGAGAACTCTTTAGACAGACTCTCGAATTTGATTTTATGCCGTTTAACCTCACTCTTGCTCAGAAGATTGCTCACTGCCTTTTGGAGAGGATATTTGGAGGATGATTTTTTTTTGCTGGAGGAAAATCTTGATGAGAATTCACGTGATGCACTTAGTTGTGCACTAAGGGTGTGTTATGTTGGAACAGTTCAAATATTGTTTAATTATGAGTTTTTTTGTTGTTTTTTTGCATTTTACATAGGTTTATTTTTTTCTATTTTATCAGTTTTGTTTCTATACATTGGCTTATTTGACGATGCAATGATTTAATATGTATTAGATGCAATGGGGGTCCGAATGCTGAAAATGCTGCTGTTCTGCTTTTTTCCAATTTAATAATTTTTTTCATTTCAAATTATATTGTCAACATATTATCATCCCGATGATCATCTTCTCCAGCAATAGAATAGAAGCAAGAACATCTGATCATCTGCACGATAGAAGTATACTTTATTTGTGTTACGTCATTTTTCAATTTTTTCAACTTTTCTTGATTTCATTAGTTTTTGAATGCCAGATTTTGCCACTGGTCCATGTTGCCAATTAATATGTTGCTCTGTCTCTGTCTGATAATCATCCTTTAGTCCAGCTCCTGAGATCCACAGATCTTGGCCGCCATAGTTTGCTTTATATAAAGGAGATTGGACATGGCTGGTTTGGCAAGGTAAGTCTAGTTGGTCTATTGTTTATTTTATACTTGTTCTGAATGTCCACCTCGTAGACATGGATGCCCTCGTGTACTGCTACGGATCAAATGTTTAGCTCGGTTTAGCTCTGTAGTTTAGACCCAAGGATGTAAAAATATCTTCCATGCTGCGTAACCTTTGCCTTGCCTCAGTGATACTCAGGCTTTGATGTGGGACTCGTGTCTTGACTGTTCCCTGTGAGAATTTCTGTGTTGCAGTAAATTCCAGAAGCACTTTAATATTTCATAGGAATAATTTGTGCCTCTTTCATTCTCATTCTTTTTTCTTTCTCTCTACTTCTTTGTCTTTGTAACACACATAAACACACACACACACACTACCCCAATTACCCCAACTTTCCATTGAATGGGTATGTCCATCTGTATGTCTGTGTCTCTGTGGCTGCATGTTTATCGATGTTTCATCTGGTTTTGTGTTGTTTCGTCTTTCTGCATTTCCCTTTGAGCAACTTTTCGCATGATTCCTGGACTTGATTTAAATCTTTTTGGGTTTGTTTGTTCACTGTCTTCGATTTCCTTCCTTCCTATGTGCCCATTTTCTTCTTGTGCACATCTGTCTGTGTCTATTTGTGTCACCCTGTCCATAATTGTGTGTGTTGTCCATTTTCCCTGTGTTCATACCTGTATGTGTGTTTCTGTCGTCTTTCCCTTGTGTGTTTGTGTATATGTGTGTCTGTGGGGTGTCATTCTCAGGTATTGTTGGGGGAGGTTCACTCTGGTCTCAGCAGTACCCAGGCGGTGGTGAAGGAACTAAAGGCCAGTGCCAGTGTCCAGGACCAGATGCTTTTCCTGGAAGAGGCTCGCCCATACCGGTAAACAAATCGTGCATTTATATCTTTTTTTTTTGCAAGAATGAATAAGGAGATGTGTTAATTATAGGTTCAAATCCCTCCTAGGCTGATTATCCTTCTAAATATATACTGTATTATTATTAATTTTTTTTTTCTGTAGTAGAACCCAAAAGAACAATTTCGAAAAATCTCGGTTTTCTTTCTTTTTTGTTTCTCCATACAGTAAAAGTCAGTGGGGTCAGTGTTGTTTTAGAACCCTAAGTTGCTTTGGGTAAAATGTCCTGTAAATTTTTTTTTTTAAATGTAGGACATTAAATGGTTAGTTCACTCAAAAATGAATATTCGGTTATTTACTCACCTTCATGCTGTTCAAAACCTGTATGACTTTTTTTCTTCTGCTGAACGCAAAAAAAAATATTTTAAAGAGGGTTGAAATTCAAAGGGTTTGAAAACTATCTGACCACCCTGACGTTTACTGTATGGAGAGAAAGAAAAAAAAAACAGCGAACAGAGACATTTTTCAAAATTGTTCGTTTGGGTTCTACTACAGAAAAAAATAATACAGGTTTGGAACAACATGAGGGTGAAAATAAATGATGACAGAATATTCCTTTTTGAGTGATCTCTTTAAAATCAAAGTGGAGACTGACTGTAGTGTATTGCAGTGATAATTGGGGTAAAACTCTTTTTGCAGGTCTCTCCAGCATCCGGCTTTAGTGCAATGCCTCGCTCAGTGCACAGAGGTCACACCCTACTTAGTGGTCATGGAGTTCTGCCCACTGGTTAGTCTAATAGCTCTGTTTTTCTGTTTTTATTTTTATTTTTTTATTTCTGTTTAAAATTTTTGTGATTTTTTCCTCTCTAAAACCTCTAACCTAAAGTGTTCAATTTTGGCTTATCTCATAAACACAATTCATACCTCAAATCAAGCGAATTTAGGAGGAAGAAGTGTATTTTTGTAAGCAGTGTGTAACGCATTACAAATAACGTCACATAATTAGATGACTTTTTTCAAGTAACAAGTAAAGCATTATTTTTTCAAATAGGTAACGCAAGTTACTGTGTTGCATTTTCGTGAAAGGGACTTTACATTGCCAAACAATTGTTTGTTATTAAAAAACAAGCAAGAAAGCCCAGCCCAGGTGAGAAAAAGTAACGCAAAAGTAATGTAACATTACTTTCCATAAAAAGTAACTAAGTAACGGAATTAGTTACTTTTTAGGGTGTAACTCAATATTGTAATGTATTACTTTTAAAAGTAACTCACTGTTTGTAAGTAACCCGATGGTTTTTGCCTGGTGGATGATAAAACTGGTGATAAAAATCCCATAGTCCATATCTATTGACCAGAATATCGTAATCTTTATAGAATTGGGCTAGTAAGCAACCACCTAGAACAGTCTACCTACCTCGCAACCACATAGCAATGTGTTGAAACCCCTCATAATACAATAGCAACCATATATCAATGCTGTGGCAACCATGCACAACACCCTAATGATGTGCCTGCTTGTTTTGTATGTAATTGGGCTTTATTTTATATGCAAGAGCCACACACGATAGTGTGCTTCTCTATTTTATATCATTCTTCTCCTGTTATTGCTTAGCTAGGTCACATGTGCTACATCATTTAAGTCAACAGATCAACCCTTAGCAACAACATCAAATGTTGCTGACCTAATAATGTCTTGATATATAACTCCTAAGGCAAATCAGTCTGACAGCACACTCTTTTGATGATTATGCATACTGATTTGAATTTACACCTTACCTTTGTATTTTGTTTCCCCATGATAACAGGGTGATGTTAAAGGTTACCTGCGCAGCTGCCGGGCAGCAGATTCTTTGACCCCTGACCCCTTACTGCTTCAGAGAATGGCGTGTGAGATCACTTCAGGCCTGCTTCACCTTCACAAAAACAACTTCACCCATAGGTCAGCCAGTATTTTTATACATACTTTAATGTATAAAAATCTATTTTAATGTGCAAATTCCTGTTTAGAGAACCTTTGAATCATTTAATTTGAGGAAGTACTGTATAATACAGTAGTTATCATCACAACCTTTATTATCATTCTCCAATAGACTGTTGGGAGACTGCCATCAGATTTAAAGCATTAGTATGAAGCTAATGAGTGTGAATATCTGCTTCCCATGTTTCATGGTTTCTCCCTGCAACAATCTCCTGGTGCTGCCTGAGTGTTTTTACTCCACTCCAGCATCAGTGATTTTGTTGCCGGTGGTCACCACACTTCTTCAAGCAACTTCAACATGTCCTTGCCAAGATACTTTGAACAGGTTCCTGAAGATAAGAGAATTATTTTTGGAAAGTAACATCACAATGCAAGTAAAATGATTGCTATTTCTGGCACTGCATCTGTCCTACTTTGTAACTACTACTGTGTTCATTTTACGCGTGCTTCCAATTGAATACCAATCTAGCTAGTGGTATGAAAACATTTAGGCCATGTTCTATTTTCAGAAGGTGCTTATCGTATGTTTATTTATTTATTTATGTTGCTCTGATTTTCTGCAGTGATCTGGCTTTAAGAAATTGCCTGCTAACTTCAGAAATAAATGTCAAGATTGGAGACTATGGACTATCGCACAACAAGTACAAGGTCTGACATTAAAATCTATAATTTTATTATCTATACAGTTTTTATATATATAACTATAATATCTATAAACTCATAAACATGAGTGTGGCAGGACGAGGTTGAGGGCCGTGAGAGATACGAGCCTGCTCACCACAATGAGTTTTAGATTACATTCTTTTACTTTTCAAAGTTGGTTTTGAGCTTTTTCACTCTTCATATCTGTTCATCCCCAGGACGACTACTTTGTGACATCAGACCAGACCTGGATTCCTTTACGCTGGATTGCCCCTGAACTTGTGGATGAGGTTCATGGTAACTTGCTGGTGGTGGACCAAACCAAGGAAAGCAACATCTGGTCTGTACCTTTACTCAATGCAACAACAAATAGAACATTTTTTGCATCTGTGTGCTGGAAGTATAACATAAATATAATGTTGAATTTATAATTTTGCAGTTAGGCTGTTTTTGAAGAACGCACCACCTCTTAAATAACCTATATTATTGTAGTGTCTATATGGCTAGATAGATAACAAGTCATTATTGATTGATGCATTAATTGCTATTAGTTACCAGAATATGTTGTACTTTCTCTCTGTACATAGGTCACTTGGTGTAACCATCTGGGAGCTGTTTGAGTTGGGGAATCAGCCGTACCGCCATTATACAGACCGACAGGTTCTCAGCTATGCTGTGAAGGACCAACAATTGAAGCTGCCCAAGCCACTTCTTAAGTACCATCTTGCTGACCGCTGGTGGGTGGCTAATAAACTTTATGTTGCTCTTCTTACGCATTTCATTATCCATTACCTAGAGTCGAGCCCTGAATTTTCACTCTTGTCTTTTGGAGTCATTGCTCTTAAAACTATTTTAATTCTCTCTTTTCAGATCACATTCATGATCAAATTTCTTTCATAGATGTGATCAAGTGTTCACTGCAAAACACTGTAACACAATGTACTATATATTTTAATACTTAATAATATAATTTTCCAGTTACAATCTCTAAAAATTCTTACTAGAGGACCAACACTGTGTTAGTAAGACTTGTTTTTATAGATTATATCTTGAATATAATAATAATAATACGTAAAATATATTTTGTCTTAGGGATGGTTAGATTTTTGTAAAAAAAAAAAAAAAACGGTCCCACTTTATATTAAGTGGCTTTATGTATTATGTACTTACATTGAAAATTATGTACACAATGTACTTATTGTGTTAATGTTGTATCGTGTGTAAAAAACACTTTTGCTGCTAATGAGGTGTGATACGGGTAAGGTTAGGGGCTTGTGTGGTGGTATGGGTAGGTTTAAGGGTGGGTTAAGATGGAAGGGAAGGGTCAACAGTGTAATTATGAATGTAAATACATACATGAATTACAGCTGCAATTTTTAAGATATAAGTACAATGTAAAAACATTGTATGAAATGATTAGTTTCAATGTAAGTACGTAGTACTTAAAGCCATTAATATAAAGTGGGACCGAAAAAACTACTGTAAAAAGAACTGAAAAAGGAATGTAAAAAAACTCTGTAAAAAGAATGTTGTAACGTCTAAGTTATGTGGTTGTGTTCCCCCGTAATTCTCCTATGTATCCATTGGATTTTGAATTAAAGACTAGTCTGATGGTATCTTCGCCTTCGTGCATTTTATGTAGCAGCCACTCGTGACAAATGTAAACAAATTAAAAACAGGTGAAAAAAAAATCTCTCAGCCATACTAAAAAATACAATTATATTTAATATACAAACTATTAACAGATGTAATATCTTATGCTGTGTTGCTTCTCAAGTAAATGTATCTTGTTTTAAGATTTTTGTTATTTATTTTTACTGAAAAATCGATCAAAAGACCTAAAAGCTCATTAAGAAGTTATTTTTGCAGTGTATTTTTCGAAGTGTTTGCCTTAAATGTGTTTGTGTTTCTGTTTTACCAGGTATGAAGTAATGCAGTTCTGTTGGCTTCAGCCTGACCAGAGGCCCAATGCAGAAGAAGTTCATCTGCTGCTTAGTTATCTATGTGCCAAAGGAGCCAGTGAGGCAGAGGAAGACTTTGAGAGACGCTGGAACTCCATGAGACCAAACACAAGTCATGCTAATCTCCATGGAGCTGGTGCACTTGCAATCAACATGCCCCTCTCATCCACCACCTCATCATACCCCCTACTAGAGCAGTTCCCCACTGGAGACGGCTATCATTCAGAATCTGGAGATGACATCCTAACAGTTACTGAAACCAGCCATGGCCTCAACTTTGAATACAAGTGGGAGCAGGCACAGGCTGAACAGCACTACCATTCCTCATCCACCACAGGCACTTTGGGTCAAAGCAATCCACATTGTCAGGAGGTCTACTACCCTCCAGGTGGAATAGTGGGGGGCTGTTCTGTTGAAGGACTCGCCCTAGGGGTTTCTCCTTCATATTATGAGCCCAAACAACTACATACCCCTGTCGTGGTACCAGTCCTGAGTGCCCATAGTCCACCAGTGAGTAATGAATACTATATCCGCATTGAGGAACCAATACAAAGCAATATTGATATGAATTTCACCATGTGTGCTTACAGTCCAGAATTTGGGGGCAGCAATGGAAGCTTTCTAACAGGTAGTGGAGACTCTGGGGAGTGTATAATCTGTCCCCCTGAAGCTAAACCAGACATTTATTGGTCAGCAGATGTCCATAAAAGCAGTGCCTATGATTCTGATACCAGTCCTGCCATGTCTTTAACTATGGAGCCTCTTTTGGGACATGGTAGCCCCCTTAGGGCATGGGAGTCTGGTCACTATGTCTCATACAAAGACAGGGATGGAGGTTACTACTATGAACCATCACCTCCTAAGGTCATGGAGCACTACCTGATACGAGACCCAACACAGCCTCCACACGAGAGCTGGGGTTCTCGAAACCTGAGACAGGCACTTGGGGAACTGGAGGACCCTTTAGGCATCTCACCATCACTTGGAAGTCCTCCACAAGGCTATGCTGATCCTTACTTGGAGAACATCCAAGGCTCTATTATAGGAAAAAATGTTACAGGAGGATACTATGATATGATGGGCTCCTTGAGGAAAACTATGCCAGGTAGCCACTCAGTTTGTATTGACATGGCGTCAGGTGGTGCTATATTTGTAGGACGAGATGACAGCGACTCTGATGAAGAGGAAGACATTTTTGTGGAGAGACGAGGAAGAAGCTGGTCCACCGGAAATCCAGCAAATACAAACACAATGACTTTGCATCAGAGGCAGGGGTCTTGTCTCCAGGATTCGTATGCAGACTTCCACTACACCATGCCAATGACAGACATTGAGGATACGTGGCCAGAAGAGCAGACCCTGCCGTACCATATGGCTAAACCGGTTGACTACTTAGAGACAACGGTCAAAAGCAACACTTGCTTGGTGCATGGAAGACACATAACTTCAAACCCTTCTCCTGAGTGCAGCTCGTATATCCATATGTGCCATGAACCCAGAGAGGCTGAAGTATATCCTGTACCATGTTGTCAAGCTTTGAGCAGTTCACATTTTGTAGACCCTCTAACAGGAACACTTGTGAGGAACTGCTTCATGATCGACTGTATTCCAGGGAAAACCATGACATTGCCCCAAAAAAACCAACATCTAGCCCAAGCACCTTTATCTGCTGGACATATAATCTCCAAAATAGAGTCATCAAGCGAAGGAGCCAAAGAGTTTGACATTTCGGAGCAATATGTGGATATTGCAGCAGGGGAAACCAACTTAAACCAAGAAAAAGCTTTGCATCAAGATGCATTTCCAGCAGTTCCTAAAACTGAAATTACTGCCATCCCTTCACAGTTGAAAAAATCCCTATCAGAGTTACCCAAATCAGACCCAGAATCAGAGTTGAGTAAGACAGCGGACAGCGGTGTGGACCGTGGATGCTCTAGTATCAGCCTGGTAGAGATTGATGACTGCAGCGATGATGATATCACTGATGTAACCTCAGAGATTTTTTGTGAATTCACAGTAGAAGAAGAAAATGTTGACTACGCCAATCCAACATTCAAGTCACTACAAAAGCAGGTTGGTACCCCTGATTCCATGGACTCCATTGACATACCATCTACAGCATGTTCTAGTCAGACACTCAGCCCTGCCTCCATCCACCCATCAAGCTCTCCCAAGACTGTGGACAGTGGTTATGACACCGAAAACAATGAATCTCCAGAGTTTGTCCTAAAGGAACCCCATGAGCTACAAGATTCCAATGCTTTTATCCAACCATTGGGAAAGGTATCATCTGCGACTAACTTTGTCAGCGAAGAACAAGAGATTAAAAGAGCAGAGGATGAGAAGCTAGATGGCAATGTTGATACTGTAATGGCCTTTACAACATCTGAGAGCAATGATGGAGAGCTGAAAGCACTGAGTGATAAAACTCCATACAGAGATTCGGCCTACTTCTCTGACTATGATGCCGGGAAAGATAAAGAAAGTGAAGAGGACATCAATGAACTTGATGATCAGAAAGATGGACTGGAGGAAATTATAGACAAAGAGGAGCTACTTCCTCCACAGAAGGAGACAGAGGGAGTTGAATATCATATGCCATCTACAAGGGGCAATGAAAACACTCCAGAAAAGGCTGATGATTCCACCTCAAACAATCCATCTAAGATAGATGAAGGTGTGTCTGCTTGCGACACAATCTGTAGTGTGTCCCTCTCACCTCCGGATAATGAAGTGTCTGTCATAACAGATAATTTTGATGATGATGATGATGGTGATGATGAAAATCTTGGTATAGATTCAGATCTTTCTGCAGAACTTGCACCACCAAAATCTGAAGTATCTGATTCCAATACTTTTCTTGGTCCTGATGTAAAGCAAGAGGACTCTTTCACACAAGTTGGCATTGAAGATAGTCTGACTCTTGACCAAGTAACTTCTGAGGGCGGTGTTGTAAACACCAAAATTGAGTCCATTTCAGAGGTCCTCGTTGATGAGAATGAAGCGGCCATATTCAAAGATGTGGGCTGTACTATTTTGTCTGAAGAGGAATTAGTGTCTCAGACGGAAACAGCAGAAAGGAGCAGTTTCTCTACACATGAGGAGCTGGAATCCAGGAGGAAGGACTGTGAAGAAGGAGGACGTAAAAGAAACTCTATACGTTCTGGCTCTCCTCCCCCTCCATTAGAAGGACGGGTATCTCCCACAGATGGAGAGGAGGCAGATGAGGAAGATGGTGATTCTGAAGACAGCGATGAATCCGATGAGCTGTGCACATACAGCATCCAGGAGCAGAGCGAAGAAAGCGAGGATGAGATCTTCACCGTTCCTATTATTGTGAGTGATTGCAGTGATGCACACAAACTCAGAAGCCTACTTAAGATGCCAATGGTGCTCAGTGATTCACTGTCTGCTGAAATGGAAAGCAAAAAGAAGGTGGTGTCATTCTTCGATGATGTCACCGTCTTTCTGTTTGACCAGGTATGTATTGTCCAGATATTTGAAGATGGTTTTCGATGACATATTGAATCACATTTAAGTACTTTTGAAGTTTAATCATACAATTTTGTGTCAATGCCTCCAGGAAAGTCCAACCAGAGAGTTGGCAGATCACAGTTTTCCCTTGGGTGGAGAGACAAGCAAATCGAGCGCAAAGAGTAAAGTGCAAAACCAACAGGAAAAAGTCAATGCTTCCGATGACTCTTCTGATGGAAACATATCTGAAGAGAGTAAGCTTCTTCTTTTTTTCGCTGCACAAAAGATTTAAGTATCTATCACACTATCTATTTACCATCCTTTGTCGTTGATCTAAGGTGCAGGATTTGAATGGGAAGATGATTTCTCATTGTTGCCCCTTCCCACAACTTCCGAGGGGTCTCCTCTGGACATCACTACAAAACCGAGCCTACCGACCGGCATCACTAAACCTGTTGCACAAGTCTCTCGTTTTACTATTTCTCCATCCAATGTGTCACGTTTCTCCATTACACATGTCTCAGATTCAGATATGGATTCTGCATGAGGTGAGACTGCATGTTTGAAGCAGTGTTTTTATAATTAACAGAAGCTAAAACATTAAAACCTTTGTATATACAGTACAACATACAATTAAAGGGGTCCTATTATGCTTTTTCACTTCAACTTTTGTCTATAATGTTGCTGTTTGAACTTAACAGAATATCTGCAAAGTTACAAAGCTCTAAGTTCACTCCAAAGGGAGATATTCTCTTCAACAAAAAAATGTTTTCAAGAACTACAACAACAACTCGTTGGGACTACAATGTGCCTTTTCCGGATCTTGTGGAGTCACACTGTCACTCTATATAATATAATATACAGTCGTGCTCAGAATTAATGGTACCCCTGGTAAATATGATCAAAAATGGCTGTAAAAATAAATCTGCATCGTTTATCCTTTTGATCTTTCATTCAAAAAATTGGCAAAATCCTAACCTTTCATTGAAGTAAAAGATTTGAAAGTGGGGGGGAAATCACATTATAAAATAAATGTTTTTCTCCAAAACACATTGGCCACAATTATTCATACCCTTTTATTAAATACCTTTTTGCAATCTCCTTTTGCCAAGATAACAGCTCTGAGTTTTCTCCTATAATGCCTGATGAGTTTTGGGAACAACTGACAAGAGATCAGAGACCGTTCGTCCATACAGAATCTCTCCAGATCCTTCAGATTCCCAGATCCATATTGGTGCTTCTTCTCTTCAGTTCAGCCACTCATTTTCTATATGGTTCAGGTCAGGGAACTGGGACGGTCATGGCAGAAGCTTCATTTTGTGCTCCCTAACACATTTTTGTGTTGATTTTGATGTTTGTTTTGGATTGTTGTCCTGATGGAAGATTCAACCACGGCCCATTATAAGATTTCTAGCAGAAGGCGTCAGGTTTTGATTTTTTATCTGTTGATATTTGATAGAATCCACAATGCCATGTATCTGAATAAGAAGTCCAGGACCTCCAGCAGAAAAATAGGCCCACAACATTAAAAATCCAACGATATATTAAATTGTACACATGGGGTACTTTTTATCCTTATGTGCACCAAACCCATCTAGTGTGTTTGCTGCCAAAAAGCTTTTTTTTTAAGTTTAATCTGACCACAGAACCCTGTGCTGTTTGAAGATCCAGTCGTGTCTGACACCTGAATATGCTAGAGTTTGTATTTGGATGAGCGAGGAGCATTTTTCTTAAAACCCTCCCAAACAACATGTGGTGATGTAGGGGTTGTTTGATTTTTTTTAATAGGTTTTCTGACCCCAAGACTCAACTAATCTCTGCAATTCTCCATCTGTGATCATTGAAGAGTCTTTGGCCACTCAAACTTTCATCCTCACCGTCCATTAAGAAAATATAGACACACGTCCTCTTCCTGGCAGATTCGTAACATCTTTAGTTGATTATAACTTCTTAATTATTGCCCTGATGATCAAAATGGGATTTTTCAATTCTTTAGCTATTTTCTTACATCCACTTTCTATTTTGTGATGCTTAACTATCTTTTGATGCACATCAGAACCATGTTCTGTGGTTTTATTCATTGTGATGGATGATTAAGGGAATTTGGCCTTTGTGCTTCCTCATATTTAAACTCCTGTGAAACAAGAAGTCATAGCTGGACAATTTCATGTTCCTAGTCACCCTGGTGTGCTAAAAAAGGTAAATATTAATGGAAATAAACTTCATAGATATTTTATTCATAAGAAATTCTAGGGGTGTGAATAATTGTGGCCAATGTGTTTTGGAGAAAAATATTTTTATAATGTGATTTTTCCTCCCCATTTTCAATTCTTTTACTTCAATGAAAGGTTAGACTTTTGCCAATTTTTTTAATGAAAGATCAAAAGGATAAACGATGCAGATTTATTTTTTACAGCCATTTTTGATCATATTTACCAGGGGTACCATTAATTCTGAGCACGACTGTAAATAATAACCGACCACGGAATATGCAAAAAAGGGGGAAAGACAACTATGCTACAGAAGACGAAGAATACCACCTGCTTTAGTAGCGTGTTGAAGAAATGCTGGGGGTTTTTTCACTCCGGTTCCAAAACACCTTTGTTTGGCCTTCCTAAGGTGGATGAATTTAGAAAACAGTGGCAAAAATTTAT
Organism: Chrosomus eos; assembly: GCA_036326025.1. Classification (NCBI taxonomy): domain Eukaryota; kingdom Metazoa; phylum Chordata; class Actinopteri; order Cypriniformes; family Leuciscidae; genus Chrosomus; species Chrosomus eos. Next base: position 30,359,816 of record CM070830.1, on the reverse strand, counting down.
TTTTTACACTGTTCCTGAACATTATAACCATAATGTTTATCGCTGTGCTTCACATTTTACGGAGGACAGCTTCCAGAACCTAAGAGAGTACAATGACTGCTACGCACAAAAGCTTCTCCTGAAAGACCAGCTCAAACTTCGCCAGGACAAGCATTTGTTTATGGATCACATTCACAACATGTATGATTTATCATTTGTGGCTCTGCTAGCCTGCTAGCTAACATTAAAATGTTGATGAAGTGTTTAGTTATGGGGCTCTTGCTTTTGTAAGACTGTTCACTGATCTTTAGGAACCTACCACTCTTAAACGCACTGTAAAATCAGTGCTTGCAAAGATTCTGTGTGATCTTCTTGTTCGTAAACATTCTCAGGGTCTGAATAGGCCTCAAATTGGAATGGCAAAATTGACGGCATTGTTAATATTTGCAACTGAGCAGATAGACCTGAGTGACATTTCCAGAAAAAACGCTCTAAGTGGTTCGCCAATCACAACACACTGGGCCATCTAACCAAATCAGAGCACATTTCGTATTTCGTAAGGAGGGGCTTCATCTAAACAGTGCATTTGAGACTGACTATATGAAGAGAAGTGCAATATGTAAATCATGTAATAATGTAAAATATGTGAAAAATAATGCATTTTTTGAACAGTCAAGCATGAAACCCTATTCTACACACCAAAAAGAAAATCAAGACTTTGTGAAAGGAGATAGTAGGACCCCTTTTAACTGTATACATTATTACTATAACTATTATTATTATTATTATTAAAATAATAAATTGTAAACTATATTAACAGTTTTAAAGTACATAATGTTTCGATTTTTTAAGTTTTTTAAGTCTTTGAACAGATTTATTCTATAGTAAAATCTTTTTTTGTTTTCCAAAAGCTTTAGACATTTATTATGCAATAATATGTGATAATAATTCATTATAAAGCTAATGTAAAGTTGTGTTTTCCCTCCATTTTGAAGGTAGCAGTGAAGACGGGGAAAGAGAGTGAATCATCATACTAATGCCAACAGTGAGCTGCACTGACAGACCCTCAGTAAGAAGGTTTGGATCTCTTTGGAAACCGTTTTTGGATTTCATCAAAGACAGTGGCACTTAATGTCAGCAAACACTTCAGAGCAGCCCTTTTAAAAAGGGCCCAGAAGAAAAAACACGTGGAAATGACTAAACATATTAACAAACACAAACTAAAATTTAGCATATTATAAATGAAAGAATTTGAATGGATCTGCTTTGTTCATATGGACCTGCTGAAAACTGACTGTGATTGTTTACAACATCATATACTGTATTTTTGGAAAGTGTTTGAAAAGACGCTAAAGGTATCACGGCATAAAAAATTGAAAGAGACCATCTTAGCGAAATGTAACAAACTAAACCGAACTGATTTTTACTGTGACATACCAATGCAGTGTTGTTTGTAAAGGAGGAGTTTAAAAATGAGAGGGTATTTAAGTGTTTTCATGACTAAAATGAAGTTCACGACACACAGCTGCCTTGTGTATGTCACCTGCCTGAGAGTAGCATTGTGTTATGGTGACATGGCATTTTGAAACCACTTTTATGATTTTATTAATAATCACACTTTATTATCAAATCTCTTTCTTCATAATTTGCTTAGTGTTTTAGATCATGTTTGTTATTTATTTACTGTGCTTCAAATTAATTTGCACATGAGGCAAATTACTTTGATATTTGAAATTATGTTCAAATGAGTTTGACTTTGAATATCTGCAGCTAAATCCCATGAAATAATATAAAAAAGTGAAATGATTACCTTTTTAAAGTATTGAAGTTTTAAGAGTAGGCAAGTAGAAAATCTTCATAATACTCAAAAATAAATATCAAACAATATATAATTGACAACATATTTTGTAATGTGGGATTTCAATGGTCTGGCATGTATTTAATGATGTATTGATGTACTGGTGAAGAGGGACACTTAAGCTAAATCATCATCATTAACATTACCCAGATAGCAAATTGGCTTTGGGCCGGATCTGGCTAAATTTCGGCTGAGATTTTGGCCCACATACCGCATGGAATTACGGTCCAAGGTTGGCCCAAGTGCTGTTTGCCGTAAGTCAACCAGATCAATGCCGGAAGCAGACCAAAACTCGCCCAGAGCTTTACAAAGTACCCAGATATTATCCAGAACTGGCCCAAAACAACGCCGTAATCCCCATATGTTAGCCAGACAAAAGCCAAACTGCCACCACCTTTAGCCCAGAACTCAGCCACAACTTATCCAGAAGCTCCAGAAAACAGCCATAACTGGGCCAATATTATACCAGAATCCCCAAAACTAAACCAGAAATTATCCCTTTGTAATATTTATATATTATTGTGCAATGAATAATAAAAAAAATGACACTACAGAAATGCAAAGTACAATATTTTATTGAGAGGGGAAGACAATCTCAGCCAGATAAAAGGAAAAATAAAAACAATGGGAAAAAGACAAGATAAACCAATACTAGAGTAAGGCAAAACAAAAGCAACAACTAGTCACAATACAAGAATAATAAAAAGACAGCGCAATAAATTAAAATGTTACAAAAATGTAATTATGCGATTTAAAAAAAAAAAGTGTATGTGGCATGCTTAAATAATGAGATACAATAATGAACCAAAATACGTTGGCTGAGAGATCTCAACGCATTGAAACACAAGAAAACATGCAAACAGTAAAAAACACCAGCAAATTAAGAAAACATCTTCATCAGTTTGACAACACACATGCTGCAAATACTCAGCGCAACCAAATACAAAAGCGCGCTGCAAACGGCAAGAGACTTCAACGTCCTGCAACAGAAGAAAACATGCAAATAGGAAAAACACCAGCAAGTTAAGAAAACATCATTTTCACAACACACATGCTGCAAATACCATGCAAACAATAAATAATAATAATAAAACAAACACCACTGTCGACTAGATATTTGCGTTGTTGATCGGCCATTTGCAGTGCGTTTCTGTATTTGGTTGTGTTTTGCGAATTTGTAGCACATGTGATAAAGATGTTTTCTTAATGTGCTGTTTTTTTCTGTTTGTATCCGTTTTCTTCTGTTGCAGTGTGTTGAGCCCTCTCAGCCACCGTACTAAAAAGCAACAGAAACCAAGCAATAAATGAAATTGATACAAACAGTAAAGCAAATGTGTAAATGTGTCATGCATAAATCGTAAAATACAGAAACAAAAAGCAGGTTATAAAAGACAAATTAAATACAAATTATATTTACAGATGTACAAACAAGGTAAAAATATAAGTTGCAACAATGTAAAACAGATTCCCTAATAACTCAAATTGTGTGGTTTACATTAACATTTTGCAAAGGTGTCCTTTTTCTGCCAGCCTTGCGGTCACCAGTTAGATGGAACCAACTTTTAAAGGGTTAGATCACCCAAAAATAAATTCTGTCAGTAATTTCTCTCCTTCATGTTGTTCAACCCCGTAAGGCTTTCGTTCATCTTTCGGAACACTAATTAAGATATTTTTTATTAAATCTTAGAGCTGGATCACTCCTCCATAGGCTTCTAATTGAAACTTGCCGGCCAAGAAAACATCGTTAAAATAGTCAGAGTGACTACAGTGGCTCAATCTTAAGTTGATCAAGCAACGAGAATACTTTTTGTGCGAAAAAAAAACACAAAAACAACAACTTTATTCAACTATTACTGACAGAATTTACATTTTTGGGTTGAACTAACCCTTTAATAACTTTCTCAGTTGACTGTGCACACACGGGATTCCTTCTTACAGCCTCTAGAAGAGGAGCATACAAATACAGAGTTAAAAATACTTTTAAATAAAATGTACAATAGAGACATATAGAAATTTGTATTACAAGACAGCACCAGTCAAAGAATTAAAACTTTCAACATTCATTCATGACATGAGGGAATAGTCATGAAGTTCCAAATAGACTTAAGACACAATAAAAATGCACTTACCAATCGCAATGTTTTTAAGCTGCAAGCTTTGGAAAGGTGTTTCCCAAGTACAGCTCTCCAGTTTAACCACTTTGGCAAAGTCATTTTTGATTGCTTGCCTCATAATCCGCCAGACCGTGTACTTTACATCCACTCCACCCAGCAACCCCAGTTCAAGTACCTGAAATATTTTTAAAACATGCCATAACTATTAAGTCAAAACACTAAAACATGCTTTTGTTTTTAATATTGATATTATATTTACCAAATTAGACTAATTTAAATAGTTTTTGTTGTTAGATTTTTCATGTTTTTGATTGATCACACACAGCATTTAATTATAACAGTAATTACAACCAGGCTTGTACAGTAAGTGGATAACAGTATGCAACTTTGCATTACTGACAGTGTTACCTACCACTTTTTGTCTTGTTATGGGACAGGATCGAAGATCACTTTACAGGGAAGTTAATGATCTTAAGCCTTCAATTGGAAACAGTTTTAGACTTTGGTTCTGTGCCTCTGTGATCTCCCGAACCTTTTTTGCTTTGAGATCTTGCACCATCCTTATAATGTTCCTCTGCTGCTCCATAAGAATTTCTTGTTTAGATATTATGTCATGGAGAAGTGCTAAAACAATAAACACAGGTATTGAAAGGTTTACCACACCACCACTGCTATGACATGTGCCTTGCACTAACAGTGAATATATGATAGAAAAAAAAAAAAAAGAAACCTTACATCTTATGAATCGGTCATCGCTTGAGAGGCTTTTCCTCTGTGGTCTGGGTGTTTCATGATGCCATGGTGACTGTATTGCCTGTTTGGGAGACTGTAAAGTTGTATCCTGTTGCCTGGATCCATGTTCCATCCTGTATCCATGTTGTCTTTAGGAAAGGTGACATTGTTTTTAATGATTACTAAATTTGATTAAGAAAGGGTGGTATGGTCATGTAAAGACAATATTCAGTGACAAATTCCCTTTTTGCAATTCAAAAATAAATGTGCATAATAATTTGTTAAACTGCACAGAGATATAAGGACCTGTTAGAAAGGTCTATGTTAATGAATTACAAAATAATCAATCCTACTTTATTTTCCGTTTTGGTGGCCTCGGGGAGATCGGTCTGTTCAACAAGAGGCAGCTTCCGACGTTCTTCACTATAGTATAATTTTAAATGAAAAACAGAATTCAAACATCAATTCTAGCACCTCTAACATAAAAACAAAGAAAATCCAACCACAGAAATCCACCAAAAAAGCATATCTAGTACTGCGCTATAGATTCAAATCTACGTGTTGAGATAGTAAAAAAATATCAACTTACCTTGATCATGTATTAAAACTCCAAAAGATAAAACCAATATAGCGTGATTGTCGAAGTTGGAACGACTATTTGAATTTCACCGCGACTGCGTTGTGTTGCTGAATAGCTGCTACGTAACTTCCGGGTCCTCTGGTAGGCGGGATGGTGTCACAGGGTGCACGCTGGGAAAAGTAGTCCTTTTTGTAAAGCGGATTTAACACCGTATATGTAAATCAACTACTATTTCCATGATGCATTGCAAACTGCGTTATCGTATCAGCAACCACAGACGCCGCATTCACCCGTCTGCCACGTGGTTTGCTCTTGGGGGAATTACCAGAGAAGACTGCTCTATAAACACTTAAGTTTTTGCTACAAAAATCTTATTTTAACCATGGGGTTTTGTAGTAAATCTGTTGTTATACAAATGGTAGCCTAATCAATTCGGCAAAAAATTATTTTATTTTTTTGTGGCATATTGATTACCATTTGGATAACCACAAAATACTCATACGGTCCCATTCAATATTTTGTCTTATGATGCTGCAGACTTAACCATTTGTCTTTGTCTTCAATAATTTTGCAAACATCTTATTGTTTTTTTTTTTCATTCCGCACATTATCACCTCCTTAACTGCCAATTAAAATAATCTTGCCAACAGAATAAACAAGTCTTCTTTCCTTTAAAACATGCCTACTTATGTGTAAAAGTGTGCTATTTGAATAAATATCTATAGGTATTTTTAACTAGGCCTATAACAAACATATTTCATTTTATTCTTTTTGGCAAAATTAACCTAATTTATTAGGTTGCATTATAATGATGTATAAAATATGAACCAATTTAACAGTATTTTAATTTTAACATATGATTTTACAGTACAGCACATTCATGCCAGAGATCTTTTATTTGCTCAGCCAACCAAAACCCAACCAGATCTCAGCCAAATATTTTCTTATTCTGGCAGACCGAACTCAAGCCAGGGCTCAGCCAAACAGATACAATTTGATTTGTTTCTTTTGGTTAGCCAGACTCCAGCCAGAGCTTAGCCTAGTACTGTTTGACACAAGAGTGTGAAAGAAACAGTGCCAGAATTAAGCCAGAAGTGCCTAATGTAAGCCAGACTCGGCCCAGACTTTGTTGCTATCTGGGTAATGTAGCCATTTGAATCATATTATTTTTAAAAACAAAAAAACAAAGGTGATTACAAATGACCAGAAAGTGTTGCACTTTACCTGTATTCACCCTGTTAAATGATGCTGTATTTGCTATCTTTTGAGAATTGAAGCCGGGTTGTATTATGATCAGAGATACATAAAGAGTGTTATTTATTAGCCAACACGTTTTATATTTCCTTGAACTTTGAAAAACAGATACATGCTTTTTAGCATTGCAAGCTGAACTAGATGTTGGACTTTATAAATTGATCAATAGGAACAATTTAAACTGCTGAACAAAATGGACATGATCTTGTGACTTTTCTTCACATAATTGTGAAACAACACATCGGACGTGATCAAAGAAGGACGAGGCTGCAGATGTGACTGAGAACAGTGTACAGTGCGGAGGGATTCGATGCTACCTGCACATTTCTGTGCGTTAAATCTCCATACGCTACTCGTTTGTTTGCTCGTGAAGGCGTTTATTCTATGTAACCATCTAGCTTAGATTGAACTAGACAACAGTCTGTACTATTTTTGTATTTGATTCAACGATTTTAAACTACTGAAAGATCAAATGGGAACTCAGGATGTAAAGGAAAAGTATGTGTTTTCTGCCAAAGAAATCTATCACGTGATATGGCACACGCCGGATTGGTGTCCCTGTTATTCTGATCCAGAGCGGCAGATTCACTGATTTTTTTTCCCTGGGAAATTTGCCTGTACGATGGTTTTGAATTGCAGTATAATGTTAAGCGAGAGTGGTTGTAAGTCTGTTCCTCAAATGTGTCAAACTTAGTGAGAAAAATAAAACTATTCTGTTTGACGGTACTGTCTTGCAGTTTTTTATTGTCTTATTATTATTGTCATTTCTGTAGAGACTTCAGAAGGAGACTAGAATCATCAGGAACAAGTGAATGGTTAATTTTTATTTCGTCATGGATTGCGTTGGAGGATTGTATGTTTGTTTAGAGAACTTGACTGCAGATTGTTTTGTAAAAGATGCATGATGTAATGGAGAGTTTGCAAAAATACAGCAGTCAACTGTATTGGATCTGACAGCAGCTGCAACACGTAAGTATAATGCTTTGTCTGTAAACGACGGTTTTATATGGACAATGTTTTCAAATACTTAGCCTACATGCAACAGTATGCATTAATGTAAGCCAATCATAACAGTGGTTGTTTACTGACAAACCTTAAAGGGGCCGCCCCTTATAAACAGATAATTTCAGACAGAGGGTCAGAAAGATAGTTGAAAATAATAGTTCTTCCAAAGATATAATTATTTTTTTGTGTGTGCGTGCGTGCGTGCGTGCGTGCGTGTGTGTGTGCTTGCGTGCGTGCGTGCGTGCGTGTGCGTGTGTGTGTGTGTGTGTGTGTGTGTGTTGTCCATCCACCATTCATCGTGAACTATCCCATTAAGAATCGATATCGGTTAATCTAAATGAGAAGCGATTAAAATCAATATTTTTAATCCAGCCCTGATGATTGATTACATAGAAAAGTGATCATTAAAAAGGTGACGCAGTGAAAAAAAGATGTGCACAGTGTGATTTTATATCTCATAATATGTGTAGGTTGCCCCTATGTGCATTCTGCAGTAGTGATTCTTTTCGAAAGGGCAGTGATTGTTTTGATTGATTGTATAAAAAAAAAATATATTTTTTAAGTAGCGATTCATTTAGAAAAATCGATTTTCTTTCCGAAAAAGTAGCAATTCTTTTGGTAAATGTAGCGATACTTTTTGAAAAAGTATCAATTCTTAAAAAAAGGAGCGATTCTTTTCAATATGTAGTGATTGTATTGATTGATTGTATGTATTGATCCTATTTGAATTCATGTATAAATGCATTTTGTATAAATGTATAGATTCTTTTTGAAAAAGTAGCAATTCATTTTTGAAAAGTAGCGATTCATTTTTGGAAAAGTAGCGATTCATTTCTGAAAATGTATTGATTCTTTCCTAAAAGTAGAGATTCACTTTCGAAAAAAGTAGTGATTTTTTGTGTGGAAAAGTAACAATTCTTTTTTTATTTAAAAGTAGTGATTCATTTTTGAAAAAGTAGCGATTAGAAATAGCGAAGATATTGTATTGTTTAATCAATCACCACATTTTCCATGCATTGATACTATTTTTAATAATGTATAAATGTATTTTGTATAAATATATGGATTCTTTTTGAAAATGTTTTTGGAAAAGTAGCGATTCTCGATTCATTTTTGAAAAAGTAGCAATTCAATTTAAAAAAAGTAGTGGTTGTATTGATTAATTGTATGTATTGATGCTATTTAAATAAATGTATAAATGCATTTTGTATAAATGTAGCGATTCTTTTTTTTAAGTAGTGATTCATTTTCGGAAAATAGCGATTCTTTTTGAGAATGTAATTTTTTTTATTGTTTATATTGTTGCACTTTGAATAATTTTTTTTGTTTATTTAGTGATTGTTTTTGAATACATTTATATTGTACTCTGAATAAACATATTGTTTGAATAAATGTATAAATGCATTTTTCAACATGTAGCGATATTTTTTTCAATATATAATTTATTCAATTTAAATTAAACCACTTAGATAACATTGAATCAACATATATGTTTATAAACAATAAACATAAATAATCTTGCTTTATGTACAGCAGGATTCTATGCCAGTCTTTTTAAATTTACTCCTTTCAATCAGAGACCATGTAGATCTGCAAATGGTTTTAAATCAAAATCCTTCAGTTTACATGTAAAGTTTAAAATACAATTGTGTACAGAATATAATAAAATGGATGACTTAAAACAATTACATGGGCTTATTATATCTGAATTTATAAAGCAAATGGCTGGAGAAGAGCCTGGAAAACCATGACAACCTGCATCTGTAAAATGGAAGGAAATACAAATGGAAACTCACCAAGAAAGAAAGAAAGAAAGAAAGGTACGCTTTATTTGATTGGTGGTTGGCAACCAGCTTAAATGTGTATTACTGCCACCTACTGGAGCGATAATGTTTGAAAAATATAGCAATTCTTTTTTTAAAGATGTTATGATTTTTTTGAAAAAGTAGCAATTCTTTCCTAAATGTATTAATTGATTATATGTATTGATGCCTTTTGAATAAATGTATCGACTGTTTTTGAATAAATGTATAAATGTGTTTTGAAAAAATTTAGCGATTCTTTTAGAAAATTTTATTTTTCCAAAAGAATCGCTAAGAATTTGCATTCAAAATGCACCAATACAGACAATCAATACAATCACTTTCAAAGAGAATCGCTACTTTTTAAAACAGAATCGCTAAATATTTTTTTTGAAAAATTGCTACCTTTTTTTCCGAAAAGAATCACTACTTTTAAAAAAAAGAATCGCTACTTTTATTCAAAATACATTAATTCATATAATCAATACAATCACTACACTTTCAAAAAGAATTGCTAATTTTTCGAAGTCACTACTTTTTTCCGAAAAGAATCGCTTCATTTATTCAAAATGTATTTATAAATTTATACAATCAATACAATCACTAAAGAATCGTTCTACTACTTCTTCTACTTCTACTACTACTACTTAAAGAATCACTACTTTTTCGTAAAGAATCGTTACTTTTTTCAAAAAGAATTGCTACATTTTCAAAAAGAATCGCTACTCCCCCCCCCCCAAATAAGAACCCCTACTTTTTCTAAATGAATCACTAATTTTTCAAAAAGAATCGCTACTTTCCCACCAAAAAAAGAATCGCTACTTTCCCCCCAAAATAAGAATCACTACTTTTTTTAAATGAATCACTAATTTTTCAAAAAGAATCATTACTTTCCCACCAAAAAAGAATCGCTACTTTTTTTCGAAAAGAATCACTACATTTATTCAAAATGCATTTTTACATTTATTTAAAATGCATCAATACATACAATCAATCAATGCAATCACTTCATTTTCAAAAAAGAACTGCTTTAACTAAATGCTAAAGTGTTCCAAAATTCACGTTTTCACTATGGGTGTGAATTTATGTTTTAGAACAAAACGTCAAAGTTTCGTCAAGATTTGACAAGATTTCATCACAGCAGAAAGTTGTGAATAATACCTTTTATTAAAGTAAAAACTATAAAGCAAAATAATGCATTCAGACCAATATCTAAAGTAATACTGCTATAGTGGTTTTGTAAAGTATGATGTCCTGTTCCCTTGATGTGGCTTGGCTCCTTCAAGAAATTCATAACAAGACTCATTAACCCGAGTGAAATTTTGTTCTGTTTCCTTTGCATGAAGAGTCTTTCTTTTCCAACTTGAGCTGTTGCAGGGCATGACGAGTTTCTCTAAACTATAATAAATGATTGTGCCTGTCTAGCAATTACTAACAATCTAGCATTTTTTTGGATTGCTGGTTCTAGTCTGTCATTATATCATATTCATATTTGACATTCGGCTATATTATGAAAATACAGCAGGCCTTGTGGAAAACAGATGTAAAGTGCCGGTGGTTGGCGCCATCTAGTGATATTTAAACACTTTGAGTAGGCTTTAGCTATTTTCCATTGAACATGGTTGGCAACACTGAATAAGTGTGATTATTGAGAAAATGTGAATATTGAGGCATTTTTTTTTTTAAGATAAGTTAGAGAAAGTTGAGGGAGTGGGCCATACTTGGAGAGCAGTCTCTAGATTTATATAGAGATAGAAATGAATAGAGATGACAATATCTTTGAGATCTATGCTCCAGGCCCTTCCTAGTAGATCTAGACCTTTTGATATCTGCAGAAACATCATTGCAAATATGTCACATGAAGTGTGCATTTTTCCTTTTCTGTGGAGTAGAAAGATAGATGTCACCAAACAATATGCTCCTTTTGTGTTTGACATGAAGCACCGGAATCATGATTGTGATATGAATGAAATATTGTGAGAAATTGTTTATATATTAAATGAAGAGGTGCATTGCTGTTCAAATTAAAAACAAGATGTTTTGCTTGAATCACTTTATTTAGGCTGAACCTTCTTTTAAATTATTCAGTGCAAGAGAGGGTAGGGTATAGAAACTGTGCTATATGAGAAAAAAAATACATCATAAGAAATATTATACTATACGTTATCATGGTCATTTGAGCAGATATCTTCAATGGACCAAATGTAAAATTGACTAAAAGTAGAAAGGTCTTACTAAACATATTTGCATTTGTATATTTTCATATATCGAGTGATGTTTTCTTCAACATGAGGATCTAGGCCTATATGATCCATATTAAGCTCGACTTGTAATGTGAAGAGAAGCTCAGAGCATGGCGTTCTGTGGATCGTGGGTGTGAGATAATGTTCTGTACAGTTTCTCCATGTGGCCTGCAAATGTGTCCTAATAATGGAGTCGAGATCCAAGGTCTTCAGCTATGAGGAGTTTGGGAGTCTGCTTGCTGATGGAATTGCTTTGTCTTTGGCGAGATGTGAGCGCAAATGTGGTGAACTGGAGAGGGTCCTTCACTCTAAAACAAAACAAAACATACAAACCATAGCATCATATAAAAGACAGACGTAACATTGTTTCTAAGGACGCTTAAAAGTGACAATAAAACATGCAAAAAAGATACAAAAAAGGATATTTGAGTGAGTGATAATGGAAGGAAATGAAAATAATTATTTCGAGATTATGCATGCCATAAAAGCAGACCTAAGTTTAGTCTCTCTTCCCCGAGTCGTTTGTGGCTGCTCAAAAGAGTCATTTCCGATTAATATTAAGTTATTTCAGGAAATGCATTTTGCATTCAAATATGATATTGTATGTGTAAATTGAATTCTTTAGAAAGCTGGAGCTTTATCAAATGGACTGGGGAGGAAAGAACTTGAAGCTGAAGATAACAGAGAACCCAAAAGTTCAAATCATTTTTGGGGACACTTAATTATTCAGTGGTGTCGTAACCATGCAATCTTCTTTAAAATGTTTCATATATAAATAAATGATCATGGATATATATTTTAGTTGTATAGTTTACTCACTCAAAAGCGTTCAAATTCAGGAACCACACTGGGGAAAAAACCAGAACAGGCTATATAGGAATTGACTATTTGTCTTCTTTAACGAAAGAAACTATACTATTAATGTGAATTTTTTTTGTTTTTTTCTAAAAAAATTAAATACAACAGGCACTTTTACTGAAAAGTGTACAAAATAGAACATGGAACTTTCAGATGTATTATATAATGTGCTTAACATTATATGATGAACAAACCAAACAAGAGCTCGTTTTTTATTGTGAATTAGACATAAGTTTCGCAGATTGTCACAGTCATCACATAAAACTTTTGCTTGATTTTTGATTTATCAACTCTTTACCCGCAAGCGTTTTTTGTTTTAAGTTGTCAGCCTTTTTGACCATTTTAACATAAATTCACCTCTGAAATGAAATTATTCTTACAGTGAATAGTCATTAAAAGTCATTACGTTGAATTCATTTTTGAATTTAGCTTATCATTTGGCAATATTTATTCTTCAAAAGTAATTTCTGACCATGTTTAAAAACAGTACACTGGGGGGGGGGAGTTGCTGCCTTAAATTATGTATAATCAGTTTTGATTACAATATATGCTGTTTAAGTTATTTGAACTTAAATTACATTAATCTGAATTTTTTTAAAAAAAATGTTGAACTTACAAAAAAAGCTACAAATCCCTCAACTTATTTTGATGAGTTTAAGCAATGTAAAAAATATGTTATCAACTTATTGATTATCATCGAATTTTTACAGTGTATGAGCAGTGAAAGCTGAGTTGCAGATTACAGAAACACTTCAGATTGACAGTGTCTGCAGTTATCAATCTGAGAACTGACAATCAGCAAAAAATGCACAGGTATTAATATTGAAAGACTTAATCAGCCATCATAAGTCGATAATTTCAGATGAATTTAGAGACAAACGTACTAAAATTTAGACAATCTCATATTCTGTTGATCGGTCTCATGGAACAACTTACCATGAAATCAAATTATGACAAGACGGGCATTAAGAAAATCTACACCGCTTAAATCTGAAGAAATGTTTATTCATCTTCTCAAGAGTAGAAAGTCACATGATCATTTAGCAACATTACACTGTTCTAGTGTCGCCCAAAATACATGCATATTGGAGTTGCAGCACAGTCATTGTAATTTCTCTCCATTTACATCCAATAGTGGGCATTCCAAAAAAAGAAAGAAAATTAAACCGACAAATAACATGACAGAGGTGGGTCTCTCTTTGAGCGTGGCGGCTGTACCATGGCTTTACTTTAGTGCAGAAAGAAGAAACACTGGCACTGGCTTCCATTCCTTGACCCCTTACTGCTTTTGTCTCTAAATTCATCAAAACATAGATCGAAGGTGTTGGCAGAGCTACAGCTAGACGTTGGTTTAGTCACAAAGAAATAGACAAACACTAGGAGGAGAGACAGACACATCTTCAGTGCAGGAAAACATGAGAAAACCTTTAAGGGAAAGTGTACAATCTGGACATCTTCACACATACTTTACTGAAGGTGCATTTTATTTCATTGTGCATCACCTTGTACAGCGATATATCTGCATTTTTTTCAAGTACAATACAGAGCAAATGTAAAGCAGTGCACCTTTGAACAATACTGTAACTGTTTTGCTGACTAATAGACAAGCACTGTATAGTGTTTCTATCACATCAGAGAAACATCAAGCCTATCGCCTCTTTTAATCATCAATTTGTTTCTATAAAATGGCAATTTCAAAGCATTTAATCAGTTCCCTTTCATTACAACACTGGAACTAAAAGACTTCAGCTTTCACTCCTGTGAAAAAGGCTATAAAACTCACACAAGTAGTGTGTAAGTGTATTATAAGCATATAAGATTGTGTAAATTGTTATTGAACAACAAAAAGATGGTATCAAATTTGATTATTGCTAGTGTTTACATATGTTTTGAATTAAAAAGCTGTACAGGGATCTTAAATAAATGCATCCATGTCAAAAGAAATAAAGAAATATTCATGATTACAATTGAGTGTTTGATTAAAGTTATATTTACAAATATTATGTGCTATGTACAAGGCACTGGATCACACGGATTATATTAAGACTTGGCACGTCATTAATATGGATGTATCGCTGTAACGACTGGAGAGGAAAAAAGACCGTTCCGACTGTAAAATCTGATTGGATTAGTTGAACTTTATCTACATTAATAAAGAAATGTTGCTTGGTAACCTATATATTGTTTATTCTTTCTGCTTTTTATGTATACGAGCAATGAGTCACTCAATACCATGCATTACAGTGATTTACCATGTTAAGAGGGTTATACCCCTTATCTGTGGTGAAATCACTCACTTGTCACTTGTGGTTGGTGAAGGGACATGGAAATGTAGGTACTAGTTGTCTTTTCTTTCATGCATGAACCATGAATTCCAGAAACAACTGACATTTGTCATTTATATTTAAAGATTGTGTTCCAATTCAGCTTCAAGGCTTTCAGAACACAACAATCTTCACTTGAGACAAGTATTTGCTGCACACCAGAACCGCCCTGCTCTAATCAACACTGGACGCATTTAGAAAACAGATCGTTTATTGAAGGCACTCCAGATGAGATATGAGATCATGGAGGCCCTTTACATCAGCAATATAAACAATGAGATGGAAAAACACTGATACCTCTTTAATAATTACATCATATCCATTCAATTGTAGAATGCAAATTAATCATTTTTTTAATTCTCAGCTCGGTTTCATTATTAACTCACCGTTATTGTTACAAACAATAATTCAAATTGCCACACTGGTTTCATTGTCATTTTTTTGTTCAACAAAAAGGTAATAGATTTACTTGCCCTCATGTCGTTTCAAGCTCATACACTTTTATTTCTTGCATGGAACACAAACTAAATTTAGATTTCTGAGCTTCTCTCTTCAATAAAGTGAAAGTAGATTGGGACCAGTTGCTGTCAAGCTCCAAATAAAATAAAAAAAGCACTATAAAAGTGGTCCATATGACTTGAAGCCATACAATCGGATTTGTGTGAGGAACAGACAATCACAGAAAAAGAAAATCTTGCTGGACAGTCCATTCACTTTCATTTTAAGGAAAAAATCAGCTTCTTTGTGTTCCACAGAAGAAAAAAGTTACGCAAATGATGAAAGAACTTCCATTTTCTGGTAAAAACTAAATCCATGGACCCCTCGATGGCAAAAGTGATGCACTTAGTTTATACATTGCTGACATGTACATGCATGAAAGACAGGCAAGAGATACATATAGACAATTTAACATGTTTATTGAAAAAAGTTCAACATCCTCATGATAGGAACGTATGATGAGGAAGGTCAACATGGAATATTCAGCATTCCGGTTCCATTAGGCTGCTTCCAACTCGGATAAAATAAGGGAAAGAGAAGGAGGGAAGAGTGGATCTACAACCTCTTCCTCTGAGGGTGGAGTGAAGGGGAATGGATTGTTGAGAGATAAAGGAGGACAGGGAAGTGAGTGTGGACGGAGGGGAGGGTGGTGTCTGTGTGTCTGTCTGTCCTCTCACACTGTCGAAATCAATTTGCCCTCGGCACTGTGGAACAAAGAGAGGGAGATGCTGCCAGACTGGCTTTGGACACGGACACATTGATGCACAGAGAGCATAAAGCACTCATGTTGAAGCAATAGTTCACACATAAATGAAAATCGTCATCATTTACTCACATTTTCCAAACCAAAAGTTATAATGAACGGTGACTGAGCTTATCAGGCAAAGGCACCATTAAAGAATCATAAAATTGGTCCATTTGAATTGTTTGCTATACTTGAACTCAAGAAATGAATGAGTCTGATTCGTGAATGAATCATTGAACCTGGTTTTGTGAACTTGATCAACCAATTCAAAGAAAAGATTGTAATCAAAAGAATTATTCGTTTTTGTGCTTCTCTCATGAAAGGAGAGGTAGTTGTCAAGATAATAATGATTTAAATTCTAGTGCGTTCCTTATACAAAGCTATTGTATATGGCTTAAGGGGACTTATGAATAGGAAATGAGTCATTTAGACTACGTTTATGGTGCTTATTGAAGCTGAAAAGCGCCAATCTCCATTTATTTCTTGTGTTCCAAGAAAGGAAGAAAGTCCTCTGTAATCATGTGAGGGTGAGTAAATTATGACAGAATTTAAATTTTTGAGTAAACTATCCCTTTAACGTCACTAATTTAAAACTAATCTCTATTAAAGCAGGTTGCAAACATGTGATGGGCTTAATTTCCTGCAAGACACGGTGTGTGTGTGTGTGTGTGTGTGTGTGTGTGTGTGTGTGTGTGTGTGTGTGTGTGTGGTTCAGAAGTAAAATGAAAACAATTCAAACATACTAATCAGAATCAGAAAATCCAGATTCACACACTTGTATTGAGAAAATGGAGCCCATTGTTTCAAATGCATCATGGGAGTCAAATCTAAATGGTGTGATTAGAAAGGTGTAAAGTGAACTAGAGATTTAAAAAACTCAGGGAAGCATGTGGAAAATCACTTCTCATGAGAAATTCCCTACAGAAACTAAAAGTTGGAACAAAAGACACATAGACTTTTTAAGACAGACACACATGGGCAGCAAAAGCAAGAGTGGAATGGAAACGTAAATGGAAAAATTAAACCATTTGAGAAATGTAATCTCTACCGACTTAAAATTTTGGGATGCTAAGGAATTTGGAATAAAAGCTGGGAATGGTCAGCTTCCCCATAGATGACCCACAAGGGGTTATTTATTTATGTATAATGATGATGCTTTCTAAAATAAAAAAGTTTTACTTTACCTCAAATTGGTAAAGTATGGCTACAACATGTTTGAGAGTAGGTATGCTTCTCATCTATGGGAAATGACCATAAATGACTTACTATATTATTGCAAGGTTTATGAAACCCATTTAAACAATCAGAGGTTTCTCTCTTGTTCAATATGGGTTTAGGTGCCCTGTTTGGTCACCCGCCCACCTTATGTTTGGGCTAGACCTTCAGAAACGTCAGCTATGTTCGTCTGCTCCGGCTGCAGGTCAAGCAAACAAGACTTTTTTGCTTGCCATAATCGCCACGGATTTAGTATATGTATGTAACATTTTAATTCAAACAAAACCAGAGAGAAATAATTCAAATAATATAGGAAACAAAGAAAGAACTTATAGACAAACAAAAATGCATTATGTTTACATTGTGTCACTATTCAGAAGGCTAATGAGTAAGTCAAAACTTGGTCTTACCTTGTTTGGAATCGAGACTCGTACTCCTCCAGCCCTTGCTGTGAAGGAAGAGAGAATATTTTTAAGTAATTTACTTTTCCTCACAGTAGATGGCAGTAAAAGAACATGGAACACTTATGAACTGCAGTATTGATGATACTGTAGCTAAAGCATTGCTATTGTAACAGGGAATAAAAAAGGAGGTCATCGGGTGCATCCTGAACAGAAGCAATGGGAAGAGACAATTGAGCAGTGTCTCCAGTCCAGAGGAACATTGTAACATGACAATACTGAATGCACTAAGGAGGGGACCCTGGGGTTTCTTGCTGGCTTTGTTGCATGTGTGGATATGTACAATTTGCTGGCTTTGTTACATATATGGATATATTATATATGTGGATATATTACATAACAAAGCCCTACTTCTGAAACTTTGACAAAAAGCGTTCCACCATACCTCTGGTGTATGAGATTGAGATGCATTTTGATGCTACCCCAGAAGTATGCTTATTCATATAAGTCTGTAATGCCATTGCAAGTGGATATATTTCAGTAAAATTTGGTACAAAAACAGACTTTTCATGCAAACATGTCTCAAAAATAAATGTTGGGTTTTAAATGCCAAACCCTAGATTTAGTTTGTTCCTACATGCAACATGCCAGCTTCCTTCAGGGTTCAGGGTAATGTCCTGGAACGTCCTCTATGCGGTTAGCTGGAGATTGGGCTGCTGTAATCAAACTGTCGCACCGCTATATTTCAGCATGTCTGATAAATGTCTACGAAAGGTGATTAATACTACGGTACTACTTTTATAGAATAAGTATACTAATATCTGCATACATCTGTCAAGTTTAATCTGTGTGTACTGGGTGTAAGAATGAGAATAGACAGGGTGTGTGTCTGTGTGTGTGCATAGCTTTACTTGTGAGAATCCTGGCATAGCCACGCTGTACGGTCTCTGTCGGCTGTGTGATGTGCTCTGCTGCTGGGCGAGGAAGCGTGCGGGCATGCCATAATCAGGTGTTGGCAACGCCATCTCTCTCTCCAGAAGATTTCCTGTGCTGCTGCTCCTGTTATGCTGCAAACTACAAACACATACATATACACACCATTCAAGTCAACATGATTTGCCATCTGCAGCTCATTTATATGTCTATAATGTGACATTTTTCGATATTGAATTGAGAACTGTAGTTCATTTTATCCATTAGGAATTGATTGAATGTTGCATACTAAAATGGAGCCAAACTGAATTCACATTTGCTCAAATAATGTCTAAACATTAAGATATTGGATAACATTATTCAAGTGGCATCAGTGAAAAGGAAAGTGAGACTGAGCTAGACATTACATTTAAAAAGGACAGCATTTTTTTTCTTGGAATAACACGCACTGATCATCAAACACAATAATATTATGAATGTGCCTGAATAAATTTGTCATGTCAACATTAACATCTGTATGCACAGGCATCAAACTTGTCTAAATTGCACGTTTTATGGTTTTACTCAGCTCATGATGATCATAGTTCTCTAATTGCACTTCATTCATGGTTGAGCCAGCTCAATATTAAATGGCCTTTAGACATTGAAATCAAAACTCAATATTCCGACAGACTCACCTGACGTGGAGTTTGTTGCTGTCTGGTTCGGGAATCACACGAGTGTAAGAGAATGGGAACCAGCCTCTCCTGATAAGACACATACAACATGGCATTTGAAGCAGATTTTCAGGTTCATCAATTCGCTTTAAAACACATTTCATCATTAAAAAATTCTCTAAAGTCGTCCTATGCATGAGGAAATGTTATGGTGATGTGTTAAGCATAAGATGCTTACATTCGGTTCTTCTCGTTTTCACCATAGTGCCAGCCATCTCGGGCTTCAGGCACCAACAGTGTGATGATGTCTCCTTCCATAAAGCTGAGGAGAGTGCTGTTGTCCCCGGCGGCATGGGAGAAGAGGGCCTGAACGCGTGTCCGGCCATTTCTCTCCAGCCCAGCTGCCATCGAGCTTGACCTGGGTAGGGTCTGTGTCTCTGCTGGGGTCAGAGATTAGAAATTCATGCTGAGCAATTTTTCATAATTGATTATGCAAGAGAAATATCAGTGTATAGATAAATGTAGATTTTATAGATTAAATTGTTTTCTTGTTTAAAATATTTGTGTTGTTAACATACTAACATCAAATTATTGGAATTAGTTCAGTCAAATGCTTGTTTGCTGCATGTGAGAGGCACTATATGAGTCTCTCCTCTTAAATCGGTCACTTCCGAGATTTAGTTTCAGTTAGTATCCTGCCTAAGTAGGCCGTAAACAACAAGGCAGCTCAGTAGGTTTAGGAATATATTTAAAATTTGGTTGCACTTTTTCTTACAGTACGTGGACTTGTAGTGTATTTCCCCAAGAAAGTACTGGTTAATATAATGTAACTACATGGGTTAAGGTTAGGTTTAGGGGTAGGTTCAGGGTTAGTAGTACCTAGTTATTACCCAGTTATTGTAAAAACTATACTAAGTACATAGTATGTACATGGGGAACAGGACTGTAAATGTACAACACTCATTAAGAGGGCTCGTTTCTGCTGCTTCGTAAAAATACTTCCTTCAAATGAGAAGCTATAACCTTCACCCATTTTCCATTCATTTTTAAAGCTGTCCTCTATTCCCAGCTGCTCTGCCCTGTTTTCATTTCCAGCAGTGTTTGCCCTGTTATTGTCCACTCACTAGAGTTATACTCACTAATTTCTCGAGGAGAGAGAAACGCACAGGTGCACAGACCCTGACACAGCTATAAAGTGCAGATGCCAGTTCGAAATGAAGTTATATAGCTGCGTATTGAATAAACAGCACTGAAAACTTTCGTGATCAGAGAGTTAGATGCAATGGGAGATGTTTTGCTAGTTGCATCCTTAACTTACCCAGA
Source organism: Chrosomus eos (assembly GCA_036326025.1). Classification (NCBI taxonomy): domain Eukaryota; kingdom Metazoa; phylum Chordata; class Actinopteri; order Cypriniformes; family Leuciscidae; genus Chrosomus; species Chrosomus eos. The sequence goes on along the minus strand of CM070830.1, from coordinate 30,339,296 downwards.
GTGTTCTTGGGCTTTGCAGGAGCAACCTTGCGGACAGGCAGTGTATTGGAGAAGGTCTCTACACCGTGTCTGTGAGACTGCAGAGACGGTTTCTCGTGTGCGGCTCTGGTCTCCATCCAGCGTTGGTAATCTTCTCCATGGACCCCTGATCCATTCATTATGGGTACACATTCTGCTCCCATCATCCTCTGCAAGAGGATTTTTTTAGGAACAATTAAGACACATAGTTTTCATGTGTAAAAACAAACACTTTACTTCAACTATACAGAAACTCCTTGCTCCAGCTGTGCCTCTGTTTTAATAAACTGTAAACTGAAGAGTTGCACGTGCCCCCAGGTTTCTGATTATTCTTTCCTCAGTATTGTGGTCATTATCAAAAAGAGAGATGAATATAAAGTCATTAAAATGTTTTTTCATTTGGCCGTGAGTGGTTCTCACACCCCCAAACACCCTCAGGACTTAATTATACACATCATTAATGCAACCATTTACAAATTTTCTAGCTGCACTTGAGACATTGTATCATTTTGTGGCTCTCATTGTTTTATGAGTTTCTAACTCACCGTCTGTTGGCTCCCCATGAGAGCTGCGAGCTCAGGTGGCACAGGAAGTGGCTTGGCCCCAGGGATGGGGTCAGAGATGGTCAGGTTAGATTTAGAGGTGTGGTGTCCCAGCGTTCCCACCGCTCCTGAGCCCATCTGCTGAGCCAGAAGCATCGCCCGCTCCGGGAGTTTATTTGGGTCGGCACATGCTTGTTGCCACAATGGGATCTTATGCGTTAGCAAGTCTCTGCCCTAAAATAAACAATCCATGCCACAACAAGTATTAGCACCCAGCATGTGTGACAAACTTTACATACCTGCAAGAGAACAATTTAGAAATAGGCCATGAATAGACCAATCCAGACTCTCTATGTGAAAATAAACTTCAGTTCCTGCACAGCTGAGGTTTCAGGGGTGAGCTCTTCAACTGATGGACTGATAGAGGGAATGCGATAAAGTGATCCCTCCTCACCTACCGTTCCTGTGAAGCTCTGAGACATCCCTCTCTATCCTGATAACCTCCCCTCCCTGTAGGTTGAAGCTTGAAATAGCCTCATTACTCTGCCCTATGCACAGGCAGTGAGCCTGGCTGAGCGCTTCGACCAGTAGCTGTAAAAGAGAGATGAGGAACGCCTAGAGACCTCTGAATGTAGAGCACAGGAAGTGCAATTTTATCTTTGGACTCTTTTCTGTAATTCAGATCCTCTGCTTGAGCATTGCATGGATGCTTATTTAAAACTCTAGAGACCCACATGTGTTGTGACATTTTTATAGTTCAGGGATAGTTCACCCCAAAATCAAAATTGTTGTTATTTACGAACCCTTATGTTGTTCCAAATCAGTATACATTTTGGTTTCATACTCACAAATAGTTGTACTAGTTTGGGTCTTTTTGTACATGTAAATTTAACAGTTTTGGACACAATTAACGTCAAGTCTGTGTTTGTTTGTATGTTCATTAGTCACATGTCTTCCTTTGTTCTGCTTTCCCGCCACTCATTTGTTTCCATGGCAACCCTTATCAGTTCATCTGTCTCACCTGTTACCTCGTTAGTCTTGTCAGCTGTGTCTCGTTTCCCTGATCTGTTTCCATATGTATTTAAGGCCTGTGTGTTGCCTTGTTCATGGTCCGATCTCAGTCCTACTAAGTGTGTGTGTGAACATTCTGCCTGTTTTAGTTATACTGTTAGTAAAAGTTTGCATTTGAACTTTTGATTCTCCCTCGTCTTCTTCTGCCTGCACCACATAGTGACAAATAACTACTTCAATACTAATTTAATTTTTTAGTATACTTTTATACTTTGATATATACTTTGTGTATACTTTTCTTTGAACGGTTGCCCTGCTCAAGATGCCTAAATAAAATATAAAACAACCTATCTTCATATAGGTTGATACTATATTGACACTATCATGTTGTCCCAAACAGGTAAAAGACAATTTATGAAGAATTTTTAAGGTGTCTGACAGATGATGACTATGATATGGTTATAATCAACCATTGTATGTCATATGCTAAACACAGCACTAAACATATCTCTGTATTCAATGATAATCTTGCCCTCCACAGAAGCTCTGAAATCTGATTTGCATTCACATTCAAATAAAGATATAAAAAAGATATAATTTGGTTTGTGAGTGAGGCAATTTGAATAGAGAATCAGATTTGAAAACTGCACAAAAATTGTTAAATTCTTCTTTTCTATAGACTATATGAAACAATAGAATATGTGTTTGGAACATAATTCAATTTTATTTACACAGGGGTGCCCAATCCTGTTCCTTAAGATCTACCTTCCTGCAAAGTTCAGCTCCAAACCTGATCTAACACAACTGAACCAGCTTAAGAACTTGATTATTATAGTGTTGGATTAGGGTTGAATCTAAACTCTGCAGGTCTCCAGGATCAGGGCACCCCTGCTTTAACGTAAGTGTGATAAATGTACTACACATTGCACTGGGTGAAAAATTTCATTAAATATGGCTTTAACAGTATTTTCACCTGTTTGTTTGCCCATATAATCTTTAAGATTTTAAGGTTAAACTTATTTGGCTTTGAGTGAAGGGCCTTGAGTAAGCAGCTTCAACAATAGCAAAATGTCTAAATTATGTTGGTGGGGCTGGGGAGGTGGAGGGATGCAAGGCAAGCGACTGCTTATATGGTCCGGCAGTTAATTGAAAGATTAAATTGGTTCACTCATCCCGAAATTACATTTAGGAACTTCACTTAACATGTCAAAACCTTTCTAATCTAATCTTGTTTTTATTCTCCTTCACTCTGTTCTTATAATATCTCTATTTGGCCAGCACAGGTCAGTACCGCATCCACTGGGCCCCCATGGTCCTTTTCTGAGTCACGATCTCATACCACCCCACCCAAAGCAATTATCACCCGCCTGCCTGTCCGGCACCTGCAGACTCTGTCACGACCTCATTGGGTCCATGAAAGCAAAAACGCTAGTGTTGTTTTCATTGCATTGAACACAATTGGCAGAACTTTAAGTGAATTTATCCATGCACATATTTTTTTTAATTAATAATCTTTAATCAAAAACATGAACTTCCCCTTCTCTTTGCAACATCATTTCATGTGATGTGATCTCACATGCAATCGCAGCAGTTAGTAAACTTCAAAAATCTAATCAATTCACAAAATCAAGTCCGTCCTATATTTCACTCGGATATACTACACATTAGGGAAGAAAAGATGAGCGCAATTTTCAATTCTTCATTATTTTAAATGCTGAAAAGTGTTTCAAGAGTCGAAATGACTTCAGTAAGTTCATTAAGCTATTGCCAACATAGTCTTAACATGGATTTAAAGGGCTAGTTCACCTTAAAATTAAAGTTTGATCATACTTTACTCATATTTACTCACATGTCATTCAAAACCTGTATTACTTACTTTCTTTAGTGGAACACAAAAGCAAACTGATATTAAAATCCTGAACTATTACTCCCTAAAAGTCTTGCTCTGTCACACAGTAGTTCTCAAATTTGATTAATTTCACACAAAAAGAGTAAATTATTCTGCAAAATATCTCCTTTTGGCGTATTGGCTATAAAGCTCAGGGCTACTAACTGACATGTTGATATAGTTCAAATACCTCAAAGAGATAGGCACTTGATCCCAAGTTGCTCCAAAGGGACTGACCCCGCATAAGTGTACTGTAAGTCACTTCGGATAAACGAATCTGGTAAATCTCGCTGCCTTTTCACACAGATGCAATTCAGAGACCACTACTAACTACCCATTAGTTTCCAAGAAATCTATGAATCCTTCAAGCATACAAATCTTATTACATGTTTAAGAGGTCTCTTTTCCTTTTCTTCCCAGTGGTAAAATATCTTAGTCATCTGAGCGTGAGAGAGACTCTTATACTTTCTTTGTTCCTTCTGCCCTCAGTTGCAGACGAGGGAGTTAGTATCAAGTACTGCTGCTATTGCATGACTGGCGTGGGCAACGGTGTTAAGATCCAACCATGACGAACTCTGGCAGATGGTCATTTAGTTCACATCACTTTGTTCTTCCTGTTCTCACAAAAGTAGATCATAAAGAAGGTGAGATTTGGCCAGTATTATGTAGAATAGACCCAATACAATTTTACCCAATAAAAGTACAGCCACTTTGTCTAAAATATTTCTCCATTTGCCTGCAGAGAAAGAGTCTTCCTACACACATGAAAACAGTGATTATCGTCTGAACAGTCTGTTCTTGTAAAAGTGGGCCACTCTCTGCCTGGCCCTCCCTTTTCCTTCTTCTCTTGCCATCGTTGCTCCCAACGCTCTGTCTATCACCATCTCTGAAGAGTGGGCGTCACAGTAGAGGAGTGAATCTCGCTTACTTGGGAATGACTGGTGTTCTTCTGCATGCTGGTGAATCCACCAGATCACTGAATCTACTCTATTTTTGATCAGTGTGAGCGTAATGTCCTAAAAGAATAATCATCCTTCACTGCGTAATTATGTTTTATGTATGGGCTGCACCACCTTGATTAAATCTTAATATGATTTATAAGCAATCAAATGAATCTTTCCCAATATACATTCAAGCACATTCTCTAGCAAGCATGGTGGAATGATCAGCAATGAAATGCAATGAATGACTGAATAAATGGGAATTGGGAGCAGAAACAACTGAACAGAAAATGTGGAGTTGTCCAAGTATATTGTTTACTTGGCAAAATGGATACTTAATTTATAGTATGTGATCTGCTTTAAAGAGATAGTTCATCCAAAAATGAAAATGATGTCATCACTTACTCACCCTCATGTTTTTCCAAACCTGTATGGAGTTTCTTTCTTCTGTTGAGCACGAAAGAAGATATTTAAAAAAATGTTGATATCCAGACAGTTGACGGTAGCCATTGACTTCCATAGTATGAAAAATATATAGTATGTGAAATACTGTGTAATTCAATGGGCCCCATCAACTGTCTGGTTACCAAAATTCTTTCAAATATCTTCTATATTTTAAGAAACTCATACCGGTTTAGAACAACATGTTTTGGGTGAACTATCCCTTTAATACTTACATTACATGACTGAAAGGTTAAAGACAACATGAAATCCAAATTGAACATATATACTTTCTTAAAAAGTCTTTTGTCATGTAAAATTTTTCCAGAATATTTGATCAAATGTAATAATTTTCATAACTTGACATAAACAACGCTTTATCAATAATATTAACAAATATCAATTTAACTGAACAAATGATCCAAACAAATAATATCAATAAAATCAAATTAGCCTGATTTATCACTGAATGTGTTGTAAATGCCATTTAATGTTGTCTTTAACATTTAAATGTGCAAATAAGGGCTAAAATGCATGCTTAGTGAAATTTTACTTAAATTAACTGTGTTTCTGCCACCCAAATTCTCTTTAGTATGACATGGATTCTCACCTTGGTGTGGTAGGTGCTGCTCGTTTTGGCCACTGCACATTGACGGTCAACAAGGAAGCAATACCTCCGTCTCTCTTCGGACAGGGCGTTCTTGTAGCTCTCAGAGATGTAGTTATCCAGCTCATTTTGTTTGCTGCTGATGGTCTCGACGTACTGGGGGACAGGGAAGGTGGCATGAAGCAGACAAAAAAAAAAAAAAAAAAAAAAGAGGCAAACACTGCCCAAGTTTGACTCAGACTGATGACTGATTAACGTCATGCTAGGAGAAATTGACATGCACATTCCAAATGACAACCATGTAGGCTTGCTGTTACTCTCATTGCATGATAGCAAATGGGAATGCTAAAGCTCAATGGTCCATGGCACACAGGTGAGGGCTTATTTTGCCAGCCTATTTGGTTTGATCAGAGAACCCAAGTAGCAAAGAAGGTCATGTTCATTATTTAGCATTCAATAAAATAAAATGAATTTTAAAAATGGATAACTAAAATAATCATAACATTAACTCAAGAGTCCTGTATAAAAACATAGAAATTACCCAGGCTGCTGCCTCACACTACAGTCAAAACATCATCTAACAAGGACAAAAACCTTGCAGGAACTGGATGTGATCCAAACGCACACACACAGATGACACCTTTCATAAGGTTCCTCAACCTGTGTAGGCATCGTGATATCACAGTGAGTTATGCTGATTCCTTCCCACCAAGTGTAAATGAAAAAGGCTGGAATCACTGTTTGCAAGTCTATTATTAGTTTTCAGTTAGAAAAGGTCATTGCATCATGTGAAATGTGTCACAGGTTCATAGCGATGAATTGATGTGTACAATATGTTCACCCAGACTCTCAATCTTTGACGTGTCACGAGTTTAGTGACTTGTGCACAACTGAAATGAATAAAGCAATGCCTCATAAGTAATTGGTACATATCCAACCAGCACCAAAACAGCTTTGTAGGTTTAGTTACTCTGATGCACATCAAATGTACATCAGATAGACTTGTACTACTTTAGCATAAAACTCATGTGGGAAAGAAAGTGAGAAGTGAAAGAGTGAAAAAAAAATTAAGAGAAACACACAAAAAAAGCTTGTGTAGTTGTAGTGTCAAATATAAAAGCAGATACTGAGTTGTCCAGCTAGTATACATGTAATCAGCCTGTAGGTAAAACACAAGATGTAAATGTAACAGGATTTCCAGGATTCTCTCAGATCATGAGTGGGAGTTTGGTCACACCGCTGACAGGTAACATGCTCAGCACACAAAAACAGCTGATCGCAGAATATTTCTGCACATAGCATCAACCCAAAGTGTCAGTCACATCACATTATCAAGCTTGAAAGACTTCTTCATTTGACAACTTTATTTAAAGTGAACTGTGATTTGCTCAGCAAAAAATATTGAAAAGACTGAAAATGCTGAGGGCAAAGCATGATGGTTACACTTCTCCTAAAATAGCCTCTGTTCTTTCTAGGCTCTTACCAAAATAGAAACAACATACTTGGCAAAAATTTTTGAAGGCGTTTCCCTCCCCTTTGGAGTTCAGTTCTCCAGTGTAAACACCCTTTAAGAGAAACTCAGAATTCATTTTTTAAGACAAACTAGCATATACTGTCAAAGTTCTGTCACTTTGGTCTGGTTTATTATTAGTTTGGTGACAAAGCCCTGACACTCTCATAGTCTTGTCTTTATCCTTACGCTCTTTCGTCCGATCGTTTGTGTTTGTGTTATTGGCCGTGTGCTTTTATGTTGTCATGTTTTGTGTTTTGTGTGGACACGCAGTCTGTTAGACTAATCTAAATAAAAATTGCTGAAGTGCTTCTCTGCATTTGGGTTCTCTCTTCCTTCACCAAACCTGACATATACACTATACCGTTTAAAAGTTTAAAGCGATTTCTATTCTAAATAAATTTTCTTTTGGACTTGCAAAGGATCCTTAGTAAAAATGTTCCGCTTTTCACAAAAATATTAAGCACCACAACTGTTAACTGATAACAAAATTAAAAAACTGAAAATTCAGCCTTGCAATCACAGAAATAAATTACATTTTAAAATATATTAAAATAAAATCCAGTTGTTTTAAATTGTAATAAAACAATTGTATAAATCTTACCAACTCCAAACCTTTAAGTGGTATGTAAGCTACTAACATAGCTGTATTTGTGGTCAAAGGTAATTTAAGATGATTGAATCTCTATTTTAATTCTATTGAATTTGAACATGTCGTAGATGTAAGTGTACTTGCTGAACCTGAAGGTTTAATCTTGGTGTGCAGCTTGTACATGAACGGTACATGTAAATGTACTCTTCATGACTCAGACATTCAAAGAACATTTAATAGGAGCAGAAAAGGGGTCTTGACCATGGGTCATTCAATTCAAAGAATATCCTGCTGTATAGTGCTGTCATTATCCAGAGAGAAAAAGACAGACTGTCATATCTGATCCATTAGCGCATAAACGTATGCAGTCTACATGCAGATATGGGAACTGCAGACGTAGAACCAGTAAGAGTCCGTTGCCATATACAAGTACAAAAATATGTTGTCACCAGGCAAAGCTCAAATGCATCATATTTCTGCATCTTACAGTTACCAAACTGCCCCAGCACTAGTTAGTTTATTCACACAATAGTTTCAGTAGCAATGCTGGCAGTAATTTGCTTTATTTTATTCAGTGGTTAAATAAAATGTATGACAACTGTGTTTTTATATGTCAGCTTTGATAGATGTTTACTGCAATACAGCCTAAGGCAATAGGTTTACTCATGATTTATCTAAACAACTAAACTATGTAAACTATATTTTACCATCAGACACTAAAAGCATAGGAGCATGACAAAACATGGCACTCAACATCTGTATTTACAATCTCCTTTAGTGATTCTAGCAATAGACAGGCAGTGTGCTTAGCATGATGTTAAGTACTACTTGTGAAGTAGCTAAAACGATCATACTCAACCAAGCAACAGTAAACACTCTTTAAATAGCTACCAGGATAAAAAAAACTGCATTCAACAGGTTTACACATTTAATTAGAGTTGGTAAACAGGTACTACTGCACTGTCATGGTGTGTTTGTATGCTGGGCAGTATGTAGCCGTATTGTGGTGGAGTCGGGGTAAATGGGTTCAGAAATCATATTCAGATCAAAATTGCTGCACTATGTGCCTTTAGTTTTATACCCAAGGGGAATACAAATGTACACACATATACACGCGCAAAAATGATGTAATATGGGCCCATATCCTACACTACTGCAGTCTGAAATCATAAGCGACACTCCAGTTGAAATCAATCTGCCTGCCCTCCGTGTGGCCTCATTTTAACACGTGCTGAATATGAATGCAGGATACGATTGCAGTGCGCCATCATTTCTGTGCATTATGATTCCTCACGGAAACAAAAAGAGAGAAATGAGTATATTAAATTAGTCATGGTATTAATATTGGCAGCAGTTCTGTGGGAGAACTGGAACGTTTATCTTTAGTAAGGAAATTTAAATGGAAATTGAATTGTTTTTTAACAACTGTGAAAAATTAAAAACTTCAAATTATAATAACAACAGCTGATTTACAGAATAAATAGAATTTTCCTAGAAAATATTAACAAGTATATTGGTATTTTTGGGGGAAATTCAGATTTTATTAAAAGGTTGGTATTAAAATTCGATTTTGTCTAAATAGATAAAGAATTTGTCATTTTACAAGTGAATTTACGCTTCACAAAAGTTTGAAAATGCATATTGATTTGGGATTACAAAGATTACATTTAAAAACTATTATTATTTTTAAAGATTAACTTTTACCTTTTTTGACAACTAATGTACACTAAATCTAAATGAAAAATAGGGTAATAATAATGCGCAATTAAATATCCAACATCGGCAAAAGAAATTTTATTATAATCTATAAAAAAAAAACTCAAATAACTGATATGGTACCAACTATCAAGTCTTTGTAAGATTGGTGTAGTGTATTTTGCAGTGTTCTGCTCATGGCATCTCTGAAGACAGACTCTCCACAGCAGGGATCATGAACACCACATGTAAAATTCATCCCTGGTTCATAAGAGCTGCTAAGTGGAATGAACACACTCACGCACCTATAAATAACTGACAAAAGCTATTACAGAAAAAAAATTCCCATTCATTGGACATTTAAGAAATCTCATGAGAGAGATGCCACATGTAGGGAACCATGGGAAGGGTTTACACATACAGTGTTTTCTCAGCTTTCAAATCTCAGCTTTCACAAAAAAACAAACAAAAACAAAAAAATCCTGGGGAGCGTCTGGGGCCAGAGACGTTTTAACGTGCAGCTTCAAATATTCTGCTTGGAACTGAATCTATGGAGGCCTCCTAGAGCTTTCATTAGACTCCAGAACAGGAACAGGAAGTTGCCTTCACTGTGTTCACTTAATTCATTTAAACAACCCACTCATCTTCTTCCTTTCTGTGTTTTCTTTTATGCACACCTGTGGAGTGTGTTTAAAATGCAAACAGAGCCCACAGCGTTTTACGCAACAGCGTGTTCCCACGCCACTACGAGGAGCACACCTACAGCTAATGGCATGAACTGACCGCAGGTCCGTTCACAGCATAACACTCCCACTTCCCCCTGACCTCACACCTGGTGACGACGGTAGTGAGAGGCGTACGTTCAAAACAAACAGCGGCCCCGAATATTCAACCCCCGTACAATGAGGCCTCGGTGAACAAAGCACAAGGACACCACACACAATGAAACCCACACAAAACAAGTACAATATTGCATGGAAGGGCTTCAGCCAAACAGAGTGGGATTTTCTTTAGCACCTAAAAAGCCAAAGAGACTGAAACTGGAATGTTTTCTCTGTTTTCACAGCTTCTTGTCTGATTCAGTGCAAAGCAGGAGCATGAAAAGAGCAACAGCATATCATAAAGGAAAAATACACGTTTAAACATTTATAACCCCTATAGATCCATAACTCATGAAATTCTGAAATAGATTCTGAAAAAATGCCTGTGCAAAACTCGCCGCCGACATGGTTATTTTTAATGAATCTTTCGATCCAACTGATTAATTTGCAACGAAACAAAAATATGTTGGACAAAATAGCATGAATTGCCAATGTAAAAATGTGATCATGTGCATGTTAAATTTCTCATATCCTCTCAAACTGTGTATATTCAAACTGTGAAGGGAGAAAAGGGTGGATTTATGGAGATTATTTATAGAAATATAGGGCTTTATAGAATTCCCAAGATATTCAATCCCAGCAGGAAGACTCAGTTGGATATCATGGATTGCATACACATTAAAAACAAATTCAGTGCCTAAATTCTGGAACATTCCAATCTACTGCCAAACTCTGAGCGTAGGGACATACATTTTTAAAGATTGAATTGATTTATGCTTACTCATTTGAAAGAAATAATTCATCCAAAAATAAATTCTCTCATCATTTACTCAACCTCATGGTGTTCCAGACTTTTTTCCCATGCTTCCAAGCTTCAGAAAGAATGAAACGCACCATAAAAGTATCATAAACTTCATACAACTCATTTGTTATATTTCAGGTCTTCTGTCAAGACAGCTTTGGACGAGAAACTACAATTAAAATCGTTTGGGTCTTTGGAACAACATTCTTCAAAACATCTTCATTTGTGTTACACAAAAGAAGGTCATATGGGAATGACATGAGGGTGAATGTAGACAGAATTTTTACTTTTGGCCGTAATTAGTCCACCAAAAAAGTGACTACTTAAAAGTAATTTGAAGAGAAGAGCTGACTCACCTGCATCTCCTTGTCTCCATATTTGGAGGGGTTCTTGCTGCCCTGACTCTTCCTACGCAGTTTCTTCAGTTCAGCCTGGCACTTCTCCAGACTCTCTCCTTTACTTTTGTGTTCCATCTGATATTTCTTCAGAGCTGCCTGCCAGACGAAATAACACAGCTCTCATCACAATCAGCAGCTAAGACAATTCAAATGGACAAGACGAGGAAATGAATGGTCGTATTTCAAATATCTATGTCAAGCATCTATTCCAGAAGGGTGGATAAATGCCAACTAGAATGGAATAAGATGTGGCAGTATTCTTGATAACTTTATTCTCAGGGACATCCTGAAGTTAAAAGGTTAAAATAAATGTTTAGCGTGCACATCGTGAGTCAATTGTTTCTTAACAATGCTTAACTGAACTGAATCCAGAATCGAAAAGTCCTGAAGGTCGTCATGTGTTCTTTACTAATGGTAACTTGGCTGAGTCAGCCCAATAAGGTCTTTCATTGTCCTAAAAGTGTCTTCCCAGAGCTCCCTGCTTCATGGATTCATTGTGTTTCAGACCGAGCCTCTTTGTTTCCCCTAGTCTTCACTGCCAAAGCCTTCTGCTTCATTTGACTGAGCAGTTTTATTTTGCATCCTTACTATGTGTGGAACAAAAAAGCATGGGAGCATAGTTAATTATGTTTGTCATTGCTGGAAATGAGTGACCGAAAAAAATAGGCCTTTGATTTTTTTGCAAAAAAGCTGAGGGTCAATCTAATGCATTTACAAACAAGCCTGTTAGAGACTCAGTAAGAAGACTTCACAATCTGTGTTGCTGAAAGCCTCGTTCAAATGCTCCGCTGATCTTTCATGCATATAAACAGACTTCTCTCGAATAAAAAAAAAGATTACTTTTCCTAACACAGACGAGAAGACTAGCCTTTTAGAAAATGTTAGTGTCAATGGTGGTAATGCTCTCACTTTCATTACATGCAGTAAACTCAGTTATTGCATTTAAATGAGACGATATTTGGGGGTGGATAAAGCCAATTAGGTCAAATGGAGAATAAATCAAGTTATATTATTGGAAGAGACTCTACATGTTTTAAAACAATTAAATGAAGAAACAAGACAGAGAGATAGCCCTTAACTTTACTGAGTTAAGGGCTATCTGATATTGTTCCTGCTGCTTTTGTGATTTTTCTTTCTCTTTTTTATGTAAAGTGTCTTTGAGTACTCAGAGAAATGCTTTCAAATAAAATGTATTATTTATTATTATTATTATAAGTAAAAGAGAATCATGAGAGAAATACATTTTTGTGAGTGAAATCCAGTCATTGCGATCAGGATTTTCATGTGAGGGTGAAAGTTAAACAGAAAGATTTCACAACTGGTTCAAGTTGCTCATGTGGATTCACCAAATGGACCAACAGAAAGCTGAAAGTGACTTCAGCGTAAGCGGTGCTTTATGCATCGCTACACTATTGACAATAGACTATGAAACTTTTTTGCAGATAAAATTTCAGCATCATTTTACAAATGTGACCGTAGTAAATGTTTGTGTGTGCTTATATACTTACATTTAAGTAGCGAACATCCAATTCCACTTTTTTCTCCAGTTCTGTGAGTAGTTCATTGTGGAATGATTTCAGCTGAAAATTACAGTAGACAAATACAATTTATATTATACACACATACTACAGTACAGACCAGCAATTTTCCTCTGATATGACAAACATTGATTCTGCATTTGATTACACATTTCACACCAAACTCAGTCATTAACGCTAGACCAAGTAGCCTTGCAGAACCAAAACTGATGTCCTATCCATAATACTCTGCCCTGTTATCATTTTCAGAAGGATTTATGGTTTGTTTAACATCTGCAGCTGTGTCACACCGCACAGGAAAGTCTGTGTTCTGTCTAAGTTGGTGTGTTTACACATGTGACCATGGGCTATTGTCTACCATGTATATACGGAAGCGTCTGAGTCAATGTGACATTTTGAGACGCCACTCCCTTCCATTTCCTTATCCTGGGGGCCAATGTGGCCTCTTAGATACAACCTGATTGTCTCAGTCATGTTGCGAGAAAATGTAATGAGAAAATGTGAGCCTATGAGGCAATACGATCTTCATCACATTAATGATACTCACCATGTCCTCTAGCTGCATTTGGATCTGTCTGTGAACCTCCGCCATCTGAAAAAGCACATCCCCTTGAGAGAGAGAGAAGGAGAGAGAGATAGAGAGAAGAAATAGATAAAATTGTCATTATAATACTTTTGCATCTGATATCAGAACATCATGCAGTCAGACAAGGGTGCAGGGAAGAGAAAAAAAGGAGGTAGTTCCTTTTTTGAACAAATTATGAACAAGGTGAGCTGACAGTCAGAGCTGGCGCCAGGGCACATAAATTAGGGGGTGGAGGGTTATATTTCTAAGGGGGGGGGGTCAGCGGCAGGCGAAATCAATTTCGATTGTGTGTTCGCTTTTTGCTTTTACTTTAGTTTTCGAATTTCGGGAGGGAAAGTGTGTGTGTGTGTGTGTGTGTGTGTGGGGGGGGGGCATGGCTCGCAAATGGCACCCCTTGGTGCTGGCCCTGCCGACAGTCAAGCTATAGGTGCAAGAAAGAATCTGACAAACAAAAGACTCAACAACAAAAAAACACCACAAAGTGTTAAACCATATTGTTTCATAAAAAAATAAAAAAATAATGAGAGATCACACTGAAAAAGTATATTCTTCCATGAAGATGCAAGACAAAATAAAGCATTCATGGGAAACAGTAAAAGCATATTGCAAGTGCATGTTTAATAAACATGAGAAACAAATAAGACTGAACAAAAAAATGATAGAAAAGATGTCAAAAAGATCATGTTGTTAGCACAGTTTTCTCATATCAACGGATCATTCTGTGGTACAAAAGAGAGAGAAAAAATACACAAATAAAGAGAGAAGAGGTGAATCATGCAGCCATTTAAGGCGTGTGTGTTGTGCAGTGTCGGGGTACCTACATGCTGCCTCTTCTGATTAGGCAATGCATTGTAAAAAAGGAACAAAAGACCTAGTTTGAGCAGGAACAAATGTACAGAAGACCTTAAGACAGTAAAAAAAAAGAGTGAATGAGTAAAACCTCCCCAATCACCTCAAAATGCATAAATAACACAGGCCAGAGGGCTGCCCTAGTCTCATGGGTACAATATCAAAGCAGTGTTTCCTACACCACTATTTCCTGCTGAATACAGTGGAAAAAATATAGCATTAAGCCACAAGGGCCATCAAAGTATGCAAGTGTTTTTGAAGGCTTTGAAGGCTCAAACTGGCTGGTGGCATCTTTGTAGGTGTGCTTATAAAGCCTCAAATCATATCACTCAATCAAAGCAGCCTTAAAACAAAACGTCCATTCATTACATTAGTAACACACACTTCCACAGGGACAGAAATTATTGTAGAGTACTGCTAAGACATCTTCCTTTCATCCATCCATCCATCCATCCATCCATCCATCTATCTATCTATCAAACTGTTGTCTAACTCTGCATTAACCAGGTTTGAACTGGCTTGATAAAATAATTAAATAACAAAAAACGCACACAGTATGCAACATAGAGGGCAGCATCAGCCGCAGACACTTTGAAAAGACAAGGCATTTACACACAACAGCATCAGCTGTAAAAGCACAATGACAGACGTTCACGTTCATGCACTCGCATGACATATCTCTACCTCTTGAACTGGTAATGGATGCAAGTCTTCATAGGGTTGTATATGTGGAGGCAAATCATCCCTCATCCCATCATTGTTTGTGCTATGAATGGACGTGAATGATAACTCAAATTGTGCTGCCTGTTATTTTCCATATCACTAGATATTAAATACCTTAAATATCAATGCACACATTTATTTATATTTGAAATCCATGCACATCCCTCTGAGCTACTGAGCCACACAGTGTGTTTCATAAAGCGTGACCCTGCCTGTCTTTGAATCCGTCAAGCTGGACCCAGGACAACTGCACCAGCCTGCAGTACATATCTAATCAAGCCTTCCCTTTAAGCCCTGCCTTCTGAGAAATAGAGGGACAGTCCGCTTTATACAGTTGTTTGAGTTCAAGGTCAGCAGACTGCATCCAACGAAACAGAGAGATTAATAAGGGTGGACATGCAAACACATATTACACATACGCTTATCTTGCTGTATCCAAATTCAGTCCATAATTTTTGTTGTGGTAGAATGAAGAAAAAATTTGCATGAAAGGGGAAGCAGGAACAAGAATAGCCATTGTTTTCTAATAGGAACTAACCCATTCTTAATCTAAGTATCACAGATGTTTCCTCAAAAATTCTTTAGGTGAAATAAGGCAATTGTCTAAAAACAGTAAAAGTATAGTGATATAAAAATAAAATGGATAGCATAGCTTAGATAATTTGGCCTGTGAAGTCTGCATTCACATCTGAGCACAATTTGTGACGTGCACATGTGATATTAGATGTTTTAGGATGTTCTAAGGCGTTCTAGGAGAAACAACTGAGATATCATCTGTGATTTTTCTTCCTGTGGGTATACTATATCAGGTTAATATAAAAAGTGTATGAGTAACTGGAGACCCGCTGCTGCTGACCATGCCCTAGCCTCACCCGGTTGTCCCCAGTCTAGATCTCGTCTGTAGGTCGACAAACTCTCATTTCCTGTCTAAGTCAGTACAATGGTCTGACACCACTCCCCGTCCTCATCCTTCACACCCCCGAATCTCTCTGCTGCAATTCAGCCGTGCTCGGCAGGCCTCTAAGCCGCTTACCAGTAATCAGCACGGATCACAACATCTGCAGCTTTGAAAGACTTAAACATATTGTTGTCCGCTCTTAAAGGGCCGAATCAATTAAGGTACAGTCTGAAGAAACACTGGGGCATAGTCAGCACCCTAAAAAAACGAATTACTAAAATAATTTTGGCTCGTTTGACAAAAACATCAATCATCAATACATTATTTAAATAAATCACTGAGGACTTAGTAAGGAATAAATGCAAAAAGATAAAGAGCTTAAAATGAGAATGATTTTTGATTTGCTGTGCACAAGTCAACATGAAACCCATTTTATTTTTGTAAAATGATACTTTTCTATGGACCCAAGCACATGGCATGCGGAGTGGAGGTCAAAATATCATGGCCACGAATTAAGAATTTGTTCCCACAACTTAATTTGTTTCCTTTTTGGCCACATTTTAACTAAAGCGAGGGAACAAATTACAACCTGACCATAATTTAATACAACGTGACCATGATTTAACTAAAACAAGGAAACAAATAATAAAAACATGGACACACATGAATAAGTCATGGGAACAAATTCTTAATTTGTGCCCACTCTTTTTTTTACTTAAACATGTCATGTGTGAGGCTCCATACCTTTCAAAGTAAAACATTCGATATTCGATATTCGGATATTCGGGAAAAAAAAAAACTTGGATTGTGACTTAGAAATGGCCTTTTTATACCATGGTTGGCGAAGCACTACAGAGTCTCACTGGGTCAACCTAACCTTCTTTTTCCTCATCTTTTTCTTCTTTCTTTGTCCATTCTTCTGTTGTCCTGTCTCTCATTAAACTAACTCAATTTTTTCCCTCTCCATCTCTTGGTGTTCTGAAATTATTTTACTCCTTCTGTGACCTTGGTAGAAGTAATAAACACCAATATTGGGTTAATTATACAGCACACAGATGGATGTGATAAACTTTAGTGCCTTTGGAGCAAAGTCTCCTCTGCTAAATTCTCCAATTCACTGGAAGACGCAGAACTTTTATTATTAAAAATTAAATAAACCTAGTGCACATCTCTTTCTTTCCACTAAGCTCATATGGTTATAGGCATATATATCTATAGGCAGAACAAACAAACAAAACAGTCAAACTGATCCATATGCTTCAATATAATTATCCAGCCGTATTTGAATCTGTATAACTCAGAGACCCAAAACGAAATGCGTTGATGCCTCATTGAGCTTGAAACTCCTAAATAATTATTTTGCGGCCATTACTTGGTGGCAGAGGACTGTATACATGACTATTAGAGAGCAGCTGATGAGGTCGTAATGGAGATTGATTACTGCAGCAGAACAGATTTAGGGAGGGGTGTTGTGGATTGGATGTGCTGGCCAGCCAAATTCATTTCATCAAATATCCAAGTAACATTATTATCATTGTCCATGACTATTGAACTTTATTTAGACCTACAGGTGGCTAAATAATGAATAATTTGAAGCAATAGCTTATGAGTATTAATTATAAAACATCTCTATTTCCAAACCTAGTTATTACCTATACCTACATAGATGTCTACCTTCAAAGTAAAATTTTACCTCATAAGCAACTGATTTAGACTAATTCCAGTTGCGCATTAGAATGTTGCTAAGCTAAAAAAAGATTCTCTAATTCTGTAATTCAGAGCACACCCATATTTTGAGTATTCACTTTACAAATCAACACTCATATGCCATTTTACTATTATTATTATTATTATTTTATTTTATTCAAATTTGATATTTTAGAAGGTAAGTACCTATGTAGTTAGCTCACTAGGGTTTGGAAGGCTTACAAGTTACAATAACATAAATGTATAAATGTTCATGAGCAAATTTTTCTCTATAGCATGACTCAATAATTTGTCAACCTGTGAGAGGATGAAATGAATGTTCTCCAATAGCAAGTCACAGCAGTGGATCTATCTCCAAGCGACGACTCTGTTTGCAATGGCATCTGTAGCAGCAATTATCAGCTCTGTGATTCATTCCTCAGAGGTGTTTGAGCCATTTGCCTTTTTTTGTATGTGTGCTTGTTTGTGTGTGGAGGGAGAGATACCCAGAGGGTGAGACAAGGCTTTCAGGGAGGTGAGGAAATACTCAAACCATGTTATAACACGGTATAAAAGTGAAACTGAAATTTAAAAGGTGAAAGTGAGTAAGGCAACCCATACTTGGAATTTGTCTTCTGGATTTAACCCATCTAAGTTAGTGCACACACATTAGGAGTAGTGAACACACACACACTGGAAACCGTGAATACACACACAGTGGGCAGCCATTTTTGCAGTGGCGCCTGGGAAGCGATTGGGGGTTAAGTGCCTTGCTCAAGGGCACTTCAGTCATTTCCTGCTGGTATTGAGAACCAGACTCTCTACCATTAGGCCACGGCCCACGACTGCCCAGAACTTTGTCTGTGCCAACCTGCTGCTGCGCTCCCAACATCAGAATAGAGTCAATCACATAATAAAGTGCTATTTCCTGTGGTGAGCAGGAATTGAAGGTTTGAGAACTGAGCGAGAGAGAGACAGCTGTATATATCATACAGAAAAATATTTCCATGGTTCTTAAATGTTTCGTTGAATGCACGGGCGTCAGTTTGGTTTGAAATGTGCTGGGGACAGAGACGCATTCGGAAGTGCATTTTCAAAAGTGCTGGGTACAAACTTGTCAAACTGTGCAGCCTCTCTGCTCAACCCGTAAATAAATGCATCGATCCGCAAACTTTGCTTGTGTACTTCAATGGTCTAGTGGCAGATCTTTTGCCAAGCGTGTCAGAGGTTACGGGTTCTAATCCGCCCTCGGTATAGTTTTTTTTCTCTCATCAAAACCGAATATGTCCATCAGTGGTTACAGTGGTCTATATCAAACTGGGACACACGTTTGTGTGCATTTTATTTTGTGATTTCACCGGAATGAATAGACAGTCTCCGCAACATAGACGGTGATAGATTGAAGCGCGTGTCCGAGTGAAGACTGCGCGCGCGCAGCCACAAGAGAACACTGTATCCATGACACTGATAGCAGCGGACACGAGCACTCAGCTTGAGTTCAAAAACAAAACATTTTAGCGCTAGATCTCTTATTTAACAGCGGACTAAATGAATGCTCTGCTAGTTAACTGGAGATGTTTTATTTGTATTAGGTACATCCATGCGTGCCTAAATGTTTCCAAAAGTGGTGGGTACAAAATGACTCTTGACGAAATCTGGTGGGGACACGTACCCACCGTCCCCACCGTCCCCACAGAAATCGACGCCTATGGTTGAATGTTAATTTTATTTTATTTTTTCAGTTTATGGTATTCTACTACATGTTTTATTGTATATTCTGCACTAAACATCTGAACATCTTAACTATTATGTAAACCAAAAAACACACATGACATGCAGTGCTCAACTTAGTTG
The DNA here is from genome assembly GCA_036326025.1 of Chrosomus eos. Taxonomy (NCBI): domain Eukaryota; kingdom Metazoa; phylum Chordata; class Actinopteri; order Cypriniformes; family Leuciscidae; genus Chrosomus; species Chrosomus eos. The sequence continues at coordinate 30,319,896 of CM070830.1, read as the reverse complement.
TGACATTATGAACATTTAACATAGTGAAATAATTGCTATTTTAAAATAACTCTAGGTTAATATATGTTAAAATGTAATTTATTCCTGAGGATTACGCAGTTTTCAGTGTCACATGATCATTCAGAAATCAATCTAATATGCTAATCTGGTGCTCAAGAAAGATTGCTTATTATTGTCAGTGTAGAAAAAGTTCCTGCTTAATATTTTTGTGGAAACCATGATACAATGCTTTCAGGATTCCTTGATGAAAAGAAAGTTCAAAAGTACAGCATTTTTTTCTACTCTTTCATTTTGATCAATTTAATGCATCCTTGCTTAATACAAAGTATTCATTTATTTTATTTTTTTAAACTTACTGACCACAAAGAGTAGTGTAGAAAAAATCTAATCTAAATTTTTAATTTTAACTTTTTGTAGTATATACATAAATCAATAGCTTAAATGTGTTAAAGAAGTGTTTTTATTCCTTCGGCTAAAATTATTATATTACTTTATTCAGTCTGGTCAGAAAAGGCTAATGTTTTTGCAGATGTGTCCAATTTTTCTTCACTCTAAATTAATTTAATGAGTGATTTAGCCTTCCGGCCATTCTACATAGATGAAAAATAACATTCATTTTGGTGTGCCACAGTAGCAAAGAAGCTTCAAATGCTCAATTTTTGGACAGGAAATCTGATCTATGAGGCATATTTTAAAGGATTTATTTAAATAGCTTATCAAAAATGAGACCGGATGTGTTGCTGGAGTATTTCAGTTTGCACCAAGATTTGCCAGCATTAATTATTCAAACACCCCGGAGTTATTTTGTGACTACAGCCAGATAGAGCTGTCGCGATAGTCAATATATCGACTTATCGCACGATATATGGAAATGAGCGCGATAATTTTTTGTGCCGCGATATATTGCAACTGATAATTTGCTTTATTATTAAAAATAATAATTAGATTCATTTTTACATGAAAATGAATGTCACCACCAACATTAAGTTGATCGCGCTGCCTCTGTCATCTTGTCTGCACTCTGTGTCGGAGGCGGGGCTCAGGCAGCGTGTCCACACACACACACACACAACACACACACACACACACACACACAGAGAGAGAGAGAGAGAGAGAGAGAGCGGACACCGTCAGGTGAAGAGAAGGCGTGAACCAACTGCATTTTAAAGTGTTCTGTTTCGTGACATCTACAGCGAGCCAGTTGATTTCAAAGCCGCAATCTTCAGCCCCGGTGTGGGAACATTTTGACTGTAAGCCGAACGAGAGAGGAGAGCTAATTAACGTGAACGAGCCGGTATGTCGACTGTTTTAAAACCGTAGCAACGAAAAGAGGCAAGACAACAAACTTAAAATCGCACCTAAAACATAACCATCCCACCCAGTCGAGTATAAACAAGGCTTTAATCCATGCAAGCGCGCTCTGATCGATCACACACACACACACACACACACACACACACACACACACACACACACACACACACACACACACACACACACACACACACACACACACACACACACACACACACACACACACACACACACACACACACACGTAGTTATAAACTCTTTAGACTGTTAATGATTAGTGCTTTTTTTTTTAATTTGTGGGTAAGAATCATGTAAAAAAAAAATCCCTTATTTTGGGGATGGATTCCGGGAAATCTCCATTATTCTCAATGATCAATGTTGGCAGCTATGATTTATTTACTTGTTTTATTTATTTGGGATATATTTTTTCACATTTCACAATGTCTAAATATTGAATAGAATAAGAATAAAATGTTCTTCGTTCTTTGAAACAGTGTACTTGCATTATTATGCTATTATATTATCATTATGTAATCAGTGGCATAAAATGGTCTGAAAATTACAATAATATCGTTTATCGCAATTAATTTTGGTGCAATATATCGCACATCAAAAAGTAGTTATCGTGACAGCTCTACAGCCAGAGCAAGATGCTTGCAGACGCAATTAATCGTGTTTAGTCAGAGAACACAGTTGCCTTTCTGCAAACATTTGTGCTTGAGCGAGAATATACAGGATTTAGACTAATTATCAACACAAACAGTAGTAATTTGATGGAAAACTCCCAAAGCTTAAACTACAAACGTGAGAAGACAACGACCTACTGCATCTCACATCCATGACGACTGATAGCCCTATTTGGGCAGGAGGAACAGGAAGCTGTTTATTATTCCTCACACTCGTGCAGCATTGAAAAGGCAGACAGGGGAAGCTGTTTTTGGAAACACATGACATCACCAAGGAGGCATTCTGGGACTCTAAATCCACAGCACGGGCTGCATTCACATTACTCTTGCTCTCTCATTCTCTCTCTAGCGGAACTACTCCTGTTAAGGCAAGTGCTTCATCTATTTTTAGCTCACGGCTCCTCTCTCTCCTCAGGCCGGCTGCGTTCCTGCATCAGCGCGTGGGCTGACTGCGGGCGTTGGGTGATGCGATACGCACAAGTGCTGCATTGAAGAATCACTGTGCATCTCTCTTCACAGCGAGAGATCGAGAGTTATTCAGAGTTGAGAATGCGATGAAGAGGAAGATAACTGCACTTAATGAAATCTCACCGTTATCCACTGCCCCCAGAAAGAAGCTCTTGCAATGATATAAAGGAATTTCATAAATTTTGATTACTTCCGCTCATTTAATTTTAAGCCTGACATCATTACATATATTTTGTAAATCAACTAGTGGGTGGGTTGCATGCCTGACTGTAGTTGATTTGTCATTCTTAAAGGAATATTTCTCCCAAAAATAAAAATTCAGGCATCATTTATTCACGTTCCAGTTTTCTTCGAACTGCAAAGAACACTAGCCAACTAATGAGATTCGTGCTTTTAGTCACATTACGCAAAGGCAAGAATATTACAGAATTATCTTTTTTGGGGTAAGTCTCCTTTGAAGAAAATTCTGTATAATTGGGCTGGTTTTAAATTCACCTGACCCTGATTGCATTTTTTACAGTGTAAGACATGTAATGTAAGGCATTCAAAAGAACATTTTGAACATCACAGTGTCTTAAAATCACAACACTCACGGTGGGAGTTAGATGTGATGCAGTGTTGCTTCATTTAAAGACAACTTTACGTAGAGGATAAATATTTTTTAAAAATTACAAAAATATTTATAAAAAATTAAATATGAAAATAAATACAAAATAAATATATGTAATATAAAAATAATATAAATACAAAACATAACACAGGCCTGTTCTACATACATAAATTAGTCAACTGCACTAATCAACTAGGTTGTTGGATGACTAGTCGACATCCATAAGAAATAGTATAACATGGGGGACAACAAGTGCACACACACCTCAGGCAAGTGAACTGTGCAACCCATTATGCTTTAGGTCTTACATTATTAATGTGGCCGCTGTGGTGCACATCCTTTAAAAAACCCTCCAGTCCATCTCAGAGACATGAAGCTGACTGTGGTGGGCAAAAGTGCTTGACTGAGATTGTGTGACTGATTGTAAGGTTTCATGGCCATCACGATGATCTAAGGCCAGTGAAACCTCCCATCTTCAGAGCTGCCTTCTCTCATTGCATACAATTATACTAAAGCCAAAAATAAGTCTGCATTAATTATTAACGCTGGGCTAAGACCTCACTTAAGAGATTTATTTAGGCACGCAGCAATCGGTTGGCTTCACATGGCTGATGCTATGGTTCCCACGTGCTTAAATGCACGCCCTCACCCACGCATATATGTCTGCATGAGTATAAATTCATAACACAGACTCATTCTGCCTGTGGCCAAATTGGATAAAAGTTTCCACTTCATGCCGATGTTCTCTTGTACACTCTTTCAAAGCCTATGACCCTCACTAACATTGACATTCAACATATACTTACAGAACAGACCTGATCTTAACAAAACCTGTCACTCAAAGAGGAACACACACTTCTTTGTCTTCCTCATGGAAATCAATCAAAGAACTCACTCAGACAACAACCAGACAAAGGAACAGGTATGTTTTGTGGTTATGCCATGCATCTGGTATGCTCTGGAATACCATGTGAAGGGAAAGATACTTGACACCTTTTATTAGTGTCAAGAAATGTCACTATTTCTTGAAGAAAGAGACAGAAAATAACAGACACGTACAACAAAAGTGGGAAGCACTGTTGATTACTTAAAAATATATGAACCATATACAGCATTTTTTTTTAAATATGTTTTGGCTTACATAATTTTTAGCTAAAAAAAATGAAAGGACTTGGGATTACAAATAATAATAATAAATATAATTAAATATAAAATATCTGCTGCTACTATAATAATAATAACATTTTAGCAGATATTGGGCCAATATCATGTCAATATACTGTGCAAAAAAAACAATATATTAGCAAATATTAACAAAAAAAACAAACTACTTGTTTGGGACACATCCACTTCTGTATTTTCTGTATTTTCTAAAATCTTTATTAATGTGCACTATTCAACATTAAAATATATTGTGTGCATAATCATAATGCCACACATGCAATGACATTAATGCATAAAACAAACACAGACGTGCTGTAATTTGTCTAGTGAGAAAGTCTCTAGTGAAAAGGCTAAGAGACTTAAATTCTTATTAAACTTTTTGATAGAGATATTTCGGCTTTTTACAATGCTGAGACAGCAGCAGAGAAATAGCTCTCCTGCAGCCCAAAATATAATCTCATAAGGTCTCCAGCTCGGCTGTACCATTTAGATATTGAGAATGTTGTAAATCAGGAAACTAATATCAGGATGAGATGAAGCTGAATTCATTCAAATAATAGCCTTTTAATGATCAAATTAGAGCTGGTATCGTGATCTCCATTGAACATTTATTCAATGAGACACCAGCAGTGAAATGAGAAGGTGAATGCATAGAAAAATGATTCTGAGATAAATAATAGAAGTATAACCAGCCTCTCCCCTCCAGTCCTCTTCGAAGATAAAACGTCTATTTAAATTTGCTGCTGCGACACTGATGTGCTTTTAGCATAATCTTGAAGAATGACAGATAATGCAATAGATTCAACAGCCAATCCTATCAAGAGTCTCACATTCCACTGAAGTCCATCTAATCAGACTCCAACTCTACCCAGAGATGCACTGGACACACAATTGGACAAGGATTGTTTGTTTGAAGTTGAGCACTGAGGTTCAAACCCACACTCTGGTTAATAAATGTTCCCTTGAAGATCAAGAAATCGGAGTCTAACCTGATTTAAATCAAATGATATTCAGACTTAAAGGTCTAAAATGCTCTTTTCAGCAAGATACCAATAGAACAGAACAACACTTCCAGGAAAGGTAAATGCCAAAAGATGTATTTGTATGTACTGGTATTTTGTGCATCCATTGGTTGCTTTAGTGTTTACTGCACAGTTAGTCACTGCTAGCTACAAGGCACAGTCACTTGTAAATAATGAATTGACAGCAACATTGAGGAAAGAAAAACATACTTTTACTGTGACTTCAGATATGTTCTCTGAATGTCATCTCAAAAAGGGTTCACATATTCAATTTTCATCAGGATAATTCATACAAGGCTGAGCAAACAATGATTCATGCTATAATGCACAAAACTTCATAGTGTATTCAAAATTTACATTCATTTTTAATTGATTTAAAAAAAACATATGCAAGACAAAATATTATAGATAATAAAAGGTGTCGTGATGTGCAAAAACTTCTACTAAACTGAATTATTTAAAGAATATGACTTTACCTAGCAAAGATGGGACAGATGCCATCTGAAGTGGCATGCTTAGAAGAAAAAAATTACACAAACTTTTTCATATAGTTTCAGGTACTATAAATGCATTGTTTGTTCTCATGCACAGCCGAATGGCAAAGTTTAAGGTCTTTAAAGGGCAGAGCAGGTAACTAGATTTTCATATTTTACTGCAAAAGAAATGCAAACTTAGACTTTTCGTAAAAAGTTGAGATGCGTCAGAATGGTTTTATAATCTCATCATGACTCCCTAAATCTAAAACCTAATTGTTACAGTTGGATGATTATTCATAAAGAGACAAGGAAATAAAACAACAGTATAGAATGAACATAGTGCAAATCACCAATGAGCAAATTAATGAATCTGCAGAGTGTGTACATTTGTACATGTGTGTTATGTCCAAAGATACAGTCTTAGATATTCTGTACTATGTACTCATACATCCAAAGCCATTCACACTGAAACCATGAGTTATTCTCTTTTGCAATCGCCCTCCCAACCACAGGGGCCACTGCAGCTACAGTCTATAACTCACCAAGATCCTTAGAGCCGTGACTCTCGCTGGCCAGCTCTCCCATCCGCACCAGTGCGTCGAAGTAGCCTTTTGCTGCAAATGTCACACCTGGAAACATGGAAGCATTGGGGACATAAGAATCGGGGTTGTGCGAGCTTGCTGACCCGAAGCTTCCCTCAACCCACAGGTGCAGCATCTATGAAAACAGGAGTGGTGGATGGGAAAGCTTTAAGCTCTTTATGTTCTATGATGTCTCGGCCAGAGAACTGGGGAGGTGGGAGTGGAGCTTGTGATTGGTGAGCAATGAATAGCAAAAGTAGTATTACTTTAAATAAAATAATAATAATAAAAAGTTTGATACCCTCCAAACCTTAACATTCACATCAGATAGCGCATTACTGAGAGCAATCACTCATTCTGTGTGAGGTTCCGCCACAGGGACAGCTGTGCCTCTTCTACGTCACCATGGAAGAGAAGGGCTGGCTCTGAAACAGGCTCTCTCGGAGCCAGAGGATCATGGCAGTTTAGCGAGGCGGGAGAGTGCCAAGAAGCACAAAGTATCTTGGAGCACAGGGAAATTTAGAACCAGAAGGTACTGAGCAAGTGGTTACCGAAGGTTAGCATGTGTAGCAGAGTAGAATAAGCCAAGTTCTGCCTTGACTTCAGTTGATAGATTTCAAGTAAGAATCATACAGACCGACACAGCATATTTAATTTGATGCAAATATAAAAGGCTGAAAGAGATAGAAGTACATGTTGAAGGATCATTTCACATCTAATTTTCATTGCATGTTTTTGAGGGCTTTTTGTCCATTGGAAATGTTTTGTAAAGACTTTCAGTTTTCATTAGAAGAACAAATCAACACCATGGTACATTTAACTATATTGCCTGAAACGTATACTAAAATGCGAACACAGACATTTGTCGCAAAGCACGTTTATTTAGTTTATTGTTGCGTCTCTAAATCCTGCAATCTAGGGATGCACAATGTATCTGTTCCAGTACTGGAAATTGAATTGTGCACTAGGGATGTCATAGTGAAGATCTTTTACAGACTTTTCTCTTTTAACTTTCGTGTAGGGAGCAGCAGTATCTGACCGCACATTTACACTATAAGATATTTGTTAATGACGCTCAGGATCTGTTGAGTACCAAATCCTCCGCTATCCTGTCAATCATCGCTTTCAGTAATTGTAATATCCTTGGTCCAACTAAACTAAATGTGTTTTATTGTATTTGCGGTGTCGCGGTGGGCAAGTAATGTAATCAGTATAAGGCCAAACACCATGTAACACCGGTAACACTGAATACCGCAGCAAGCGTTTTTACATAATTTTTACATTTTAATATGAGCTTTGTCATCATCTTACTTTGGCATTAATCATTAAAACACTAAAAAATTAATAGCACTGTAAAACATTGTAATCTTTAGCAAATCTCAAAATGAATATCCATTTTTTTAATGTTGTCGTGACATCTAAATTCACTTGTAGCATTTAAAACAGAGTTGTCGCATGTAATTGTGTTGTAAGATCTAAGATCTGTTTCTGTTTTAAACAGACCATACTTCTGTTCCTAACAGACTTGTTGACACTCACATCAAATTAAATATGCTGTATGGCCATCCCAATTCAATGCAGAAGGAGTGTTTGGGTGGAGGTGGTTAGGCTACACCAATGGCAGCCCAGTCACATATGAATGTATAGACTTATTTGCTAGTGTCCGCACAAATCCCATGCTCAGGATAAGGTGTGTCCTGGTTGTGAAGGATTAGAGGGGGAAATCTGGGGGCTTTGGTGCTCCAGCGGTTAGGCTGAGTGGTGAGGGGTAAAGAAACGAGAGAGGCAGCAGAAGGAAAGAGGATTACAGAGGTCTGAAAAATAGGACAGAAAGTCTCTCCAACCATCTCTGAGGAAACACTGATCAGCCACAAGAGACAATCCAAAGTTAAAAACCACAGAAAAGCCCAAAATATACCCTGTTATCACGTTGCCTATATGTGATATTCTCCTGCTTAATGCATATAGAAGTCTCCATTGAATACAGTAAGGTCTTTGGTCACTAAGTTATTCTTATTCTAATACATTTTTTAACCTCCTGACTCTTTCAATCCTTTATTTCTAAGAATCCTCCAACACTTCAAAAAAACAGGCAAAGGGGAGATTCTTTAGGCTTAACAGCTGCTTATGCACAATACATCTCAACATGATCATCTACTTTAGGGCATGCAAATGGGCCTCCAAGATCTGCAAACCACTGTTGAACATTTGCACCCAATGTTTCTTTTTTGTACTAAGATATTTCATTGTCTTCAAACAATCTTCGTTTTACTATTGGTTACTTTTATTTGCCAAGCAACCGAAAAACTTGCTAATACCCAGTGGCCACCATTTGTATCATTAGTGGGTACTGTGGAGGGTTTCCACTCTGCTGCCTGAAAGACCTGGCATATTTACAACGCCGGCAAATCCCCATGAGGGATTCTGCGAACCTCCATAGATCTACAAGGATAGGAGCACAAATCTCACTCTAGTTGGGTCTTTTTTTAACTTTATCTCTCAGACTTCACACTCTCGCACACATACACACACTCTCATGGTCTATCCTCCAGAGCGTTGGTCTTTTTCTTGTATTTTCTGCCTCATAAAATATTACATGGACTCTGAAATGATGAGTGAAATTATTGGTTCTCTCCAGTTCTTGGCACAGTGCTATAATCTCTACAGGGATTTGTCCTGAAACTTCTGGCCTGTCCGTGGGCCTAAACTGAACACTGGAACACTGTACACATCATACCCTGAGATCAGATAATGTGGCACCAATATTTACCTGATTATAATGCAAATCCTATGGGTTTAGCATCTGTTTAAAACTGTAAATCTCCCTAACAATATAATCTAACCTGAAGCAATGTTTTAAAAAGGACAAGTAATTTAAAAATGTTTCAAAAATGTTTCTTTCTCTTTCAAAAATGTTTCTAACCAGCCACGATCGCAATGACACCAGATTTTGTCTGCTAGTTGTTGTTGTTTTTTTCCTCTACTGCTAGCACAGCGAAATCTCCCTGGACTGAAATACTACTCTTCATCCATATTAAACATCAAACATGGATGAGGAGACACTGAAGAGACTGAGAATCGGACATTATATTGGATATTGAATAAACTGTAAAAGCATGAAAATGCAAGGTTTGTGTTCTTATTTTTATGCTTAATTGTGCTGTGAGAGCAAGAGAGCGCACAAACGGCGGAAACTGTTGTAATTGGCTGTTTTGTGATCAGGTCACTTGTTTGATTTTCATCTTTAGTATATGGATAGACAAACTGCTTGTCATCTTGTTGCATCGCACCTGGTTAGGGTTTGTCATAAAAAATCTGTTTTTCAAGAGTGATCGAAGTTATAAATGAGACGATGTTAGTAATTATTAATCTCAGAATAAAGCATTGTGAAAGAAGCGATGCAGTAAAGGGCATCTAAGGGGCTGTTTACACCTGGCCACTTCATGCGTTTTCTGTGATCGGATAGCTATCCGATCGTGAAAAGACCAGGTGTAAATGCCCTCCGAAACGCATTCGAGACGGATTTGAATCCGATCACTCAAACCACATCAGGAGGTGGTCTGGGCCGCATTCCAGACGAAACTGGACAAGTCTAAATGCATCTGGTTGTTGAAACCACATATGTAAATTTTACTCCTCCCAAAAATGATAAAAAATAAACGTGTGAGAGCGTGTTATAGGCTATATGTCATGTAATAGTCAGATATGACGACGCTACTGCAACACTATACTGCAGATGAGCAGCTGAGCGTCTATTCATCAAGTCAACGTGCAAACTATCGCAAATCAAAGTGAAAGTAAGTCGCAGACGCTTAACACACAATCATCTTCATTAAAAGTAAAGAAGCGAAATGATCTTACCAGGGCTGTTGCCGCTCTCTCTTAATGCTGTCTTTGATTTTGAAATTAGCCGATGATCAATAAAATGCAGCTCATAACTGTTGCTTTCGGTGACGTGCACTCCATTAAATCTGCATATAGCGCGGGAATTGAAGATCGGATTTATAATCCGTTTCGCAAAAACACATTTATGTGACCAGGTGTAAATGGAATCGTTTTGATAAATCGGATATCTATCCGATCTGAGAAAACGCATGAAGTGGCCAGGTGTAAACAGCCCCTAAGTGTTGCATTGAACACCAAATAACTGTGCTACCTATAGTCGTTTTTGCCATACTTCGTCCTCCTTGCAGTGACATATTCTTGTCCTGAATATACATCCTTCCTGTTCCCTTTTCGGTTCCTTTGCGGGACTGTGTCTGCTCCCAGAGCTCTCTCTGGCCTATTTACGCCTGTTCTCTGTTCCATTTTACTCTCCCTTCCTTCCATATTTTTTTTGCTCTGAAATGCCTTCGTCCTTGTCCTTGCCCAGTCAACACACACAGAGGTCCGTACATCATCGAGTGTCATGTGTGTGTTACATGTATGTGACAGCACTGGAGATGCTACATGCATGAACCAGATGGAAGTTAAGGGGGTTTCAGGGTGCATATGGATTTAAACATGTAACATTCTATGACATCATTAGTACGAAGAAACAGGAAGCCTTCCACCCCACAAACATTAAAATAAATTCTTAACAAACATTCAACAAACATTTAAACAACATTCTACTAGATTTCTATACAATAATTTGATTGGAGTTTTTTATATTAGTCGTGAATGTGTATGCAACCAAGGAGTGTCAAGGAGCGAAGCTCCCCATAAGCATGAATTTCAAGCAATTTCTTCTCATAAATTAAAGCAGACCAATGAAACAAGAGCTTGAATAGCTGGCTCATTGCCTGCAAGAGTGATAATGAACAAGCCGCTGATGTACTCACTGGAGAGGGCCTTCTCATAAGTCTTCCCCATGGCAACAAAGTTCCTCAAGCAAGGGTTGAACTGCTCCATGATGGACTGCAACAGAAATAGCACAGCTTTAGTCAGCACAACAGCAGCAGTTTAACAGGCATACTCACTACTAACAAGAACATCAGTGGGACAAACACAAAAAGTTTAATGGGAGGTCACATCTTTGAGGATCCAGATAATTGACAGGTGAACTTCTAATTCTAAGTCTCCATATTACAATAACATTTCTGTCTGTTGATGCAGTGCATGTGCATATACCAAGAAAGATGGATATAGAGAGAGAAGGAGCCAGCGCTCTCACGCCCCCACTTTTCAGAACACTCTCATTAGTGGGACTTGGAGGGCAGCCAGCTGGGATTTGCCGTTCTTTTGTTGCTGTGAGCACAGAATTGTGGGAATATGTGGAGATCTACCCACAGCCTGACTCACCTAATCCAACATTAAGAGTTGCCCTTTAAAATCTATTCACTTTCTATTGAAACTCCTTATTGGCCTCATTCTCTTTTTTAAAAAGAGCTTCGCTGCTCCATTCAAAGTAAAATCTCTCAACTTGACGATTTTTTACTGAGCATGTTTGCCCCAATGTCCCATTGTTCCTGATTTTAAAGTAACACCAAGTAGCTTTTCCTCTTCGGTCGCCCTACTGGTTGGAAACTAAATTGTCCATTGCCGCTGTCGTAATATAATTAGCCTACCGTCGCACGCACGCTCGCTGTTTATCCAGCACCGGCTTTAGAATGAACGATGTCCACTGACAAGGTAGAGTATGTAACATGATTTCATGAAAGGATGATGTATTGCGACATCAGAAACGAAGAAAAACGAAATAATGACTATTGTAGCGCTTGACGTAAAGCAGTCGAATTTTGTAGTTCTTTTTGTGGTCGGGTTCCTACCCGAACCCCGAAGTTACATAGTGACAGTAAAAGCGATACAGACCCCGTCAGGCTATGGCAGACGTGCCTTTCACCCTGTTACAACTTGATGAACCACGGATAAGATTTTGGAAACATTATTTTAAGGTAAACAATGTTACATAGTGTTGCTTTAAAGGCTTTATCACAGCTTTCAAAAATAGTAGAGCGACATATAAAGAGACAGAAAATGGGTTCAAAATAGTATACCAGGAGACAGAATCTAGGAAAGCCAAGAAGAGCAGAGGATGTACAAAAAAACAACCAGCAAGAAAGCACTGTACAACGCAAATACTGTGGCAGCTATGGAGAGAGAATGAAGCTATGTGAATGAAAGTCTCTCCACTCTGGGTTTTACAGAATTGGAGTGAAGTTGTTTATTGTGTGATTAATTAAGGTCGACGGTAAACTGATTTCTTGGGAATTTACGAAATCCCTGCCACCCTATGCTCCAGTTACAATGAAAGCAGGTTTCCAAAATGAAAATGAGGACAAAAACAGAATGTGTTTTTTTGCTGCAGAGAAAATTGTGGTCTTGAGGAATGGACTGTCAAAAAAATGTGAAACAAAAAATACCTCAAAAAGCATGCAATTAAAAACATTTATAGCGAAATAGGCTAGTAAAAGGACAAATATCTAACTACGCTAGTTAATCAGATGCTTTGGCTCTTTAGATATCAGGCATTGGCAAATCTCAACAGAATTGAACATTAACCATTTTTCAATATTTGTCTGTAAATTTATTGTGTAAATATTAGGGATGCTCATATGTACCGTTTAACCGTTAACCAAAAGTAAAAAAATTCATTCCTTATCCTTGCCCACAGAACATCTTGAAAAAACACACACAGAGGTCCGTACATCATCGAGTGTCATGTGTGTGTTACATGTATGTGACAGCACTGGAGATGCTACATGCATGAACCAGATGGAAGTTTTGGGGGTTTCAGGGTGCATATGGATTTAGACATGTAACATTCGATGACATCATTAGTACGAAGGAACAGGAAAGCCTTCCACCCCACGAACATAAAAATAAATTCTTAACAAACATTCAACAAACTTTTAAACAACATTCTACTATAGTAATCTTCATTATTAAGTCTTTAAAAAGGAAAAAGGAAACACGTACCAAAAAATAAACACTAACAAAAGAGATGAGATCAAATAAAGGCACTGGAGGAAAGCAAGCACAGCTGGCATGTTTTCATCAAGGAAGGAATTAAACAATCATAGTGTGATGGATCTCACTGGCCCACATACCAAAGAGATGAGAGTGCATGATCATATGACTGAGGTGAAATGTGCGACTGGTATTCATGCAAGGACCAGGGTGAAGCATTTGCATGTCAAGTTTTGGTAAAACATAATCGTGAAGTGTATAATTTAATTTCTGCACTTTTTAAAAGCCATTTATGATCAGTAATATATGTCCAGAATGCATTGCAAAAATATCCAGAATGCATTGCAAACCTTAAAATTTATAAGTGGACCAAGCCAATAAATTTAACCAAACTGCTTTTCCTCTCCTCAACATTGCCCACAAAGCTCCATCCTAAAGAAATCAGTATTATACATGAACCAGTGCCAAGCTGATGTCCACCCAACATTTAATCATTAAAAGCATTAAAAACACACTGCTGGGAAAACTTTCTTTCCTTGATTAGTCCCACAGCAATCAATCTAGGTTTAACAAGCATGAACGAGAGCAACCAAACCCCCGATAAGTGTGTCTCTGCCAGACACTAAACACAGATTACCACGTGATTTTCCCAGCACTTCATTACAGACATGTTCATTAAGATGTAATTAATAGTCTTAACTAATGAGCAAGATTTTATATTGATGCATATTCAATCAGCTGAACTGCCAGTTCAAAAACTGCTGAGGGGAATTTTATGCTCCCCCTGAAATGAAGGTGTGCATATATTACAGTATAAAGTACAGAACTAGATATGCATGGTTTCGCTAGATAATACAAATGCTCACCGAAGAAGAGAGTGTATAATTTTCCCTTTGTTATAAAATAGTGCAAAGAATCAAATGAAGCCCCGTTTCCACAGTCCATTAACAGATATACAACCACATCAGCAGAAATGTACAGCATTTGTGGCAAAAATGTTCAGTGCATCAATTCTGTTACCACTTTTATTCAACTTTACCCTGAGAATGCCTTGATAAACCAACTAAGGTGCCTTTGAGAATATGAATGAGTCTATCTCAGATTTTCTCTGTGCACATGTACACAGACTGGCTTTGTCATGGTAATATGCTGAGAATGGTTAGTATTTGTTAAACAAGCAAGGTTGTAAATATGCCTTATTTACCACAAACACACCCTTATATCAACAAACCTGTATATAAACCTGCTACAACACAAACTTGTGCTGTGAAACTATTGCTGCAGTCTCAGAAAGCTTGGAGCAGATTGATGAATATAATCAACTCTTTGTGTGTGTGTGTGTGTATGTGTGTGTGTGTGGTGTGTGTGTGTGTGTGTGTGTGTGTGTGTGTGTGTGTGTGTGTGTGTGTGTGTGTGTGTGTGTGTGTGTGTGTGTGTGTGTGTGGTGTGTGTGTGTGTCGGGTGGGTGCACAAGTGCCCGTTTTCATCTTTATGTCGTCAACATACACAGTAAAACAGTTAAAACAGCCTGTGGCCACTGATGTGAGTTGCAGAATTGCAGCCTGGCAAAAGCTTCCTGCTGTTCAGCGTTATGTAATACTCTTGAGTCCTATGGCCTCAGGACAATTGAGTAGGGAAATGGATAATGATGATGTATATTAATCAGTCTGTCTGAATAGGTTTTTGAACCCAAATGTCAGGGGTTTATTTTAAACGACTAACCTTCTGTTCAAAGCATTGCATTACACTGCCCGTTAATTATATTATTCTGTGCTGGAAATATCTTATTAGAATGAGACACAGTTGGCCTCAAAAAGTATTTGTACACTTACGTCACACTGTATAAATGTCACTGCATGACATTTATACATTTTTAAATGTGGCTTAAAACTATTGAGGCCACTATAATTCCAAATTGACAAATTTGCAATTTTATGCCAATATTCTGCAAGTATATAGAGAACTATATGAACTAAACGTGGGCAGGGAAAATTCACTCGCTAAATAACTAAGCTCAAGGTGACCCAGGCCTGCATTTTTCCAACTGGAGACATTTTTCGCTTGTTCAGAAAGACCGCTTGCACCCTGAAACACTGTCATTTACATATTGTACGATTACCTAGTACACAAAACATTTCAGCTTTTTACAAACTCAGACACTTTTTCTAAGAGATGTAAAAACAAAGGCAATTTACGCACCTCCTACTACATCCATGTAATTCTACAGAAACTTAATGTGTGATGTTTGTACATTACATGTGTTTATTTAAACCACATAAACCCTTGTTTATTATGCAAAATGATTCTATCTATCTATCTATCTATCTATCTATCTATCTATCTATCTATCTATCTATCTATCTATCTATCTATATCATATACTTACAAATGTTGTTCTGTGTTAAGATATTTAAATTCAGAAATAAATTATAATTCACTGTATGTATTTTTTAAAAGCATCTTAATGACTTTATTGTAACTAAAATCATATTTCTTTTCTCTTTTTTTTTACCTTATAATTCTTAATCATAGTGTCACAAATCGATTACAATCAGCTGTAAGCTCACATTCAGCCGATTCTCCATCCAGTCAACAATAGATGTAAAGAACTTAGTCTGGCCCCTACATTTTTTCTTTTTAGATTTCTTTCGAATGCATGTCACAATACTGAATAAAAGATCTAGTGTTACTTCCATTTCATCACGACTTTGAAGTATTGGAATTTAATTCCTAAAAACTATCAGACTCTCTACAGTGGCTCCGCACACACAATCCTAGCTTCAAGACAACACTGACACCAGATCAGTTTTACCATTTTATTACACTGCGACACTAACAGCAAGAGTATTCGGCCCTGATATGGGATATCTTCCCTCCAGCTTCCCACATGGACAAAGATCTTTCCGTGTCCACTGCGGATGCTGCATGTCATTTAGTTACAGCTGTCTCACTCCTACAAGCCGTCCTGGTGCTCATCTTACCAATTTCCATTTCAGATGAGCCCCTGTCTGTGTACGTGCGTGGGTGTATGTGTGCCTGTGCGAGTTCACCGTGAACATCAGCACTGCGTGTGCATCCCACTTCAGAGTGAGCTTGGAGAGGGTGAGATAGAGAGAGAATGACTTCCTTGCCCATATATGGTTGTGTCGGAATTCCCCCGCATTACTCTCTGCTACAGTGTATTCCTATTCCCTGCACGTTTGGATCATACCATCTGATCGCAGCAAGAGGGGGAGTTTGTGCAGCTAGAGCTCATTACCTTTGACTGATGGAACACTGTGTCCCCCTTCGTTCCATCACCTTAATTCATTCACAGAATCGGCAATGAGAAATTAGTGAATCGCAATTTCAATTTCAGTGCAAGGAGACAATGATGAATACGACTGCGATGCAAGTGCTGGTACATGTGCCTATGCATAATAAATGTATATGATGGGGGCTGTGTGTGGGTGGGTTCAAGCACACGGACAAGGTTTTGTCTTGCTGCTGATGTATCCTCCGGTGAGATCTCAGTTGAAATGTCACTGCAAAGATTCCAGCATTTCCCAATTATCTCCTCCTGTCTCAAACACACACATGCGTCAAATCATTCCTCTTCCATTCACCTTCAATCAATGTCTCTCATTCTATTGTTTTTCCTCCTCTTGCACTCTTTGACTGTTAAAGGCACAATAATCAAATGAAAAATATATATATATTTTGCAATGAGTAAAAGAAAGCATATTTTAGGTTGAGATTTAATAATCAATTTTTTTCAGTATAGTATTTTAAAATGTTCAAAAAAGAAATTGCACTACAATAGGCGTAGAATTTGAAGTAAATATGCTAAATATAATTTCTCTTTTTTATGGGTGAAATATAAGATGAATATTCACAGACATTCCTTGACTATTTACATTCACTCTGTTAGACTGCTACCACTTGCAGTGCAGATTTGCATATTTTTTTTTTTTCGGATAATCAAGACAAATATAGAATATCTTCACTGTAACATACACATTTGTGCATCAAGGAAATTTTAATAGGTTTCTCTCATTCCTTGCCAATTCCATCCTCCATCCTTAAACCACTCTGCCTGGCAGGCATGACAGTAGTATACTATATTTGCCCTGCTGTCTATTCATAACAGGCATGGCAGAAACAGACTCCTCTTTACAATATCCATCATGGCAGCCAAAGGACCCATGTAGTGGAATGAGGAGGACGGAGCCAAAATATTGTCACATAAGCGAATCATCTTTGGGTTTGAGACATAGATATCACAGCCTTGTGATTAAATGTCAAAAGAGACATTCAAACATTTTGAATGTGGCCACAAATGACATTCAAACATTTTGTTCATACAAACTGTATCTAAGGACCAAATATCAATATCATAGACATGGGAGTGGGCTCTTTCAGTAAGAAACAGTTTGCACAGACCCCTGCTAATTTTCTTTAGAACATTTTTAATCTAGTTATGCTAAAATAGTTACTTTGCAGATCTGTCTAAGCAATGTGCACTGTTACGTTCTACGTGGGGTTTGTTTTTGTTTCCACTAGTCTGTGCACGCTGATATACTTCGCACGTGTTGATAGTATGCTCATTATCCTTTTCTGTTTTTAGCTCACTCTCGGCTCGCAGGCTGTTGTGACTGGCCTAGCGGGACGTCGCTCATCGTTGGGGCGGAGCCTGGGAGCCAATCAGAGTTGCCCAGCCGGGTTCAAAAGGATGGCGTTTTCATTCATTCGCTCTCTGTCTCGGAAACGGCCATGAGCTCAAGTAGCGTTGTGAGATTACTACAACTGTGAATTGAGATTCAGACGGTGATTGACTGACTATTAAGTGGAATGAGTTGGGTGCTGTTTGCTCTGTATCTTAGTGTTTATGTTTCAGTTTGAGCGATCGATGTATCAATGTGTATCCCAGTTTGACGCCATAATTCTATTCTCTGGGAAAGAGAACGACAGGTCAGTATGCCGCGGTATACATGCCCGTAGTGTTTACCTGTTAAATACACTAGGTTAGGAGTGAGCGCCACTCTGTGTATGTTTTGTTTTGGTAGATAATTTATTTAGGTGCCGCATGCACTGAAGATTTCGGTTTCCTTTTCACCTTTTCCTTTGGTTAGGTTTAGGTTTAGTATAAGGATTGTTTTGTTTATATTCTGTTTTTTTCTTTGGCGCCACTGTTTGGTTCTCTTTCCTATTATTTGAACATTATTTTTATATTTAAACATTGTAAATAGCGCACCCATGTTTTCTTCCGAACTGGAACTAGTGGCTTCGGCTTTATGACAATAAAAATCCAGTTTGTCTTTTCAAGTTGAGTCTGTCATGGTTCTTTTCCACCGTACTCATCCATCAGCAGTATTAATAAAATAAGTGTTGCGTAACATCTCCTAGACTCTAAAAAGATCGTAACATTTAATGGGGGCTCGTCCGAGATCCTTTAGATTCTTATTATTTCCCGAGTTATATCTACTGCTGGTGTGAGTGGTGGAATGATCATGTTCAGTACTTTCCTTGTATAGTGTTGATATGCGCAGGGACTAACGGATGGGTTGGTTGATTGTTTGGTCAGTGTTAGTGATTTTGGTAGAATCAAGTATGTCTGATTTTGATTTAGACACCTTTGTGAGAGCACCTACAGTGGAGCAGTTGGATAAATGTAGGAAGGATGATTTGCTGAGTATCGCTGCTCATTTTCAGATTGCTGTTTCGAAGCAGCGGCTAAAAAGAGATTAGGTCTACTGTATCCCAAAGGTTGGTGGAACTAGGTGTTTTAGTGTTGCCTGCTGCAGCTGTTAGCGAAGTTTTCACTGGTGCTGACAGTCACCCTGAGGAGGAGGAGCAGAGCGAGACGGCTGAGATGGAGGGTTCTGAAGTCAAATCCGTCTTGCCGCCCTTCGATCCTTTTTCGCCCAGGTGGTGATGCGCGACTGAAAGTTCGCATAGCGCGACTCCAGATGGAGGCTCGTGAACGGGCAGAGATACGTCGAGCGGATGTGGAGTTTCGACTTGAAGTCCGCAGACTCGAAATCGAGGCGGACACGCAGGTTAAACTCCGTGAACTTGAATTGAATGCAGCTAAATTGACACCTGTTCCAGTTGTGCAACCCTTACCAGCCGCTGATGCTTCGGCAAGGACTGGCTCGGGGGCAACCAACTTTGAGGTCAGTAGACACATTTCTCTTGTGCCGCAGTTTCGTGAGACAGAAGTTGACGCATATTTTAGCGTATTTGAGCGGATTGCTTCCACACTTCAGTGGCCTAAAGAGGTCTGGCCTCTGCTTTTACAGTGCAAGTTAACGGGTAAGGCTCAAGATGTTTGTGCTACGTTGTCCTTAGAGGATAGCGTAAATTATGAGGTAGTAAAAGTGGCAATTTTGCGCGCATACGAGCTGGTGCCAGAAGCGTACAGACAACAGTTTAGGGGTCATAAGAAAAAGGCTGGTCAGAGTTTTGTTGAGTTTGCGAGGGAAAAAGGCACTTTGTTTGACAAATGGTGTGCATCTAGTAAAGTGAATGATTTAAAAGACGTGCGGGAATTAATTCTTTTGGAAGAATTCAAGAATTGTATTCCTGAACGTGTTGTCATTTACTTGAATGAACAAAAAGTGACGTCTTTATCTCAAGCTTCTGTTCTGGCAGATGAGTTTTCGTTGACGCATAAAAATGTGTTTGTTGCTGCGCGACTTGAGAAAACTGCTGTTCAGGTGAGACCGAGTAGTCCGTCTCGACCAAAATCAGTTAATCTAAAATCAAAGGAAGATCGAGAATGTTTTTATTGTCACAAACCTGGTCATTTAATTGCCGAGTGTATTGTACTGAAACGAAAACAGTCAAGTTCTGTACCCAAGAGTGCTGGTTTTGTGAAACGGATTGATTCTAAAAAAATTGAGTGTAACGACAAGCCTGATTCTAGTTACGTACCTTTTCTGATGGAAGGGTTCATTTCCGTTGCGAAAAATTCTGAGGAACGGGTAAAAGTTCAGATGCTCCGTGATACTGGGGCCATGCAGTCCTTTATTAGTGCAGATGTACTGCCGTTCTCGGAGAAGACGTTTTGTGGCAGTCATGTTCTAGTCCAGGGCATAGAGATGGGTCTCGTTCAAGTTCCGTTGCATCAAATTCACTTAGAATCAGAACTATGCACGGGTTTTGTGAAAGTAGCTGTTCGTGAACGTTTACCTGTGAGTGGGGTACAATTTATTTTAGGCAATGATTTAGCCGGTGGGAAAATTATGCCTTTGTTGGAAGTCCTTGACAATCCAGTGATGCTCGAACAGCCTGATGAATTATCACAGTCATATCCAGAAACGTTTTCGACTTGTGTAGTGACGCGGGCTCAAGCTCGTAAAGTAGAGGCTGATGATTTGGCTTCATCTTTTATCGCACCTATTTTTATCAATGATGCTGTATCTGACGACGTCAAAACTGTTGAAAATGTGCATGTGCCAGATACTACTTGTGTAAAACTGCGCGTGACGCGCGAGAGACTTATTGCTGCTCAAAAGCAGGATGAAAGTCTCCAGAAGTATTTTGTTGCTGCTGTTTCCACAAAGAAATCTCGAGAGAGAAAAGCAGTATATTTTGTTGAGAATGACGTATTGATGCGTAAATGGCGTTCGGAGATTGCAGAGGATGCTGAATGGAGTAGTGTGTGTCAGATCGTGATTCCGTCATGTTATCGCCTGCAAGTTTTATCTTTAGCTCATGATCACGACCTGTCAGGACATCTAGGAATAAAGAAAACCTATCACCGAATTTTAAGACACTTCTTTTGGCCTAGATTAAAAACTGATGTTACACAATTTTGTCGCACTTGCCGCACCTGTCAGATCACTGGCAAGCCGAACCAAGTCATTCCGTGTGCTCCACTTGTTCCTATTCCAGCGATCGGAGAACCGTTTGAGCACGTTATTGTTGATTGTGTCGGCCCTTTGCCTAAGGCTAAGACCGGTAATCAGTTTTTATTGACCATAATGTGTACTGCAACTAGATTCCCCGAGGCGATCCCATTGAGAAGGATCACAGCACCTGTCGTAACTAGAGCACTTGTTAAGTTTTTTTCTACATTTGGGTTACCAAAGGTTGTGCAGACAGATCAAGGCACTAATTTTCTTTCGAGAATCTTTTCTCAAGTGTTGTCCAGTTTAAACATTTCCCATCGGGTTGCAAGTGCATATCATGCTGAGAGCCAGGGGGCACTCGAACGTTTCCATCAAACGTTAAAGTCAATGCTCAGAAAGTACTGTATGGAAACAGGAAAAGAGTGGGATGAGGGGGTACCATTACTTTTATTTGCGGTCAGAGAAGCAGTTCAAGAAAGTCTTGGATTCAGTCCTGCCGAATTAGTATTCGGACACACTGTTAGAGGACCTTTGAAAATGCTCAAAGAGAATCTATTGTCTGTTGAGTCTAGCCCGAAAATGAACGTGCTGGATTACGTGAGTAAATTCCGTGAGCGCTTGCATCAAGCTTGTTCTGTGGCCAGAGAGTCACTTGAAGTGGCTCAGGGTAAGATGAAGGGTTTTTATGACCGTAAATCTGTAGAGCGTACTTTTAGTACGGGTGATCAAGTGTTGGTGTTGCTGCCTATGGTAGGGTCCGCCTTATCAGCACAGTTCTCTGGACCATACGAGGTGGTACGTAAACTTAGTAATACTGATTATGTAATCGGAACTCCCGATAGGAAAAGGAAGACCCGTGTGTGTCACGTAAATATGATAAAGACTTTTCACAACAGGGAAGCTGTCCAGAAGGTGTCACTTGTTGAAGAAAGTATTGCTCCTATGTCATCTCCTGTGTCATCTCCTGTGTTCACTTGTGCTGCTGTCGAGATTACAGATGCGGAGGATGGAGTCGTTTTTCGTCACACTCCTCAGCAATGTGCTCGACTTAAGAATTCTGAGGTATTATCTGATCTTACATCTCATGTTTCTCATTTATCTGAACAACAAGGATGTGATATTATGCAGTTGATTGTTGATTTTCCTGCTTTGTTTAACGATGTACCTTCTCGCACTACAGTTCTGGAGCACGACATTAATGTGGGTGATGCTGCCCCAATTAAACAGCATGCGTACCGTGTAAATGCAGCAAAAAGAGAAGTGATGCGGAAAGAGGTTGAGTATTTAGTAGAGCATGGACTTGCTCGGCTCAGTTGTAGTCCCTGGAGCTCTCCATGCTTATTAGTGCCGAAAAGTGATGACACGGCGCGATTTTGTACTGATTATCGAAAAATAAATGCGGTGACGGTGCCTGACTGTTTTCCTTTACCGCGCATGGAAGATTGCGTCGATAATCTCGGTTCAGCCCGATATGTCAGTAAGCTAGACTTGCTGAAGGGCTATTGGCAGGTTCCTCTTACGAGGCGTGCTTCTGACATTTCCGCCTTTGTCACCCCTGATAGTTTTCTCCAATACTCAGTAATGGCTTTCGGCATGCGTAACGCTCCGGCCACTTTTCAGCGTCTTATTAACATCGTGTTGTCTGGAGTACCCAAGTGCAATGCCTACTTAGATGATTTAGTAGTTTACTCAAGCGGTTGGACAGAACACATTTCAACATTGCGAACCGTTTTTGAGCGTTTGGAGAAAGCCTCGTTGACTTTAAACTTAGCCAAATGTGAGTTTGGGCAGGCCACTATTACGTATCTCGGCAAGGAAGTGGGTCAAGGGGAGGTGCGCCCGTTGGAAGCGAAAGTTACGGCTATAGCTGAGTTTCCTGCTCCAACTACTCGACGAGAGCTCCGTCGATTTTTGGGGATGTCTGGCTATTACCGTGGCTTCTGTAAAAACTTTTCGACGATTGCACACCCATTAACTGCGCTTCTTAGTCCATCCCGTACATTCCGATGGTCTGAGGATTGTCAACATGCTTTTAATACGATCAAGGATCTTTTGTGTAATGCACCTGTTTTAGCTGCACCGAGCTACGACACTGCTTTTAAACTTGATGTAGATGCGAGTTCTGTTGGTGCTGGATCTGTATTGATTCAGACGGGTGAGGATGGAATTGATCACCCGGTCTGTTATTTCTCACGTAAGTTCAACAAACACCAGTTGAATTATTCGACAATTGAGAAGGAGGCATTAGCACTTTTAATGTCACTTCAATATTTTGATGTGTACGTCGGATCGAGTAGTATTCCAATCACCGTATTTACCGACCATAACCCTTTAGTTTTTTTATCACGTATGTATAATCAGAATCAGCGTTTGATGCGCTGGTCTCTGATTGTACAGGGTTACAACTTGGTAATTAAGCATAAAAAAGGTGTCGAGAATATAATAGCCGACGCCCTGTCTAGAGCTGCCTATGGTGGCATTTGAGCGAATGCATTTGATCAACTATTTGTTGAGTTACTCCATATAGTTGATTCTTAAGGGGGGAAGTGTTACGTTCTACGTGGGGTTTGTTTTTGTTTCCACTAGTCTGTGCACGCTGATATACTTCGCACGTGTTGATAGTATGCTCATTATCCTTTTCTGTTTTTAGCTCACTCTCGGCTCGCAGGCTGTTGTGACTGGCCTAGCGGGACGTCGCTCATCGTTGGGGCGGAGCCTGGGAGCCAATCAGAGTTGCCCAGCCGGGTTCAAAAGGATGGCGTTTTCATTCATTCGCTCTCTGTCTCGGAAACGGCCATGAGCTCAAGTAGCGTTGTGAGATTACTACAACTGTGAATTGAGATTCAGACGGTGATTGACTGACTATTAAGTGGAATGAGTTGGGTGCTGTTTGCTCTGTATCTTAGTGTTTATGTTTCAGTTTGAGCGATCGATGTATCAATGTGTATCCCAGTTTGACGCCATAATTCTATTCTCTGGGAAAGAGAACGACAGGTCAGTATGCCGCGGTATACATGCCCGTAGTGTTTACCTGTTAAATACACTAGGTTAGGAGTGAGCGCCACTCTGTGTATGTTTTGTTTTGGTAGATAATTTTATTTAGGTGCCGCATGCACTGAAGATTTCGGTTTCCTTTTCACCTTTTCCTTTGGTTAGGTTTAGGTTTAGTATAAGGATTGTTTTGTTTATATTCTGTTTTTTTCTTTGGCGCCACTGTTTGGTTCTCTTTCCTATTATTTGAACATTATTTTTATATTTAAACATTGTAAATAGCGCACCCATGTTTTCTTCCGAACTGGAACTAGTGGCTTCGGCTTTATGACAATAAAAATCCAGTTTGTCTTTTCAAGTTGAGTCTGTCATGGTTCTTTTCCACCGTACTCATCCATCAGCAGTATTAATAAAATAAGTGTTGCGTAACATCTCCTAGACTCTAAAAAGATCGTAACATGCACCATTAGATATTATCTATCAATAGATCTGGAGTGGATTTCAACATCAAGCTGCTGAGATACAAACAATTATAAAATAATTCATTAGAGCACACAGATGTCTCTGTTTAGTGCTCCAGGAGTATATCTGTGTGATTTGTTTGAAGTAAAAACATTTTGTGCCTATGAGAACATGATAATCTGATGATGCGCTGCTGGCAAAATAAAATCTTTTCCTCCTCTTTTTCTCATTCACTCTTTCATCATCACTGACATTCAAACAGCTGGCCAGCCTCTCACCTACAAATCACACAGAGACAACAGTGCAGTCTCTCTCTCTCCATCTGGATGCACACATAAAACTGCTTACCTTAGTTTTAACCGCAAGACATATATACTAGATATATTTAGAAGAAAACCAATACAATGAAAACATATTTCCAACACAGGTCACTGTGGTGTTCAGCTTTAGCCAAGAGTCCAGAAAGCTGGACATAAATGAATCATTAAAACATGGCATTATGATGTAAGGCAGTACATTCATAATGTGGCCATCTGTAGATAACAGGTTTTTGCATAAAGTCATAAGCTTTGCCCTTTTCAGAAGCGTTTGTGATCTACTTGTCTTAACTAAGAATCCCATTCCCTTCAGAGGTACAACAGGCACAGACAGTCAAAAAACAGACGCAAACACACAATCCAACAGCTTTCGTCCAACATACTGTTAAGCTACCATCTGTCTTCTATCTGACAGCTTACAGCACAAAAACAAACAAAAAAAATATTTAGGACAGATTTTTAATGACATCTATATTCTTTTAAGGCACTCCAGATGACTTGGAGTAAGATAAGAGGGAAAGTTGAAACTAGGACTTGTTATATAATGCCAAAGGGATGCATACTGTGCCACTCTAATTGCTACGCATATGAAATGGGTAATCAAAACAGAGAGAAAACCCAACTGACCTCACCCAAAACTCATAGCAAGCTCTGCCCTGAAAATACACTTCATTTCATTGATAACCCACACCTAAACACAAAACAAACACATACACACACACACAGATAATGTTGATTTTGGAACGAGGTAGAGATCCATCAAACAAAGGAACTTTAGGTGGATATTTGCACTGTTTCGTTGTGTTTACAAACACGTTTTAAATGTGATTCAAAGGTGATCTTTGACCGTTTTACCAGTTGTACTCTCGCCTATTCAGCACCACTTTCATTAATGCCATGACCCCAAAGGGACAGTGAGTTTAAAGTGTCAAAAGGGTTCAGGGTGTCAAACTCAGGTCCTGGAGGGCCACTGTCCTGCGGAGTTTATCTGAACCAGCTAATCAAGGTCTACAGGATTCCTAGAAACTTCCAGGTAGGTGTTTTGGACAGTTTGACACATGTGGTTTAAATTCTGACAAAAAATATTAGTAAATTGAACAGAATTCTACCAGAATAACTCCTTAACTTCTCATAACTCCTGTTTGGAAGTACAACACACCTCTTAAAAACAAACAACACAAGAGCATAATCCAGCCTGATATCTACATCAAAGAAGTGAGACCCAACATGAGGCCAGTTCAAGCGTGGACATGTGGTCAGGTTGTGGGCAGTGCAGCGTGGTACGAAGAAAACAGCCTCCAACAGATGACAATATCTCTGAGGTGTCCTACTCACCGTGGGCACACACAAAGTTGAACTCACACACAAACCCTACGCTTTGGCAGAGGCACATTCGCACAATCAGACCGTTTGGTCTGCGAGACACTACCCACACACACACACACACACACACACACACACACACCACACACACAGAGACAGAGGCACATGCACGTACTGACACACATAATCCATTGGCCCGTGAGACACTGCCCACACACACTGGCAGATGCAAGCTGAGTCACTCGTAAGTGCAGACGGGTGGATTCGAGCTCCCAGGGTCCTGTGAGATTACTAAGCAGCTGCCTGGCGTACACACAAACATACATCGACATGCTCCCAAAATCACACATGAAGTTGGACAAAAGAAATTGCCATCAGATCCTGTTTTACATGAGACATGTTACATTGAACTCCATTGAACGATTTGCAAATTTCCCAAAAATTGGCAGACTTGTCATTCACCAAGTTCTACACAAGCTTTGTGCCTTCTGTGTTGATTAAACAGATTGATCATATTTTACAAATACTAGTGTAGTACATCTTCATTCAAAACATTTGAGCAAATTTAAATATATTTCATAGATTTCTCTCCCAAAATCAGTGTAGAAAAATGTAACAAAAGTTTAAAACAGGCATTAAAAAGATAGCTATGCAGTCTCATGAATCTACAACAGTGTTTCTCAACTAGATTTGCTTCGGAACCCATTTTACAATGGACATTAAGTAGCAACCCGACACATTAGCAAAATTGTTTATTGTACAAAATTGAATAGGCCCCTTGCAAAATTATAAACATAACATAAGCTGAATGGGACAATTGAAAATGTCCAATATTTAAATGTAAACAAAACACAATGCAGTCAGCACAAACCATGTCTATTCTAGTATTCTAGTTCAAGACAAGGGAACCATTAAAAAGGAGGTTCACTTGGACTAGAATTCTAGAAAAGTTTGTTCATGGTTTTGAAGAATCGAGAATAAAGGACTAACCTGTACATGTTGGCATCTGTCTTATATGCAGTAAATTAACTTGTAGCAAAATATTATGCACCAAAATTATTTTTTTTAGCAATTATTTTTATACCAAAAATGATGTTTGGGTAATTAAATTTGGTTAATTTGGTTAATAGAACTTGATATTCTGTTCAGGATGTCATGTTCTCAGGTGATAAATTAAACAAGTTGTATTAAAGTTCTTTGGCAATGAGCCGACTCTCTATATTTCAGCCAAACAATTCTTACTGTTGCTATTCTATCATCCTTTTCGGTCACGGTGAAGAGCGTCCACACATTGATATGTTTACCTGTGGTACCTTATATTTACCTTATCCACTTTGTGTGCACAGTATAGACACTGACACGGTCAAATGCGTCATCAGGGAAGTACTAGTTAAACATCATAGTTTCAGTCAATGGTTTCAGTCCTTCCAAACTGTTGGCTGAAACGGGAAATTAACTTTTTTTTTTTGCTCTTTCTGCCAAATAGTTTTTAGATATAAGTTGCCAAAATGTCAGTGCATCACTACAAAATACTGTAGAGTTTATGTACCCAACAATAAAAGATACATAATATAATGTTACATTGCATCTTTTTGAATTTAACAAGGTTTTGCCATGCTGTCTGTCATAAAACAGACCTGCGAGCTAATTCTGGATCACGACCCCCCCAGTTGAGAATCACTGAAGTGAAAGATGATGCCTGATGATGTCAAATGGCCAACTACTTTGTTCTTCTATCTGTGAGTGCAGTTTACTGCTCCACTGCATCCGCTGTCTCTTTATTTCTTATAATAGAGAACCCCACTGCGGCCTCACGATACCCATAATTATACAAATCACAGAGACTAAAGAAGCCAAGAGACCCAATGAGAAATGAATATTCTCCCACTTAAAGTCTGAAAGGACAAAACCATCTCAATGCGCAAATCTAAAGGCAACACTGGTCATGAGTTGAGTTCCCACTTCTCACCGCTCATTCACTTAATACAACATATGCTACAGCATATCGAATTAATGATATAATGAGGTTTAAAGTCATTATTCTTGGAAATAATTACTTTCTAAAGTGTCTTTTTGAAGTAGTCAATTTTATAAATTATGACTTCATCCTGCTTAAAATCATCCTATCTATGAGAACATTGGTAATGCATAAGCTTGATGCCTTTAGTTAATCCTGAAACAATCAATCAAGCACAATCCAGCAGAAAAAAAATGTCACAATTTTCATCAAGGGTCATAATAAAAACATTCGAGATGGTTTCACTGTAAATACTCTGAAACTTCTGCCATCGACAAGAAGATAATACTAATGCATGCAAAATAATCCTGAAGGAGGATTACGTGGTCAAGAAACGTCCAGTTATTAAACTAAAGCTTTTCTTTTGGCCGGTTACACAACTTCTCCAAGCTCATGAAAAATGTATCTTCATTAGTAAGACTTACAGTACAAGAGAAATAACTACCTCCTTTAGGACCAGAGATATTACCATGACCTCATTTTGACCAAGTTAGTGCAGCTTTCCTGTTTGTTCACATACTGTTTGCTGCAGGTTGTCATTTCCTCATAAGCACACATGTACAGACTAATCATGTTTTTTCCAAAGCCTGCAATTGAAACTACCATACATATCCAGAGGAAACAAGAATCCTAATAGTAACAAGCCAGCTCTGCAAAAAAAGTCATCTAGGCCTACTATTAGAGATGACTGACATCCAAGAGAGCACTAAAAATGCATTTTGTACACATTGTGTATTACTATATAATATCTAATATGAAAAATGATATAACATGCAGTGTGACATACATAGTAAGTTGATCTAAACCTATTTAAACCTATGTTTGTTTACTCAGCTTTACTCAACTAATATTATCCTATTCTCCTTATTTGTATATAATTACCATACATAAACATTTTATGACCTCATATTATTTATTATTTGGTCATTTCAAAATTAATGTCACACAGCAGGACTAAAAAGAAAGAAAAAAAAGGTGCAAGGTGATTTAAACAGGTGATTTAAACCTTCTTATTGTGAATGCTTTTGTATCCCCATGGACGAAATGTACTCTTATGCCGTGACGCCTTATTTTCATATATCACATTAAAATATTGACATTAAAAAGGTTGCATTTGCTAAATGGTTTCAGGCGAAACTATTCGGCGCACTTTTCCTCTGAACCCAAAAAAAGTTAAAAGTTCAGAAAAATGCCATCCCTGTCCAAGTAATAATAGTGTCCCTTCCTTCTCTAGCCAAAGGATATTAGCTCCACGGGTTGGAATTAACAGCCTAAACATTAAAGTCCCTTAACAGATGTCTGCAGGATTGGACTAACACGCTTCACTGGGTCAGCCTCAGCAGCCACCAAGGTTTAGTTTGGTGAGTCAGGTGGTTTCAAAGAGGTACGCTACAACAGACGTGAGCTCCACCAGGGAAAAGCTGGCAGAGAAAAGAAGTAAATGTACGTTCGTATCGTATGCACCTGCCGTGGGGATCCATGGAAGTGTGTTAGTCGAGCTTTCCTGTTGGGACTCAGATATGCTCCAATACAATCAGCTTCATACCACGTTACAAACCGAGAGCTCATTTAGAGCAAAACAAACCCTAAGTTACAAACAGGGCAAACATTTGCATATTAAGCTTTTCACAAATTCCAAACATGAAAAAACAACAACAACAACACTAGAGGAAAATCCACAAAAGTAAACTCTTGAAACATAATTATGGTCTTCACATACAAGTGATGAAATCAAGGCACCCGAAACTCACTTGTCTCCCAGTGAGATGACAGGTTCAAGTATTTTGCTAAACTGGTTCTACACTGAAACCAGATATGTCTGCCTTTAAGTACATGAGCCTCTGCATCATTTAAAGGAATAGTTCACTAATATGATTTCTGTCATAATCTCAGTCTCACTTTCATTGTAAAATATTCTATGTAAGTGAATAGTGACTGAGGCAGTCAGTCCCTCACGATCTCTATTTGAGTCCCATAAGTGACAGGTTTGGAACAACATGAGGGCGAGTAAATGATGACAGAATGTTCATGTTTGGGTGAACTGTCCCTTTAAGCAAGTTATTAATCAGCAAGTAACTTTAAAAGAGAAAACCTTTGCATTTACAATTTAAATTAAGTTTTCAATATGAATAAATCTAACAGAGAATACATCAAATACAACAAATGCAGTGTAATTACAAATATAAAACTATATAAATATGCCTATACAATAATAACAGTGAAACTCACCTTATAGACATTCTCCGTTATACGGTGCACCTCATCTGTCCGGGACATTTTGGAAGCTTGAGTCAGAACCATAGACGATAATTTAAATTTCTACTGCAGGAAAATGTTTCCGAGAAAACACAGGAGGAGGAGGAGGAGGAGGAGGAAGAGGAGACACTGTATCGTTCAAACAAGAGTGTCAGAGGCTGAGGAGGATGCGGGAGCTTTTATATGGAACTCTCTCACTGATACCCACGCGCAGCCGCCGGAGTGGCGGGAATCCACCGTGCGCGTTCATCCTCGTCACTGGAACTGCGCTTGATATTCCAACGGACTCCGCCTCTCCTCTTCACCTTCTACGCTGCGAATGCGGCTCGACGCGACATAAGAGCTTTCTTTCTTGGTTATAACTGAAGCGTCCACGTTACTACATAAATCGGGCAGTGAAAGAGCTGCAGTCAGATGTGAGACCATTTATTACAACATTACGTCGTCGCGTGCTTGCAAATAGTGTAACGTTAGACAGACTGTGTTATCATAATCGCAGCGTTCATGTTTGGCGCGTCGTTACGCTGTGTGGAGGGGGTGTTAGGAACAGTCTGTCCTTTGGATATAATATGGATACCATATATGTTCAAAATCACCCCCTATACCGTAATTCTCCTATATCCTATTTCATTATAGGCCACTTGAGTGAATGAAAACGATTGCGCCGGAAGGGCTGCCGCTTTTGCTTGTTTAGTTTGCTTGCGGAATAATCATTTGAAACTTAGCAAATTGGCAGCTTCTCCAGTAGCCTAGTAATGAAGATGTACATTGAACTCTGTCATGGAAACTATAATGTAGACCAATGGGCTCTGCACGGCGGTATTTCCGGTGAAGGTCTAAGGATGCTCGATAACTTCCGCCGATCGATCGTATAGAGTCCAATGCAATACCAAGAATTTATATTGAATTTTATACTCCATGGTTATACTAAAGAAACGTTAGTCACAAAAACAGACACCCCTCGTTGTGTTTATGCTTCTTTTTAAAATTTTATAACATAACTATATATAAAATTACATCTAAGCATATGAAAGTTTCGTTTCAAAGACGAGAGGACAGTACATTTTGAAGACTCTGCCATAATACCGTTTTCCCATGCGTTTTCCTCGGTTTTCCTCCGCTTTAATCTCCCCAACCGGAAACGGAAGAGCATCCTTGCGTCAAATGCGGAACTTATGCGTGCATAGCCTATTGAACAATTTAATAATCAATTAAAAAGGAAATTAATTATGCCTGTTTGATATCATATAAACATGGGCTGCATCCAAAATCGCATACTTCTCTACAATATAGAAGGCGAAAAGCAGTATGTGACAAAAGAAGTATGCCCGAATTCACTAATAAAATACTTGGCAAAGAGTAGCCTACCCGGATGCCTTACTTCCGGCGAGATTCTGATACGATGGACAATTTACTATTCCATGTGGCCAGGTGAGGATCTATAAATTGCAGTGAAGCGGCTGGTAGGCTAGGTCACATGATAATGACAACATAGTGAATGCAGTAGCTACGTCCAGATTATATTCATACTACACAAATTCATACTATAAAACGTGAAACATATTCAAAAGTAGGCTAGGCTACCTCAAGAGAGAATGCGATTTCGGACCCGAACGTCAGAGTGCATTGTGGGTATTCTTTAGCCGTTTAGTGTACGTCGGTTATTCACTCGTTGTTGCGGTGCATTGTGGGATTGAATGAGTGCACTCGGGAACTTCCACTATGGTTTTGGACACCACTACAAATGACTGTCCCCTCAAGTAGTGCCTATTTATGGGTATAGGATGCGATTTTAGACACAGACCTACTCTTTAGTGGGGGGATTTTTAATTCATTTTAATCAGCTGAATCTTTGAAACCTCCCAAAAAGACACTGACCCTTTGTCGTGGCGACATGCAAGTGTGTGAAATGAGCAAGTCATTGCATCATTCATTTTTACCGAAAGGTGTGTTCGACTCGAAGCGGCGCTACTATACCGATCAGTATAGGCTGTATGACATCAAAGTACTCGCTCTCATGGTAGCCTAGTTTTGGTCTGCGCAGCCGCAGCGCTACTGGTAATGAATTAAAGATTCATTACCACACAAAAGTTAAAAAAAAATATATCGTTAGAACAATAGGCCTATGTATCGTATTGTGAAAAACGTCACAAATACATGTAATTTGAAATGAGACGATGACGAGACGATGTTAAAATGAAATTTGACATTGTCAATTAGAAAAAAAATCACAGATTTCTTATTATTTTATGAACGAGCTATTAGAGTCAATTAATCATGGATTTTTTTTTCTGTTTTGAGAAACATTTGCTTTAGCCTATATTCCCAGAATCAAGCGTCATGACTACATCACTCATAGTACAACTATCACCCAAGGACTGGAGGAGGATCAGATGAGATGAGTATACTGTAGTGGGCACTGCGCAATTCATGCGTGGGTCTGTGCGTGTGATGTAGGCAGGGATTCCTTTTGTATCTCACAGCAGCTTCTACCCACACCACCAACTCACAGTTTTTCCCTGCTGCACTCTCCCTCTCTCTACTATCTTCTAATAGAGAACTACAACTACACAAACCAATAATAAAACCTCATATTCAGAGGATTTAGGGACCTGTTAAGATAATTTAAGACTTAAAAGTCTTACAAGAATATTTCTATATAAATCAAAATAATTAATATGTCAAAACGCATTTGTTTTATTTATTTAGTGCTTTATTTTTAGTTTTCAAAGCAGCATTACAGTAATAAACAGAAGAAAAAAGTTGAAAAGGTTATCAATTATGTATCAACTTCACTTTCAACTATTAAGCAGCTCTATAGAAGGCAATTGGGTTGTTATTATTCAGCTCAATTCGGTTCAAGTTTTTGTTTTCTCATCCGATAATATTTTTTGAATATTAATTGTGTATAAACCTGGCAATAGACATTAGGATGATTGCTAGATTAAGCCAATATTTTGGGTTATATTAATCCAAATAAAACTGTTGTGTGGCTCTAATACTTTGAATGTTGGGTCATGTAAACATGTTCAAAATATCCACTTTAAATGAACATTTATTCATAAATTAATTTTAAAATAATGTTTAAAAAAATTTAAATAAAATAAAAACATTTTGTAGAGCAAGCGAAAGGTGGTATTTTTCTTTACATTGTTCTTTCTTTAGCCTATAAACTTTTAAACAAGTATTTAACAATTGATTGCAGTATTATGTTATCAATAAGGACATGAATAATAATTAATTGGTTGTTCTTTTGCTGTCAAAAATAACCAGAATAACAGCCAAAAAGTTGCAAAACATCAGCATAATTAAAAAAATACTTTGGTGCGTAAGCTAAAAAAAACATATCAACGTTCAACAAGGAAATGAGCTTGCACGCATAATAGAAAAGTTCTTATACAAAAAAAAATGTTTTGGCCTGTAAATGAAGTTTTGTGTGTGAGTGTGTGTGTAAGAAATTTTCTATGTGTAATCTCCTTTCTGAACATTGTATAGCATGTAGGCCTATTTCTGCCAGTGTTGGGGGAAACGCATAACAAGTTACTTATTCAGATCACTTTTTTCAAGTAAATAGTAATGCATTACTTTTAAATTTACCACAAAATATTTGATTGCCAACTAAACACAGACATTTGAACTGCCGCCTGCAATTCCGACTCATGACCGGGATATTTTAGCGCTGGAACGCTCCATCTTTCAGTTTCAAACGATCTGCAAATCCAACAACGAACAAAAACATTTGTCATCGAAATGCCGAGAACAAACACACACACTTGCACAACTCCGTTGCTGTCTCGGAAAAACTAACTGCATCCACTGTTGTTCTAACGTTGGGTTCATTGGGAAGCTGAACATGGTTTTCTTTCCTTCACAACCAAAAACACACTGTGAAATTGAAGATTTCGTGGTAAAAAAAAAAAGACAGCCCTGCCGATGGATTCCGTCACACGGATGAAGTTGATGATGGGCATTGCTCTTGCTCTTGTTGATGTGTTCTCTCTTCCAGGAGAAGTGTCCATACAAGGAATTCCGTCCTTTATGACATCATACAGCCATACGGCCATACTCGGAAAAACCTCCGAAACGTAGTGTTTTAGCACAGAAATACTCTGTCATACTTCCAACTCATTTTTTTTTAAACTTTGGCCATGTTTAGAATCCAACTCTTTAACAGTGTAAATGAGTCAGAATGCATGAAATAGCAAAAAAAATTGTCTTTAGTTAAACATCACTTTTTTTTTATTGCTGATAAGTGTTTAACTTTCTTCTCCTGCATCATTCTTCAGCAATCCAGAATGGCAGAACAGCTGAAAGCTTTGAGTTGCACGCTCTGAACTTCTTTCAGTCTGAGGCTTATTCATTTCACTTTGTTAAAGGGCCTTTGCATTAGCCAAAATAAGAACATTTGTGTTTTTGTTATTAAATAACAAGCATGCAAGCCCAGCCCAGGTGACGCAAAAGTAACATAACATATTACTTTACATAAAAAGTAACGCATAATTACTTTTTTACTCAATATTGTGACACAAAATAAACTTTTCCCAACACTGTATTATAGTAAAATATGTGCATGCATTCATGAGTATTCCAATAGGATTATACAGTAATTTGGACCTTAATAAAAAAAAAAAAAATTTGCATGTGAACGTGGCCACACACTATAGTGGTAATGGCCCTGATAAACACCTTTGTTCTGATGGAAAAAGCATTACACTTGTAGTTCAAACTTTTGTTGCACACCTTCATGTAATTTTCGAATGAACCCCACACTGTAAAAAATTATTTTCATGATTTGTTATCACAACTTTTTCTATTTTGTCAAATCAACTTAGATAATTAATGTAGTTCAGATAACATAATATTTTGAGTTTCTATTTATTAAACTAATCTCCTTTGTTGTATTAACTCAAAGTTTTAATTTCAATTAACTCAAAATTTTAAGGCAACCAGGTAACTTACTTTTTTAAGTTCATCCAACTTTTTTTTACAGTGCAATACCTTGATTAGTTAGATTGTGTTGATTACAATTGGAGCTAAATTTCAAAGGAATGTAGATCCCGAAGAGCCGGCCTGAGTTCTAGTGTTTCCCTGTTTTAAAGGTCAAGCGAGAGAGTAAACTGCATTCGGTGTGCGACGCTTCTTGATGGCAAAAGTCAAGAAATTAAATCTGATACAATGGACAATTTCCTTTCTTTTGTTTCTGTTTCAGTTGCATACACAGCTCATGAAGGTTCATGGGAAATGTGGATAACATTAGAGATGCTTCTGTCTAGAGGCCACATCGATTGATTTCACATCACAGTGGAAGTCTTATCTACTGGCCCATCAAGACTGAATGTAAAGGGTAAATAAAAAGCAAAACAGAGATCAATACAGACAGCTAAAACCATCTCTTCAGCACAGCTGTGATTAAGGGAAAACTATAAATGTGGAATGAGAAAAGGCCAAATGTTAGATAATTAAGATACAATGAAGTTAGAAGCTGTTTTATATTCAAATATAGAATTTAAAGTAAAGGAATGAGTTAAAATTGTGTAGGAGTCCTATAACTCATTATACATATCAGCTTTTTTTTGTTTCTAGGAAACCAGTTTCTGTCTTTACTGCACATTATTCACACCCCCATATGTTTACTGATCAAAGTCCGTTGTCTGACAGTGTAACTGTATGAAACTGCTTCACAGTGAGCTCTGGTGGAGCCATTCAGACTC
The DNA here is from genome assembly GCA_036326025.1 of Chrosomus eos. NCBI lineage: Eukaryota > Metazoa > Chordata > Actinopteri > Cypriniformes > Leuciscidae > Chrosomus > Chrosomus eos. Next base: position 30,283,772 of record CM070830.1, on the reverse strand, counting down.
GTGGGGCAGCCGCCCACTCCCATAATGCTTTGTGTCAGGCAAGATAAGAGCAACCCAACACAGCCTGGTTCCAGACAATGGACTTCCAACAAAGCAATACAGGTACTTGGTTTTAGGTCAATAGCTTTCAAACAATGGTCTAACTTAAACTTGCACAAGAAAATCTGCACTTTACTGGAACAGAACATGAAACGCATTTGCTGTAAATCTAAATTATTTAGTTAAAAAACAGCTCTTTGATTGCATACTTTATCTTGGCAAATCTGAGCTGAGTTTGAGATTTATTGTCTTTGTATTCTCAGAAGAAAAATCAGGGATGCTCGAGTTTTCAACAAACATCTCAATTTGATATCAATGTTACTATAATAGCTATTATATTGTGTTTATATATAATGCAGACAAACTGTGTACTCTGCTATGCAAACATGTTGGGCTTTAAAAAAAGAGAAGAAATTACATTTATTCAACAAGGTAGCATTGAATTAATTAAAAGCAATAAATTGATTTAAAAATAATTAAAAGAGTAATAGGTGTTGAAAATTCAGCTTTGCCACAAGAATAAATATTATTTTAAAATATATTCAAATAGAAACCAGGTATTTTAAATTGTTAATTTCATATTACTGTTTTTACTGTATTTTTATCAAATAAATGCAGCCTTGGTGAACTTATAAGACTTCTTTTAAAAACATGTGTAAAAAAAATAATAATAATCTAACCATACATTGCCCACATTTCGAAAGGTAGTTTATATGAGAATATAATAAAGACATTGCATTTGTGTACTTTTGTTTCTATAATTAAGTTGTGATATATCTGAGAGCATTTGGGGAAATGCATGATAACTACCTGCAGTAGCACGCCACATTTCTGCCATACTGCCAGCCTTGTAGCAAACATGCCTTGCGTAATACTGCTGCCTAGTGGCTGCTACATATACATGCCTTTTCCTGCAGGCACAACCGTGATGAAAAATTATTACATAAAATCCATTGTTACATATTTACAAAATGAAATGAGGAAGACAGACTTTAAACTAATGTAATTAATGAACAGCGAATTCATAGTACAGTAAAAGAGTGCTAACCTGGGAAAGTTTGAGTTCAAATAAATCAGTGTGTTAGTCATAAACAAAAAGGACAACGTGATTAGTTTTGCTTCTATACATCATGTCCTTGTATCTTATGCATGTATATTTCATAAAAACAAAACGCCGTGTATACAGCATAATGCAATGACTCTGAACAGAAGTGGTTTTGACTTTAAAATTACATTTCTGTTGTAGTATACCTGCATTTTCCCTCAAGGATGCATAATTATCAATCTATAAATCAGTTGTAACTACTTCTTAAGCCAGGCTTGTCATAGTTTAGTTTTTAATGACATCTTACAGCACAGTGAAATTTTTGTAAAAGTTTGGATAATAATGGTAACGCTTCAGGTTTATGTTCTTTATGACAAAACATGGCGTACTAAAGTTTGGGAATCATTTTTAATAGAGATTGTTATAATAAAAGTAATGCATGCATTAAAAAGTGACAAGCTTAGACATGATATGCCTTTGATATATAATTGAAAGATCAGACAAAACTGTAGGGTGATTAGAAAGACCAGGCACTGTTAAGAGTGATCTTCAGAATGATCATCTTACTAAACTAAATGGCGTACAGTATGCTGTGTATATACAATTTAGAAAAATGGCATTGATGTAGGGTCTTCAACATGTATGAGGAGGAGAACTGTTAATCATGTTTTGTTTAGGATGAGCCCTTGGGGTCTCCAGTGGGATGGCTCGAGAGAAGACATGGAGGTACGACAGATGGAGAGATCTTCATTTACACTGCCACCATTTCTCGCTCTGGTTTCTTTTTCGCCCTCTCCTTCTCCCGCACTGAAACATTACAAACATGTTTTCTAAGCATTTGCATACTGCGCATCTTATGCATAGTATTTACTACAGAAAAAGAGAAGAAAACACAGACCTGGCTCTTGCTCTGGAACCTCTGGTAGTTCTTCTTCAGGCACCTCAGGAAGTTCAAGGTCAGCATCTCCCTGAGCACAAACAGGAAATATATAAGGTAAATTAAAAAACAGCAGCTGACACAACATCAGTAACAAGGGTTGTCGGAGTGTGTTCATGTACACACCTGAGTGATGGCCTCCAGCTCTGCTAGCACAGCCTCCTCATCCTCCTGGGTCAGAGATCCCGCCAGCATATCATCAATTTGCTGCACACACACAGACAACCAGGAATGAGGGAAAAAACACTTGTACATTTGTGCACAGTTGATTTAAATAGAAACAAGCTCAAAAGAGACCCAGCTGCCTCTCAGTCTAGATTTGAGGATGTAGCACTGTGTGATGTAGAGTATGACAGATTATTATAGCCTTTTATGGCTGCTCATCTTTAGATTTTTTTTCTGAAAGTTGATGTCAGTCGAAATATTTCTCTGGCATGTGCCCCTCGAAAATGGGGGCTATCCTTTCAATGAATTAATTCAAATAACGATCAGTGAAAGATCATTGTGTTGCACATAACAATCTGAAGAGAAATCTGTTAAAACATACAAATCCAACTGTAGGAGTACAGTGGGAGACTTTTTCCATCCACAAAAGAAACATTTAAATGTAAAAGGCTTTTATGAGAATTGAATAAACATTATTATTAGGTCACAAATTAAATGTACCCAACAAATCAGTTTGGACCCTACTGTATATCTAAATGTATTCCAATAAACTGAATAAAGGGTCTTATGACGTTTACTGTGGCCGGTTAAATAAACTGCTTAGACTAAACTTACAAGTTAGATTTTGAAAAGTAAAATGTACCTTCTGATACTCAATGGCATCATGCGTTTCATCCATGATCTTCTCCACGTCCTCTATGGACAGCATCTGGCATCAGAACAAAAAAATTATAGAAATATGGCTGTACAAGTTAAATTATACAGTACATTGTACTGAACATGACCCAGAATAACATTTATTTTCTCATTACATACCTCGTGCATTTTCTTCAGGCAATCATTGCCAACTTTCAGTCCTTCAAAGACTTTTATCTCTATTTGTGCAAATTCAATATCTTGTACCTGTAAAACAAAAATATATCTTAAAGTGATATGCATGAATAATAGCAGATAAAAAAAAAATAATACAGAAAAGGTGTAACCATGTTAAAACGTGTCATATCTAACATTCTCAAGGTACGATCTGTTTTATTTACCATCCGCTCCAGGTTGCTGATCTGATTTTCAGTTTTGTTCATTAACTGATCCTGGTAGCGTTTCTTCTTGAGGAGTAGGAGTGCTTTCCTGAACAAACAAACACAAAATATTATAAGAAAGATTCAGTTTGTTTTAGAAAACTAGACCTTCTAGTTCTACGAGTAACACGACGAAGTACATGATCACACTCACTCTTTCTTTCCATCTTTCAATAACTGTTTAGCCAGTTGTCGCTCTTTTTCTACACGAAAAGTGATCCTTTTCTGATACTGCTTCAGTTTATCTCTCTGCTGCTTAAGTTGCTGCTCACACACAAATAATAATAAAGAAAAATTAAAAGAAAGCGAAACAGAGACAATATGTACAATAATGATCCTATAGCATAGCTGTTTTCTTTACAACATAAACTGCACTTTAATATATTTGCTTATACTTCTCTCATAAGACTTATTAGCCAGTTAACGCTGTCTAACACACCAGCACAGCTCTGTCCTGCTCGGTCACCCGAGTTGCTTTCTTTTTCCCGAAAAGATTTCCCATATCGATGCCGCATCCCCGCCACTATCTGTCCAGACAGGGGTAGTGTTTCTAAAATTTAGAAAATGGTAATTCCATAAGCCTCGTATGTCTGTAAGTCCATGACAGCAACACTGAATTCTGAGCTGTAAAAGAAAACAGCAACCGGGCCTACCGGAAGTTGTGCACTTCAAAATAAAAGCCACATGGAAATATCTTGTTTAATGAATAATAATAATAATAATAATAATTTTTATTACTTCGAAATGATTACATTAATTAGGTTAGGTTTGCTCAGTAATGCAAATATCCCACATATCTTTACTGTTTATATTTAGTACTGTCGGTGCTAAATAAAAGTATGGGTTAGGGTTAGAGCTTTAGGGACTTTGACTAAGCCTAGCCCAGTGACTACTTCACTGAGCCACACCAACCAAGTTACTGATAATTCTGTAAAAATACTTCTTATATGCTACATTTCTATTTGTCCAAAACATGAAAGTTAAATCTCCTCCATCATAATCTACCACCTCATCGTGACCGGATGTGGACGTGGCATACAGCCTCAGTTCTTCCGGTGCGCGTGAGGAAGGGATTAAACGTCTGTCTCTCTGCTCTTTCCGTGAAAGAACGGTAGCCTTGTCGCGTTTACCGGCGTTTAGAACCGGAACGGCGTCCCGACGAATCGTTCGTTAACCCATCGAGCTGTTTATGAGGTGAGCTGTCAGATGGCGCTAGATATTTGTTATTTTATTTGGTAATTTATTTCCCTGTCACTGCTAGCTTAGCTTAGCACATTCAGCGCGAGCCTCAGCGTCGAGTCATTTATGCGTTTTATCTATATTTTATACATTAAAGTGACAGATTTTACTGTAATTCATACGATATAAGGGTTTATTGAGGTGAGATCCGTGATGGCAGACCAAGTGGGTAGTTTCCTGATTGTGTTTTAATAACCGGCAATGGTAAACATCTCAAATTAGCTTAGCAAGAGGTGAGAGTGGATTTAATGTCTTCATACGCCACATAGTGATTTAAAAAATACAGTTATTTATTAAAGCATAACGTGTGTAATGTAACTTAATGCCCCAGTTAATAGTATGTTAGTTACTTTTAATAGCACATGTGTTGGTGCTGTAATGCACCTGTCTGACTTTTATGTTATGATTAAGTTTCTCAAGTTGTTTGACATTTCTTCTACTTTGAGTCTCTTAATATCATGATATGAATGTGTTTTTTCGCGTAACACGCTTATGTCCCTCTCTTTTTGGTCAAATACACAGACTGACAAGCAATTTTAGAGGCAGCTTGGTTGTGTGATCATCAGTGTTTTTAAGCCTTAGGTCATGAAACCAGTTGCGTGGGTCAAAAGACTTGCGACTCAGTCTCAGACTTGAATTTCCACGTCTGCTGGTTTCCCTTTACGTAATGTTGTCACCCATGTTGTGATCTTGTACACAACTCCGATGAGTATATTCTGGTCATGCAGCAGGCCTGTCATTTGATTTCAGACAGATAGATGGAAAATTAGCGTGTTTATCTGTGGAAGTTCTCACACATGGGATACTGTATACTATTACGGTATCCATTGCCTTGAATTATTCAACATATTATTCAAGGCTGCGTTGTGCTCAAGCTTCTCAGCTGTTGCATGCTATAAACCCGAGGAACAGTATTTTTATAGAAGATGCTTTGAAGTCTAAATTTAAATCTAGATATTTCATAATAGCTGTTGAATCTACTTTCCATATGCATTTTGATTTCATTGTACCATCTGCTATTAAGAAAGCAAGTGTGCTGGCATTAATTGTGACATTTGAGTGGACTACAATCTGCTTGTGTTTCATTGATGTTTGTGAAATTGATATGTGGGAGACACTATTAAACACTTATGTTATCAGCTTTAGGAGTAACTTCAGTTTGTTATGAGTCTCAGATGTTTGGGATGGGTGTGGAAGTATTGTCGTCAGGCATCTGCTGTGTTCTGTGAATGTTAGTAGGGTGTGCTTTCTTCAGAAAATAGGTAGTGTTTTTGTTGTCTATCATCAGTCCTCTTAAATAGTGTTATGCCTATGCAGAGTTTTAAAATGATCAAGGTTTTTCAGCCATAGTTTAAAGTTGACATGAAATCAAAATCTAACCTTTTTACTTTATTAATGCATTTTCTTTCATTTATTTGCTAATTATAATACATGATTTCATTAATCACAACAAAATAACTTCTTTGGTTCTGAATTTATTTTTCTTATTGGGCTCAATTGGCTGGCAATACTTACTAGGCCATGTGGGCTGTTAGTTAATGCTAACTAATATTCAAATATGGCTATGTTAGGCTACTTTTGTAAACCTTTCTAATTCTTGCCAATAGTTAATGTGAAAGTTTCATGCCTGTTAACATTAATTTAATAAAATGAATGGTCACACTTCCAATTCTCACTATTAACTATGACTTTTGTCTCAAACACCTAATTATTGCTTATTAAAGGTGCTCTAAGCGATGTTGGATGACGTCACTTCTTGTTGACTTTTAAAGTATTGTCAAACAAAACGGAGGCTAGCTAGACCCTCCCTCCTCCTCATCTGCATCTGCGCACTAACCCCCCAAACCCAACCCCCAAATCGTTCTTGTTGGTTATTGGCTGGAACAGTTTATGTTTCGTGGCACGGGTCGCTACAGTTTGTTTTTGTTGCTGTTTGTGGAGCCTGGGGTGTCTGCAGAAACCGTCTTTTTACAGTGTGTTCAGGGGACAGGCAGTTAGCGGATAGTCAGGAGATGTTTGCTGTATGTGACAAATAAATGTTTTGGCCTAAAAAACGTGACATCGCTTAGAGCACCTTTAGCCTAATAGTTAATAAGGTAGCCTAGTTGTTAAGTTTAGGTATTGGGTAGGATTAAGGGATGTAGAATATGGTCATGCAGAATAAGGCTTTAATATGTGCTTTATAAGTACTAATAAACAGCTAATATCCTTGTAATAGGCATGCTAATAAGCAACTACAGAGACAATTTATATAAGAGACATGCCACTTCCTCAATCCTCAATAGAACTATATAAACTATATAGGGAAAACCTGTAACGCCAAATATGGCGGTTGTATGCACATGTCCCGCCCCTCCCGCTGGACAGCCAATCGTCTGCTTTAACAGTCAAGCCGGGAAACATTTGAGCCTATCGTCTGGTTCCTCTGACGCATGCGCACAGTTGATGTTTGCGACAGCGGAGAATGCGTTACTGTTTTTGAAAAGGCGGCAGATTTGATATGTACTGTATGTGTGCGTTGTGTAAATATCAGACATCCCAAGTCTCCCGCATATTGATAGCGTCTCCCTGATGCCACAAATTATGTTAAAATCTCCCCGAATCTGCTTCAAAACCGTAGTAGCGACGCGGCAGAGAGAGAGAGAGAGAGAGAGAGAGAGAGAGAGGAAGAGAGAGAGAGAGAGAGAGAGAGAGAGAGAGAGAGAGAGAGAGAGAGAGAGGAGAGAGAGAGAGAGAGAGAGAGAGAGAGAGGAGAGAGAGAGAGAGAGAGAGAGAGAGACCTTGCTTGTTGGTGTTGCGCATGCATAGTAAAAGTATAACCGGTGGGGGAGAAAGGCGTTTTAAACCTTATTTTGGGACAAAGTCGTCCAACTTGTTCAGCGATTTTTTTATTTTATTTTTTTTTTTAATCATATTTTACTGCTGTTTCTATACATGCAGTTTTTATGTCCCGGTGACCAGTGAAATTGCAGTTCTGACTCTCTGCCCATTCATTTAGATAGGAGCCTGGTCTTGTTAGTCAGAAATAGCTGCCCGGAGGCGTTGCCAAGATGGCGGCCAAGTGGCAGGACTTGCCTAAAAGGACTTTGGCAACTAGCTAGTTAATAGTGAGAATTGGACCCTAAACTAAAGTGTTACCAAATTAATGATGGCGAACCATTTTCAGGATGAACTTGACCTTGATCCACTGCAAGCTTTCCTTCACATCTGGCTCTATTCTGATCTGCAACATGATCCAATCAATTCCCCTTTGATTATTTAAATCCTGTTGTAATTTTCTTTTAACCGTTTCATTAAGAAATGTCACATTATGCACATTAAAATGGTTGCTTGCTAATGTTTACTTTAAGGGTCTTGATTTTATTTATTTGATCATAGAATACAATAGATGAGATGTAGGCCTACATTTTCCACTAACAATTCCTCTCGAATACTGAATCATATTTCACTTTAAACAGGGCTAAAATCTATGCTGAAATTGGTTTTGCCATCATGAATGAATCATTTTGATTCTGATGCTTAACATTAAAGTGAAATGCACATGTTATTTGTTTGCTCATCAACTTCCTTGTGTTGCTTGCTTTTAGAAATCCCAAAGTGTTTTTGGCTTTAAAAGTGAAAGAGCTTTTCAGGCAAATTTCTCTTTTTATGTCAACATTTGCTGCACTGGTCTGAGCTTAAATGATTAGTCGGGAGTTTTGCTGTGCCAGCAGTCCAGCAAGCACATGTCTTTAGACCTCTGAAAGCATCAGAGCGACTAACAAGACCTCTTAAGCACTTCTCACAGCAGTACCTCATAAATATAGATTTACTCACTCGCTTTCTCCTTATCCTTTTTCTGCCCTCTCTTCAGAGTTAGGGATGAACTGAGAATGAATGTCAACCAGCAACCTCACATGGCCTCTCCTTATGGGCAGCCTCAGCCTGGGTATCAGGGATACCCTCAGCCTGGCTATGGGGGTGGCCACGTGCCATCGGGATATCCAGCTCAGTACGCACCTTATAACGGGCCGGGTTCCGCCTACCAACAAGGTCCACCACAAGGTAACGGGGTGAAAGTACAATATGATTGACTGATTCAGAAAATGTTTATGACAGGTTATTATCATTTAATAGGGCCTTAAAGGTGCCATGTGTAATAATTGAGGTAAAAATATCCAAAAAATGAGCTACACGCATCAAAAGAATGAGAAGAAATAAGAGCGATGATGTCATTAAAAAAATGAAAAGTTATAGTGTTGCAGAGATATCAACCTAAATTAGCATTAGCATTACTAGCCCCGGCCCGACAGTTGTTGTAATACCAGTTTCGGCCATGGTAGGCGGTATGCGGGTAACATACATAACCACCAGCCAAACTGCAACACACGAATAACTCGCACTGCTTGTATCTCTTTAATCTCTAAAAATCTCCAAATGCTCCACGTGAAACTGCAGTCTTACTATCGTGTCAATTGATTTGATTAATATGCGCGAGGGAGAGAGAGCAGGACCGCGCTCGTGTTGTTTGAAGACGTGAGAGTGCGCGCGCGCGCGTGGCCGGGGTACGCTCTCTCTCTCTCTCTCCTCTCTCTCTCTCTCTCTCTCTCTCCTCTCTCTCCTCTCTCTCTCTCTCTCTCTCTCTCTCTTCTCTCTCTCTCCTCTCTCTCTCTCTCTCTCTCTCTCTCTCTCTCTCTCTCTCTCTCTCTCTCTCTCTCTCTCTCTCTCTCTCGTAACACGCCCTGTCAAGCGCAGCGGCAGCAGTCATTCTAGTCTACATCCCTCACCGATCAAAATAGGCTTTGGCGGGACAAAGCGGACTATTTGACGGTTTTAGAAGATTAACAACCTGAAACTAAAAAACAGACTAGAGTAGGCCAACTTTCTGGAGGTATACTGCCCCCATCTGGTATGGAATATGTGGAGTTTGAATTGATTTTTTGACAGATGGCACCTTTAAGGTCAATCTGTTAGATGTATTCTTGTGTATATTCAAGCTGTGCTTGTTTAGAGCACGAAGAAGTGAGTGACAGCCAGATTTATTCCTCCCAGCCTCCCCTTTTTACCTGTCATCTCCTGTTTTCACATTTTATTCCCATTTTTTACTTCTCTCTCTTTCTTGTATTTCAGGATATTCTCCTTATGCAAGCTTTCCCACTAAGACTCTTGCAACAAACTTAGTCTCTGACCTGTCCTCCTCCTCTCCTCTTGACCTAGGTAACTGGTTTAATTCTGCTTAGCAGCCTGTCCTCTTTTCTATTCCTTGCAATTTGTAATTGACTATATTGTGTGGGATGGCTGGGCGCTGCTTCACCTGTGGCAATGGAAACAGCAGGATGCTGTCAAAAGCCTGCTGTGGAAAGACAGTCATTCTGCCTGCCTGATGATATTTACATCACTTTTTTTTTCTAGTCTCAGTACATGTTAGGATTGAACATTAGTATGTTAAGCATCCTTGCATGTTCATTGAGTGAACTTACTTTCCCTTACAAGAATCAAGGGGGTTATTTATCTGCTTTGTATATTTGTAATGCTTGTATGCATAGTAAAAAATTGACACTGATACCAAAACCAAGCAAAAATTCCCTTTACGTCTATACAGAATTAGTTTGCACACATTTGGCTGGTGATGTAATCAACTGCAACATAATACATTTTGGCTTTTGGCCTGCAATCATTTTTTCTCATCCCCTCCTGTTCTGTTTAGGTCCCACATTTTTACATGTTTATTCTTTGCAATAAAAAAATTGTCATGAGAAAGAGAGAGAGAAAGAAAAAATGACTAAAGTGTAAATACAAACAAGTCTATATTATAGGATGCCTTATTTGCTTGTATTAAATGCCTTTTGTTGCTCACAGATAATCATAAAAGTTTGAAATCAAAAATGTGTTAAGCTTGGGACACACCAAGCTGCCATCAAAGAACTAGCAGCAACAAAAGTTGACTGTCTGTGTCTGGGCCAAAAATCTGCACTTGAACACTAAAAGGACAAAGGCGACTCATCTAGCACGTGGGTTCTGTGCCTGCGTGTTAGTACATGCCCGTCTATATCAGCAGGTATCTAGTCTCTTTTTCTTCATTCAAAAAGGGAAACCGAAACTTTCACTGCAGATATACAAACCGTAAACAAAGCAGCGCTTGCTTACAATTTTGGATATCCATCACACTGATCCCTTTCTTTGTTCCAGTCGGCTCGTTTTGAAAATATTAGTTCATATTCGAATGGTCAGATGATTTAAAATAAAACAGCCTTCTATCTGTACCAACTTGACATCTCTGCTCTCTTTGATCACTTTTGCTTTTAGTCACGTGCTCGTTTGCTAAGCTGAACAGCCTATCAGAGTTTTCTCTCTCACCGACGGCCTGACGCAGATGCTGAATCAGCCCAGAAAAACCTGACGGCTTCCGACTAGAGCCAACGGTGCGGAACACACTAGAGTCCTGCGTGTTACTGTTTTCTTCATCACGCTTCCGCCCGCGCCCGCCGAATTTCTGACCATTACCGCCCGCTCCCGCGACGTATGTGTTACACTCCAGCCCGCTCCCGCAATATGTATGTCCACTCCTGCCCGCACCCGCAAAACTCTGAGAATTTATTCCCGCACAATAATAGAGATGCATTGACTTTGTGTCTTGTCCCTTCCCGCGGGAAAAAACACGTATTTGTATTGCTGTTATTAAAGAGATTCATGAGGTTGTTTGTTTCGTTTTCCTGGCCTGCATGTATTCTTCTGAGGCACTGATCAGGAAGATGAATAGTAGTATGAATGTCAGGCTTGCCTTGCTTAGGTTTTGTGCTGTAAATACCTCGTTTGAGGTTCTTTTCCACATCATTGACATCTCCATGTCGCTAGGCTACCTCCCAATCCCGCAGGGTTTTGTTTTGACCACCCATTCCCGCCTGCAGCAAAGTTCAAACCACCCACGAGATTTGCATTGGGTCCCGCGGGACCCGGCGGGACTCAATCCCAATGCAGCCCTCTAGACTAGAACACACCAAAAAAACGACGCTCAAAAACTGCTCAACATTCGTCTAATGGCTGACCGTCGGCTTTGTGTGTCTCGGTCTTAACTCGAACATTGAACTGTTTAAATATTTATTGTCTCTCCTAAAGGTATGAGAGGACCCCCCACTTCAGGGGCACCACCTGTCTCAGGTGCCCAGAACTATTCTCAGTTTGGGCAAGGAGAAACTCAGAATGGACCACCTCCAATGGGTGCTCCACCACAGAGGTCAGTGACCTGTCATATCAGCACATAACCATGTTCCTTCACTCTTTCCCTGTTATCGGGCTTATGTGTTACCTCTTCAGTTTTGTGGTTGACATTAATAAATGGGTTATAAAAAAATTCCCTTTGATGCTTAATTGATGCAAAGTGAATTATTTTCATGGTTTCTCTGCATTATCTTGTCTTACTTTGTTCTTGTATTGCTCGTTCAGGCCTGCAGTGTCTCAACCTTACACTCCAGCTGTGGTGAATCTCTCTGGTCCTCAGCCCCTCTACGACCAGCAGTTTGGAGCTCCACCTGTCAGCATGCAGCAGATGACCAATCAGATGGCCAGCATGCAGGTTGGCTCCACTGCACCATCCCCTGCAGGCCCAGGCTATGGTAAATAACCTTTTTTTTTTTTTTAATGTAACATCATAAAAAGATTTTGATCATTGCTGTGATCAACAATTTGTTATTTTTTTTTCTAGCCCCTCCCTCTGTATCCCAGGCTTCTATCTCCTCTGCCTACACACCTGCAGCTCCTCCCACTTTCTCGCTTACCTCCAATGCTCCCACACAGCCTCCGCCTACTGAAGCTATGGCTCAGGCTCCTAGGTCCTACTACGGAGCTCCACCTCCTGCCCAACAGCCTTTCCCAAATGCTGCCCCGCCTTTCTCCTCCACTGGCCCCACTCAACCCCAAGCCCCACCACCTGTTTCTCAACAATCTTTCTCTCAAGTTCCGCCTGTCTCTCAGCCTCAGTTTTCCACAGCCCTGCCTCCAGGTCCCACCCAGTCATATGGAGGCCCACTTCCTCCAACACAGCCCTCTTTCCCAAGACCTCCACCTCCCACCTCCCAACTCTCCAATTTCCCTGGAGGGCCACCACCCACCTCAACTCCATCTCAGCTCCCAGGAGGCATGCAACCCCAACCACCAGTTTCCCAACCCTCATCTTACCACTCAGGTCCACCTCCAAACACTACTGGGTTTCCACCACAAGTTGGCGCTCCACCAAGGCCTCCCCTTGCTGGAATGCAAGGTCCTCCAATGGCATCACAAGGGCCTCTAATGGCACAGGCTAATCATGTACCCTCTTCACAAACTGGCATGCCACCTAGTCCTATCAATGCTGCCCTGTCAGGGCCACCACCACAGCCAGGAATGCAGGGATATCCTCCTCAGCAAAATGGTGCGCATCATTGTTGCTAACTAAAAACTAAAACTATTTTAAACAAAAACAAATCATGTGACAGTTACATGTCAGTGTATTTAAGGAAGCTATACAGGTTTGGAACAAGTACAAATTTTTATTTTTGGGTGAACTTAATTTTAACAATCCTAATTAATTCACAAGACTTTGATTTTTGTGAATTGATTTGCCTATATTTTTTCCCTACCAGGTGCTTTCGGGCAGGTCAGAGGTCCTCAGCCTGGCTATGCAGGACCGTATTCTGGGCAGCCAAATTATGGAGCGCCACCCGCTGCACCTGCCCCAGCACCAGCCGCCCCGAAGAGGCTTGATCCTGATTCTATTCCAAGCCCGGTATGAACAGCTCAGATCTGACACACCCAAATACCTCAAAATCACTGTCCACCACACCTTGTCCCACATATCTAATGTGTTAATTTCTCATGTGTGTTTTAAACAGGGCTTTAAACAAAATTAGTTCACTCCATGCAGAAAGTTTATTTTAACTTTTCTGGTAATTCATTACTTCTCTAATATTAACGTTCCAAAAATGGTTTTATTAGAAAAACTACTGGTTAATAAAGTTTTCCAGTTTTAGTAGAGTTTTCTTCTCTAAAAAAAAAAAAAGCGCAAAGAAAGTCTTAGTCTGGTATTTGCCATCTAGTCATAGCCAATAGAGCATCATAGACTTTGTACCTCACTCGCGTTGACATAACACCACTGACTACGTTTACATGCAGCCAATTTTCGGGAATAGTTCGGGACAGATAGTGATCGCCTTTGTTTGCGCTTTGATGCTGGTAACGTTACTGACCTCGTTGCAAAAGTCTGCTGTGCTGCATCTCGCCATGTTTACTTCCGGTATACTGCTTGCGGATTTTTGTATGAGCCGAGAAGTTTCTCTACTCAAAAGACCAAGATTCCTTGCGAATAGAACATGCGCAGAACAGAAATCACTATGGGGATATGCTGATACGCATTTACATGACCAAAAATTGGTTTTAGAAAAGGGGTACCCCAGGTATAATATCCTGTTTTTTAAAATCCGGGATATGAGCATATTCGGCATACAATCCAAGCCTACATTTACATTTATTCATTTAGCTGACGCTTTTATCCAAAGCGACTTACAATTGCTACATTTCAGAGGTCGCACGCCTCTGGAGCAACTAGGGGTTAAGTGTCTTGCTCAGGGACACATCGGTTCCGTTTTTGAATCCATTTAGCCGATTTTCTGATATTTAAAAGAATATCAGTAAGCAGTCAGTTTCTGGTCTCATTGACTCCCATAGTATATTTTTTTTCCTACTATGGAAGTCAATGAGACCAGAAACTGTCTGCTTACTGATATTCTTCTAAATATCAGAAAATCGGCTGAATGGATTCGAAAACGGTAAAACTCAACTGTTTAACTCTGGGGGAGTTGTAAAATGAGCCTATTTCCAAAAAAGTGGAGTATCCCTTTAATGATCGGTTAACAAGCAATTGTCGGGACAGGAAAAAACCCCCAAAATGAACATTTCTACACCAGGGGTGTCAAAATCAGCTCCTTGAGGGCCACAGTCCTATAGAATTTAGTTCAAACCAGCTCTAACACACATATCTGTAGTTTTCAAATAAGCCTTAAGGACTGGATTAGCTGGATCAGGTGTGTAAATGATAGCATAGGCTTGCATAGGCTGTACTATTTTAATTCATGATTGGTTGACTGCCAAATTAAAATGTATACGATAAAATAACATTATTAAACAGTTAATGGTAGTTTTAAATAACCGTTTCTGTTCAGAACGATTCAACTTTAATTTCTGTTTTTGTTTGTTACTGTTAATTTAGTTTGTTTCTGATTATGTACACACACATACATACATACACACACACGTGTATATATATATATATTAGGAACATATATATATATATATATATATATATATATATCTCAATCCATAATTTTCAGTACTAATGCACTTGGATACACACTCACTCACATACACAGTCATACCCTCAGTATGTAAAGAATATCTATGTATATAGATGTGTGATGTGGTTGTGTTAAGAAAGGCTTCTGGAGTCTCCTGTGTCTGATGTGCATGCACTATGGTGGCTATAATTAACAACAACAACATCCAGATTCATAGATTTTTTTTAAGGCTTAAATTCTGCACGTGCCTCCTCGCAATAACTGCACACATGTCTCTTATACTGCCTGCTAAACAGTGTGATTAATCATCAGTAATTCTAGGCCTGGAAAAAAAACAGAGGAACAGTAACTGTGGTTACACTTCTGTTTATCTTCTCTGCTCTCTCTCTCTTTTTCTTTTGTTTTGGCTTCTTTCTCTCTATCTCTCTCCTCTCTTATAATTTGCTGACTAAATTGTTAAAATGTAAAGCAAGCCTGTGACATGCCGCCTGTGCAGAAAACAAGACATAGAATAGACCCAGACGCAATCCCCAGTCCAGTAAGTGCCTCGTGTCTCTCTGCTGTTCTGTGTTATACTGTATCCCGATTTCTCTGTTCCTTACACATAGGGATGCCAGTGACTCGATCTAGATTAATATTTTATTCTCTGTTCTTATTATGGAGCTTACATGGTAGCTCTGTCCAACAGACCAACTTCCTTATTGAGATGGACACATGTATAACATGAATACTTAAAGCGATAATTCTCCCAAAAATGAGAGTAGTCAGCATTTACTCAATCTCATATTGTTCCAAAACGATGACTCACTTTCTTCTATGCCTTTTTTTGTTCATACTGTGGAAGTCAATGGAAGCCAAAGTTCCTTTGGTTCCACTTTCTTCAAAATTATTTTGTTTTTCACAGAAGAAAGTAAGTTGTACAGGTTTGTAACAACATGAGAGAGAGAGTAAATAATGACAACATTTTCATCATTATTTTATCCATTTAAATCAATAAATTCTTTCATTGGTACCCACCCAAAACCATTCCTATCAACACTCCCGCATGCTATATTGACCGTGTGTGCATGACTGGCATGTTCTTATTTATGGTTTAATAGGCTGTCTCTAATGTAAACATTATGGCCCATCATTTAAAGGAATATTCTGGGTAAGATGCTACTCAAGCTCTGTCGATGGCATCTATGGGATGATGAGGGCAGTAATAGAGCTGCAGGATGACACAATTTTGTTGGCCAACCCGGAAGTTAACATTATTCTGGATTTCCCTTGGCAAAAATATTTTCCATTGGCTTTTGGATTTTTGCAGAAAATAAGCTAATAATGCAGTTTCTTGCACATTTTTTCCCCCCTCAAGATACTTACCAATAAAAAAACAACTTCCTTACGAGTGGGCTTGATAACCACAGACCTTATTTCAGGCATTTAACCAAGAACAGTTTGACTTTAGGACGATGGAGCCCGAAGTAAAAAGTAAAAAAAAATGCTTGTTTCTGAGTTTTAGAACTCATTCCTGTAGCACTATATGCTCTTGTTTTGGAAGTCTATGGGACTGTTCATAATATTAGACCCCAACAGACTGAGACAGCATGTATTAGGTGCTGTTTATTAAGCTTAACTTATTCAACCCTGAATATTCCTTTAATCTGTTTTAGATTATCAGATGTGGCACTAAAATTTTAAACTTGCTGATCCTGTTTGGATTAGTTATATATGGGCATAAAGAAGTGCATCAGGTGTAAGGTTGGGTTATGTTTGTTCATGAATAAAGGTGTGTCACTCTTCCATAGGCTGATGTTTGTTCTCTCAGATTCAGGTTATCGAGGATGATAAAGCAAACAAGGGAAGTGAACCTTTTACTACAGGGGTCAGAGGTCAAGCCCCACCTCTGGTTACCACCAAATTCCAAGCGAGAGATCAAGGTAAGAATAAAGATTGGATACATTTAGTGTATGTTTGAAATGGAAAACTAGCTTTAAAATACTTACTAAATTCTTTATACTGCATATTTTTTTTTTATCATAAATAAAACAGTATGCTTTATTCCATGATATTACGGGTTTGAATAAATATGCATTATATTCATCTCTTTAAAGGGAATGCGAGTCCACGCTACATCCGTTGTACAGCCTACAACGTTCCCTGCAATGCCGACATGGCGAAACAGTCCCAGGTGCCCCTGGCTGCTGTCATTAAACCCCTGGCCACTCTGCCTCCAGATGAGGTAAAAGGCCACATATGAATTTATTGTATGTTGTTTATTGCCTTGAAAATGATTGCAAAAGGGCCTGTGGGTAATGGCATGTCATTCCTTTTTACTGGCAGTCACCACCATATCTCGTGGATCATGGAGAAAGTGGTCCCATCCGCTGTAATCGCTGTAAGGCCTATATGTGCCCGTACATGCAGTTTATTGAAGGTGGCCGTCGTTTCCAGTGTGGCTTCTGCAGCTGTGTCACCGAGGGTTAGTCGTGCTCCAGGAACACGTTTATCATGTTGAATTCATCCTAATCAACATCTAATGTTTTTGTTTTTGTTCTCCTTTCACTCTCCTAGTGCCTCCCCATTACTTCCAGCATCTGGATCACACAGGGAAGAGGGTGGACTGCTACGATCGACCGGAGCTCTCAATGGGCAGTTACGAGTTTATGGCTACTGTGGACTACTGTAAGGTACAGTATAAGTTCCAATCGTGCCACTACAATATGTGCTGATTTGTGAGAGATTGCTTAATTAAATATTATTTATTGACAGAACAACAAGATTCCTCAACCGCCAGCCTTCATCTTCCTGATTGACGTGTCCTATAATGCTGTGAAGAATGGCATGGTGGGAATCGTATGCCAGGAGCTGAAGACACTGTTGGATTACTTGCCCAGGTGAGAGTTCAAAGTTTGAACCATCAGAAACAACTACACAAATCTGTTGAGAGTGTTTTTGCATGTACAATAGTATCATTTTGACATTGCCTATTTATTGTTCCTGCAGACAGAATCCTGATGTGGAATCAAACATTCGAGTTGGCTTTGTCACCTACAATAAAGTGCTTCATTTCTATAATGTGAAGGCCTCCCTTGCCCAGCCACAGATGATGGTTGTGTCAGATGTGGCTGACATGTTTGTGCCCCTACTGGATGGATTTCTGGTCAATGTCTCGGAGTCCAGGATGGTTATTGAGAGGTAGGCTTCGGTTTTTGTACACTATCATTCAAAATTTGGGGGTTGGTAAGATCAAAATACAGTAAAAACAGTAATAATATGTTATGTATATTACTGCAATTTAAAATGATGATTCTGTGATCCTGCGATTGCAAAGCTGAATTTTATCAGCTATTACTCTGGCTGTCATTCTCTCATGATTCTTTCTTTGTGGAAATCTTTATACAAAAAAAATTCAGGATTCATTGAAGAATAGAAAGTTGAAAAAAATATATTTTGTACAATTATAATTGTCATTACTGTCTTTTTAGATACATTTAATGAAAATGTTTTATTGCCCCCCAGTTTGTTGGATCAGATTCCTGAGATGTTTGCAGACACGCGGGAAACTGAGACTGTGTTTGGGCCTGTTATTCAGGCCGGACTGGAAGCGCTCAAGGTATGTGATCTTATTGCATAAGCACAAGTTCCATAGTCTACAGTGAGTGTACATCATCATATGAATGTTAATGATTCTCGCAACTCATTGTGGTTCAAAATGATGTCAGCCTTGTGGCACCTTTTCGAGACGTTACATGGAGCATTTCCAGGGCTCGCAAAATTCAAAAATCGCTGGTAGCCCTTCGGGCAGGCACTCTTCAGATTTTGGTAGCCCGAAATGGATTTTACTAGCCCCAATAAAAAGACAACTTTTAATGTAGAAAATTGGTTAGGAGTCAAACATCAATCAAAAACTTTTTCAAAACACAATTAATATCAACAATTGGATATAAAATAATCAAATTAGAATAATCAATACAAATATGTATCTGGAACTGAAATTTGTGTGACCAGTGTGGAACATGAATCAGTCTGTGGCTCAGCCTCCAATGAGGGCATAGCTGTCAACATTGAACATTGAAAATAAGGGAGATTTCCTGGAATCCATCCCCAAAATAAGGGATTTTTTTTACACGATTCTTACCCACTAACTTTAAAAATAAAGCACTAATCATTCAAAGTCTAGAGTTTATAACTACATATGTGTGAGAGAGAAAGAGACTGTGTGTGTGTGTGTGTGTGTGTGTGTGTGTGTGTGTGTGTGTGTGTGTGTGTGTGTGTGTGTGTGTGTGTGTGTGTGTGTGTGTGTGTGTGTGTGTGTGTGTGTGTGTGTGTGTGTGTGTGTGTGTGTGTGTGTGTGTGTGTGTGTGTGTGTGTGTGTGTGTGTGTGTGTGTGTGTGTGTGTGTGTGTGTGTGTGTGTGTGTGTTAGAGAGAAAGAGACAGAGACATTAGTCATTTAAAAAAAAATTATCATAGAGAATGTTTAAATACTAATATCAGCTTACGAGGGAAACGGAGGCGGAGTTAGTGGTGCTTCTGCTACTGCTGGACAGGTCTGTCTGTGCACCTTTACCGATCAGAGCACGCGCTGACACGGAGTAAAGCCTTGTTTACAAAAAGCCTTGTTTATATCGCGCGTCCGCACGAGCGCGGCAAAAATGACGCGTTGGGTGCGCAAGACCGGCAAGACCTCATTTCGCTTGGCTATGTGCACAGCTTTTTTTGTAACAGCGCGCGCGGCGCCGCATCCGAGGATGAACGACTTCAAGCCGAAACTGTCCGAGCTTGTAGGCCAACGTCTCAGACAATCAGGCCGTAAAAATACGGGATATTTTACGGGAAAACACTAAAACGGGAAGACAGCGGGAAAAGAGCTAAAATACGTGAGAAACCCGGAAAAACGGAAGGGTTGAATGCTATGAATGAGGGTATGACTAAAAAAGTTAACACTTTAGTTTTGTGTCTATGCTCACTAACTAGTTTCATTAACATGCAGATGGCAGGGTTTTATAATTACTGAGGTCCCGGATCTACATATCCCAAAAAATTGGATAACAATAACTTTAAAAACATGTCATGCAGCTGATTATTTTCCTTATGTCAGTGAAGAAAGTAAATATAGGGTTCAACTGATAGGTTGATTTATGAATAATTTTCTCAGAAGCGTTCATTTACTGAAAGCTAAAGCCTAACTAAGTTTATTAAATTCATTCACAATATATACACATTCATTATTAATCTTGTGCCCAACATGATGCAAACGGCTTTGTTAATGTTTCTTGTCACCTCACATTGACAGTAAACTAATTATTACATTACATGAATCACGTTACATAAGCCCATTTTCAGTATAGGAATTCCTATTAGTTTGCCTGATTATTTTTGTCATTCGTTTAACATTTTTGACCTAAAAAAAACTGTCAAATATGAAATGTTTAGTTTAGCTACTTACATCTTATATCGCACTTGACCATAAACTGAAGCGTCAGTCACTCTGCTAAAATTCGCGCTCAGCGTCTGTGAACATAAAGCCCGCCTACTTTGATTTGATTGGTCATCTCAAATATTCTGACATTGACGAGCAGTGACAGACCAATGAGGCTCAGATGAACACACACACACACACACACACTGTCCTCTGTTTCTGACGTGCTCTCTGCTGCTCGCGCGCCGCTGCGGATTGAAGATGAACGCGCTGAATCTGATTATAACAAGACTGAAGCAAACACGAATTTGTGTAGCTTACACTTAATCACACATTTTTAGTGGGGCGAGGCAGAAGTTTAGGGGAATTTGATTACACTATTTCAGATAGCCCGTCGGGCAGGCCGGTTATGCATTTTGGTAGCCCGACTTGAAAACACAATAGCCCCGGGACGTCGGGCAGGCGATTTTGCGAGCCCTGATTTCGGAAAAGTGTAGTATTCATGGAAGAATTGTGTTTGTTTTTTTGGCTTATATATAGTATTTTGTCTACACTGAGTGCATACATTCCATTATAATTACATTTCTATTTTGTCATGTAGGCTGCAGACTGTGCTGGAAAGCTTTTTGTTTTCCACTCGTCTCTTCCCATTGCTGAGGCTCCAGGCAAACTGAAGAACAGGGAGGATAAGAAGCTAGTGGGCACTGATAAAGAGAAGGTACCATGACCATTTCCTCTCAAATCTCTACCGCTCATTACATTCTGTCTGTCTCTGAAATATTCAATCTTGAATCTACAGACAGTGGCAGTTGAAAATGTATTGTCACCACAGTGACAGAACTATGGGAACATTGTAACTAGAGATTGGCGATATATATTACCGTTTGCGATATACCGGTAAAAATTCTCCCCACGATAAGAATTATTCTTCCCGCAATAATAACGATAAAGCCTAATGACATATTTCTGTTTGGGACCCAATCGCTGCTCACACGTGCAGCGAAAACAACTGCCCTGGCAGAAGGCGGACGTGAAGCTGAGGCGGAGTTTATCGCTAAACGAGGAACTACCTCTACAATCTGGAACTGGTACACAGATATATTTTCAGTCGCCGAACACGTACTGAGCGCTTAGTAGTTTCTCTCTCCGACAAGCGATCTGTAAAGTGCACTGTTTCAGTTCATCCCAATGAATGCGCAGTAGGGATGCACCGAATATTCGGCCACCGAAAATTTTCGGCCGAAAATGGCCCAAAAGGGCATTTTCGGTTTTCGGCCGAAAGACTTTTATTACCGAAACAATACGGCCGAAATGTTGTGATGACGTCGGGTTTAATTTATCACCTGAAATCCAAACATTCCGATCGCTACGCTGAATATGAGAGGAACACGGCCCAGAGAGAGAGAGAGCGCGAGAGAGAGAGAGCGCGCGCGAGAGATACGGAGAGAGAGAGAGAGAGCGGCGCCCAAGAGGTACGGAGAGAGAGAGAGAGAGCGCGCGCGCAAGAGGTACGGAGAGAGAGAGAGAGAGCGCGCGCGCAAGAGGTACGGAGAGAGAGAGAGCGCGCGCGCAAGAGGTACGGAGAGAGAGAGAGAGTGCGCGAGAGGTACAGAGAGAGAGAGCGTGCGAGAGATACACAGAGAAGAGAGAGAGAGAGCGCTATGGCGCTCTGCAATCAAATACGATTTTAAATAGGCTTAGTAAAAAAAAATAATAGAAAAATCAACGTGTTGCGAACCTAAATGCACTTTGAGAGAACATTTAATTTTAAAACCTTTCTGCAGGCCAGTAGGCCTGTACATTATTATTTAATGTACACATGAGTGGGGTCACGTTACCATTTTAGTTTGAATTTTATACTGTGCATTGTTGCAATTTTGCTAAATAAATATTTGGATAATTTGTAATTGATTTATTCTTTGAAACTTTAATATTAATTTATGCAATTGCAATGCCTTGATTTTAGTAAAGTTAGTACACAGTCATAGCCATAAATGCAATGGGCCTACTAATAATTGGCATAATTTCTTTCGGTGTTTCGGTTTTCGGCCTTGGTGTCCTCTTTTTTCGGTTTTCGGTTTCGGCCAAGAATTTTCATTTCGGTGCATCCCTAATGCGCAGTGTATTTGACGCACAGTAAACTCTAGTGTGAGGCTCCCGACTCGCTGTCGCTTTACTGAGAGCGCTCAATGTTTCTCACTAAACATTTCAAACTTGTAATTGATTTGAATTATTATTGTGTGATGTTTTTCAGTACAGTTGAACTAGGCATATTTAACATTATCTGCACGAATAAACAGAATAAGATTACTTTTAATTACAGAATAAACTGCAACTTTTCCATTTCTGCAAGGGCTGGTGTTTGGATTTTTACTGTTCTTTTATTCTTTTATGTAATTGGTATATTATAGGAGCTTATTTTATGATGGGTATGTTTTACTTAAGATCAATGTTTGTGTTTTCTGAGGCTCTCAAGAATGCAAGCAGCTATATTCTGGTATTTTAAGGGAGGTTTTTTAGGAAGACCCTCTCCATTCGACACATCCTGAGGTTCCTCCTATTTCTTTTGCAGTCATTATTCCAGCCACAAGTTAGTTTTTACAACACCTTAGCCAAGGAGTGTGTGGCGCAGGGTTGCTGTGTGGACCTTTTCATCTTTCCCAACCAGTATGTTGATGTAGCAACGTTAGGGGTGGTCCCCACTTCAACAGGCGGATCCATCTACAAATACACCTACTTCCAGGTAAGAGAGAACTATACCACCTAGTTATATTACCAAACATGACCAGATCAAAGAAATCTCCTTAACCAAAAACAACATGCATTATGATTATTCACACTATGGTTTATTTCAGGCTTCGACTGACCAGGAGCGTTTCCTCAATGACCTGCGGAGAGATGTGCAGAAGCAGGTGGGCTTTGATGCAGTGATGAGGGTCCGCACCAGCACAGGTAAATATACAGTGTAGCAAATTAGCTCTAAAGAAAAATTCATAATCAATCATAACTTGTTATAATTGATTATGAATATTTGGATCAGTTAATTAACTTAATGTAGTCAACTTAATATTACAATCAATCAGCCTGTTCGTCCTGTGAACACTCAGTGTTAATTGTTTATTAATTCTAAGAAATGATCATTTCCGGTGAAGGGAAATGTCTTTCTTACTGTACAGTACTACTAGGAGCCTGAAGGAGGGCTTGTGTAGAGTCCATTTAAAGCCTGAGAAAGATCCCACCTTTCAGGGTTGGCTCAACCAATAAGAAAGGGGCAATTTCTAAGCGGGAGATTCCTCTGTTGGGAGGATTTATGATGCTCTCAAGTGTGGTTAGACATATGCCTTGCCGTTTGTGCCAATTTATACTCCGATAGATATAACAAACTCACTCTGCATTCTAAGAGAAGGTGATGTACACTTAATTTATAGATCAGTTCGTCCATAAATTGATGCAAAATCTGTTTTAAGGGTTGTGGGTCTTTTCTATGGCCTCTGCTTTTTCCACGTGACCACATTTTTAAAAGCAATAAAACCAACTTATATGATCGTAGTCATGTTAACCAAGACCTTTCTTGCCCTTGTTGGGGGGGCATAGATCCAAGAGTGAGTTTTACAGATTATTTGTTAAATATAACAAATACTTAGAATAGCTCTATACACCAGATTTTTAATGTTATTGTTTGATTTTTCTTCATCCTGCCATTTACTTACCACAATATATTTATACTTTACCAAAGTTTGGGGTTGGTATGAATTTTTTTTTTATTTAAGTTTCTAATTCAACGCAGCATTTATCAGAAATAATATATTCATGTGATGTCAGAGCCGAGTTTTCAGCAGTAAATTATTCAGTTTTCAGAAGTGCTCAACTTCAAAAGCCAAGAGGACCACTTTCAAATCGCGACAGCTTTATTTTTAATTGCCCCACAAAAAGCCCAAATGTATAAATGTGTAATTTTATGATTTGGTTTGCATCACTGTACTTTGGTCTCAATTTTTTTATTATGTATCATTTTATAAATATTTATTACACAACTCTCAAAGACATGATAAAGCCATTTGACCTTCATCCACTTCCTGTTTATTTATCACATTTGTATCATTGATTTAAAATACTGGCATAAAGGCTGAGTTAAACTTGTGTGTGGTGCTGTGGCAGGTATCCGGGCAACCGACTTCTTTGGTTCCTTCTACATGAGCAACACCACAGATGTAGAGCTGGCAGGACTAGACTGTGACAAGACCGTTACCGTGGAGTTTAGACATGACGACAAGCTCAGCGAGGAAACTGGAGCTTTAATGCAGGTGTGTGTGTGTGTGTGTGTGTGTGTGTCTAGTCTTGCACACATATGTGTAGTGTCAGCTACACTGAATTCAGTCAGCTCAACATTTAATCACCTCAGCTGTGCTGACCTTTTTGTCTGTACTTTTTTTTCTTCTTCTTGCTCTCCCTTCAGTGTGCTGTTCTGTACACCAGCTGCAACGGTCAGCGACGGCTTCGGATCCATAACATGGCAGTGAACTGCTGCGCTCAGCTGGCAGACCTGTACAGGAACTGTGAGACTGACACCATCATCAACTTCTTCGTCAAATATGGTGAGTGAAACCACACACATCCTCTCAAACCGGTTGGATCAACACCTTCTCACTGCTTGCTGCTGTAGTATTCTATGGGCCAGCTCTGTTATATCGTTTCGTTTTAATGTGAACAATTCGATTCCTATTTCAATTCCAATAAGGTAAAAAAAAAAAGAGTAACTTTGATATCATTTACATTTATTCTAAGTCTTATTGCATTTAATTGTAGATAAAAAACCATAAATAAAAATCAACAGGCTAAGAAACACTTACAAAAGGATTTAAAAATATCAAAGCAAAAACAAGTAGCCTAACTAATAAAAATTTCAAGTATTATTAAAGACAAGTGAACACTCTTAAAAAAAGAATGAATAAACAAATTAGCAATCGCACAAATAAATACAACTGAACAAAGATACGATTGAAAAGTGTTTTAAGATTTTCAGGTATTCAGGTACAGAAACCGAAATCAAATGTAAAATAATGCTGAACTTTATAAAAAAAATTACATATACATTACAAATGTAGTTACAAAAGTTATTAAGAACAGCGAGTGAATTTTCTCTCTACGTTGTTTGATTAACGTTACAGCTGCAGGAATGCTGTCACCTTTAAGAGCTGCACAGACCCATTTACATTTATACTGTTACACATACATTTTACACATACTAATGACATAACCATTTTTTTATAAGGATATTATTTTGACATTTTTGTGTGTATTTGTCAATTCAAGTGCAAAAAAACATGGAAGAGAACTCTGTTCATTATCACGCACTGTACAGTATGAGAGGCAGCTTTCTGTGCATATGTTTTGGATTGTGTGCTTGGCACAGAAAAAAACGCGTAAGTCTTCTTGCACTTGAATGGTTTAAAGTCATTAAAATGCACACAAAGGAATCGATAAGAGGATTTGAAATTAAGTATCTAATTCCTGTCCTTAAGTAATTGATTCTAGAATTCGAATAGTTTTTTGATTCCCAACCTCATTTAAGATTTTATTTTATTTTGGTATATTTTATTTTCATTATTTTTATTTTTTACTTTTGTTTCAGTTTTTTATTTGTTTTTCATTTTGGTTTGGTTTTAGTTGTGTTTTCAAGAGGGAAAGTTCCCTCCATCTACACACATCTTTTAATAAAACTAGACTGCAAAGTCATGAATCAATTGTCAATTTTGATCGTTATAACCATCAACACCTACATATTCAGCAGCTTCGTGGGGCATTATTACGCATTTCACATGTTAGTTAATTGGTAGTTAGTCATTTTCTTTAAAGAGTCTTAAAGGTCCAGTTGAATTTTTTTTTTATTGTTCTGGGACCATCTGAATTATTTTTTTTTAAATATATTGTTGTATGTGTTTGCAGCATATCGGAGTGTACTCAGCAGTCCCACCAAGAATGTACGTGATAGCCTGGTGAATCAGTGTGCACAGATCTTAGCCTGTTACCGCAAGAATTGTGCCAGTCCATCTTCAGCAGGACAGGTAAGTAAAGAACCCCCCCCCCCCCCACACACACACACACACACACACACAAAAACAGTGCTATAATGAAGACAAATACTGTTCCTAATGGTTTTATAAAGTTACCATTCAAAAGTTTGGGGTTGGTAAGATTTTTGTTTATGCTCGCAGAAGGCTGCATGTTTTGGACCAAAAATACAGTAAAAATACTTAATATTGTGACATTTTACATTTTAAAATAACTTTGAATTTATTTATTCCTTTGATGCAAAGCTGAATTTTCAGCATCATTACTCCAGTCTTTAGTGTCATGATCCTTCAGAAATCATTCTAATATGCTGATTAATATTTATAATATTTATTTTATTTAACTGTTTTTCCGGGATTCGTTGTTATATAGACCCCACTACTATTCAAAAGTAAGAATCTTTTTTTCTTTTTTAACTTTTGACTTGAATGGTAGTGTGTGTAGATATACATACAATTAAAATAAAGTATATAATATATGTATATGTATGTATAAACATAGGGTTTGAAATTTACTTTTCACTCACCAGCCAATTTGGCTATTAAATTGTTACCAGCCATTCAGAACATCTACTAGCCAAAACATAAATATCAGAAATAAACCAGATCATCAAAGTCACAGCTTAGATTTAAATATATTTATTATTAAATCTGATTCTGAATCTTTGTATTGTTTTCAGCTTTACGACAGTCGATACTTTGTGGATACCGATCAAATAAAATAAAATGGAAATAAAAACAAAATTCTCTGTGACTTCTCTTATAATTACCTGCACATGGCAAAAAATGCGCTAGGGTGCTTTTTGCCCAAAATTCTTGGACATGCGGCATTTATGAGAACGGGTTGGAAAAAGTAGTCTCTTAATTGTCTCCTAGGGCTCTGGCGGCACAGCAGACGGGAAGCGCCACACCGCAGACATCTCACAGGCAGGTTTATCGCACACCGGTCGCGTCTTTCTGTACTCGCGTTCTCAAGTTCAATGCGGCAATCCAAAACATTGAATCTAATCACAATACAGGCAAACGTTCACTTCAAGAATGAACAGTGGCGTCGACGAGTTTGAAGTAAGGTATTTGTAAAAACAGTGCAAACGGAAAGAGAAAAGTGCGATGTATATACTATAAATATCTTGTTTGATCACCTAGGGTGAAGTCAGTACGTAGTACATATATTTGTCCTAAATCGTTGTATTTTATTGGAAAACTGAATGACTATGATTAGAAAACAATGTGTTGGAATTTCAAAGACGTGGCGCTGCATTGCATTTCTTTGTGTGCGACCCTTTTTTACGCATTGTTTTGCTAATGTTTGAGGCTCCTTTTAGGTGAAGGGCTCTGATAGCGATGCCATGCAAAGTGACGGAACATAATTTATGAATTGTAACCTGCCAAATTGGTGTTGATATGCGTTCCCTGTCACAGTGAATTTTCACCCGCATTTGGTCGTAATTTCAAACCCCTTTAGGGCTGTCAACGTTAACACATGCAATTAATTAAAAATCATTAAGGCATTCAAATAATTTTACGCAAATAAATTACTGAAGCACATAAGCACATTTTTAGCTGCTAAAATCCAGGAAAGTTTTCGGCCCAATTATCTAGTAAGCTAATTCATTCACACAATCAGTCCAAAACAGCGCTAATGTAAAGAAAACCAGGTTCATTGCATCAGAGATGGCAGAGAGAACAGTGATTCACTTGCGGCCATTTTAATTGAATCCATTCCAGTGTCTGTTCAGCTCTAAAACGTGAGCTCTGTCATATTTGGAAGAGCGCGTGCCCTAACACACTGTGAAATACAGACTTAACGGAACGTCAACAAATGTCACCGCTGAATGGCCAGATGATACGCAAACTACGTTTCTCGGCTGAATAAAGCAAACCAGCGTCTTCGCTTGTAAAGTTTTGATAGATGCAGATTGTAATCAAGGTAAAGGCGATTGCGGTGACGTACAGGAGTTGTACAGTAAGCATGCGTGAGTCCGTTATATTGATGTGCAAACAATACAGTGCGTGTGCGCTCTCGATGCACTGATCGCACATTGTATTCATGCACAAAGCACAATGCACACACATTTAAGTACATTGTTTCTATACACATTCAGGATAATGTTTTTGTCTGTCTTGTGTATGTTGCTGTGTTTAGCATTTCGGAATGGATTCCTGTAGTAGGTATATGGAGTCAAGGTGGATAGTTAGGGGTTGTTGTTGTTGTTGTTGTTTTTTTAATCTCATCTCCATATGGTCTTGATCTGTATCAAGCTCTAAACAAGCTTTTTGCTTTTCTGAAATGGGTTTTCCTGTTTTTTTTTTTGTTGTTTTTTTTTTCATGGGTGCTTTGGTGTGCATAAATGTATGAACTATAGAGAGCCTAAAGGCTCGTACACACCGGGACGAATATCGGCTCGCATTATTCGTCAGCGTTTTTCAACGCGTTTTTTGTGTTCACACCCAAGCGTTTTTCGCTGACGATGAGCAGAGTGAACATGCAAATTCATTCCCTGACATTAGATGGCGCTTAATGTACAGAAATACCCCGGTCCACAAAGTGCGTCTGACACTCGCTTGTCACTCAGAAGAAGAGAGCAAGTTCGTCGCGTTTGTCATATAGTTCTTTATTCTCCTTGGTTTCTCTTTATATAGACACCAACAAGACCAGCAGCTCTACATTCATCTGGCCTTGCATCTTCCTCGTCTTATTTCTTCCAGGCAGAGTGTAGTAGTAGACGGACGCTGTGTATCTTCTTTGCCATTACGTATGTGTGTTTGCCAAGACCGTTTTGTGTTTGAGCGCCCCCAAGTTGTGTTTTACTGTAACTTCAGAAGCTCCAGACACGTGAGCAAAAGCGCCAATCTCATTGGTCGGATAGTTTTTGACGCGGCGCGTCAAACTAAAAAAACGAACCCGAGGCGTTTTTTTAAAAATGACGCTTTTACGCGTGGCGTTTTACGCGTCGGTGTGAACACTCACATTGGCGCCCTTTGTTTAGTCACGAGGCGTTAAACGTCGGCGAATAACGCGCGCGAAATTCGTCCCGGTGTGAACAGGCCTTAAGTCCCTCGCCTCCGCTTCCGGCTCATGGGACCTTATTTCGGAAAAAATATGTATGGTAGTCAATGGCGAGAGACAACTTCTCTTTTTATTCCGTCTGAACTGTGCCCTGAATTACACATATGATGTTTGTCAATTTAAAAGATAATTATGAAAGTCAAGAAAAAAGTCGCAGTTTGTCATAAAACAGAAGAGTAACATTTAGTTGTATGTGAAAATCGCTCAATGAACTAAATCTCCTGGGAAGCGAAACAACGAGCAAGATCCGTTGCTCGTATGTGTGCAGTCTGGTACAAACCACTCAGGCATGACGGCGTAACGATACGATTATAACGTAAGAATATAGAAAAAATGACAGACGTTTGCTTCAGTAAAGTTAGCTTCATTCATTGAAAGGAAATGTGCGCCTTTTGGGTTTGTAGTCTTTGTAATTGCGTATCTCTTCAGTTTTACATCAAACTGCGACTTTCTTGACTTTAAAATGTATCTTTTAAATTGACAAACATCATATGTGTAATTCAGGGCACAATTCAAACGAGATCAAAACATTTGTTGTCTCTCGCCATTGACTACCATACAATATTTTTCCGAAATAAGGTTCCATGATGGTCGACCGGAAGGGGAGGGACTTAGGCTCTCTATATGGGCACCTTATATCAATTTGGATCATGTACCTTTCTTTCAGCAGCTCACTCTGTGTACTCCGCTATTTTCCATGTGGGTTTTGTCCTTAGAAATGGGTTATTCACTGCTGTAAAGCAACATGGCTGGCTGATTGTTTTTTGGTCACAGTGTGCAGACGCAACTAAGCGTTAATCAAATTTGTTGATTAATATTTTTATTAGCGATAATACTCGATTTGACCAATTACTTGTTGCAGCCCTAGATAGTTTACAAAATAAACAAGTTAAACAAGATGTATGCTTAATTTCACAATAAGGAGGCCTATGCGATTAATCACGATTAAAATAAATTGTATCTATTTACTGCTCTCTCATATATATCTCAGTAATTCTGTCATCCTACATTGTATTGATATTTTCTTGTCTATTTGTCTGTGTACAGCTGATTTTACCAGAATGTATGAAGCTGCTGCCCGTGTATCTGAACTGTGTGTTGAAGAGTGACGTTCTGCAGCCCGGGGCGGACGTCTCCCTGGATGACCGGGCCTACCTGAGACAGCTGATCAGCGCTATGGATGTGTCCGAAAGCCACGTGTTCTTCTACCCTCGGCTGCTTCCGCTGGTGAGAGGCACGCACAATAATATCACCCCATTTGATATTGTAATTGAGCTGTGATGGTTACATTCTCAGTTTCTCTTCAGCAACAGCTGGATGTTGAGAGCATGTCTCTGCCTGTGGCAGTGAGAGACTCGGAGGAAAGACTGTCAAGGGGAGGAGTGTACCTCTTAGAGAACGGATTGAATATTTTCCTTTGGGTGGGGGTCAATGCCCAGCAGGAGCTGCTTCAGAACATCTTTGGCACAACTGCCTTCAGCCAGATAGACCCCGGCATGGTACGACCCTTTATAAATGCTATATTTAAAATAAAATAAAATAAAACGCATGCATATTGTCCATAAATCATTTGGTTTTTACCTCATACAGAAGCAGTTTTATAGCTCCATCTTATAAGCACATGAAACTTTAACACTTTACCCAAGATACTTGAACTATTTTTGCATGCTAAATTTTGTCTTTAAAAAATTTTTGTGAACATTGGCAATTTTTATTGTGTTTTGCTGGTTTAGACCACTCTGCCGGCTTTGGATAATCCTTTTTCAAAGAGACTGAGGGAGATTATCGAGTCTGTCAGGGCACAGCGCTCACGATACATGAAGGTAAATGCGTCACGGGGCTTGATATTATGCTTTTGTAGATTTTTGTGATTTGGACAGCTAAAAGATTGTTTACTTTGCTGAAGGCTTAGATCATTTGTGTTGAGATGTATATATCTCAACACTAATTATATATATATATATGTGTATATGTATGTATGTTTTTTTTTTTTACTTCAGTACAATAAAATTATTAGCTAAATGAGATGAGCATGAGGAATATGAAGGCTAGATAATCCAGGAATTATGAATGTGTTTGACTAAGGGGAATAAGGGAGGATTTTCCGGTCCAGATTGATGTTCATCTGTGATTAATTTCTCACTACTGGGTCACTCATGATTATAGGGTGTTTATAGGAGTCCTCCTTAAAAGAACCATATTTAGACCAAAAAAAGGAACTAAGCATGGAAAAAGAACCTAGCTTGCTGTCACACTGTCCGTGACCTCTTTCTGGACCACATAGCCATGCTGGGGATTTAATTAAATAATTTATTTGAATGGGTGGGTTCTGGAAAATGGTAATTGTTTTTTTGACATTTATATATTTTTGCGTTTTTGTTTTACTTTATGTAATCATTTATATTTGTAATTTTGCCACTCTGTAGTAGGCCTACAACTGCTACTAATGTTCTTTCCTCCATTAGTTTACTTGCATAAAAAAAAACTTTAACCTAAGAATTAATGAATTGAACTTGTCTTTCAGCTCATGGTGGTGAAACAGGAAGACAAGCTGGAGCTGATCTTCAAGCACTTCCTGGTGGAGGATAAGAGCAACAACGGTGGGGCCTCTTATGTGGACTTCCTGTGTCACATGCACAAGGAGATTCGTCAGCTCCTGAGCTAGGAGCATCGGGTCCACCCTCCTCCTCCTCCTCCTCCTCATCCCTTGGCTCTGTACTCAGAAGCGCTTTACCTTTTAATTTAACATAATAAACAAAATCCCTTTGCCCATCATCTTCTCTTCCTCAAGTATAATCTCATCCACCCAGACTCTTGAGGAAGACGCCACCTTGTAAAGGAAATGTTGCTTCGTCAGATTACGTTGTTCTTTTGGTTTTAGTGGTGGGAGTTTTGATCCGACCTTCTCCTCTTCTCTTTTGATGGCAGGCTCGTGAGACTGTGTGATAGGGAAGCAGATATCTACAGCTGATCTGGGATCAGGTTACGTAGCCTCAATTAGAGCTTAATCCACTTTGTGAAGCAAACATCTTCAGAACAGCTACCTGGTTTTAGAGTGTGCTTGACTGTGATTGTACTGGGTGTTTTGACTGTGAGAAACACTAGCACTGATTGATGGCCTCTAGGTACAGAGGGACAGAAATAACCGCATTAGAAATTAATCTAGACCTACTCGGAATACAGTGAAATGAAATCCTTTATCTTATTCCAAGATGTTTTAGAACAAGTTAGATTCATGTCTACCCAATTATTTGTATTTTTTTCTGCTCAAGTTCTGTTTCCCTTTGATTTATCACTCTCAACCTTGGCCTTACTGATCGTGTCTCTCCTTTTTTCATCCGTTATTCTGTTTATCTTGTCTAATTTTTGTAATTTTCACCTTTTTAATGTGTGCGAAAAACCTAATAGACTCTGTGGGAGTGTGAAGTGTGCTGTTAATCATTCAAAATGTCTTTTACTCTGAGAAAACATTTGAAATAAAAGTCTATGCATTAACTTATCTTTGAAAGAGAGAGGGAAAGCTGTTCAAAAGCCTGACGAATATTATCTGCACGCTTTTTTTCTTCTTGCCATCACCCTCATCCACCATAAGATGCAGATACGCCTAAAACGTATACGTTAAGTGTCATTTCTGCGTCCTGAGGAGGAATATGGATCCCTGCGGATGCCCGGACAGGGAGTTGAATTTCAGAATGAGCCTCTCGGGAGGATGGGAGTTGTCAAGATGGTTCAGAAATTGGGCATACATTACAGAAGCATTCTGGCATTCATTGAGTTCCCTTTTAAATTCTTTTTTTCTTTACTGTATGGTCTGTTAGTAACCTGTATATTACATGTGCTTGATCATCATGTATCAGTTATGATTTAATATTATTTTCTAAATCTGTGTGAAGGCTTATGGTTTCGTGCAGGTGGAGTCTCTCTGCTCTAGGATATTAATCTTTGTGCAATGGAAGCCTGTGCTGAGAGTGGAGTGTGGGACTCATTAGAAACTGACCCTTTCTAACCGCTTTTCCAAGCGAGCAACGTCAAGCACATGTGGAATTGTGACCTTAAAAGCAATCAACACTGAATACCTTGTCATCACATTTATTACATGTACAGAATTAAAAATCACATTTTAAAAATTGTCAAGCTAGTGTGCTTTGTTGAATCTTTAGTGAACTGCATATGATGTTTGGATGAACTGAAGAATGATTCTTTTCTTGTCAGTGCTCTGAAGTCTTTTACCAGCTCATCTTAGTCCTTTCAAAGACTTTCTGAAATATATCTTTATCTCTATCCAATATTACAGAGCTCTTTTATATAGGTGTGTGTGTGTGTTTATTTATTGGAGGTGTTATCCTAGTGAGGTTCTCTTTAG
This sequence comes from Chrosomus eos, assembly GCA_036326025.1. Classification (NCBI taxonomy): domain Eukaryota; kingdom Metazoa; phylum Chordata; class Actinopteri; order Cypriniformes; family Leuciscidae; genus Chrosomus; species Chrosomus eos. The sequence continues at coordinate 30,250,058 of CM070830.1, read as the reverse complement.
AACGGAGGGATCAGCCTTTTAGTGTTTTTATTCCCTCATCTTTATTTTGTTTTTGTCTCTAACCCATATGTGTTTATGTTGGCCATACACTCCTCAATGTCCTTCTTGTTGCATCTATGCCTCCTGACTGCAAATAAATAACTATATAAATTCATTGATTGACATTGATTGAGTCCTGCCCGTACAAATTCAATTCAGTTTCTGGATTCGGGTTACAATTAGATGGCCAAATGTTGCAGGATTGAACGTTGACATTTCAAGTCTTAAAGGGATACTCCACTTTTTTTGGAAATAGGCTCATTTTACAACTCCCTCAGAGTTAAACAGTTGAGTTTTACCCTTTTCGAATCCATTCAGCCGATTTTCTGATATTAAGAAGAATATCAGTAAGCAGACAGTTTCTGGTCTCATTGACTTCCATAGTATATATTTTTTCCTAATATGGAAGTCAATGAGACCAGAAACTGTCTGGTTACTGATATTCTTCTAAATATCAGAAAATCGGCTGAACGGATTCGAAAAGGGTAAAACTCAACTGTTTAACTCTTGAGGGAGTTGTAAAATGAGCCTATTTCCAAAAAAAGTGGAGTATCCCTTTAAGAATTTAACATCCTGGCCTAATTTTTATACATTTGTTTCGAATGAGGTAGATCTTGTGTCGTGATCTCTGATCTTAATCTCGGCTCAAAGCACATGCCACGCTCGGAGCTTCAGACTCATAGCAAATAAAAAAAAACCTAAGCTCTGTTATGTAATGGAATAAGTCAGGCTTAAGAGGAAGTGATGTGATAGTTGCATTAAAGGTGTGTTTATTAATGCCGTTCTAGTTCAGAATAGGCCTATATGTGTGTAAAAAATGTTAATTTTTAGGAGTACACAAGTTGTGTACTCCTAAAAATTAACATTTTTTACACACATATAGGCCTATTCTGAACTAGAACGGCATTAATAATTTATTAATGCCGTTCTAGTTCAGAATAGGCCTATATGTGTGTAAAAAATGTTAATTTTTAGGAGTACACAAGTTGTGTACTCCTAAAAATTAACATTTTTTACACACATATAGGCCTATTCTGAACTAGAACGGCATTAATAAACAGTGTTGCCACAGTTACTTTGAAAAAGTAACTAAGTTACTTTACAAGTTACTTGATTTTAAAAGTAACTAAGTTACTTTACAAGTTACTTGATTTTAAAAGTAACTAAGTTACTTTACAAGTTACTTTTATTAGTTACATTCAGCAGTTGCCGACAACACCCCCGCCACCTCAACATAAAAATGACAACCGGTTTTGCCAACACTTACTTTATTGGAAGGGTAGGCCTATTTTTAACAGTAACATCAACAATCTATCTCCTGACATTTAAAGTTGAACTTAAAAACTCTTTCTTGACTTCACTTAATATAAATACTTGTTTTTATAAAATATATATTGTTTTTTTGTTTTTCTTGACCCTGTAATTTAGTAACTGTAGAACACGTTAACTGTAATTTTGCGTATATGATGAAATTAATACAGTTTCTTGTCAATCTATGTCTATTTTATTGTGAACAATGCGCTGCCACTTTAATTCAGTGCAGTGCAGCACAGCAAAAATAGACTCGGTGCGGAAACGATCTCTGCACTGCTGTATACTCACGCACCTGGAACGGATCGATGGACTACACCCGTGTGCAGTGTGAAAACCTGTTAACATGGGTACGGGAAAAAATATGCACCGCATACGCACTGCAGACGGAGACAAGTATGTGTGAAACGGGCGTAAGTTTGACTGTGCGGTGCTGCGACTCCATATGTTTTTTCAAATTCGACGAAGTGTTTCTGTAGGTAGATAACACTTTGTCGCCACCAGCACAGAGTTTACAACGGACCTTAATGTTGCCATCTTTAGCTGACAGACACAAACTCAAAATAGTGACTGTATTTCCAGCTAGAAAAAGCGCATCTCTCTCCTCCCTCCATTGTTGTTTACGTTTGTGTCGCTGCGTGGTACATACACGTGACGTGAACCTCATGCTGAAAACGTGACTTGTCGCGCACACTCCCCGAGATGCAAGAAGAAATAAATATATATTTTTACTAAGGAAAATGACAAAAATAGTAACGCACAGTGACTTGGATAAGTAACTTTAATCTGATTACTGGTTTTGAAATAGTAACGCGTTAGATTACTCGTTACTGAAAAAAGTGGTAAAATTAGAGTAATGCGTTACTAAGTAACGCGTTACCGGCATCACTGAGCATATAGATGGCCTTGGTATGGGTTAAAACCGACAGAGAAAGACTGACTGGTATACATATTACATTGTGTCAGGTTGAGAATTAAAGGCATGTCAACAAACACTCCTCAAGCTTATATGCCTGAGCAGATATCGTACTCGGTTACTAACGTAACCTCGGTTCTCTCTAGAGAGGGAACGAGTACTGCGTAATATCTTACGCTACGGGGAAAACTCTTTTCCACGAGATATTGAAGCCAAAAATTATCCTTAATTTTTTATTAATGTAAAACGCTTTGCAGCAGCAAGCAGACATAGGCGAGACAGCTCGCGCGCCTATTGGCTGCCCTGCGGCAATAGCAGCAGCCTATCGAGAGAGGCTCTGCATGACGTCACGACGAATGGGGGCCTTTCGCGCCCATATCGTCACGTCCCGCCAGAAAGGGCGTGGTCTCGCCCCATATCTAGGCTCGATAGCTGCTCTTACGTTGGTTTTCATCGCCGAAGCGAACCAGAGCGTATTCCAAGCACGGCAAGATACGCAGTACTCGTTCCCTCTCTAGAGAGAACCGAGGTTACGTTAGTAACCGAGTACGTTCTCTTACGAGAGTATCTCTCGTACTGCGTAATATCTTACGCTATGGGGAACACAATGCAACACGCCGTGCTGGTAGGGATCCAACACCAAAGTCCCAGGGGCCGAAGCCCGGGGCGCATATAGTGCATAATCACCATAAACTCACAGAGAGTGAGGGAAGAGAGGCTAGAAGCATCATTCCCTGTAAATAGCATCCGAAGGAGCTGATCATGTGACAAATAGACCATACCGTCAGGGTGAACATTCAGCCTGAACTAGGTGGCCACAAGTGTGTCGACATTTTAATGAGCTGCTGTACCGGTCAGTGAGCAATACGCAGGTCAAACTCAGTATCTGAGCCGCACAGCGGGCAGATAGCACTGAACCTTATACCGCCAAAAGCTTAGCTTGCAAGGCGGGAACCTCCAGGTTATAGTATTTTATAAATGTAGACGGCGAGGCCCAGCCCGCGGCCATACAATATCTTGCAGGGTAACCCCGCTAGACCAAGCCCACGAGGAGGCCATGCCTCTTGTGGAGTGCGCTCTAACACCCAAAGGGCACTGTAGGCCCTTAGAAGTGTAAGCCAGCGCTATGGCACCAACTATCCATCTGGATAGGCTCTGTTTCGAAGCGGCAAGTCCCTTAGCACGGCCGCCAAACGAAACGAAAAGCTGCTCAGTCTGTCTGAAACCAGACGAGCGGGACACATAAGCCCTTAGTGCCCTAACAGGGCAAAGGAGACTCGCGTCCTTCTCCTCATTGAGAACCGGAAGGGCAGACAGGGAAATCACCTGGGCCCTGAACGGTGTGTTGAGGGATTTTGGCACGTAGCCGTGCTTCGGTTTGAGTATGACCTTAGAGTCATTAGGTCCAAACTCCATGCATGACGCGCTCACTGAGAGCGCTTGCAAGTCCCCTACGCGCTTCACTGAAGCGAGAGCCATAAGAAACGCTGTCTTGAAGACAAGTGTTTCATGTCTGACGACTGGATTGGCTCGAATGGGGCACCTTTCATGGCCTCCAAGACCGTGGAAAGGTCCCATGTCGGGACTGAAGGGGGCCTGGGAGGGTTTAGCCTCCGAGCTCCTCTAAGGAAACGCATGACTAAGTCGTTCTTTCCTAGTGACTGGCCAGACACCGGTCTTACAAACGTTGCTATGGCCGCCACGTATACTTTGAGCGTGGAAGGGGTCCTGCCCTTATCCAGTAGCTCCTGAAGGAAGGAAAGCACTTCCGTAACCCCGCAGTCTACAGGTGAAAAGCTCTGCGCTTGACACCAAGCAGAGAACACAGACCACTTCGAGGTGTAGAGCCGTCTGGTAGACGGGGCTCTAGCCTGCGCGATCGTGTTTAACACTCCCTCTGGGAGGTCAGCGGGTACCCGTTGATGGCCCCTGCGTGCAGGGACCACAAATCCGGGCGAGGATGCCAAATCGAGCCTCCCGCCTGAGAGAGGAGGTCTCTCCTCAACGGTAAAGGCCATGGGGCAGCGCTGGTCAGCTGCATCAGGACAGGGAACCACGACTGGTTTGTCCAGAGCGGAGCTATGAGTAGCACTGGGCATCCCTCCCTCCTGATTCGCTCCAACACCTGAGGCAGGAGTGAGACAGGGGGAAAAGCATATAGGGGGCGGCGGGGCCAAACATGGGCCAGCGCCTCCCGGCATTTCGAGAAGAATCTCGGGCAGTGAGCGTTTTCTTGGGACGCGAACAGGTCCACCTGCGCTTTGCCAAACGTTTCCCACAGCAGCTGGATCGTCTGCGGGTGCAGAGACCATTCTCCTGCTGGGACGTTGTTTCTGGACAGCCTGTCTGGCCCCACATTTAGGTGACCAGGCACATGCGCCGCTCTCAGCGAGAGCAGGTTGTGCTGAGCCCAGACCAGGAGGCGTTCCGTCAGCCTGTAAAGGTTTCGGGACCTGACGCCGCCCTGGTGATTTATGTACGCCACCACTGACATGTTGTCCGGCCGGACCAATACGTGGTGGCCTTTTATCTGGGGACAGAAGCGCCGTAGCGCTTTGCCGACTGCTATTAATTCCAAGCAGTTTATGTGAAGGAGCTTCTCCCGTACTGACCATAGGCCAGCTAGCGGTCTGCCCTCGAGCAGCGCTCCCTGCCCCGAAGTGGAGGCGTCCGTAGACACCACCTTCACACTCGAGGGGATCCCCAGACTCACACCTGACTGATACCAGTCGGTTGCTTTCCATGGTTTCAGAGCCGAAATGCACTGAAGGTCGACCCTGAGGCGAAATAGACCTGCGGTCCACGCCCTGGGGGGAACTCGTGCTTTTAGCCATAGCTGCAGTGGGCGCATGCGGAGCAGGCCCAACTGGAGTACGGAGGCTGCTGAGGCCATCAGACCCAGCATTTTCTGAAACCTTCTGAGCGGGACTATAGAGCCGTGGCGGAAGGATCTCGCGACGTGCTGAATATTCAATCCGCACTCCGGTGACAGGCGTGCTGTCATGGATAGCGAGTCTAACACTGTTCCCAGAAAGGAAATTCTCCGACTGGGGAGCAGTGAGCTTTTTGCCCAACTGACTGTAAGGCCCAGCTCCTCGAGGTGCTCGAGTAATGCGGCCCTGTGTTCTATGAGCTCCGTTCGTGAACGAGCTAGAATCAGCCAATCGTCCAAGTAGTTCAAAAACTCGCATGCCCCGAAGTCTCAGGGGGGGCGAGGGCCGCGTCCATGCACTTCGTGAACGTACGGGGTGCTAGGGACAGGCTGAACGGCAGGACTGTGTATTGATATGCCTGGCCCTCGAAGGCGAATCTCAAGAATCGCCTGTGATGGGACGCTATTTGTATTTGAAAATAGGCGTCTTTCAGATCTATTGACATGAACCAGTCTCCTTGGCGCACTTGCGCGAGGATTTTCCTGGTCGTGAGCATTCTGAACTGGCGCTTCACAAGCGTTCTGTTCAGCAGTCGCAGATCTAGAATGGGTCTGAGCCCACCATCTTTTTTCGGTACCAGAAAATATCTGCTGTATAAGCCCCCTTCGCCTTGAGATAGAGGTTCTATAGCCCCTTTTCTCAGTAGTTTCGCTATCTCGGCTCGAAGTAGATGAAACACTTCGCTTTACACCGTAGTTTCGACTCGCGCCGTATAACGGCGGGGGCGTCGAGCGAACTGTAGCGAACAGCCTCTCGTTATAGTGTTCAACACCCATTCTGATACCCCGGGAAGCCTTGACCACGCATCTGCGTGAATAGCTAGGGGTAGAATGAAATCTGGGCTCTGGCCGCGGCAGGACGGCGGCTCGAGAGCCCCTGTGTACTGGGAACACAACACCGTGTTTACAGCGTTCGAGGCGGGGGGCGCGCTGATCACAGCAGGCAGCCTGGCCGCGCTCAGCTTCTCTATGGCGGGACGCGCAGAGAAAGCGAGCGGGGCGAATCCCGTGGGATTCGGCGCGTGTGAGGGAATGTGGGCACATTTACTACATGCGGGCACATTTACTACACTGAGAATACTGTCAGCTCGCGCCGACTAAATCACTGCTGTGTTTACAGCGTGCGAGGCGCGCGCTGATCACAGCTGGCAGCCTGGCCGCGCTCAGCTTCTCTGTGACGGGTTGTGCAGAGAAAACGAGCGGGGGCGAATCCCGTGAGATTCGGAGTGTCTGTGAGAAATGCGGGCGCGAGACAGCGGGCACATTTTCAGCACGGAGAACACTCGGCTCGCGCCGACTGAATCAACGCTGTGTTCACAGCGTGCGAGGTGCGCGCTAATCACATCGGGCAGCCTGGCCGCGCTCAGCTTCTCTGTGACGGGTTGTGCATAGAAAGCGAGCGGGGGTGAATCCCGTGGGATTTGGCGTGTCAGTGAGGAAATGCGGGACAGCGGGCACATTTACTGCACTGAGAACACTGTCGGCTCGCGCCGACTAAATGCGTGTTAGTTTCGTTTTTACAGAAACCAAGGGACACGCATCATGTAGTGTAAGCGGGCATTGTATGGGCGCGTTCACTACATTTTCTGCACAACCAACATGAGTTGGTTTTATTTGTGCTAGCCCTGCACCGTGGCGGGCTGTGTCTGGGTGTGGGAATGGGCACTGGGACGTGGGCATTCTTACAACACTCGTAACACCATCGGCCGTGGCCGGAACACCAGAAAATGCACTCTTTATTGGATTTATCTGGGTAGCCATAGAAACGGCTTTTGTGCGCAGGCAAGCGGGCTGAGACACCGGCTGCTTCACTGCGAAATACACTGGGACAGTCACAACGCATGGAACTGAACGAGCGAGAAGTTTTGGTGGAAATCCGGCCGCAGCGGGATCTGAACACCGTCACTTTCCTAGAGAGACTAGGAAGGCCTTAAGACCTCGGGCTTTACCTCAATCCTCGGCCGGGGCCCGCGCTGAGGGGGGCGGCGTCCAGCAGAGCGAGAGCGCGGTGTTTGATCTCGGGCCTGGCGGCGCTGCTAGTTAGCCGAAACGACGGCCTTTGTGCGCAGGCAAGCGGGCTGTGGAACCAGCTTGCTCACTGCGAAATACACTGGAACAGTCACATTGCTTGGAACTGAACGAGCGAGAAGTTTTGGTGGAAATCCGGCCACAGCGGGAACTGAACACCGTCGCTTTCCTAGAGAGACTAGGAAGGCCTTGAGACCTCGGGCTTTATCTCAATCCTCGGCCGGGGCCCGCGCTGAGGGGGGCGGCGTCCAGCAGAGCGAGAACGTCGAGGAACACGGAGCGCTCAGCTTCCGTCATCTCGGATAGCGTTAGCCACAAATGTTTCTCACCATTCAGGGGGGAAAGGCGCGGGTCTCGACTGTGACGGAGCTTCGTCTTTCCCGAGAAAGCGTCTGTCCAGCCTATTGCGCGTTAGTTGCGCGAGCGCCTTTCAGTCGAGGCCGATGTAATCCACGGCTTGAGAGAGCGGACGCATCGGCTCAGTTTCAATGCCGTCTCCGGTAAGTTCGTCGAGCTCAAGTGCGGACGCGGCGGCAGACGGCGGCCACTGTCCGTCCGTGGGCGACTCGAGCGAAGCCGGCGAAGCTGGCGGGCGAACCGGCGAGCTTTGGCGGGCTGGAAATAGCTCGGGCGCGCGCTGGGCGCGGCGCTTCTTGCGGCGCGGCGTCACGGCAGGCTGGGATGCGGGCTCGGATAACGAAGCTAGGCGAGTCCGCAGAGTCACCATAGGCAAACGTTCACAATGATGGCATCCGCCATCAGCGAGCGCGATGGCCGCGTGATCCTCACCCAGGCAGGACACGCAGATGACATGGCGGTCCTCATCGCTGAGTGGGGCTCGGCAAGAACCACAGGAAGGCATCTTTAAAAAGACGCCGCTCTTTTAGAGGGGTGGGAAAAAAAGGCAGATAATGCAATCACACACACTCTAAGCAGAGGAAAGCATATGTACGCCGGAAAGCGCAGCAGGTACGGCGGCTGAAGGCGGCGAGGCCAGCGACTCCAGGCTCGATGGCACGTCCCGCTGAAGGCTACAGGTCGACGGCGCGGCTTCTCACTCTGGATCCAGCGATGCGGGAGGCTTCGCTGAAGAGATGAAAATCAACGTAAGAGCAGCTATCGAGCCTAGATATGGGGCGAGACCACGCCCTTTCTGGCGGGACGTGACGATATGGGCGCGAAAGGCCCCCATTCGTCGTGACGTCACGCAGAGCCTCTCTCGATAGGCTGCTGCTATTGCCGCAGGGCAGCCAATAGGCGCGCGAGCTGTCTCGCCTATGTCTGCTTGCTGCTGCAAAGCGTTTTACATTAATAAAAAATTAAGGATAATTTTTGGCTTCAATATCTCGTGGAAAAGAGTTTTCCCCGTAGCGTAAGATATTACGCAGTACGAGAGATACTCTCGTAAGAGAACTCTTCTAATCAAGTCCATGAGAGAGTGAGTGAACGAGACTGCAGCTGCTGGTGGACAGATTACTGTTTATTAAAAAGCAATAAAGGCTCACATCCAATAAATTATGACTATATTTTAAAGTATTAACAAATGTCAAACCAAAGTATAACATTTTAAATTAATAGACATATAAGCAAACAAAAATGTATAAAATAATGTACACTACAAAAATGTAGTTTTTTAAACAAGTCTTTTATGCTCACCAAGGCTGCATTTATTTGATCAAAAACAGCAATATTGTGAAACTTTTTCCTGTGATGGCAAAGCTGAATATCCAGGATCATTACTCAGTCACACGATCCATCAGAAATCATTCTAATATGCTGATTTGATGCTTAAGAAACATTTCTGCTTATTATCAATGTTGAAAACGGTTGCTGAAAAGAGTGCAGCTTAATATTTGTGTAAATGGTGATAGATTTTTTTTGTCAGGATTCTCTGATGAATAAAAGATTTTAAACAACAGCACTTTTGATCAATTTAAATGCATCCTTGCTCAATAAAACTTCAAAAAAAAAAAAATCTTTTATTTGTAGGTGGTGGTTGACTGAAAAGTTGCCGATATTATGCTAAAAACACTTCTACAAAACTATGCAGTCACTCCATCAGAAATCATACTTCCTAGTATACTGTTAAGTATGTGAAAAAAAGTATGCCAACAGAGTAACGGCAGTATGTCTAAATAATTAACAATAACTGAACAATAACCTGAAACTGTTATATAATGTCTATATGTAACGCAGTTCAAAGCTACAATATGTAAGATTTTTGTCATAAAATATCCCAAAATCACTTGCACAGTGCGATATATTTCCTGCAGTTGTGTACTACAATATCCCAAAAGTTCCCAAAGATTTTTTATTTGAGAGAAATTCCCATTTTAAATAATGTCTCGTCCATGTTCACTTGTCGCCTCTTAATGACGTAATATCCACGTTATCCCTGGTTTCCGCTCGTACTGCCATAGTAACCATGGCGACGTGGATAACTGCGTTACGTCTATAGCGGCACGCTCACGCTGTTGTTTCGTTCAAACATTATGGACCATGGAAAGCAGTGTAACTGCGCCATTTTAGGTCGACGTTTTTCCGCATAAAGAATAAATAAAATGCTCTCGTAAAACGGCAAAAGAACGCATGCACGTTTTCTTAATATGATAATTAAAAACAACAGACTGATGAAAATGCGGACATTATTTCAATATGCGACGTGCGGGACAAGGGGTAAAATATTGTGCGGTACAACGCTAAGCGGGACGGGTGATCACTGGTTACCCTAATCTGCACTCATCAAGTGAAGTGGAAACTGCTTCCTTTAAAGTAACACCAAGTAACTTTTCCTCTTCGGTCGCCCTACTGGTTGGAAACGAAATTGTCCATTGCCGCTGTCGTAAATAATTTAGCCTACCGTCGCACGCACGCTCGCTGTTTATCCAGCACCGGCTTTAGAATGAACGATGTCCACTGACAAGGTAGAGTATGTTACATGATTTCATGAAAGGATGATGTATTGCATCAGAAACGAAGAAAAACTAAATAATGACTATTGTAGCGATTGACGTAAAACAGTCGAATTTTGTAGTTCTTTTTGTGCACGGGTTCCTACCCGAAACCCGAAGTTACATAGTGCCAGTAAAAGCGATACAGACCCCGTCAGGCTATGGCAGACGAGTCATTTAACTTATTTTAAGTCGATGTACCATCACAAGGGTCTTGGAAATATATTATGAAGGTTGAAAAACTACATAGTGTTACTTTAACCATATTTTTCAGCCTCTCTTATGTCGTTTTTTTTGTTCATTGAAAGATTTCATTGATACAACTTCTGTGTAATAAATCAATATATGCGTCCCAATGTGCATACTATCCATCCTAAATAGTATGTGACTACTATTTAGGGCAGATAGGATGGATAGTATGCACATTGGGACGCAGCTAATATCTGCTTTTTCCGGTGAGAACGCAGTATTAAAGGCAAAACAGAGCCTTATAACCCTCAAGCTGAGTATGAAAATGACCTATACATATATTACACTGAATTTCACTAAATAAGACTTAAATAAGATCAAATAAGAGGCTTACATTATTCATGTTATTACATTTTCTTGGAATACCACTTATTAAATATCCCTAATGCCTAACAGATGTCACTAAAATCTGTCCTGAAAAATAAAAATATGTCCTATCAAATCAAAATATGTCATTCGTGGATGATGACGACTAGGTTTAATGCAATTAATAGGTTGAATATATGACCATTTGCAGTGTTTTGGAATAAATATTTTGAAGGTTGGAGCTTGTAAGTGCTGTCCAATTAGAGTGCGGCTGGCTCTGTGACATCATGGAGATTGAACCCGGGGAGACTGTGGCTCATGGAGAATTCCCTGTTTATGTGAAGCAAATCAGGCCTTTGACACCTGCAGTGAGATCAATCGCTACCCACATCAGACGATTAGCATTAACAAGGCCCCTGCCACCCTCCTCTCGCTCACACACACATACACACACGACACACCTCACGTTCTGCTTTGAACCCTGTCTCTCTAAGTCCAAGGCAGAAGTGATTAGTCCATGTCCCGTGGGACTGCTGTTTTTATAGCCCGCTGAAAGCCCTGTGTGACGGCTGTATTATCTCAGCTATCTGTAACCAAGTCACTGAACATTTCTTCCTCTGTTTTCAATATGAAGCCTATTTACAACCATAAATATTTAAATAACATCTCAAATCATGTTGCTTGTTGGGGAGAGATTTGCTTATACTTTTCTAATTAATTGAAATTTTAATGTTTAATGCCATTATGTGGTGGAAATGACATTTTTAATATAAAATTCACTGACATTTTAGAACTTATGAAATGACAATGAGGGACGGTAGTCATTTCTTAAGAAATAAAATAATTTTCACTATACAATGTGCAAACATTTATATTTTTACAATGGATTTTGAATGTTAAGATTGAGAATATATGCATGGATTAAATCTTGAAATCTTATAAACAGATTTTGAGCATTTCAAATGTAGCAAAAATAAATAATAAACGCACGGACACTGTTTCTAAAACATTTTTTATGTGCCGAAGTTGAATTATCATGTGCAAGTCTATTTATAGGGACAAAATGCTAAATAATATTAATAATACAAAATTTTTAACACAACAATATAAGCGGTTTATCCTTAGGAGAAAATAACAAAAATGCTACAAAACAGAATTCAAAGACTGGCTATAAAAGTAGAGTTATTTTATAATATATAGCCTACGTCTTAAAAAATAAAACAAATGTTTTCTACCTGTATACGGAATAATTTCCACACTTTGTCCAGCAGGTGTCAGTGTGTTGAGGAAAGTAAACACACAATCCCCTGTTCTGTCCTCGTGTAGCCCGTTTCTGTCATAACACATTCAAATATCTGAGCAATCACACGGAAGCTTCAGATGTGTGTGTCCTGATTAAGACCTGCAGATGAACTTCAAGATTCTTCTTAAGGAGACAGAATGAAGGCAGAGTTCTTGCGCCATCTGCATGTGTCCGTGTGTGTGTCTGTCTGTCTGTCAGGACAGTTTTCCCCACCCACCAGGATGACCACCTGCCTACCCGAGCATCATCACCTGTCAGCTATATATGGGTCACAGCTGTGCATATCCATGCGTTTGTGTGTATGAATGTGTGTAAGCCGTTGCTTTTCCTAGCCCTGAATCCAAACTCCAAAGTAAGCCAGAATAAATAGTTCCACATCTATTTACTCAAGGCCCCACACTGTCCAACACCATAGAATTAAATAAAAGCTGGATTACGTAATCAGATTCCAAATATTGAATACTTTTTTTAAAATACCCATCAGTTACTTTTGTATGATTACATGTTTTCCTCACAATGTCAGTAAATGTCTACTTTCTTTAAAAATTTCCTTTCTAAAAAAAGCTGCATGCGTCACCACTGTGTTGATGGACTTTTCAGTTAGTTGACATTTGTCACATGTTCCTCTGTTCAGTTTCCCGCCACTAGTCTGTCTCCCTGGTTACCATCATTAGTTCATCTGTATCACCTGTGTCCTATTAATTACCATCATCTGTGTTTGCTATTTAGTTCCTCCTTTTCACTCTGTCTTTGTCCGATTTCTGTTATGTATGGTTGTGTTTATCATGCCTGTCTGCCCGCCCACTTGGAGAACTTTCATTAAAATAGATGTATATTGAGCCTAATCGGTTCGTCTTTGTCTTCCTATGTAAGCCAACCGTGACAGCATGCTTAAATGCATATAAAAGTTCTTCCAGGTTTGTGGAATTGCACACAAAGACCAGCAACTAGTCATGAGGCTATCACTGAAAGCAGACCTACACAGCATGTGATCACTATTTACAGAAAGAATGGTTTTCTCAACATGCCATTATCAACTCCTGATAAACACATTAATTATTATTTGAATTATCACTCAGTGAGTCATTTAACGTAGTCCCTATAATTTTCTTTGGAAGGACTTTGTCTTTCCTACACATTAAAATGTACAAATTCATGTCATTTCATATTTACATGCAATGCATGCATTCCCCAACTTTTTTGTCGGCTGAACCTCTTAATGACCTTGACCTAATATATTTACTTGAAGTACCCTGAGAGTTAAGTTAAGTTAGGTCAATAAAAACATTAAGTCAGTAATGAAAAATAATAAAAGTTCATGGTTCTCTAATGCTGGTGAATGGTCACATGACATGTAGGTAAACAAATTACTTATTTTATCGGTCTAAATTTTATATTTTTTAGTATATAAAGTTTTTAGTATATTATATATAAAAAACATATTTTTTAGTAAGTGTTATTTTGAATGTTTTATTTTTAAATTATTTATTTTATCTAGGTCTAATTTTCTGCCCAAGGTCCATCTTGTTCAGATCATGGATTCGATCAAATACCAACAGATAAAAAAATCAAAACCTTACAGCCTGTGCTAGAAATCTTATAACGGGCCATGCTTGGATCTTCCAACAGGACAGTGTTCCAAAAACAAGCATCAAAATCAAAACAAAAATGGGTCGCTGAGCACAAAACCAAGCATTTGCAATGGCCATCCAGGTCCCTGACCTGAACCCATAGAAAATGAGTGGGCTGAACTGAAGAGAAGCGCCAACATGGATCTGGGAATCTGAAGAATCTGGAGAGATTCTGTATGGAGGAATGGTCTATTAATCTCTTGTCAGGTGTTCTCCAAATTCAGGCATTATAGGAGAAGACTCACAGCTGTATCTTGGAAAAGTAGATTGCAAAAAGTATTTAAAGGGTACCTATCATGGAATTTTGAAAATTACCTTTCATGTAGTGTGTAACATAGATCTAAGTGAACAAAAACATCCTGCAAAGTTTTAAATATGAAAATTCACCGTATACAAAGTTATTGTCTCTCAAAAGTAAGAGTCGACTCTGAGTCGCTGATATGAATCGATAGACGAACGATGCACTTTCGTACGTCACTTGTACAAGTTATTTGAATTCGACACGCCCACTCAGTGCGTGCGCCGAGCAGACAGAGAAACCTGACAACAACATGTCGACGAGACTCTGTTCTGAAGTGCGAATCAAAAGCAAACTTTTTTTTTTCACTGCCCAGGGACAAGCATGTGAAGACTCAGTGGCTAGAGTTTATACTTACAACTATACCACACAAGTATAGCCACCTTGAGCTGTGTTCGCGTTATTTTAATGACGATCGCTTCACAAACACAAATGCTTTCAAGTGTGGATTCGCGAGTCGGCTAATATAGGAAGGTTCAATACCAAGTTTATTTGGATCAGCTTCCTCCTCCGAATCACAACCTGTAAGTACTATTAATAATTGTTGCTTTTATGTGTGTGTGTGTGTGTGTGTGCGTGCGTGCGTGCGTGTGTGTGAGAGTGAGAGTTACGCTCAGCAGCTTCTAGGTCTCCAATGTCATTTTTTTTGTTTTTTGAAATATGTGAAATTATGTGAAGCGTATTGTAGTACTGCAGTGCTTTATCAATATGTTTAAGCTTTGGGCTAACGCAAAATATAACTGACTGCGTCATCTGACCAATCACCGCCGATTAGCGTCACGCAAAGGAGGGGTTTGGACAAATGAGTCGTCAAACGAATCATTAGGGAGTCGGTGAGCAAATCAGGTAAAAATAAATGCATATTATAAGACAACAAAAGTGTTTTTTGTCATTGCATGAATGTAAAACTGTTGTTGGGGACTCCCAGAACATTATTAGGAACATTTTAAATGCCATAATAGGTACCCTTTAATAAAAGGGGGCAAATAAATATTTGTTCCCCAATGTGACATAATGTGATTTCCCCCCCACTTTCTATTATTTGATTTTTGGCCTACTATATGATGTAGGTATCTTGAAAGCACATCTGATACCAGCCTGAGCCTCAGTTACACAAAACGCCATCTATAAAGAACATAAATTAGCTCATTGTTGCTAGTTTGAAGTGGGACTGTTTGTCGACCAATGACATATGGGAGGCGTGGTCTGGAAACCTTTTAACCCTCTGATGGTCTTCAAAAAAAAGTCACACTCGTGGTCTTTGGGGTCTATTGGACCCCAGACAATAAGATTTAATTTTGTAACAAAACAATATATATTTTTTTAACAAATATAATTTTACTCTGTTTATTAATGTTTTTACTCAACATTTGTGCAGTTTTTGGAGGATTTATGATTTTTTTTAAATTTCTATAAATAAATAAATATTTTTTAAATAGGATTTTTACAAAAAAACTGCATTTTATGTTAAATAAACTTTATAAAAGACCCAGATTTCTAACTTTCACTCCAGGGGATACCATGGATAATTTTACAAGGTTTAATGTAAGATTTTTGCCCATTTTTTGGAAAATACAGGTTAAAATTTATAAAATAATGTAATAAATCACTTTAACCACTAGATGGCTATAGGGCTCCACTAGGCCTATATACTATTTGAATTACTGAAAGATATAATTTTTCTAAAGTTAAATTCAGTTGGATTCATATCTAAATATTATAAAATCACAATTATAACCAAAATAAAATACTTTTTGTCAAAGTTTAGCATTTTTTTGTACTGAAAAAACAACAGTTTTTCAATAATGTTACATTATGATTAGAATCAAACCTGAACAACATGTTACAAAGAGAAATGTTGCAGTCTTAAGATTTGATCATTTATTTAAACTGAACAGCAATAACAAATTAGCAAATAAAGCAGTAAAAATAAAATATTTGTAAAAAAAATAAAATAAAAAAAATAATAAAAAGAAAATAGTTTGGAACAATAGAACAATAGTTGGTCTCATCTCTCTTATTTTTTTATAGCCTTACAAATGTATTCCTTTTTGTGTGTGTGCACATTTTCAATGTGTCTTAGTGTTACCAATTTATTTTTGCGGTGGTTCTGCATTTTAGATTATTTTATTTTACAAATGATAAGAGAACAGTTTTATAGTTTGTATGTATTCCTGTATATTGTATTCCTGTATATGTGTGTGTTTGTGTGTGTGTGCGTGTGTGCGAGAATGATAATTTTGGATTGTGGATGTTTTTTGCATTGTTGGAAGTGTGCCACTTTATTTCTGTCATTTCTGTCTGTGTTCTGCGTTATTTCTGATTTTGATGATGAATTTTGTCTATTTTGAGTCAATAATAAATCAAGAATAAATAAGTATTTATTTATTTATTTATAGATATTTAAAAGATATCATGAATCCTCCAAAAACTACACAAATGTTGAGTAAAAACATTAATAAACAGAGTAAAAATATATTTGTAAAAAAAAAAACTATTGTTCTGTTACAAAATTTAATTTAATTTTTTGGGGTACAATGGACCCCGAAGACCACGAGTGTGACTATTTTTGTCACGCCTACATAAAAACAGATAACATTCCATTTTAATTTTTTTTTTGTAGATCTAGAAAGTGTTGAGAGCCGTAGGAAGTTTCATACCATTTGGAAAAAGAGAACATTTTTTTTAATTCAAGCAAAAGTCATTTGGGGTCCAGTGGACCCCAAAGACCATCTGAGGGTTAAAAAACAGCGATTGTATTTACATTTGTTGATGCTAATGGAGCAGAAATGACCGTTTACCTGCTTATTTTAGCTTGGGCACGAAGCAAAACATCAAAAAACAATACAGACATGCAGTTTGCTGCTGAGGTATTGTAGCTGTGTGCATTCTAATCCAGTGAGGTCAACGATGAGCGGTATAGATATGAGGCATTTTTGCTAACAGAGATAGAGAGAAAAGAAAAAAGCAAGGAATGAGAAAAGAAGGCAGGGATGCTGCACTCCTCTGCACTCCCTCGGTCCCTTGGCTCGTCTATCACTGCGTTCAACACCCGCCGAGGACTTGCCAAGGAGACCCCTGGAGTTCTCCTCCCAGTGCTCTCTCTGCCTGACCTCAGAGCAGTACTGACGCAGTGAGTGCAATAAGCCACAAAGTAGAAGGGAAAACGAGAAACTAATCCGGAGTCAGCTATTAAAGGGACGTCTCTACCCTAGAGCAGACGTGCTCGGGCTTGACCCACATTGCCACCCGCCCGTTCGCGCTGCCGCTCCGGATGCTCGCTTTGCTCTCAGCGGCTCCCTATCAAGGGCACCAAACAGTCGTGCCTCACTGTTTCACACTTTACTGCGTAACCTGGCTGGAATCTTTGATATAAGAGGACGTTTCTCGTGCAATATGGCAGAACAATAGATATAAAAATCTTATGGAGCATAGTAGCCTATTTTTCACACTTCTTTGTAGCTGTTAAAATGATCGTGTACATTTGTCACAGGTTTTTACCATATTATGGTAATTTAGAGAACAAACATTTAACTTTAAGTAACTAAAAAAATTGAATAAATAATTCTGATTAATCATATACATTTTTGTTGCTAACACATCCAGGTCCTCAAATATCTTTTGTAAAATTGAGAGAGGTCCCGGGTTCAAATCCCGGACGAACCCCCAATTTATGTTATGACCCCGTCTTAAAGTCACAAAATAAAGAGCACATTTAACAAAATTGGTTTCAATAAAGGAAATATGTTAGTCCTTTCGTGTGCATCGACGTTTTCGAGTGCATTAAATCCTACAATGCACCGCAATAACGAGTGGTGTACACTCAACAACTAGAAAATTCAGGCCTGCTTTAGCTGCTGTGATCTGCATCACGAGATCTCCAGATCCTGGAAACAACCTTTTTCAGCTCGTCTGACAAATGCGGTAGCCGCCGACTTCACCAACCTTGTTGGTTCTGTGGAGCAGGGCTATTCCGCCATTCCAGCGGTCGAGGACACGTTGGCTACTCACCTTTTTCCGTCGTCTGCTCCGTCGTGGAAATCTCGCCCCCTCCTTCCCTCTAAACCATGCAGGACTACTTCGACCCTTATCGGAAAGTCCTACATGGCAGCTGGTCAGGCAGGTATGGCCCTACATACTATGGCCATCCTCTAAGCCTACCAGGTGGATGTTTTGAAGGAGATGGGTTGGGAACCGGAATTATGCCAGAAGCTGTCAAAGCGCTTCATGAGGCCACAGATCTGGCCTTAAGAGCCACCAAGCACACCGCACGCGCTATAGGTCGATCTATGGCGGGGGCAGTTGCTGCAGAGCGCCACCTATGGCTCAATCTCACAGAGATCTCACAGATTTTCTCCTGGACGCCCCAGTTTCTCAGTCTGGACTGTTCGTGGAGGCGGTCAACACTGTGGTTGACAAGTTTCAGGCTGCAAAATCCCAGTCGGCTGCCTTTAGGCAGTTTATGCCCAGGATGGTTAGGGAATCTTCTCTCTCCATGTCTCATGACTCCATGTTTCCAAGTTTTATCTGCTTGAACCAGTCGTGTGAGTTATCTCGTCATTGTACTAGTTACGGCAGCGCTTAGATTGGCGAGTTTGGTATTTCATTCCCTCTGCGTCTTAAGCTACGCAGCGTTGAGTGAACCTATGAAAGAGAACGTCTCTGGTTACTGATGTAACCTATGTTCTCTGAATAGGGAACGAGACGCTGCTTTCGCTGCCTAGCTCCTCGTGCTGCCGACAAGCTTCCTTTTTCGGCAGAGAAATCTCTCATCCCCTATTCAGAGAACATAGGTTACATCAGTAACCAGAGACGTTTTACTTTTTTTTTTATTATTAAATAAGTGGCTCACCAGCCTTGATGAGCATTTAAAACATGACCAATATCCAAGTTAATGAAGTTATAATTTGTAAAAGACAAACAAGCTCAGGCGGAGGAAGCTTGAATATAGCCCATAGAAAGGGAATCATTGTAAAAATTAAGAACTTTTGGTTATTACCGGTATTATTATTAATAATAATAATGGCTATTAATGTGAAGTACAATATGAGTTAGAAGAAGTAGGTTTAAAGTCAGTGAAGGGGTTAACCTTTATGATGGGGGATAGAAAAGACAAAAAGTTCGGGAATCACTGTTTTAATAATCCATGCTTCCTATTATAGTATCAGTGATTGTCCTTGATCCAGATGGTTATTCCTGAGATCATCATCCTTCCCCCATAACAAACACAAGCTTCACCTGAGTCATTCATCTATTGACATCTAGTGATATATGTATAAAGGACAGCTGTAGTATAACTGCATGTTTCGTCTGTATCTGCCACTCACTAGGGGTGCACTGCAAAAAAAAAAAAAAAGTCTCCACTGGGGTTTTGTTCCATGTGTTGATCGGTCCAATGTGTCCTACTGTCAGTCTAATCTGACTCTCTAATAGTCTGTCTGTCTGATTCACAGTCTGTCATGTCAGAGTTGAGGCGTCGACTTCACACTCAAGGTGACTTTTCTGTTTCTCTGTTGTTGTTTTTTGTGGTATAATCATGAAATTGATGGCTAAATAAAAGTCGCTACACTGGGATGTGTCTTCAATGTCACATGATCCTTCAGAAATCATTCTAATATGCTGATTAGGTGTTTAAGAAGTAATATACATAGTGTTCTTATTATCAATGTTTAAAAACATTTTTTTTTCAGGATCTCAGAGTTAAAAAGAAGATAATTTATTTGAAATGGAAAGCTTTTGTAACATATTATATATATATAATATATATATATAATATATTTGTATATTATATATTGAATATTTGAATGTTGTGTATTATGCACAAAAAATCCTCCTCAATCCTCTTTTCTTTTTTTAAATCATGCTGCAAATATGACTGAAATCTTGGTTCTGAAATCTCTTTATGCAATGCCAGATGGATGAACACATGAAGACATTGACCCAGTAACCTTTATTTGATCAGACAACTATTTGGTGTTCAGGAACTTGGCTCACCTATAGTCATACAATAATAAAGGTGAAGTAGGTTCATAATGTTACTTAAAAATAAGAAGATTATGTTGTTCACATGAGTATATATAACTGTAAATAGGAGCTGTTCCCCAAATGTTTGTGGACATATAGATGAAAGTTAACATGAAAATCAAAACTGGCCATATTTGCTTTCTTACACATTATTGCTCTTCTTATGATCATCAGTGCACATAAAAAATGAATAAAATATAAAATGTTTGTATTCAATTCCTAAGGAACATAACAAAGGCCAATCCAGATCACACTATTCTGTATCTGTATCCACATTACAGAAGTAAAATGTGTTGTGAATCTCTGACTAAATGTTTAAAAAAAAACCTGTTTAAAGAGCAGGAAAAAAAGAAAAGGAAAAAAAAGATTATGATATCTCCTAGTAGAGCTCTGATTTAAAGGTATACCTTTAAGCATTAATGTTCCCTTCACTGAGGAAAATCATCTGAGCATCCTGTTAATACTCATATCTATAGATATGAGTATTAACAGGATGCTCAGATGATTTTCCTCAGTGAAGGGAACATTAATGCTGACTGTGTCTGATCTCCAGAGCACTTCAGAGTCTGATTAGAGCGCAGGAGTACAGCATGAAGAGCTGATGCTGCAGCCATCGCCCACTTATAGTGAGTTTCATACACTGTAAAAAAAAATTACATGATCAATAAGTTATGACAACATATGTTTTTACATTGCTTGAACTCTTTTTTTATATATAAGTTGTACAATATTCAACTCATTTTGTTGTCAGTTTAATGTAATTTAAGTTGAAATGACTTAAAGATCCAAGTTGATTATAAATAAGGCAGCAACTTTTTTACAGTGTTTGTACAGTGGGGTCAAAAGTCCGATTAATCCTATATTGATGGCATGTTTGTTTTGAAATTCTAAAACGTTAATTTTATTTCCAGGTTTAAATTAGACTTTGTATTCTCAAAAGTTGTGCTGGTTGAATAATCGATCCATCAAATCTAGATGTTTCATGTAAATTAAAAACATTTATGCTCACTTAAATGTTGATTACATATTAATTTTCATGACTTTTCTAGACCTTTTCCAGAAATGTTAGCAGTGGTCAACTGATATGGGTATACTGGCTAATGTACACACACACACACACACACACACCACACACACACACACACACACACACACACACACACACACACACACACACACACACACACACACACACACACACACACACACACACACACACACACACACACGTACGCACACACACACACGCACACGCACACTAAAGTTTGAGGTCCGAATCATTACTTCTCATATTTTATTCAGCAAGGATGAGAAAAAGACACAATAATGACTTTAAAATTGTCACACACACACACACACACACACACACACACACACACACACACACACACACACACACACACACACACACACACACACACACACACACACACACACACACACACACACACACACACACACACACACACACACAACACACAACACACACACACACACACACACACACACACACACACAAAAAAATTATATATATATATATATATATATATATATATTATATATATATATATATATATATATATATATATATATATATATATATATAATTTTAAATTAACACTGTAGTTTGAACTTTCTATCATGGTTCAAAAAATAATAAGCAGCACAACTGTTTTCAATATTGATAATAAGAAGAAATGTTTCTCGAGTTCCAAATCATCATATTAGAATGATTTCTGAAGGATCATGTGACACTGAAGACTGGAGTAATGGAATAATAATACATTTTAAAATACTTTAATAAATGAATAACTGTTATTTTAAACTTTTTTAGTAAACAATCTTACTGACCCCAAACTTTTGAATGGTGTATACACAATATAAAATGATGACATTAAAATGAACAGTTATTTAAAACTATTTTGATACACAATGAAAACATTCTTTTTTCAGCCTGACCAATCGATTTATGATTCATTTTCAGATTCAGTTTGACAACAATGGAAAAATTATGAAACTCATTTGTGTAATACTGATATTTGTCCATGTATCATATATTATAATTGGCTATAGAGAGATGGGGAACGTCTCTTTGGTTTCTCTGTGGGTGTAAGGAAGAAATTTGAACTGTCATGTATCAGTACTGCAGCCCATCAGAGCACTGCAGCGTCCCACGCAGCTCTCTCACACACACACACACACACACACACACACACACACACACACACACACACACAACACACACACACACACACACACACACACACACACACACACACACACACACACACACACACACACACACACACACACACACACACACACACACACACACACACACACAGAGATAACACAACCGACTCTCTTTGTGCCGCCGATGACCTCTCTCTGTCTGCACTCATGCAAAAATCACAAACACGCGCACAATGAGTAATGAGGACGCCTGGGCTGCAGTTAGGTGTACATCACTGTTTATGTCTTCATGCATTATTCACATGTACAGTCAAAACATCTCCCAACATGACTGTTCCACTCATTTGCACGGACTGCTTCCATCTACTTATTAGCCTTTAAAATTTCCATTCATTTGCACACACATTTACTGTAGCCTAAACGCACACAGGTTGCTTCAAATGCCGCCTTAGCTGACAGGAAAGACAAGTCAGATTCACTTTAAAGAGCCCTTAAAGTCAACATAAAATCAAAATGATTTATTATTTACTTTATTAAAACATATTCCTATACTTAGTATTTTGAACGATGTATCAGTGGATGTTAACTTGCAGATAAAAAAGATAATTTGATTGACCTCTAAAATAACGTTCCTATTCAGTTCATGTCACATAGAGTTGGAAAAATAATGGTAATTAATGGCTAAATATCTGTTTATACATTATTTTAGGCTACTGTTTGGCAATGCAGCCTTTCTGAAACATGTAACTGTTTAATGTATGATCGTGCATACATAGTACCATTTATATTTTTTAAATGATACTTTTATTCAGCAAGGATGCATTCAATTTATCAAAAGGGATAGTGAATACATTTATAATGTTACCAAAAACATTTTCACTTTAATGCTATAATATTAAGCAGCACAACTGTTACATTGATCATAATAAGAAATATTTTTTGAGCATCAAATCATGAAGAATCAAGTGACACTGAAGAATGGAGGAGTGGATGCTGAAAATACAGCTTTGCCATCACAGAATATATATATATATTAAAAAAATTACAAATAGAAAATTGTTGTAATAATATTTCTCAATATCATTGATTTTCTGTATTATGCTAGTCTAAATATGGGTTAATACATCAGAAGTGTTACAAGTGGTCTTGTTGAAATTTACATTCTTTGAATAGCATGCTAGATGTATTAAAGTAATATAAAAACACTTCTTTCACCTCTGAAATCCTTTTTTTCTGCTAATTTAATCAAGGCCAGGAACAATTATATTGTATTTTTCTTATTTGGATTTCAGTATACATCAAAATATCTTCTTTTGTGTTCTGCGAAATGGAATGACATGAAGGTGAGTAAATGATGACAACCTTTTTGGGTAAATCTACTCAAGACTTGCATTACGGTATGCAGAGACTGTGTCAGAGAAGCCCTGTACACTTGCATCTCATCACATTCACCAAAACGGTATAATAATAAAAACAGGAAACGCAGCCCAATGTGCACTGTGACGGAGGGATAGCTCTCCAGAGATAACATTTGAAATTGCATTCGTTTTGTCTTTCTGCGCCTATACACTTATATCTGGTTTCATCTCTCTTCCAGCATGTCATGCTCTCCATCAAATCGTGTCTTTCTCCTTCCGTCTCATACAATCTCTCCACGCATTTCTTTCTGTCCAGCAGGGCTCTTTCCATTTCTCTCTTTAATAATTCAGAGCAGGAGAGATGTGTGTGTGTGGCCAGCTCTTCATCTGCCCAGTTCGGAGAGGACAGCCCCACCTGCTCACTCCTCCAGCCACTGAGATGATCTATATACAACGCTTATGCTGCCAGATACTCATACTCTTTCTGTAATATGCATACTATGCGGTGTATGTTTAGAACCTACTATACAAATGATACATTATAGACCTTGTGTAGCCACGCCCCTTTTCAGCGCTGAGCTCGCTGAGGTCTGTATTTTCACAGCGATCTTGCGTAGGTATGAATGAACGGCTCGTTTAAAAAAAATTCCAAGGTCCATTTGTTAAGACATAAGCTTTACAATGCTTATGATAAACATTACAATGCTCATGATAACTTTCGGTAACTCTACTAAGTAAACCAACTTCACCAGCTAATTACTCCTGGACAGCGATGCCATCCGGTTGTTAAGTCGTGACGTAACCACTCTCCGATAATACTGTTTCCGGGTCCAAAGGCCGGGTCCTCCCTACCTACTAGCTACTGCGTTCGCCTGAGTTTTAACGTGTTCCCGTGTTGTTTAAATAGATCGGAGTTAAAAATAACCTAGTGACATTCAACTGTCATTCTACCGCTTTCCATGTGACGAGAAAGATAAGAGAAAATGGCTGCAGTTGATAAGGTAAGTTACAAATCTTAAACGAATGAAGAAACTTTGGCGCTAGTGGGTGCTTTCCCTTAATCCAGTAACACTCACTGGCACTGAAGCGTAAAAAACCCTTTAAAAAAAGGGTATATGTACTCTAGGATCTGGAGTGGACGAGCGGAGCGCTTGGGCCCGGAAGAGGCTAAACATCACGCGTGACGAACAACCGAATAGAGATATACGAGCGACCGCAAAAACGGAAGTTCAAAGACAATATTCTAAAGATGGCGACGTCCTCGTTTCACTGGTGCGAGCAGGACGAGGCAGAGGGCCGCGAGAGAGGCCGGTGGCGTGATTACCATAGACAGTATAAAAAGTGGACAGAGCCATCGCATTGGAACTCAGTTGAGACCATAGACAGTAAAAGAAATGGACACAGCGACCCCGTGAGAGTTGAAGCCCAACATGGGCACTCACTTCCTGATATGCTCAAACTGAGCTTGACGACGTGAGCAACCTGACTGACAGTTGTACGTCTTCTAGTAGCGGTGCCAAGAGGAATCTGAATCATTCCCTTCCGAATCTTGCAGAGCCGGAGATCGTGAGTATTAGCTGTACATGAGCTCGCAGCAGGAGCAACTTTATGACTCTCTATGGGCTTCTCCCTTGACTTTATGCCTCCACGTCCCCCGATTGCGCGCGAGCTTCTACTTCTGTCTTTACGGTAAATGTCTTTTCTGCGCGACAGAGAGTCGCGTGTTATGACGCAATCGTTAGCTTATTTTTACAAAAACGGCTTCTACAGGGCCATAACGTAAGATACAAAGTAAAGGAGCCTTTTGTACATTGTCGTGTTTCTTAGAAATAAACAACAGACAAATGGAGTCTTTGGACGCCTCAGATGTAAAGTTATTCGCTGTCAAAGTGACGCCAAAATGAATGGGAGTCAATGGGATGCTAACAGCAGGTGATAGCCAGCTACAATGGCGGCCCCCAGCGGCAGCTTCAACTTCCGGCTGATGGATTACCCCCTTGGTTTAGACAGTTAAAGCCCACTTTTAGCGATTTTTTTTAGCACTTCCGTTCCTGATGCGCAGACTCAAACCGACTCAAACTAAGCTTGATGACGTGAGCAACCTGTCTGAAAGACGTAAATCTTCTAGTAGCTGTGCGTGAAAACTGCCAACGTTAATCTTGCAGAGACGGCGAGCTTGAGCAAAGAGTTCTTTGGTGTGAGTGAGCAGGACTAAGTATTTTTTTTATAGTATTTATTTTAAAATGTAACGCCAGTACACCATATTAAGTTAATGCATTGATTGCCTGCGAGCTTCTCCTCCTATCTACGGTCATTCCTGTACAGCACGACAGAGAGTCGAGTGGTTATGTTGCAGTCGTTAGCCTATTTTTACAAAAACTGTTTCTACGGGGCCATAATGTAACATAGAAGGTAATGGAGCCCTTTATACATTGTCGTGTGTCTTTAGAAATAAATAATGGACAAATGGAGTCTTTAAACGCCTCAGATGTGAAGTTATTTGCTGTCAAAGTGACGCCAAAATGAATGGGAGTCAATGGGAATGCTAACTCAAGTGAAGTTCTGCTACAAGATGGCGGCTCCCGCGAGGCTTCAACTTCCGGTCGATGGATTACCCCCTTGGGTGATTACCTATGGTGATTACTGATGAGCGTCACCTGAGGCACCGGTCTCACGGGAGCATAAAGGAGCGACGACAGTGGAGATCGAGAGAGGCCAGGCCTGAATTTTATTTTGCCAAAAAATTCAATTTTCTATTTTGTTTACTGATGTTAACTGTTATAAAACAGTAGTTGCAGTATACGCTGGTATTCCATTACAAATAGAATTCTATCACACACACACACACACACACACACACACACACACACACACACACACACACACACACACACACACACACACACACACACACACACAAATTAATCGGACCGGGATCCATAATCCAGTCCCCCTGCAACACATTAGCAATATCTTCTAGTCTTATCTCTGCTGAGCTTAGGCTAAAGCGCAATCTTTCTTGTCTCCCTTTCGCCAGCTCACTATATCTCACCTCTCTCCTCGTCTCTCTGTGGTCTGCTGTGTAAAGCAGGTCAGTCGAGGGGAAGATGCTAACACAAGCTGAAGTGTGCTGTTACATAAACACTGTGGGAGAACCTCCGGACACCTTCCCACAGGCCTCTGCTCACGAACGCTAAGCTAACATTATTATCATGTAGCGCTCTGTCCTTATACACCCCCTCCACACACACACACACACACACACACACACACACACACACACACACACACACGGGCCGTCGGCCTGCTTAATTCAACTGATACACACAACCCCTGTCACTCAAGGGCTCCGCTCAATAATATGTGAAAGAACACCACTTACAGTACATTGAGTCACTTTAAGTCACTTCTGGGGCATATCTGAACTATAAAGAAAGCTTAAGAAATGATAGCAGAGAATAAAATGCATTCATGCAAGCAAATCCATACACAAACCCCTCGAAGCGGCTGTTCGGAGGTGACACGTGAATTGTACTGAGAGAATGCAGGATGCAGGAATTTTTTGCCTATGTCTGATACTTTGATTTTATCTAAAAAGAATAATTAAATAGAATTACGAATAGAAAAAAAAAACATAGAAATATGTATGGCTAAAATGTTCTTGTGCTCACTGTGGCATTTATTTGGTAAAAAATACAGTAGAACAGTATTACTACGAAATATTATTAGCCTACAATTTAAAATAATTGTTTTATTTTTATTTTTTAAAATATTAAAAATTGCAATTTAGCTATTCCTTTGATGGTAAAGCTGAATTTTCAGGATACCTCGGTCTGTCGACCAGTCAGCTCCACCTTGTCTTCTTGCCGCCTCAGCTCCACCTGGGACCGTTGTCCCTGCGGGTCCGCCTTGGTCAGTCGTCGTTCTAACTTCATCACAGATTTATGGGCCTTCGTCGTTGATTTATCCCTCAATCTCTTTGGCTTCGCCGGCTCAGCCTACCCTCTGGCTCCACCTCAGTCTTCCAGCACCCCGGCTTAACCTTGGCCGCGTGTCCCCATGGCTCCGCCTTAGTCTCCAGGACCTTCAGTGTCACATGTTCTCATCTGCTCTTTGGCTCCGCCTGGGTCTCCATCCCCATCAGCTTCGCCTCAGTCAGTCATCCCCCTGGTTCCACCTGTCAAGGGTCCACCATGGCTCCTCCTACCTCTAGCTCCTCCTGGTTCTGACGCCATTGTCTCCTCCATGGTTCTTTATGGCTGCTTCGCCTAGTTCCATGGGTCCTGGCTCAACCTAAGCCCCTCCTGCTCTCATCTGTTGAACTCTTTATTTTTAGTAATATTAAGTGCAAGGATACACCTTCTTGATAAGGGGGATATGTAATGGGTTACCTGTGTTTGTTTCTGTTTTTAGTGGGTTTTAGTTCAGTTTGTGTTTCAGTTATGCCGCGTTCCAGGCAACCTGTAACCCGTGTTTTTCCAACCTTATGCCCGTGAAAGTGCACTGGAACGGCAGTCAAACCCGTGACTTCCCACCCGTGAATTCGTACTAGATCGATGTACTCCCAGTTACGAGTTGAAAAAACACGGGTTACAGGTTGCCTGGAACGCAGCATTAGTTTCTATGTTTTTTCATTGATTTGATTATTATGTGCACCTGTCATTAATTTCATTGATTGTTTTTTTTTTTGTATTTAAGCTCTGTGTTTTCAGTTCATTGTCTGTTCTCATCGGGCACGGTTGTTCTGTTCCTGGTTTATATTGTTCTGTGTATTCTGTTTTGGAGTTTTTGTCATTAAAATCTAAACTGCTGCAAATAGATCCATTCTCATATTTATTTGCAACCGAAGCTGACAATTGTCTATTTTTATTACCACAAAAAAAAATATATGATCAAATTACTCGATTAGTCATCAAAATATTCGACTGATTACTCGATTACCAAAATAATCATTAGTGACACCCCTAAAATAGTTAAAACATTTTAAAATGCACATGCATTGTTTTGCCTTTTGTGACCATTTTCAGTCATATATTTTGTCATCTTGTATATATATATATACATATGTGTAGTCGATAGTAGCTGATACAAGATCAGTAACAACCGTAACAACAGTTGTGACTTGTGATACACTGAGCATATGATAATGGACAGCACTCCATGCTAAATGTGATAATGTGCTGCACTTGTGAGCGTACTGTAGGTGCAAGAAGTGACAGTGATTCTGCAGGGACCATGTGGAGACTCCAGCGTCTTCACCAATGACAAGTCAGAAAATTAGAGCCAGTGACATTAACAGCTGAGAAAAGCTCATTCTCCTGTTGTTTCCACCTGTTAACATCTCTTTCTCTCTTACTGTCACTTTCAATCTCTTTTACACTCTGTTTCTCTCTCACTGACTCTGCACTCTCGCTGAAAACATGTAGAAGTCACAAACCAAGTATCCTTGACATTTAACTTAAGACACAACATGTGCCAACATGTTTGCAACACTAACTGATGCAGTGTTAAAATATTTAGGCCTGAGTGAAAGGTCTTTAAAATGATCCAAATGATCTTCATTCAGGAATATGTGAAGTAAGGTGTAGTGTAGATGGACTGTGCATTCTCAATTGTATATTTTTCATCTTAGACCACATTGGAACTGGAGTATTTGAGTAAATGAAGATTTAAAGAAACATTCTGACATAAAATTAAGTGGTTTAAGACTATTGGATTTAATTATTTAAAAATGTAAATAAAATTGTTAATTGTTAATATAAAATGTTAATGATAAATTGTTTATTTAATTCATGTTTAAAATTTAATTAAATTTAATAAATTAAATACAGAAAAAATGAAGGGATTCAGGATTTCAAGAAGTTTGAAGTGTCAAATAAAAATTATGAAGTGGTTTCTGACTTTTATAAATAAAAAATATATAAAAAAAAAAAATTCCAATTGAAAACAAATAAAAAAATATTTAAAATCGATTATTTATTACATTTTAATTAAATTTGACATTTTACTTAAAGCATATAGCAATATAACAATCAACTTGAAAATTTAAAATGAATTTCAGAAATCTTAAATGTTTCTTATTCATTTTGTAAAAATATGATATATACATATATATTGTCTCTGACTTTGAGATTAAATTGGTTTTATAATTCAAAAATAAACAAGTTTTTCAGTTGAAAAATAAATACCTAAAATGTTTATTCAATTCCTTTTTAAAATGTATAATATAATAAATAAAATACAGCAAAATTACGTTTTTTTTTTTTTTAGCATTCATAGACTTGATTTTATAAATTGAGGCTATAAATATCTCATCACAAGTAAATCATTCAACCCATACATTGGAATTGTTGAATGTTAGAGCCATCGCACACTGTTTATCCTTTGCAGTTTATGATTTCATATGGAGCGAAGAGCATATTTTTTCCTCTGTGTGTCCATGTGTTTAGAGTGTAGACCTCCCTCCTTTCCACGGACAAGAGCTAAACTCTGTGCTCCTAATTTCAGCCTGGTGAAAATAAGCCCATTGATCTCTATTGACTGATGACTAATTTATGTGCCTCCATCCAGAGTGTTATGTCTTGCAGCACGAGTTGCAATGTCCGGAGTTGACTTCATTTAGCCGCCAGAGCCTTTGCAGAAAGTCAACTGTGTGCATGCAGCAGTTTCAGTTCAGACCAACTGCAAACACTGCTCTCGTAATGAATGCAGAGTTTGGTGATTTCCTTAATAAATCATCTTATAAAATGGCATAATGTGGTGCTTTGGAAGGAGGTTAAATCTTGATCTGGTTTGCATGTGTTCATTCATTTGATTTGATGTTGGGTTCTGCCTCTCATGCGCATACATATTCTACAAATGTGTTATAATATTGAATAATCAGATGATTTGCATGTTCAGGTCAAACTTGTAATTTCATTGGTTGGATATTTTCTGCATGTGATGATGCAGTTGTGCATATATTCTGATAAGGCAAGTAGGTTTCAAGTACTATAAGATGGTTCAGTTCAGTTTTGAAACAAAATACATTTTTTTGTGTGTGATTTGAAGTAAAATTTATGAAAGCATTGTTGTCAGAATTAATTGTTAATTTAAAATATATAGAAATTAATTCCTAACCACAATTCTGGAATTCCTATTCCCTTTTGAATGAACTGGAGGCATTTTCATGGACCAGAACGGATTTATGTTTATGAGGGACTAATGGATGAAAGTGTTGAATATTTCAGATGAACAGTAAAACGGCATCAATTATGAATGGCTTGTATTTAGTGATTACACAGGCCAATAATTGTGAGCTAAGGAACATCAACAATAGACTATAACTCATCGATGCCCATAACAGCATTTCTGAACTGTTTTTGGAAAGTAAGCTTCATTTAGTAGGCTGTACCTAAATAAACTATGACATGGGCTCAATGATGTGTAGTGACTTCGGCATTGTGGGGATCATTCATAAGAACGGATCTTCGGCAGCCATGACAAACTTGATAGATGTAGCCTAGGTCCTCTCTCATTTGTTGTCATGATGAAACTCTTTGCCTGACGCTTTAAATGGAGTTCATCTTTGCAATCTGGCACAAGAGTGAGAGAGCACACTGTCCCTTGAGTGAAGGAATAGAAGCACTTACAAGGTGAGATAACCTAACAAGCAAAGTCTTTTTGAAAGTGCAATGGGATTTATAGGAGCTTTATGGTCCAGACGATGAAGTAAAGTATTCTGGTATTTGAATGGCAGCAAAAGCAATGCAATCTGGAGATGAATAATTGTTTGTAAAATAAAATTTGTAAAATATAATTAAATGGGTTTCATAGAATTTTTCAAGCTGCTTAATCAGTGTCCTGTGATCTGACATAGCCTACTATTATTCATCTAAAACTCTTTTGCACAAAATCTTTCTGATCATTCTATAATTACTAAACATGCTGTTTTATGACTTCATATTCATTAAGAGACAATTGAAAGAGGCAAAAGGACCATTTAGTGAAGGCAAAAGGTTATTAAAATAATGAATTTAATACTACAAATTCTTATGCATAAGTTAATGTTGAATAAAAAAATGTGTATGGACATGCCAGTTACCCACTAACCTTTGTTTATTTTTATGTATGTTATCCAGAGGACACTCCTCACTTTAAAAACAAATTAAAGCTGGAACTAGTAAAACGTTTCCGGACTATTCATAAAAAAATTAACACAAAGTAGCTACATAACTTCAAAAAACGTCAGAGAGAGAGATGAAAAACTAACGTTGTTTTATTATACTCTATAATATTGTTTTATTATACTGTGGCACCTTTTTATTGTACTCTACACAATTTATACAATGTATATAATGACTAAAATATTACGGGAACTGTCTGTCTGTCTGTCCGTCTGTCAACCTACCCGTGACTTTGCTGATTGCATGGAAGTCTCGCGTTGTCTCGCGTTATGTTCTCTCCACCCCCACCACCATCAGCCCCTCCCCTCCACTCTTTCCGTCGTCTGTATCTCCCTTCTTTCTCTCTCTGGAACACATGAGATTCTCCTCCCGAAACCTGAACCGCAGCAGCAGAGGCATCGACCCCCCTCCCCACACGCACACACAACATGGCTACAATCGTAACCTCGACCAGGTTTACGGACGAGTATCAGCTTTACGAAGAGCTGGGAAAGTAAGTGCGCGCAACATTGTAGCAGTGTGACGTCATCGGCGCAAGTTACTCTTGTTTGTTTCGTTCCATTCTTTTATTTGGATGTTGACAGCAGGGGAAATGACTTGCTAAGAGACTCGTAAACCTCTCCGAAAGCCACGCACAAGGGGCTTGATCGGATCAAGACAGCACTACGGTACAGCACTCGGTTCTGGACTTGATCCGATCAAGCCCCCTGTGCGGATCTAAGCTTTAGGCGTTTGAAATGTCAGGTTTGAAGGCTAGTAGTGGTTTTGAGTAATGTATATGTAAGCGTAGAATGTTGAATATAGCATGCACTGTGTTTTGTGTTCACGCCTTGTTTTATTTTAAGGGCTTGCTGATGGGCAGGAAGGTTTCCTCGTCACTTTCGGTATTTGGTTGCCACTTTTCATGGCATTAACATTGTGGATTGTTTTATGCTTGTAACCAGAGGTTTAATAATTTTCTTCTGCAGCTGCTTAAAATTGTTGCAGTGTAAGTGCACTATGCAGTGCACTAAAGAGCATGTAGCTGTATACTTGATATTACAATAAAATATTGAATGTGTCGCACACACAGTTAATCACACTTAAATATCTTAGGAGAGTAGCGATAAAGAGGGATTATAAAATCAATAAATGAGCAGTGACGCCTTTTTGAGAATTCAATCTCACTTTTGGAAAGAGCATTAGGCTACAGCCTTCTAACATGCAGATGCGAAGTGCTCTTCATGCCGTCCGTTTTTCTAGAGGCAAATGTCATAATTGTAGTGTTATGTTAAGTATTTTTTTCCAGACTTGAGTCAATTTGCTAATTCATACTTCTTTTTTTTCATACTTAAACGTTTTAACGTTTTAATGACTCGTGTCGAATCTTTTCAATGAATCGGTCGAACCGGTTCACAAAATTGGTCTGAATGATTCGTTCACTAATCAGACTGAATTGGTCCGAGCGCCACTCGAGTCACTATAATGATTTTGTTATATAATTTAATGTAAATCATATTTAGATTGTAAGTATAAACACATTACAATAAAAATGTCTTCGTTCTGCTGAACACAAAGGAAGATATTTAGAAGGATATGGGTATCCAAATAGTTGTTGCCCCATTGACATCCATTGTGTGGAAAAAATGTATGCAAGTTCATGGCGCCTCACAACTGTTTGGTTACAAACATCCTTCAAAATATCTTACTTTGTGTTCAGCAGTACAAAGACATTTATACGGGTTTGGAACAACTTGAGAGCGAGTAAACTGTATCTTTAATAAACAGCAATATGTTTCACATAAAGCATAAAATATGCTACTCTGGGATCTATGCTGAAACCGGTTCTTTAAAACGAAGTATCAGACTTCTCATCAATAAATTATAATGGAACTGCTGTTACGTCATCTGTGACTGACAGCTCTTCCTTGTTTGAAAGAGTCAGGTGCATCTTTTACTTTCAGGGGAAATCAAACTCTGTTTTCTTCTGTGTATTTGCAGGGGTGCCTTCTCCGTGGTGCGGAGATGTGTGAAAAAATCCACTGGCCAGGAATATGCTGCTAAAATAATTAACACAAAGAAACTGTCAGCAAGAGGTAAGCTTTCGATTCAGCACTCTTCCAGTGTGTACAGTACAATGGGATAAAAGTGCTTTGTGTTTTATTTTTCGCTCTGCATTCACTGAAGGGAAGAGAAAAGACATCGTCCTCTGAAGTTGTTCAAATCAAAATGGGAGTTTTGTGGCTTTTATTGCATGTCTGTTTATTTGAGGGCGTCTTTTTGGTTGCGTACTCGTAAAATTTGACATACGGTAATTAACTTTATTGCAGATACACTCATTTAAGTAGCCTGGTAAAACGGACCAGAAATATTGATGAATCATCCTGCATTCACAGGCGTATCCAAAAAAATTTTTTTGTCCAGTGAAATGCTTTCTAGAATGACAACATCTCCCCCATAATTCCAGTGTATACAAATATAGTGATAAGGCTGATTAATCATCTGTTATTTGGCCAATTTTAGATTATTACATTGATTAGTTGGTTAACAGAAGTAGTTATTTCACCAACTGTCAGTTCCAAAATCTACTGTAAGTGGACCGGATACAAGTGTTTTAGTGAGTTTTGGGTAAAATATATATATTTTTTAATATATATTTCATTTGTGGTCAATAAATTGTATTATATTTTACTCCATTTAACTGGCAATCAGCCATTGCTTGGTGAATATCGGTATCCACATCATTCCTACGCCCCACGCTTTTGCACGAATTATGGGTGTAATTTCCGTTAAGCTGTAAACAATCAGTGAAAGACTAGCTCTATGGACGCAATAATATATATTTTTTAAACGGTGTACAATGATGACATTACCTTCTACTCGCCCTCCAACCATTGAACATTAAAAGGACATTTAAAAAGACATTTAAAAGTGTAAAAGCATCAACAAGGTATTTTCAACAAACCATGAATAACCCCAAAAGCGTGAAATTGAATCTTTCCACTGAAATATCACTGTGGTAATCTGCATTATGTAACATATGTTGCCTTAATAATACATTTTTTAATTTATTTACTTCAGTATTGCGTGATACTATTTCAAAGTGATTTTAGTCATTTTGACAGATAATAAATTGTATTTACCTGTGAAAACAAACCTGTAAAGTGATGTGAGGGTTTGGGGAGAAAAATAAAGAGATTCTTTGTGCATTCCAGTGAATTATTAATGGCATAAATCGTAAATTAAATTGGGAGAACAGACCACAAATGTGCAGTATATGTTGACCTTTTTTAGCGGAATGCAAAAGGAAAAAAAAAATAATCATGAGCAAAAGAATGCAGTGACTGAAAGAGCTCTTTGCCATAGATATTCTTGTTAACATGTCACATTAAAATACCAAGTTTTATGTTATTCTCATGTTATTCTTAAATAAAGCATGAAAGAAAACGGATAGCTCATTGAGTCAAACTGACGGATAAGCTTTATTTATAGAGCAACCTTATGATTTGAAATTATTCGTTTCAGTCTTTTTGAATGGAAATTCCCCAAACCGGAAGTTCCACCCATAATTCAAAACGCAGTAAACTCGTCAGGAATAAGGTGGATTGTCTTTTAACATTCTAGTCGACCACTACTTTTGCTGCCAACTGAGTGTTATACTTATTATAGTATCATTTAATATATAGTTCTTTTAGTTTTAGTAATTTTAGTACTTCAACTTGTTAATTTCGTCGAGCCACCAAGGGCAACATTTTTAATTTCGAATTAAGTTTGAAGTTTTGGTTTTTCATGTAATATTGATATTTTAATATATTTCAGCTTTATTCAAAATGGCAAAAATTGTTTTAGTTAAAACTGTTGAAATAACAAGCAATAAATAACAATTCACAGCCGTGACGTGAACTAAAGGCTGTTGGCTACTCAAAAAAAGGACAAGCCCATTGGTATGCATGTCCTATCCTAACTTCCTGTTTCAATAGGAAATAGTCAAAATAGAAAAGAAAACTGAACTCAATAGCTGTGTGTTGAACCCTGGCGTGCTGGGATGGTCGCAGTCCTGCAGATAGAGCCCAGTGTGTTCATGTTTTTGTAGAGGAAAAGCATGCAGAAAAGTTTGCCTCTGTCCAGCCCTGTTTTTCTCAGAACCTGAAGAGACGCATGAGAATACGTGCTGTGCCCTGCAGCACAAATCTAGCAAATGCTCCCACCTGCAGTTTTGCAATAACTTTGTGAACCTTTTTGTGCAAGCATGTGTTTATCAGTACCATGTGGTGTCACTGAACTTACATGCTTTGTTGTGCAGCTCCTGAAGACGAAAGCTGCTTTTGATTAGAGAGAAGAAAAAAAAAAGACATGGCGCTTAAAAGGGGGAAAAAAAATATTTTTTTGTTGTAATTTCAGTTGAATAATGGATTTTTCCAGGAACAGACAGATTTAAGGTGTGTTTCAAGGCACTCGTGGTTTCTTTAGGATATATTCATTGGCATTGTGTTCGTTTCTCTCATTTGAATGTTCAGTTGCTGCAGTTATTAACGGGAAAATGTGCGGTATTATGGGAATGTCAGAAAGGCCTATAAGCTGAGTCATACACAAGAAAGATTCTGGGTCAATTCAGCTGATAGTAAACTTTTTTTATCGTCAAGTAAAATGATGACTGTGTTAGAGCCAGGGTGAAGCTGTTCTGAGCCATTGATGATCAATCAACACGTTCAATGATTTGAATTTTGTAATAAAATAAGTATTTTCAGCTTTAGCTGGTTGGGTTTTGGTCTGCTGCGTTAAATCTAATTGTCCCTGCCTCAGCAGGTTGGAGAAGCTTGTTTGTCATAACGGCGGAAGGTTAGTAAGTGAAGTGTCTCGTGCAGTACGTCCTGGATTTGCTGATTTGCAGTTTTCGATGAAGCTAATGTGATTTTAAGTGGAGAGCATGGACAGTGAGGGTCTTGTTTATGGCACAGCCATTTTCTTTGTTGAGTGCTTTTCTCCAGCAGCCCGGACAATTAAAACTGGACCGTGCTTCAGCCGTCCGTCCGGGTAGCAGAGGAAGAGGGGCGTGACGGAGACCCTTTAATGGCTAATATGGAGATTCTGGAGGATGCCCAGGGAAAGGTGTGGTTCTTGTCATCGTGGTGCAACTCTATATTCAATTCATCCATGTCTCATTTGAGATGAATGATCGGTTTAATGTTCCCTCAACTTTCACTGATGTGTGTGTGCATTTAATTCTAGTTCAATTTGAATAGATTAGTTCGCAAGGGATGAGAATCTAATGATTCAATTTAATGCATTGATTCAGATTACACTTAATGAAGTTTGTTCCTTAGCGATTCCATTAATGATTCGTTTTACTTTTGAGGAAGTGCCTGCTAAGTAATTGATCATATAAAGCATTCACTACATTTGTTGTTATATATTTATAGACAAAAATTCCAAGTATACTATACTGTTTTTGTGCTCACTGTATTGTGAATGGTTTCTAAAGGATTGTGACTGGAGACTGGAATAAATGGCTGCTGATAATTCTGCTTTGCCACCACAGGAATACATTACATTTTAAAATGGTAAATCAGTTATTTAAAATTGTTATAATATTTTACAATCTTAGTGTTTTTTGGATCAAATAAATGCAGCCTTAGTGAGCATAAGATACTTTTTTCACAAGCATTAAAGTAACACTAAGTAGTTTTTCAACCTTCATAATATATTTCCAAGACCCTTGTGATGGTACATCGACTTAAAATAAGTTAAATGACTCGTCTGCCATAGCCTGACGTGGTCTGTATCGCTTTTACTGGCACTATGTAACTTCGGGTTTCGGGTAGGAACCCCTGCACAAAAAGAACTACAAAATTCGACTGTTTTACGTCAAGCGCTACAATAGTCATTATTTTGTTTTTCTTCGTTTCTAATGTCGCAATACATCATCCTTTCATGAAGTCATGTAACATACTCTACCTTGTCTGTGGACATCGTTCATTCTAAAGCCGGTGCTGGGTAAACAGCGAGCGTGCGTGTGACGGTAGGCTAAATTATTTACGACAGCGGCAATGGACAATTTCGTTTCCAACCAGTAGGGCGACCGAAGAGGAAAAGTTACTTGGTGTTACTTTAAAAATCTTCAGACTACACAATATATTAGCCCGATTTTCACACGAACTGCTTGTCGTAGGGTGTCAAGGTGATTCGTAAACGACAATGGGCGTCAGGACACAAGAATCAATTGTTTTATCAATTGTTTTATCTAATGTGTAATGGACGACAACAGGCACAGTGTTTGTGGCGCTTCACAATGTCACGACAGAAAGACAAGCATGCTTATTTTTTTCCCGGCCCTCCACGACGGGTTTCGTCACATCTGTGAAATTGACCAATAGGAGCACAGAAGCTCTCCGCACACAGCTTTGTTGGTGCTAACAGATCACTCTAAATTGTAATGTAGACAATGCAATGTAATTTTTTTGTAAAGCTGCTTTGAAATGATATGTATTGTGTACTGATTTTGTATGTACTGATTTACTTGTTCTTTGAAAAAAAAAAAAACCCAGCTAAGAGTCAGCATAGAATCGTACAACTCTGCTTGTATGTTTGTTGTTGCATTCAACGGTTTGGCGAAACGATAGAGAGATTGCAAAGCAGTGTTATTTATTTACTGGCACCCAGTCTGTCCATCTAATTCGAACTGTTAGCTCACAACTACAGCATTAAGCATCTTTTACTTTACTGTGACACTGAAGAAAATAAGAGAATGCCGACATTTTAAAAAACGCCAGACATCATGAAAATCCAATTTTTCCAAAAATGAACCTGCTTATTTTTGTACTCTCCTTAAAGATAGATTAAAGTAATGTTGCTGTAATGCTTCACTCATTGGCTGTTTTGACCAAGAGCTTGTTGCAGTAGCTAGGCAACCGCTTTGCTTGGGGTGTATTTGATTGGTTGCCTCAAACGAGGAGCTCAAGACTTGTGTTGATGGTCTGAGTTGAGGATGAGAACGAATGAGAAGGGACAAAAATCCCTCATAATCCCTCACTGGCTGGTGCCCTGGCACCACACGTCTGCAGAGAAGCAACACGTCAGCCTGACAGGGGCTTAGAGTAGACGAGTCTCCCTCCGCACACCTACTGCCCAGATACGTGAAACAACCTGACCTGAGCTTTTCATAAACTGGGTTTATATTGGGTCATTTCGTTTATAGGGACCTCGACACACAGAGACCCCGTGCCATATGCAGGAATCCCTCTCTTATTTGCCTAGATAAATATTTGTGTGATTAGCGCTCTGGCCAGGTCATATGACGACCTTATTAGCGGGTGGGGGAGGGTTTTCCGAGCCAAGGAAATGTATGCTGTAATGACAGCAGCTGTGTGCATAATGCTTGCAGCTTGGCTTATTCGGAAACACGAAGGTTGAATTGCTAAAGAAATGGCAACCGAGGTCTGGTAGACACGTGTACCCCCCTCACTGGGGTGCAAACGCTTTCCAAAGGGTCTTCACTGACTCATTATCTATAAAGAGGCGGTGTCATAGTGCACAAATGAATACGGCCGACCAAATGATATCTGTTCATTTGAGAACTGGTAAAAAAATGTACGATTTTTTTTTTCTTTCTGTTTGGCTGTGTTATCTGGTTTTGTAATGTATTATTATAGATGAAACAAAAATAAGTGTCACTTGGAAAAAAATAGAGACAAAATGAAAATGGTATACAGTATATTAAGATAATATACGCAAGTTCAAAAGCTTGGGGTCAGTAAGAATTTTTTTTAAAAATGTTTTTGAAAGAAGTCTCTTTTGTTCACCAAGGCTGTATTTATTCGATTAAATTTTTATTAAAAAATTGTGAAATATTACAATTGAAAATAACTTTTCTAATTTACTAAATTGTAATTTATAATCAAATTTAAAGCTGAATTTTCAGCATCATTACTCCCATCTTCAGTGTCGCACGATCAGAAATTATTCTAATATGCTGATTTGCTGCTCAAGAAACATTTCATATTATCATCATCTTTGAAAGCGGTTGTGCTGCTAAATAGTTTTGTGGAAACCATGATAAAAGCTTTAAAGAACAGCCATATTTATTTAAAACCAAAATCTCTTTTAATATTATAAATGTCATTACTATTGTGTTATCAGTTCAATGCCTCTTTGCTGAGTATTCATTTCTCTAAAAAAGTAATGTACATTTTATTTATATGAATTATGGAAAATAAAATAAATTTAACAGATTCATAATAACCAGAAATCAGGCGAAGGTGAATGTGTTTACCCTAACATTTATACAATTATACAAGGACGAGAATATTTAACTAAATTCAAAGTGCTTTAGAGATTTTCAATTTCTAGTTTGATGTGCTGTGTGCTTTTTGTTGCTGAATTTCATAAAAAGTTATGAAGTTATGGTTTTGGCATGTATGTGTGCTCTTCTCTCTTACCTTGCAAGGGGGATTGCTTTTGTATTGAGGTTAATCCACTTATTTAATTGTATTTCATGGGCTCAGACCAGAGGTGGGTTGCCATAATCATATCTTACATTGTGCTTGTTTTTTTTTTGTCCACCATGTGGTCATAATTTTTCTGTCTTTGCAGACTTATGTTGTTTAAACTTAACCTTAAACGGTTACGAAAGTGGCACAGGTGATTCAAACAGCTCCTCGGATCTAGTGGATTCAGTTTAAGCTGCTATTGAGAGGACTTAACCTCCCGAAGGCCGACTTGAGCCCAAAGACTAGTTGCTTGTTTTGCTTGACGAAAACCGACATGGAGTCGGAGTGAATTACCTCTGAATTTTGTTGTGATACTCAGGATCAAAATGTCACAGTTCAGTTGTCCAAAGGGCCAAAGAATTCCTGTCCTAGTGTTTGCACACACAAACATCATACACCCACTATGCATATATGTTTTGTGTACACACATGCATTATTCCTTTGAAATGGCTTGAAAGGGTGTGACCCCTGCAGTAAAATGATCAAATAGTCCTGTCTGAAGACTTGTCCTCTACTATGTGAACTGCTTTGCCTGCCCTCCAACATCATACTCTCCCTCTGACTGATCTGACTAGAAGCGTTATAACGCATTTTCATGTCGTGGGTCATTAAGATCACTGTCACTTATCCTGCATGCATCTTCCCGACTGCTCTCTCTCTAGCGCTTCATCATTGGCATAGTCATTTCCAGCTGCCCTGTTCACATTTTTGCCATGCCGCTAGTTCCCCTGGACGAGAATGTTGCGTAAAACACAAATGAGGCTTGAAGTAGCACATGTACATTGCAGATAAAGCTTTTTTTATCTTCAGTACTTCAGAATCTAATCTCAAGATTTTTAAAATCTACTGACGGTCTTCTAAATGGATAACAAACCATTTTTAAATGTGAAATCAATGTTTATTTCAGCAATTTTGTGCATTCGCTATCATTGTAGTGTGTATAGGATTGGGATCCAATAACCATTTCTTTTTCATAACATGTCAATTTAAAAAATAATAATACTGGAACCGTATGATTTTTATGAGCCAATCTTTTCGTGAATTTGAAACATGCAGTACAACTGTGTATTCAGATTCCAGAATGAAACATTCAGTTATTTTTAGTGAATCAAACATATATCTTACAGCTAATTGTTGTGAGACTCAGTGTAGTTACTCGCTAGTTGATTATATGACATGTAGTTAAAGATATGTTGTTTTTGTTTTTCAGTAGTTAAAAATATTTTTTAATGAAATGCTCTACCATTCTAAGGTTTGGGGTTATTTATTTTAAATTTATGTTTTAAATTTTATGTTTTATTCAGAAAGGACGCCTTAAATTGATCAATTGTTTACATTACTGACTTCTGATTGCTACATTTCATATATGTTTTGTATAGTTTTTCTAATAAGCATTGAGTTCAGCTTCATTGTGCGTCCCATTTTTGTTGCATCTCTTTTGAGCCATGGGTCGTAACGAGGGTTTTTGTCCGTGGCCATAATAAATGAAGGGCTTGAAAATGAGGATGACTTGAAATATTTTATAATTTTTTTTTGTTTTATCCCGTTTTTGTATTTTGTCGTGATTTTGATATTTAGGTTTGAATATAATGTTTGATTGTGGCAGTTTTGAGGGAAATCCCATTTGATTTTTGTTGTTGTTGTTGAAAGCTCGACAGAAAGCTCTCGGATTTCATCAAAAATAACT
Organism: Chrosomus eos; assembly: GCA_036326025.1. Lineage (NCBI taxonomy): Eukaryota > Metazoa > Chordata > Actinopteri > Cypriniformes > Leuciscidae > Chrosomus > Chrosomus eos. Next base: position 30,208,202 of record CM070830.1, on the reverse strand, counting down.
TAATTTGTGTTCCGAAGATGAACGGAGGTCTTACAGGTTTGGAACAAAAAGAGGGTGAGAAATTTCATTTTTGGGTGAACTAATCTTTTAATTTATCTAGATATTTAATCCTTAAGAGTATTCAAATAATCGTAAATGTAAGAACCAGAACCAGAAAAAAAATTCTTTACGTTCCCTAATCGTGTATACCAACATATCAGCCATTTGCCTCTAGATATGTATATTGAAAAAAACCAAACTGGTTTTCCACTAGAGCACACACACACACTCACAGAGCATATTCAACAATTGGTTGTTATCAGGCAGTGTATTACATGAGAGGAATGAATCGGAACACAGAGTGCGTGTTTGAATTCAATTTTCCTAGTGTGTCGAGCATGTATATACAGCCCAAATCTTAATCCCCTTTCCTCCGGGATCATTGGCCTCTTTGTTCTGCCTCATTTTAAACCCCATTGTGTGACAGAAGCATAGAGCATGGAGGTGCTATAAGGACTGATAGAAAGATGTCCTCACTACAGGGAACGGAGTGGCATTGTTCAACTCTTCTCTTCCATCCATCTCTCTCTGTGATGGGAGCTGCGATGTTCCAGCCACGCTCATTTTGCAGTGTTTGTTCTGAGCTGCTGCGTACTGTGCCTTTAGTAGAACTTCCATCGATTGCTCTCCCTCCCGTTACTTCCTGCTCTCTTTCCCATTTTGTTTTGCTCCGCATCCCTTCTGGTCCTCTTTTCTTGTGATAGCCTTATTAAAATCAGGTTATTGTGCAATCACTTTGCTGTTTTCCCGACAATAAGGTTTGCTCAATTTTCACAGACTATATTTAGAAAAAGAGGGGCAGTAAAATGAATTGGATTTAAGTCTTTAGGAGGTAGAAATAGAAAAATCTGATTACTCACCTTTTAAAGGCTTGGGTGTGAGAATAGTTCTTTCTGGTACATATAGTGTCCGAAATTAACTTCTAGTAAGAGGGGACTTTTAGTTCCTGGAATTGATTTCTAAGGTCTTTAAAAAAATTACGTTTTACAACACAATTTCAGTGGTTCTCAACCTTTTTTTAAGAAAATATTCAAAGGAATTCCTATCTAACATATGTACCACTTATGTTGTAATGAAAAAAAAAAAAACTCAGCAATCTAATGTCAATTAAACAAATCTTTATTTTCTGTTTTTTAGTTTAATTTAAATTCATAATATAATTAAATAGTTATTGAATCATTTAAATTCTCAATCTGAATGATTATGTTGGTTTATTGGTACTGTATGCATTTATTTATATTTTAGCAATAAGATGACATTAAATAGTTGCTAATGCACAAGATATCCTAACTAAACAATAGTTTTGATATCCTGTGCATCATCTCATTCTCATCTAATAAATTGTACTATATTTCAATTGAACTATGTAACTGCAATATAAACGGATTGCCAATTTAACATTAACTTTCATTTATTTAACTATAAATGAAACCTGTACAAATGAAATGTAATTGCGTTCTTTAAAAAAAGTTCTTTCTAAGCATTGCTGTGTTTGCTTGAGAATCCACCCGTCTGACACAACAATATTTGCTCAACCAATGGTGTGAGATTGGGGCGAATACATCCGTCTCACCGACCAATGGCATGTTTTTGGCCTTCGCCGTATAAATATCTGGGACGTTTTTGTCATTTTTTGTAGTGTTTTTGCCATGGGTACTGATTAATTTCTGACCCTCGTCTAGCACCTACTGCATAAATCCTTCTAGGGAGAGAGACAGGAAAGAGGGAATGAGACAGAAAGAGCAAGAGAGCGATTGCAGGCAGAAACCTTTGCCAAGTTGTTCCAAAAGTGAATAGAACCCGCAAGAGTGAGTCAGGAAACTTAAAGTGAGTCAATTTATCTTTTTAAATGTTGACTACCATGCAAATGGCCCTTTCTAATCAGGTGAAGACGTGGGCTGTAATAAAATGTTAATGGACGGTGTTGCTGCCAAGCTGATTGCGTACGATTGTCTCTAAGTGTGATATGATTCCGCTTTAATGAGAAGTGTTCATTCCACAATTGGGTGACGTGCCCTGACCCACAAAACCATGAGGAACCAAAAAACAGAAGGTTACTTCCTGTCCAGATAGTGGTCGGAATAGTTAAATTACCCAAAGATGATCACGTACACACTATGATGTGTTCTCTTCCCTTTCTTACAGTTTTGGAAATGTGAGAAAACATTTATTCAGAGGTGAGGCTGGGAAAAGAGTGGGTGGTATGAGAAAATATGACTTCACTGTATGAGTAATTTTACATTACGATGATGGTATTCATGACAATATACTTGTTTTTCCTGAAAGTTTAACCTCCAGATATTTTATATCTTACAAATCTCTGTCATATCGACATCAGCCAATGAAAGCCCCCAAATAATGAAGTTTATATAAAAAAGTTTTCTAATATAAAATACTGTTTTTGGAACTTTTGGAACCAAAATGTAATATTATTCATAACTAATGAATGGTATGTTGTCTGTAGTACTATAACCACTGCCAGTGTAATTAGCTTATATCAGTTGACATCCATATTGATGCAGCCATAAAATCCCTCCACTTTATAAGAAGTATTGTTTTGTAATTTGCGGACAGTTGCGTTCAGGACCTTGGCTGCATGTTATCCAGAGAAAACTGTAGCGAGTGAGTTGACGCTCTGGGTGGCATTGAGTCATTGATCTTTTCTTCCAGCGAGGTTGAGTTAAGCCAGGGTCCTCGGAGATCCGCACAGGTCCTGGCACGCCGCATCGGAGAGCTCTGGATACCCACTAACTCAGACGCAATGGAAATGCTAAATTAGTCAGCTTGCTAGTTCAGCAGAGAGTGAGGGACCCAGTAGAGCATGATTTGTAACACACTTTAGCTGCTTGAAGCGAACTTAAAATAACAGAGATGCTGAGGAAATATTTGAATCCATCTCGTAATGTTGAATCTGGAGTGTGATCCAGTGCCTTTTGGGATTGTGAAGTTGTTGCACTGCCCGATACTAATGTTCTCTCTCTCTCTCTCTCTCTCTCTCCCTCTCTCTCTCAAGTGTTTGTCATGTAATCCTCACATACTCCTCTGACACTCCAACCTCCTGTGGATAAATATTTGCCTACTTTTGTATTTACTTGTAATGGGTCCTTACTTTTTACTGTGTGTGTACTGAAGTGTATGTCATGTGAGCTAACTTACTGGTCATCTGCCACTGGTGCCTCTGTTGCTGCTTTTATCAACATAAGATATACTTTTCCCTCTCTTTCTCTGTCTCTGTCTCTCTTTTCTCGCAATTTTTGAGAACTAGGTCTGGGCAGTATATATCATGTAATGGTAGAAATTGTAATTTTGGTTTGCATCCAAGTTCCAAAAATGTATAAAAAAATTATTTATAATAAACACTGCTGTTCAAAATTTTGGGGTAAGAATTAAAAAAAAAAAATTGAACAGTCTACTCACCAAGGTTAGCCTACATTTATTTATTTGCTTAAAACAGTAATATTCTTATAGTTTAAAATAGCTGTTTACAATAGTTTAAAGGCAAAGCTGAATTTTCAACATCATTTCAGTCTGCAGTGTCACATGATCCTTCAGAAATCATTCTAATATGCTGAGTTGCTATTCAACAAACATGTCTCTCTATCTTATTATTAGAATTAAATATCTGATACTTTTACAATTTAAATAATATTACTCATATTGTGATATAAGATTTTGGTCACACTGCCCACACCTTGTTATAAATGCATTTACAGTTTGTTACCATTACATCTATTTCAGCGAATCTATTTGAAACACTCCATTTATGATTTTACACATGCGTATTTATGTTGTTAAACATGCGTATCAGTTTCCTGCGTATTCTCTTTCCCGTCATCCTCATTTCTCCTTTTTTAATTATGCTGCTTGTGTTGAACACACACACACACACACACACACACACACACACACACACACACACACACACACACACACACACACACACACACACACACACACACACACACACACACACACACACACACACACACACACACACACACACACACACACAACACAGTTCTGAAGCATGCAATGTCATGAGGTGCTCCTCTTTCTCTGGATGAACTGCTGACCTAAAACGCACACACATTTTCATTGCTCACTTTTTTTTCTACCCTGGGAAGTTGTCCTCTATCTGTCCCTTAATCACTCTATCTGAGTCCTTCACAGTTCACACAGCACAAAGCTCAAGATCTGTCCTGCCTCTAGAGACTGAGAACTGCCTGAGCTCTCAGAACACAGAGACCCAATTCTAGCCAGGACTGTGCCATTCAGTTTAGAAATAAGTTTATTTTTAAATCTAGTTCAGTTCCTCAATTTGAGTCAAGTTTGAATCGAACCGTTTGAAAGTTGAAAATGCTCAATTCAGTGAGAAAATATATATATATATATATATATGCCTGGTTTGGGGTCAGTAAAATATTTCCAGTCTTTAGTGTCACATGATCCTTTAGAAATCATTCTAATATGCTGATCTGCTGTTCAAGAAACATTTCTTATCAATGTTGAAAACAGTTGTGCTGCTTAAAATTATTGTCAGAATTCTTTGATGAATAGAAAGTTCAAAAGAACAGCACTTATGATCACTTATGAAACCCTTTTTGAATTTAATCCATCCGTGTTGAATAAAATAATAAGAAAAACCTTACTGACCCCAATCTTTTGAAATGTACTGTAATTGATTATACGCACGCACGCACGCGCTCACACACACTCGCACTACTGTAGTGTGAAAGTCTTCCTGTACTTTTTTTTCTGCTATGAAAGGAGGAAGGGCTACCCGAGAGTTATTGAATGTGCTGCTGTTTCTCACACGTTTACCACTGAAAGTAGAGTATGTTGTCTCTCGGATGGATCCAGTGAGGCCGAACAGTGTAAAAGGATATCAACACTTGTCTTGCTTTTGTAAAAAGCTAGTTTTTGTGTGTTAACACTTTAACCGATATATTTGACTGTTGCTAGTTTTTTTTTTTATAAAGACTCCATGAAACTGCATTCATAGGATTATTAGGATATCTATAGGATTACTTTTAAACATTAAACTTCTGCAGTATGACAATTCAGTAAGAAATAAATGTAGGACGATTGGATGTTTATTGGGAATACTGCAGTATTTATTTATTTATTATATATTCCCAGCCAATGTGAGTTTGGTTGCATCTGCAGGAATGGCCATTTTATAACAATTTTTTTACCTCTACAAGTACAATAATGTGCACTAATGAGTCGGGAAAGTAAAATGTGTACCCTGAGTGCAGTACAAGTAATTTTTAATAAAAGCTTCTGTCAAATGCATAAGTGTAAATGTAATGTAAGTGAATCATGTACTATGACTGCATTTATTTTAATACATTTTCCTGGCCTTAGTTGAATTGAACCTATATGTTAGACAGGTAATCCATCAATAACACATGCGGTCCTGTCTTGTATTGAAAGGGTTAGTTAAACTAGTGCTTGTAGAAGCAAGGCAGTGTAAGTTTAGCCCACACGGTCTCTGAGGGGTTTCAGAAGAGAAAACCTGCCGTTGGCTGTTTTAATGAGATGTATCTGTGGTGGACATCTCTGCTTCTGCCTTCTGAGAGAGGAGAGGAGCAGAGTGAATTCTTTCTTGTTCAGTATCATTTGTGGTATTCATCGCAATCATTCATGTGAATTCCTTTTGCAACATTATCTTGCTAATCTGTACCTGGATCAGGAGCTGAAGTTTCTGTGAAAGTGTATGTTTGCTTGATTAAATGGGGTTGTTGCACTTGTGCTGTTGTGTTTGTGTGTTTTCTGTTTTTCTGAGCAGCTTGGCCCTTCTGGATAGTGCATTTTATTTTATTTTTATTTTATTTTTATTTTATTTATTAATGTATTTACTTTTTTAAGTTATACAGTAGTAACCAAAAGTAATGTACAACCTTGGAAAATCAACATCTTCATCATTTATTCAAATTAATAAAAAATGTGTTAAAGATTTTGTAAGCATATTGCGTAGTTGTGCTTTGAGTCAATTGTTTTACTTGTGATAACTCATTGAAGTGCGGACATAATTTTGGCTTAATACTAACAATCAGTTATGGTGTTGTCAATGCATGCTTTTTCCTGTGAGCTTTTTGATATTCTATGTATTTTGTTGCATTTTTAAATTGATACCCCTTTTTTTACCAAATCATTTTGTCAGATAAATACCTTAACTAAGTACTCATATTTTAAAATATAAAATATTTTCCTCATACTTCGATGGTTTAATCAAAACTGTAGGTTCATTAAAAATAAAAACAAATTACTCAATTTTGGCCACTACTGAATCGTATAAGTATGTATATATATATACATACTTATACATGCATACATACATACATACATACTTTTTACTAATTTGTTTCTCTTCCGTTTGCACATTTATATATTCTCAGCATGTTCTGATTTTGGTTGAATATTAATAACTAAGTAAATATGTACTGATCTAATGCTATGATCTGTGTTGGTCATTTTTTTTTTCTTAAGTTTTCATATAAAAAAAAAACTGTAATGAGAATATCATTAATGAGGCGAAATAACACAATACTTTGAAAAAAATACTGTTCCCTGCCGTGTCTCACACAGAGTGTTATCAGGACGGGACAAATTATTGTTATTATCGGTGCTGAATTATTAAAAGAATCAAATTGGCTAGAGTCATGCGTAAAACAAAGGACTTCATCTTTAACAACAAGATAAAGTGCGCTCTCATGGTGCGCTTTCATGTTTTTTCTGTCACATCTGATAAGACTGTACATGTTTGCGTTCTGACTGGCCTATTAGCAGTGATCTTATCTTGTATGTAGTTATTTGTCGGAAGAAAATGTGTGAAGAATGGCAGGCGAGCTCTCTGCAGGGGATAGTGTGCATGGACTCTTTGAAATTTGGTTTGAAATGAGCATTCTGCCTTGAGTTACGAAAAACAGTGAAATATGGTGCAGATCTCTTTAGGATGTAGGAAAGGAAAATTGACAGCATGCATATATACAGTGCAAAATGTGATTTTTTTTTTTTTAAAGAAGCTCTGCCAGTTTACATAATTCACAAAAGGCAAAATAGTTGACAGTATATTCAATGAAAAGCCCTCTTTTTAGTTTCCTAAATTGGCCAAAAGCTTCATGTCAAATGTGAATCTTTCTGTAGTGAACAATGAGTATTTTGCTCTGGTGTTTATATTATATAATCCCTCCGATTTAATGAACACTCTTTACTGCATCACATGCGCGTTGCAGTTCTGTGGCGTGGGGCGTTCGCCGTGCTTTTGTTGTGCTGCCTCATTAAACACGGAGTGAGATTTTCCTCTTCATTCTTCTGCACAGTCATGATTCTTCAAATATGGCTCTGCTGGTTACCGTGAACAGCTGGTCCTGATGGAACATCTAATTTGCTGAAGATCAGAAAGCCTATATACTACGGTCCAATGGACTTGTGTTGTTCCCCTATCTGGATTTATTGGAACCCCCCCCCCCAAACCCCCGCCTCCAATAGGAAAACCTGCTGCATATATGAATGATAGTAGGAGGGAAAAATGCTGGGCTAAACAGTTTATGTGTGCTTGTCTGTGTTTGTGCTTTAGGTCACTCCCAGAGGGCCTCATCTCTCCAAATATATCTGTACTCATGTCTGAGGGGACGCACACCTTCTCCCTAGGCTATTCTTAGGTCCTCTCACTCTCTCTTTCTCAGGTCCTGTGGTGGGTTCATCCCGTTGTGGAAATGTCAGGCAAACGCACTGCTGGAGCTTCATCAGGCTCCATAAATTCTGATGCAGTCTATAGTGATCAGCTTTAAAATATATATATATATTACACAATGTTTGCGTATAAAAATGCTAAATATCGATTAATTTGAAATGATTACATTCTGCTGTTTATAGCACCAGTGTTTACAGTCTCGATCCTTTTGCTTCTCTCCCATCTTAAAAGTAAAGCAAAAGGAGGTTTTCACAGCGATGCCATAGAAGATCCATTTTGGGTTTCCAGAGGAACCTTTCATTGTGTAATGCTGCATCTTCGCCATTTTTTTTATCAGGTTGAACTTTGATTATTCACTCAAACCTTTATCTAAACCATCGGTCACGCTTATCCTCCATGTTTTGTTGTTTTTTGACACTTTTTACTTATGTTTGTAGTTCCTCCTCCAACGTGCAATGGGTTGTGGGCACTATAGAGCATCACAGTCCCGGCCACAGCCGGTGCCGGAAGTAAAAATTCAATACAATTTCTCCATTGACATTTGGGATATAAGCCATAAAAACGTAACCATACATGGTAGACTTAAAACCAGCTACGGCTGTACTAGGTGATTGTATATGCTCATATAAACGCCAAAGGTTCATGGGGCACTAACCTTGTTTTAAGATGAATCCATTTTATTCGCGATGTATTGGATAAGTACTTCATTACCCACAATCCTGAACAATCCCACAGTGATGCATCTGATTGGTGGAAGGCGTGTCACGTGTCTGAAACCCCGCGAAGGCGCGTGAAGACTGAAGATCGCGTAATGACGTAGGGCTAGCTCATTGGTCGTACGTCAGAGGCGCCCGCGCCGCGCCATTGGATGCGCAGTTGCCCCAGCACAGCCTATGAACGAGCCAGATGCTCAATGTTTTAGCATGTGCGTAAGCTTCAGTAAATCGAGGAAAAGGAGTTTCCCTGCACATTCACTATATAATATTCACTAGAGGAAAAAGTTCACGTTGCCGTCGTCAGATTTGGAAGTCACTCAAAAGGCTCTTTCACAGTGGCTTTCAGTCGACTTCAGTGAGGCGCGGTGGTTTATGGGAGGAGTAGTTCCTTTGCTCGGAAATGAAAATATGTACACAGGCTTGTACCTTTGACTTTTTGGGGATTTTCTCTTCGTTTTTTCACTCGAAATGATATGTTGTATGCTTATGAGTTCAGCAGTAGCTGGTTATCCTCAGACATGCTCTTATACTCTTTAGATATGGATTTTACAAAATGTCAATGGGAGAAATGAATGGGAAATTTACTTCCGGCACCAACGCTCTCTCAGGCTGTGGGCGGGACTGTGATGCTCTATTAGCCTTTAGAGTGTGCATGGATCCACACTTCGAAAATCCACCAGTAGACCATCAGGGACTTCTGGCATACTCTATTAAACATACTATGCTTTGGGACACACTTTTTTAAATCTCATATACTGATGGATAGTATGGACATAGAGACGCAGGATAATTCTTAACTCTTTCCCCATCATTGACGGAATTTTACGGCAATCAGTGGTTCGCTGTTATACGGTAGGGGGCGCTATTACACAGCTTCTAAAATAGAATAGAATTTCAGGATCCAAGAAAAGAAGTAGAAACAAGTGATAGAAGCATTGCACATGTAAGTCAACGTGAACACAAAACATTAAACCAAATCTGCCTAACGTTACCCAATGAAATGTCAAACCGACTAAGTGTTACAGGACTTTGAAGCTTTGGGGATGTTTATGGACTCAATGCCCTATAAAATGTTTTTCTTTCTGGATTTATGAGTTATTATAAATTTATCATCAAAAACAGCAGTAATTAAATGAACGCTTTACTGAAATTTTATAATTCCTTTAATTTTTCTTTTGCAAAAAGTGCTGCAAAAACTTACAACATGGAAGGAAAATTTAGTGATATTGCTTAAATATAAAGTTTTTTTTTTTTTAAAAATATTATAATTATTACATTGAGAAGTAAATTCTACTGTGCAATGGTAATATATTTCTCTAAGTTCACATTTTTATTTTTTATAAATTTGCCTTTCAGTGTGTATCTGATAGTTTTATGAAATGAAATGGTAAGATGCTCATGATGATGTGAACTCTTATGTCCTCATATAGTGGTGCTGGCTGTCAACTCAAAAGTTAAAAGAAGTGTGCACTGTGCGGAACATTTTAATAATCTAAAAAAACCTTTTACCACTACAAAGAACCTTTTGTGCAATGGGAAGGTACAATGGATGTGCTTCTGGAACCATAACATTAAATAACCATTATTTGATAAACAAAGTAACCCTATTTAAATCTGCTGGTCCAGAGAAGTTCTTAAGATTTGTCTCCCCTTGACGGCACCTTCTCTCCGTTCATCGGCTCTGACACTCCCATTCCTCTTCCTGCTTGCCCCACTTTCTCTCTGTCCTGCATCTCACTACTTTCTTCTCTTTCTTCCTCCAGAGGGCCACATGTGAATAATTCAGTCAGTCACATGTTACATTACCTTCCTCAGAAAACGACAGCCCGTTCTGTAGAGTCACTCGCTCTGTCTCTTTTATTACAGCGTGAACAAACAAACGCTGTGGCTCATTCACAGGCGCGCTGCTGGAGCCAGCAGTTTAGGTGTAATCAGATGCTACGGGACGCGTCTCTGCACGTCTCCTGATGCAGTTAAAATGCAGATGAAAAGAGCTAAATTGGATTATGCGCATCTTGAAACATGATACAAGTTATGTTTGGTGATTTGTTCAACAGCTCGGTGCTCCTTTCAGATCGTTGGAGGAAAGATGATGCAGTCGGGTTATAAAGACTATATAGCATACACAAATTTGCATGTTTCTCTGTAAAGATGTCACAGTTGTTGGCTCAAGTCATTAAAACGCTTGCAAAGCAGTTTTATATGAATATACCTCAGGCATTCTGATACTCTCAGTATTAAACGTTTGGAGTTAATATTTATCCCCTTTAAACTTTGTTTTTTAGATATTTTGTTGTGATTTTTTTGTACTCCAGGATTTCAATTGAATTCATAAAACTTACACTATGTAATAATTTATTAACAGTTTAAACACCAATATTGCCCTATATAAAATGGTTTTTCTGGATTCTGATTTATGGAATTACTGTAATTTAAAAAATTACTTTCATTTCTTTTTTTTTACAAAGTGCTACAAACTCTTAAAACATGGAAGGAAAATTGTGTGATATTGCTTAAAAAAGTTTTTAAAACTTTATTATAATTATTAAAGTAAATTCTACAGTGCAATGGTAATATATTTCTCTCATAATTTCTTCAAGTTAAAGCAAACTTTTATTTTTATATGTTGTAGGGAAAAACTTGAGTTTCACTGTGTATCTGGTGATAGTTTTTATGAAATGAAATGGTAAATGCTCATGATGTGAACTCTTATGTCCTCATATAGTGAGACCGCAGAAGCTGAAAATACCACAAGCGTGCTTGAGTTTGTGTTCTCATTCACACTGAGATGCGTAGAGCATGCAGACTTCATATTTCAATAGTCTTTAAAGGTTTAAGTGTACAGCCCTATACTTTTGATTCAGCAGCATTTCATGTACACAGAACCTAAGCCTAAAACAGCTTACCAAAAAGCAAAAACCTTAGTCAGTCAATATAATACATAATACAAACATATATAGTCAATAATTGTGTCCCTTTGATTATCAAAATGACATATTCAAAAAAAAATTCCAGTGAAAATAATTTCTGCATGCTTTAAAATAGCTTGAATGTAACCACACCCTTGCTTTATTTAGTATAAGCATGAATATGCAAATTAGCCCCGCCTCCACTCAAACACACCAGCTTGAACTACCTGATCTGATCTGTTCACTTTTTTCATCATAACATTGTAATGCATCATTTAAAGCATATATGCTACATGTACTTGATTTTTCCTGTGCCTTCTTAAAAGTGTTCCTGAAGACAAATGAGATTTCATGAGTCTAATTGGCATGCTGTAATGAAAAGTTCAAATGACTTTCTTTATTAGATCAAGAGGCCATACTGACTCAATCAGCTGTAGCTTCACCAAGCTTGTTGTTGAAGCTTATATTTTCTCTCTGTGTCCATTTCAGATCTCGTGTTGTTGTGCGTTAGCATGATGTTCTTTGGATCACTCTCTCCTTGACCCATTTAACGCCCGTGGTCTTCCTGGCTCTGGGCTCTGCTTTCTCTTATGGTTCCCTCTCTCTATCACTCACTCTTGTGTCTGTGGACACAAGTGAGGTTTTGTCTTTTATTTGACACCGTGTGCAGCCATCCATTCTTACAGCTGTGTCATGTGTCCCTCAGTTTCACTGTCCGAACTTAATCTTGCCTAAAGTTAACTTTTTTTTGCCTTTAGAACTCCATATGGTGACACATGCGGTGTATTCCTTACATTAAGCCACCAAAAACGTGAATATAATGATGCGATTTATTTTTTCTGTTTTTGTGACACCTGCTGTTTCATTGAGTGCTGGAGACGGGCTCATCACATCTCATTGTATTTCACTGTGTATGTTACCTCGGGGCAACATTATTCGTAACTTGAGATGAATGTTTGTTCATTTTTATGCTTATGACACACTGTTATACCCAATGACACTGATGCATTAAAGAAATGTTTGAATGATCGTCAACTCTTTTTCATGAGAAGGAGAGTATAGCGACTACCAAGCATAGACGAGCTCCAAGCATGTTTTAAGGTAATAAATCTTTTTGGTTATGGTTTTATATATATATATATATATAATTTTTCTTTTTTTTTTTAGAGATTTGCATTGAATTATTATTATTAGTTCTTTCCTAATTTTTTTCTTTCTATTTATATTCTATTTTTGTATGTTATTTTGTTTAATCTATTTGATTATCACTTTGAGCTGCATTGATACTATATACTACTAAATGGTACTGTACATATCATTTTTTAAATATTTCTTTTTCAGAAAATGAATACTTTTTTCAGCAAGGATAAAAAGTGACAGTGAATACATTTATAATATAAGGTTCTGTTCTTTTGAACTTCCTATTCATCAAAGAACCCTGAAAACGACTGTCACGGTTTGGACAAAAATATTAAGGAGCACAACTGTTCCAACATTAATAATAATAAGCACCAAAGATCTTGAGCAGCAAATCGGCATATTAGAAGGAAGTGGATGCACATTTACTCATGCAACTCTGCAAATGGAACCACTGAGTGGTTTGGTTTTATTGATGGCCTTCATTATCACATAAGAAGAGCTTGACCAGATCAGTCACTGGTTTGTTAATTAGAGTTGTGGTAAGTGTTTGGTCTGGGACTCTTTATTAGTACACATTAGTACACCCCATCCAGAAGGCCGTCCTGCATGGCCCGCCCCGTTTGTGCGAGACTCTAATAACAGCAGCATTTGGAAAACAGAAGATCTGTCATAAGCGTCAGAGGAGAGAGAGGCTTAAATGGCTTGTGCGAGATGACCTGGGGTTATGGGACGTCACGAAGAGGGGAGGGAGATGCGCAGCTAAAAGCCATTACATGACGCACGCCACCTTTGCCTGCTGCTCTGAAATATTCGTTGAGAGGCTCTTTCTGATGAGCCGTAGCTTTCAGTTTCTGTCTAAAGGGAATAAACTGCTCTAATTTGCCCCCTCAGGCCACGGCGGGGGCTGAGGTGTATGTTGGGAATGCATTGTTTACGTCCGTACCTCCTGTGGCTTGGTTACCGTTGTTTTGCACCACAGATGCAGCATTGAGCTCAGTTCCGCATTACCCAGAATCCCCTTCTCGGATGATTTCGCTAGCCCCTGTGGAAAGTTTGAGTGCGATGCTACTGTCTGGAGATTCAGATTCCTGTTGTGGATGGTGTAATTCTTTGAAGCTCGTTGTCCAAATGCTGTTTCTAGGGAAACACTTCCCTGAACCATTTCCACTAACTGCTGAATCACTTAGATTGGTAATGTTTTTTATTGTTAAAATACTTATTCCAGATTAATGTGCAGAGACAACCATGTTGGGGCTAATATGTCAAAAATATGTTCATTATGAATTATTTGCGATTCCATTTGGTGCCGCTACTGGCAGGAAGGTTATCCTCTATGATTTTGGGAATTGGTAAGGCAGTGAAGCCACCTGAACATCTGTAAACACCTGCAAACTCATTTTATTATAGTCTTGTGAAAGAAATGAATAATAACATTGGCAATATTTATTTTTAGTATTTGTATTAATATTTTAAATTAAAGCTGCTAGCAGCATTTATCGGTGTTCAAGCAATTAAAGCCGTTAAGGCAGTTAAGCTCAAAAGCATCAAAAGACATTAAGTTTTATTTGGTAAGCATTTATCCACTGACATCATAGATGAAATAGACGATTTACAACTAATACAGGCAATTTACCTGTAGCCAGGGATTGAGCCAGGGATCACAGTGGTGCAAAAAGCTTGATTCTAAGTCAAACGGTCTAGGAGTTATGAGCAATTTAGTACTTTTGGTTGCTGTAGCGCCACCTATGGGCCAAACGGGGTCATACTCTGATAGGTTGTCCCCATATTTGAGGCCTACCATCTGGGCGAGTTTCAAGTCTCTAGGCCTTACGGTTTGGGCTGCACGATGCGTTTTAGGTTTTTTTTTTTTTTTTCAAATAGCAATTACAATAGGTTTTCAGCACTAAAGTGCTTGAACACCTAATAATAATGAGACCTTTTTGACGATTATAGCGCCACCTTTTGTCCAATCTCCATGAAACTCTGCATGCTCCTTCAGCATGGTATGACACATATGCTCATCAAATTTGGTGAAGTTTGGACTTTTTTTGTAGGATTTATAGGCTTTTGACCGTATTTGGTCACGGACCATTTCCTAAATGACCATGTTATGCCCAAGCAAATGCAGAATTTCAACATTTTTTCGATTATTATTGATATTCAGACTCCAGAGAACATTTCTGCACTGGTCTGGTTCCGATTGGGAAAAAAACCAGGGACTAGTTCGCAAAAGTAGGTTTTGGACAAAATTGGCCATAACAAATTTTTCTTTTGCTCCAAATCGAAATCGGAGATATACATCTTGTTCGTCTTGAGCCAGGGATTACGCTGGTGTAAAAAGCTTGATTCTAAGTCAGGATCGAGGAGTTATGAGCAATTTAGTACTTTTGGTTGCTGTAGCGCCACCTATGGGCCAAACGGGGTCATACTCTGTTAGGTTGTCCCCATATTTGAGGCCTACTATCTGGGCGAGTTTCAAGTCTCTAGGCCTTACGGTTTGGGCTGCACGATGCGTTTTAGGTTTTTTTTTTTTCAAATAGCAAATACAATAGGTTTTCAGCACTAAAGTGCTTGAACACCTAATTAGCTTTTATTTTTTAGATTTTATGTTTTCATGTTAATCTTAGTTTAAAGTAACACCAAGTATCTTTTCCTCTGCGGTCACCCTACTGGTTGGAAGCGGAATTGTCCATTAGCGCTGTCGTAAATAATTTACGATTAAATGATAACGAGAAATAGCATGCTAAACATCTAAGACTAGGATGTTAGTGTTTACTAGCTTCCAGATTGATAATCCAGATTGTTAAATTGATTAAACTCATCTACTAGCCTCTACTGTCATGTAAATCTACAAATCTTTCAGGAACAAATTTTGTGCAAATCAGTAGTTGAACTGACCATTTGTGTAGCAGTCCGGAGCAAATATATGACATTTTGACATTGTTCGTTGGTATGTCCAATAACACAACGTTTGTAATGTTTTTTTGGCAGAAACATTGTATCTCTCCAGCTGCTACAGTGAAACAGAAATGGTGGCCCGCTGCGGTTCACTCAGGGTGGGGTCTATAATTCTAATAGGACAGATCGTCTCAAGTCAAATCTGGAACCGCTCGTTTGGAGAGACTTTTTATGGTTTATGGTGATTATAAGAAAAGGAGTTGCTGAATTTTTACCATTACAGGCTGGTTGCGTACACAAACTGTGCACAAACTGCTGTGTTCAAACACCTTTTGAAAGTGAATTTTGCTTAATAGATCCCATTTAAACTTAAAGCTACACTGTGTAACTTTTTTGTTTATTCTTAGCTAAAAACACTTAGTTCTTTCAAAAATATATGTGCTCATTAATGCATCTTTACTTCGTTCAAGTAATAAAGTATTCTCGTGAGTGTATAATGTGCCATTGAAAATACATACGGGTAAGGGGTTCTAATGTCGGTCGCCATGTTGCCTCTCCATCTTGAAAGTACATTAGCCAAAGAGGGACATCAAGCTTCGCCTTTCGCGTTTTAACACCCGATGGCACCATGTCGAGGAGGTCGTACTGGAAGCCATGCTACTCTTGGACTACATTGGCCACCGTAGGAGTTAAAACGAAATCGAAATTGAGAGGAACAGAAACTAATATTCACTGGATGGCCATTACCTTTTCACCGCTAGATGGGGGTAAAAATCACACAGTGTAGCTTTAAGTTTTATTTCAGTTTGTCTTTCAAAAAAAATAATAAAAAAAATTCAGAATACAAACTCCATATTTTTTTTATTTTTTTTTTATAAATATGTGATTACGGAACTACAATTACGTAAAATTACGTAACCAGACGTTTTTTTTGTTGTTTTTGTATTAGACTTCTAGGAAGTAATCGCATTGGATTGCAGAAATCTTGAAACCTAGTTTTCCTCTCAATGGTCAGAGAATTAGTTTAAACCGTTTAATTGCAGATTCATTTTAATTTTAACTAATAAACGACGTTAATAGGGAGTAATTTCTTGCTCTTTAGCTTTTATTTTTACCTCAGGTTCAATATCATTTTCCAAGTATGTCTGTATAATCAGAAAAGATTCTTTCTTTCTGAAGATTTTCTTTATGTATTCATGTAGTCTGTTTATTAACATTTTGTTGATATATACAGTTTTTACTTTTATATTTCCCTCAAGACAGTGGTGTAGCAGTGTTATCATGGAGAGAACAGAGGAATGGCGCTGAGGGGGCATGCACATGTTGAAAATATCAGTACAGAATAGTCAAAGAGCAGCATTTTGAAAGCGTTCTGAATGTAGCAGTGGAGATTTGAGATGCAGTGGCCTTGCTGGCCTTTGCCTAGGGACAGCTCTGTCTGGGTCACATGCATTCTGATAGCCTGCTGCTCAGTGCTCATGATGCTCTTTGTGACTTCATGTCGCTAAAATGATAGCTTGCTGCTTCATGAATATTCATGAATTCAGGCTATGTGAATTTTCCCTTAGAGGTGCAATCAAAGTTTTGTTTTGTTTTATTAAAAAGAGTTTTGAGAAATGAGTCCTCGCACAATATGTAATTTTAACGGCTAGAGGTCACATATTCAAAACAATAACAAAAGCGTAGCTTGATGGTGTGTGGAATGATGGGAGTAGTTCATTTGTTAATTTAATCATGTTCATTGAGGTAATGAAATAAGGTTTTATAATCGTTACGTTTGATCTAGGGATGCACCGATACCATGTTTTTCAGAATCGATCCGATCCGATACCCAAAATTCTGAGTATCGACCGATACCCGATACCGATCCGATACCAGCACAGTTTTTTAGTAGAATTTCTATAACTCTGTGTGTTGAACTGATATTCACTCTTTTGTGTGTTAAACACAATCTACTTAATACAGACAACTTCATTATAAAGAAAAAAAAATATGATCATAATCTATGACAAAAAATGCTATTATAAACTAGATAATTCAGCAATAAAATGTAGTCTAGAAAAATCATGAGTGCACAATTATTGTATAAAATCTGAACATTTAGTGAAAAAAACATTTAGTGGGGAGCAAATAAGAGACAATTAGTGTAACAATAAATCTGGTAAAACGTTACACATTGCTCTTTGTATTGTTGTCAAATACATTAATGAAAAACAAGATAACAAAAATCAAAAAGATATTTTAGATATAGCCATACTATAAAATTGAGAAATGTTTTAAATGTATAGCACAGCTGTTTAATGAGGCAGCAACATATAATAGATAGGACAGAACAAGAAAAGCTATTCATATAATAATCTTCTTTTATTGCGTCACTGCACTATGATATGAACGCACAAAGCGCTTATGCGCATCTCGAGCGCAGAATGATGAGCTTATGCGCATCTCGAGCGCAGAATGATGAGCTTATGCGCATCTCGAGCGCAGAATGATGCGCTTGAAGCCACATGGAGTCACAGCGCCAGCGCGTCGAGTCCGCATTGAAAGGTTCAAAGCACAAAGGAAATACATATCGATGCGTAGTGTATTATACAGTATCTACTTATGCAATAGTTTATTCAGCGGTTTCTTTTAACAGTTTTAAATTTCAGTTACTGTCCGCGTTAAGAACAATGACAGTGCTCTGACTCTCTAGTGTTGTGATCTAACAGACACCCGGTAGAAAGTAACATGATTAAGTTACAGCAATAAAGTCCAGCAATATAAAGTTGTTTTATGCGAAACCATAGAGCTTTATCTACAGATCAAGTATAATAACAGCTAACATTGAATCATCTTGGAGAGAGTTTTATTATTGTTGACTGTCGTACCCGAACGCGACGTGCTGTTTGCATGCTGAATGGAGAATGACTGACAGCCGCAGCGGAGGGAAAAGTTTACGTGATCTTGAATTTAATGACTTCATTATTAATTTCTATCTCACATTATACTATATAATGGCTTCAGAACACTTATAATAAGAGTGCACGGAAACTTTATGGTGCTTTAGAACGTTTTTGTGCCGTTTGTGGGGGTTAAAAATATCACAGAATAGTAAACGCACAATATCGGATTTGGATCGGCCTCATCTGATCGATACCCGATCCGACAAAAATGGCAGTATCGGAGCCGATATCCGATACAAATATCGGATCGGTGCATCCCTAGTTTGATCATATGATTTAATTTAATTCTAATGAATTAACCGCAAGGAACGTAATGTTTAATGCTAAATTGCTACTCGTACATGTCACCTTTTTTGTCGAAATAAATGGCGGGGTAACAGCGCAGTTGCGATGTAACGAAAGTAGTGACAGATCTTTTCTTACGTATTGTGAAAGGGATTATTGTTGACTTTTTTTCTCAGTAATACATTCTATTAAAATCATCAGATAAACGCATACATCATGTTGTGTGGCACTCACTCAGTCTGGGGACTTGGCATGTGTGCCCATGCGGTTGTGGTTGGTATGGTGAGTGTTGTGAAGACTGGCATTGTGCCCAGCATAGATTTGGCCTGTATCTTTTTGTTTTTTTCAAGTAAAACCATCTGACCTCACCCTCACCCTCTGCCGGTGTAGAAAGTCTTTCCCAGAGCATTAAATAACTTTAGTTTATTGACACATCGCTCTTTGCTCTGTTACATCCAGGTGCAGCTTTCTTTATACCTTTTAGCATTGCATTATGCAATTGCTGACATCAGGATACAGCTTGTAGTTGTAGATAATGAATGAAAATA
The DNA here is from genome assembly GCA_036326025.1 of Chrosomus eos. Lineage (NCBI taxonomy): Eukaryota > Metazoa > Chordata > Actinopteri > Cypriniformes > Leuciscidae > Chrosomus > Chrosomus eos. The sequence goes on along the minus strand of CM070830.1, from coordinate 30,189,023 downwards.
GCTTGGAATGAACATGAAACGGCATTTGTAAGCTATTTTATTTTCGTAAAGTGAATTTCAGACTGAAATAGGTGTGGATTTTAGTCACTACTAGCCACTTTGGCGGGTTGAACTTTCTATATAATATATACATTTTTCAATTGTAGTCTTTTAAAAAGGCATCTGAAATAATTAACTATAAGCGATATGTAGTGTTTTCAAAAAAAATTTTCGATACATATCGCCCCTGAAAAATATGCTTCCCATACTAATTTTCTGCAGAATAAATAGACCAGCTGTGCTTTCTCCCTCATCTCTCCGACAGCGAGTCGACACGCTCGTTTTTATTTGCTGAATTGCTTGATGAATATTGTTGGTATTACAAGGCTTGAATTTCAGCGTGGAATTGCGTGTATTGAATATAATTTTACTCGTTCCCGCAGATTTTGTGTGTGCACATAAAGTCGTCTCTTTCATAAAGCCTTCCTAAATTGAGCCTGATATACTTGCTGATGGTAGTTTTCCCCATGGTATCAATGTCAAAATTGTGGCCAGTGAAAATGCTGAGTGGCTAGCAACTTTGGAACTATGTACACATAATATAACTTATAAACATCCGATTTTTTTAAATACTGTTCTTTGTAAGCCTAAATGTTGCTCTAAATACAAAATTCAACATTATAATGCACACAATAGAGTATTTACTCTAAACTTTAAGTCTGCCTGATGTTATTTGCTTGGTGCTGATCCTTCAACATAATGGCCTCTCGTCATATTTAACATTAGTCATTGGGAAAAAATTGTCATTTCATCGTTTTGAAAATGGAAGAGCTGCAGTGACCAGCTGCTTCTAGCAGATACTGACAGGCTATTAATTGTCCAGGCTCATACTGATTTGCGCTCTGGGTCCAGACCCGTGTCCCTGTGGGTCTGCGCTTCTCTGCGCCTGCTCTTTTCTGTTGGCCGCTGCAGTTTTGTTGATTGCGACAAACACAGGAGTGCCTCTCAGTGGGCCAGTAATTGAGCCCACAGATCTCTGAGCTTCAGCACAATAAAGCAAAACACTGACACCGACACTAAGTCAAACACACACACTCACACTCTCTCTCTAAATGGCTCGGGTGATGGAGCAATTAAACATTGCACCATCCGAAACATTGCAACTACCAATTTTGAGGATGGGTTACCTGTGTGCGTGTGTGTACGCTTGTGCGTGTGTGTGTGCGTGTGTGTGTGTGTGTTAGTGTTACGCTCGCTTCAGTCGACTGCCTCTCGGCTCCTCCTCCTTCCCTCTGGCATCCTAATGAAGGCATTATCTCGACAAGTCACGGAACATGAAACTGCTGTAATTTGGCTTTTATCAATGTGTTTGCTGGTTGGGAAACATCCTTGCCAGCTCAAATGAAAGCAGAATGCTTTGTGATGCTGTTTTTTTAGATTATTCTTTTTCTGAGATTGATTCGAAACGGCATTATGACATTAGGGCTTGCTTTGTCGCATATAATCAGACCTTTGACTAGACCGCATAAGATCTAGTTCACACTGCAGTTTATTCTGGTCAAGATCTGATCCGCCCACTTAGATAGGAAGAGACCGTCTGTCTGACATTTATAGTGACCAAGCACATTTACATTTATGCATTTATGTGCCATTTAGGGGTGGGTTTGTCTGAAATGACATGATGACAACACAAAAATAGACAAGTGGGAAAAAAATAACAATTAAAAAAAAAAAAATTAAATGATAATGCTCTATACAGGCTTTGGGAACAATTTTATAAACCAATTCTGAAAGAATGATATATTATTTCACAGGCATTACTCAAAAACCAAGCAGAATAGTTTGTTGATTTAAAGCAGTGTACATTGCTTTCAAGGTTTTTTTTTTTTATCAGTTCATGCCGTTTTTTTTTTTTGCAACAACACTATGGCACCACAAGGTCTTAATAAAGAATTTAATATTGTTGATATTTGGTATTAGCCATTTTTTCTGATAGTCTTTTCTGAATATTAATGTAACTGTTTTTATACGTTGGTGTTTTTATTTAGTTTATTTTTTTTACCTTTTTGTATTTATTATGACATGATGTGCTAGGAGAGGAGAGATGAAATGTGCCTTTTTAAAAAAAATATTTTTTTAAATATATATATTTTTAAATATTTTATATCTTTTTTTTAAAAATAACCTTGTAATTGAGATAATTAGGTGAGATTGTTGTTGTCTTTTATCAGTTCATGTATTGTCTAATAATCAAACCTTTGCATTGCTTGTAACATGCTTTACTATTTGCGCTACTGAAACCTAGAAATTGTGTGCGTTACAAATCAGGCGTTCACCCAACGGGCATGTTGTCTGAGGTTGAGATTAGGGATGTTTGAATGAGTGCTTTAAGATCCAAAGTTACGACAGTGGCTACATGTTTCTCTCAGGATAAGAAGACCCAGAGATTGTCGGTATCCTAAGCACAGGATGTACAAATCACTGTATTACACAAGGAAACACACTCCATTTTAATGGAGCAGATGTGCATGTCTAGGCATGTGATTGTGCATAAGTGATTACCAGATAAACTGGCATGGCTGGCCGCTCAGTGGTGTAGTGAAGACCCTTACCAATCCAGTTTCTTATTTTTTAATATCCTGTTTCACATTGTGGAAGTAAAATGTTTTATTATGCCCTTTTACGAAGTCTTGGTTTTGTTTTTGGGGTGTACTAGAATGTTTTCAAGCTTGATTGAAAATGCACATATTTTACATTCAGGAAATGTCCCGCCCCTCCATTAATGCGAGCTCTACTCAGATGTACAGTGCTTAGCATAAGTGAACACTCCCATGCTAAAGTTGACTAAAAAGAGGAATAAAAAATTATCTTTTGGAAATTGATCTTAATGCCTTAACTAAATAAAAAAGGAAAAATCCGACCTTTAAGGACACCAATTTTCTTTGTGAATGAATAATGTATCGTGAATAAATAAATGTTCAGGCAGATTTTTATTTTATTTATTAAGGCCAGTTATTTCATGGATCCAGGATACTATGCATCCTGATTAAGTTCCCTTTACAGCCCGATTCAGACCCTGACCATGTTAACGAACAAGAGGATCATGCAGAACGGATTTCATGCACAGACTTTGCAAGCATGGATTTTACAGGATGTTTGAGTGGTATGTTTTTTTGTAATTTTCTTATACATTATAAATATGAAGTGATCCCCCATTTAATCGTGATATTTTTTGGTAAACTAAGATAATACAAATGGTAATCGATCACTAAACCATGCTTAATTTTCCTAAAGAGTGGTGAACAGACTTACAAAAGCAAGATCTTAAAGAATCTACAGTAAATGAGCTGTTCTCCATAAAATATACACTGCACAGATACACGTTTGGGCTTTAATGTTAAGGAACAGTGTTTAAAATACATTTTAACCACTCTAAGTTCGTCAGCCTTTGGAAGGTCAAACAAATGTCTCTTTGGAAGGTAAAAAAGGTCAAAAAGGTCTCTTAGAAAGGTAAAAACACCCGACAGCACTGTCTTCTTTTCTAATGCAGCTCAACCAGGCCTCGTCCCTTTTTTTTGTGCATATTCCGTAGGTGGAGATTATTTAAATAGAGGAACATTATGACTTTATTAGATCTACAAAAATTGCATTGTATTCAAAACGAGCCGTTCTTTGTAGTTTTTTAAAAGGGGATTCTGTTTAAAGGGATACTCCACCGGTTTTTCATATTAAAGGTGCCCTATAATGTGAAATTGAATTTATGTTGGCATAGTTAAATAACAAGAGTTCAGTTCATGGACATGACATACAGTGAGTTTCAAACACCATTGTTTTCTCCTTCTTATTTAAATCTCGTTTTTAAAAAAACCCCTGAAAAACAGGCGAATCTCCACATAATACCGACAGTGACGCAACAGTCGGGGATCACGCCTCCAAAGATTTGCATATCCCACCCCTCAATGACAAGCACTGCACAGCCGAGTCATCAGAGCAAGCGAGGATCAGAGAGAAAATGGCAGATCATGGAAATAAATGCTATGTTCCAGGCTGTGCAGGGGATGTGAGGACTTTTCATATCCTTCCCACAGAAAAGAAATGTCAACAGGCGTGGTTGATGTTTATATATAATCGGATACCGCAACAGTTTAATTCGAAGTTGTTAGTTTGCTCTGCCCATTTCACCACGGACTTATTTTAGAACCTTGGACAATATCAAGCTTCTCTCAGCGTCTCAAACTGAAGAAGGGGGTAATTCCAACTATATTCCCGCAACCGGTAAGTAGTGATTTTATTAACGATAATTTACACTGTGTTAGACCCAGCGCAAGATCCTAGTACAGTAATAGCAAACTCCAAGTAACGAGCATACATAACTAACGTTAAATAGGCTAATTCTCAGTGAATAAACTATACAGAAAGCGATCAAAGAACAATCCACACAGCGCGAGTTTATCACTGCACAACGAAGCTCTTACTGTATGTCATCATTTGCATTAGTGAAAGCATGAGAGAGAGAAACTGCGTTGTCTCGCGATCAACAAACTGTCATCTGCTTTTGCTCAATGCTCATCACAGCAACATTTTATGTGATGGGAATAGATCTAAATACTTTAAAAACATCTCACGATTCGTTAATCTCGATAGCTGTAATAGTTAAAACGTATTTAACAGCAGTAGTGAAAGTATTCGAGAGAGTTTCACGTGTCTCATTTCATATGCAAGCAGGTCAGCCAATCACAGCAGTGGCCTGTTCTCACAGCAGACACGCCCCTTCAAACAGAGTGTTCAAATCAGAGACTAAAATCAGGCTAGGAAAAATGCCTTTTATTTCTAAAGTATGACTATTTTTGATCTAAAAAACATACTAACATTATAAGGGCAACCCAGAAAACATTATTAAATAATTAAAAAAACCATTATAGGGCACCTTTAAACTATATTATTCCCTAAACTAAGACGAGTTGATACATACCTCTCTCGTCTCAGTGCGTGCACTATATCTCTCTGTATTGCCGCAAAACTATGTTAGCACTTAGCTAGCACAGTGCATTAAATATGGGTCAAAAAGAGAATCGACCAAACACTTCCTCGTTTTCCCTATTTAAACACAGTTACTCGAGTAATGTAACTCGACCTAGGGTGGTGACACAAAATAAAAGGTTGCGCTTTTCTAAGCGTTTAAAATTGATGTAAATAACAGGGGGCAATATAGTCATCAACTATATTGCCAAATAAAACCAAAATAGTCATCGTTTGTGGTTGCCAGTTGTCAAGAGTTTAAATCCCCCCCCAATCAGAGCTTTTCTGCTAAAAGGATACATTTTCTGCCGTGTTTTACTTTATCTTTGCAATCTGGGAACCATGTGTGCGCGTTATCTCTACATTGCAGAAGAAGCTCGGATGATCTGGACACAGACAAACATGTAAGCCGATCTCAATTGAGATATTCTGCTCAAATGAAAGTGTAATTCAGTCAGTCTGTGTTCTGTCACGAGCCACTTGCACTGTTTGCTGCAACTAAATCTGCGATCAAACCTTCAGTTATGAACTGTAATAAATACAAACATGGATCTTCACTATATTATTTGCGATTAGGGTTGCCGAATGAATGCAATTACGCAACCTCTGCAATACAAAGCTTTTTTTGCTGTTGTTTTAATAGAAAATAATAGGAATAGGAATTTTTGGAACTACTGTACTATTTTACTGTACTGTAATTTTTCTTGTTTTAATTTTTTAGAGAAGTTTCTTTGACTAAACAAAAACAGGTTGACTAAATGTCATAACTAAAAAGTACATTTGACACAGGACTTAGACTAAGACTAAATAACAAAAATAGATGACAAAATTAACAATAGTTTTAATTCCAGTTTAAACTATAATTCAGTTACATTTCCATCCAATGTATCCCCCCCCAAATCAGTTCTTATTCGATGTCCATTCCATTTATATTCAATTCCAGTTGAGTTCGTATTAATTAATTTCCATCATTTGCTTATTTTGATTCCACTTTCAACCCAGATTTCCACTACTCGCATCACTTAAAGGTGTTTTAGATATATCTATGTGCAAAATATCAATGGACTTTTGTCTATTGACTTTTGTTTTGTCCCCATTGTCTTCCTGTCTGTCCTGCTCTTATTCACCCTTTACACACAATGTCAGGACAGAGGGCCTTTCCTATCTCTATCCTGCGTTTAATTATGCATCAGATTAGAGGGCTGTGTGTGTCTGTAATACAATTACTGCAGCATGAGAGTGTGTTATCTTCCGTAGTGAAACTGAAGTAGTTTTGATAGCACCACGCTGCTGTGTCTTTCTGTAATATAGAAGGAAGTTTCCTCTCTAGTTACTTTTGGAACTGAAACTTAACAGTAGAATGTCTAAAGATGTCATTGAATGCATTCTTTTGCCCTAATACTGACCTCAGTCAGACCTTTTAATCAGTGTGAAATCAGTTTTTCATTTACATTTGCAGACACTTTTATCCAAGGTATAGTTTATCAGTCCATGCATTTCTTGAAATCGAACCCTATGACCTTGGTGTGGCTGGCAACCATGACCATGTTTGAGCTACAGGAATTCGCAACTCATTTTACTTTACACAATGAGAAAATCCTGGGCAAAATGTGACAGAATAGAGCTAGTTGGATTGAGGAGAGGGGTTGAAAAGTAAAGGCTTTTTCAACAGTAATGTGATGCCCGTTTGATTTTTCGATGTGATGAGCGTTCGCGCAATGCTCTCTCTGTCTTCCAGTGTAGACAGCCTCAAGATGTTGCGGCGTGAGACAACGCAATGCAACAACTGTCGCATCTGGTGTAGACACTGTGTTACACAACTAGGTGCTGACAAGTGATTGTTAAAAATATGTATTTGTCATTGAATCATTCATTTAAGAGATTTGTTAAAAATGCTGATTCATCCATTAATGAAACAAGTATTTATGAGTGACTGATTTTTAAAATAATAATTCTTTCAAATGAATTAAACATTTTTAAATTGACGGCAACAATTATTTTATCAGAAACTCTAGTAAATTACTTGTATTTTGTCTGTTCAGAATCATGGATAAATGTTATTATCTTTATCTCAATTTATCCAGAATTGTGCAGCTCTAGTATCTTGTATAATTTTAGTTATGAAACAGACTACCATGAACATAAACGTATAAATATCACGGAGGATCTTTTTTTATTTTTTTTTTTATAGTGTGTGTGTATAAAATATTTAAATATATCCATTTATATTTATATATCCATTTATATATTTTTAGCTATATTGCCCTCTCTTCCTCATGTAAATGTTTCTAGTTTTCGATTGGCTTCAGTTGCCAGTTCATAGAATCACGTTTTCATTGTGCATCTGTGCTGATCCAGGAACAGGGATTTGGTGCCATCTTGCCACTCTACTGCTTCTGTGGTTGGAGTGTGTGTTGTCAGTGTTGGCCAGCAGGGAAAGGAGTGTAGAGGAAAACCGTATTTGTGCCAGAAGCATACTAAGGGTTAATCTTCTACTGGGTCACAGGGCAAGATGGGAGAGGATGTAATCCTGTTAGCTTGGAGCATGTCTGGCGTGTGTATGTGTATGTGTGTGTACGCGCGCGCGCGTGTGTGGTGTGTGGTTGTGTGTGAAAGTCTAACACATAATCTAGTTCAGAGCAGGCACGGCGTTATGGGTGGGCCTGACGGGCCTAGGCCCACCCACTTTTCAACAGGCCCACCCAAAACATTTCTTCAAAAATGTTTTGTCAAGAATTATTATAAAATCGCCAATAAGCTCATAATTTGTATTAAAATAGTCTAAATGTTGAGTTTTAAAAACAGTTTTAAAAAGCTGGTTATGTCTATTTTGATGTTTCTGCGCAAGTTTAGCAGACAGCCGCGTTTCCATTACCCTTCAAGCAAATTGAAATTGCGACTTGAAATTACGCTCAATGGAAACACGTCAGTTTCGCAAAAACTCCTATTTATCGCAAAAAAGTTTTTACGCTCGCATGAGGAGGTTTTTCAGGCAATTTGAAAAAAGAATATTTCTAAAAACTGCAAAAGAAACAGTTTTTGCGCATTTACAGCCACCTGACTAGAAGACGCAGTGTGTTGGTCCGTGGTATACGCAAATAACTAATAATTATCATCATTATTATAACATTTATTAGGCAACATATTCAGAAGACGCTTTTGTCCAAAAAAGTAACAAAGCAATTTGTCAAATGTCATTCATAATGGTAGATAAAAATAATAATACAGGGCTAAGATTTCTCACAAATAAACACAAGATTTTGACGCATATGCAAGTGTGTGTGTGTGGGAGTGTGAGCGCGCACTGCACGGAGGCGCGCGGGCGTGAACACTTGCGTTTTCCTATCAACAAAAAATACTCTATAATTTCTGGTCATACAGAAAATAATAATACATTATTCGCAACTATTTTTATTTGTGTAAACTCACAATAACAAGAAAACGTTGTGCTTTTGTAAAATAAAATAAAACAAGCATGCACGCTTTCATGATCTCCGTGAACTGGAGCGCGAGAACTGAAACAAAGTATAGCCTATGTAGACTAAAGCTTGAAATGTCCACTTTAAAACGGACAAATTCGAATAGAAAGTTAATACCTTCTGCTTATGTAATCCGTATGAAAGGTGCATTTCTCTCTAATGGTGCATCAGCCTTACAGCGGAGATGGAGATGTTTTTAGCCGACACTAATTTAGAAAACAGTTTATTAATAAACAATTAAAATGCCTCATTATTTTTTCTTTATCATTAGCCTATAACTCACCTAAATCACCTTTCTGTATGCTGTGGTTCCAGAGACATAAATATGGCTCTTCTCATTCAGCACTGCGGGAAAAATATCATTTCCAGTTTCTAATTTGGCCTTAGAAAACCATTTAAATCTCTATATTTTTCGTATTAATTTGTGAATATTTTAAATGTTTAATAAAGTGGCAAAAAGTTATAAACAAAAATCTGAAATTTTGTCGATATTTAGCCTATTTTTTTGCGCAGCATTTGTGTTCAGTTCAAATAAAATAAAATAAAAAATTGGTGTTCAACTTTGCGTTTTAAATAAAAAAACAACCACCGTTCATTTTTCGTTTTGCGATTACGGGTTAAATAAGGAAAAACAAATGGACACAAATGTACACTGACCATTTGAACATAATACGAGACAGAGATCTTTATTAAATTCATAAAAAAAAAAAAAATATATTACAGGAATACTGGATTCTAAACCTCAACGAAATGCCACAATCAAGACCTCGGAGCAGAAATGAGGGAGAAACACCCCTCGCAGTAAAGGGTCTTTCCCTTTCCCAATTCTGATATAAAATCAGAATTGCGTGAAATAAAGTCGCGATTGCGTGTTGTAAAGTCAGAATTGAGTGAAATAAAGGCGCAATTGCTTCTTTTTTTATTTATTTATTTTACCCCAGAATAGTTTATATCTCACAATTCAATTTTGACTTTGTAACACGCAATTGCGACTTTATATCATGCAATGCTGCCTTTATATATCCCAATTGCGTATTATAAAGTCAGAATTGCGAGATATAAACATGCAATTCTGCGGAAAAACATTGATCAAAATTCAGATACAATTTATACAAAACGAAAATCTAAAAAAAAAAAAAAAAAAAAAGTCTTTCTACAAAACAAAACTCAAGTGGTCAAAATAATGTTTTACCCACTCCATGTCTCCAGAAATATTGCAGCTTCAGCGCTTATCATTAGCTTGTGAAAGTGTGAAAATAATTGCCAGTAAAGGACAATTTTGCAACAGTCGTTGTTTAGGTACTTTAAACGCGCACGTACAGTCTCTGAGTCATCGCTGCAACCAGGAGATGAAGGAGAGCTGAGATCCACATCACCCAGCAGCACATCTTTGCGTCTCTGCCACCCGCTATAGTGCGATCGCAGCTAGCGCGACCAGTGCCGTTGCTAGGACGGCGCCAGCGCCTCTGCCTATCCCATGAGTCCTAATAAATGCAATTTCAACTATTTCTGAAGTGCTTATTTTATAAAGAACACCGCTTTTTCTTTTATCGGGAAACGCAGCCCAGGTATGATGCGTCATGGAGATTCCAAAGCGCTCTTCTCTGGTCAGAACCAAGGAGAGCGATCGCGGATAGGTCCGTCCTGACTCCATGCACCGAAACTTTTTAACATTGCAACAAAATATTTAAAGAGCTTTACGCTATTAAAATCTATATTATGTATAACCTACGTACAGATATATTAGTCAGTCATTTTTTATTAGGTTAAGGCGAGACACGGCAGGCAAAAACATCGGGTTTTTTTCACTGGTCAATTTTGAGATTTTTGGCTATTTGTCTTCAATAACATGTCTTATTTCAGACTTGAGGTGAAAAAAATTCCAAAATACACATTTAGGTGTTTATTTTACTACACTTTGTCCATTTGCGTCTGTAGATTTCTCCTAAATTCAACAAAAAGTTGTCGTTATATATCAACATGCTGCTCTGCGATCGCTATCTGCACCCTGTCATCACACACACCGTTGGAAAGCTCTCTTTCTCCTGTTCAACGCTGTCGGATCCAAATATGGTCATTTCCTTTTTATCAGCAACCAATCGTGAAAGTAAAATGGGCATTTAACTCTAAAACCGAAATCTCATTGGCTGGTGTCAATTTCTGACAACGTGATTGGTTCAGATGCATCACGTGACGCGCTCTGACATTTAGATGTGTGTTTTTGACTCTTTTTCTGTTCATTTGAAGGCCATAAATGCTGTGTTATAAGTTGTAATGTGATTTAGTTGGTTTGTATTGTTGGTGCTGATGATTTGATAAGATATTGTGTCTGTAAATAGTTGTTTCCACTAAAAAAAGTATTCATTTTTACATTACAAATCTTTAAATGCTGTTTTCTCAAATATATTTTGTCATTCTCCAGTAGAAACTTCTCAGCCTGTGTAGCACCTATGTACACCAAACTTTCCAGTTATACACTTAGCAGTATTCTGAAGATATTTTCAGAGGGATTTGTTTATAAATCATTTCTGGCCTGATTTATGTGACTTTTTAATAAAAAAAATATGGCGAGAATTGATTTTTTAAGGCTATGGACAGTATATTTTGATTTCCTAGGTAATTAAAGCATATATCCTGAAATCCCTCTGAAATTCTTTTTTCATCTTGTGTGTGAACAAAATGAAAAAAGAATTTTGCACCTGGCTTTATCATATGGTCAGATCTATCTACCGAAAATATATGCAAAATTGTGCATATTTAACGAGATAATGCCTAATTTGCATAATTAAACATACAAATTTCAAAAACTTGTAATACATTTTTTTAATATACTTGCATAAGTAATCAACTGAGAAAGTTTCATGATGATATCTATTATTTAAAAAAAATACCCTATTCACCTGTAGTGTCTCGCCTTAAACAGTGATTGGATAACGTTTTTAATTTAAGGCCCACCCACAATTGGTCTGGCCCATCCAAACCTGGAATCCTGGCGCCGTGCCTGGTTCAGAGAAAGATTATCAACAAGACATAATAGGCCAGAGAAAAGGATTAAATAAACAGGAGTTATGGACCACAATATGTGGAAAATTATAATGGATGCATGTGTGTGTAATAACATATTCAATCAAACCAACAACCGAATCAAAAATGGCACGTATCTTCAAGTTGATGCGCTTGTTAAGTTGATTGGATGGGGTGTTTTGTATTATGTCCTTTCCAAAGTGCCATTTTATAAAAAGTAACAATTGGACAGAATCATAGTCATTCTATAGCTCTGTTTAAAAGAACTTGCCTAGTGCCTACATAGACAGCATAGGCAGCGACAGGTTCAGCAATACTTTTCTATAAACTTTGTTAAACAATGTGATATGCTAATAAGAATAAAAAATTGGGTTAAAAATAATTTATTTTTCACATTGAATCTCAAAATAATGTTGAAATGGCATAAAGATGGTGTGTATTTTTTATAAAAATAAATAAAAATGAATGGCATCTTAAGTTCTATGAATAAAGGCCATTATAACCCATACACCAATACTGCTATTTATGTCTATACTAAATTAATGTTTTCTTCTCTTGGAATAGAATGAGAAAAAGATAAGCCATTCAGCATTACAGTATAATTAAAGGCCATCATTTTATACATTTCATGAAATTTAAAAAATATTTTATCTTTTAATTTAAGTGAACTTCACAGTCTTCACATAAACCCATTATAATAAATTCACATCTTTTACATGTTTTTGTCTGATGCATGTTTTCTGTCGCTATCAATTTTCTCTGTTTGAATGAGAGCTGCCAGTTCATTTTCCCCCCACTAAGTTTATTTTGCACATTAATTTTCACTGTAAGAAAATGACTAGTTATATTATGCGGACCATCCTCGGTCGGCCGTTCTCTTTCCAACCAATGTCCCTTTCAAGGAACATCTTTTCACTCTGTGGCCATATTTGCAACAGCTCCAGGCAGCTATTTTGAGCATCCAAGACCACGTCCGATCAACTTTAATGGGGAAATCCTGAAATCTCAAAAACTGCCTGCTGAATTTATTCAAGTAACATTTCAAATCTGTAACAAAATCTGACATGAGCTGTCTCATAAATGTTTCTTATGCTCAAATAGCGTTAAAAAAGCTTATTCTTTAGGCTGGACCAACCAATGCGCATGTGCAGTCCTAAGCGGGTGCGTCTCAAAAGTGCAGTCAACGGATGTGCTGCTGCTTCTTGTCTCAGTCATACACTGAACAGGGAGACGCAGAGAGAGGTGTGACGGCAGGGGGAAAGCAAGACCTCGCGCTCGCAGGACAGTACTGGCGACTTTTGAAAGTTACTAAGGTTTGTCCAAAAAGTTGCTAGATTTGTTGCTAGGTGCTAAACAGTTGTTAAATCTAGCGACGAAGTTGCTAAGTTGGTTACACTGCTCAAAACATGGACTGGTTGAAAAACGGCTCTGAGTGACACAATGCCTTTACCAATCTGTGATTGGCTTCTTAATTTAGAAGGCAGGACTTATTCCTCCATACTGCGTGTTGTTCTTTCTCCCATTCATGAGTAATATGAGTGGATAGTCTTTGTATGTCTAAAGTCTTTGGCAGAACCCAGATAGCATGATCATATACTATAACATTAGCCAAAGGATGTAGGGAGACATTAGCATAGCTACTTCAGGAAACGGAGGCTGCGTTAATTGCGTTTAATTTTTGATGCGTTCAACAGAAAATATTTGTTGCAGAAATCAACATGCTAATACAAATACATTTGTTTGTATTGAATGAATTTGATTTATTTTTTGTTTATATTTAACATTTCTTTGTCGTCATGTCTCCGCCATCTTGGATTATTTTTTTTTTTTAAATGAGCTTGTCGTTTCTAACTAAGCTGCGCATCTGGCAATCGACCTCTCAGAGAATAATGCATGCAATTCTCCCTAGCATTGACCAAAATAAGGTGTATTTTATGCTGCCTACATTTTGGAACAGTCTTCACATCAAGATCACACCTTAAAATGCCTCCTACGTAAGCAACCCACTAGGTTTTGGCCCAGAGCCTGCTATGAGGTCCGCTAGACTCTGTTTCTCACAATGTCTTGCTTAAGCATGTCAACTTAGACAGTGTTAATATTTACAGGCTGACTCAAGCTGATGTGTTTAGTGCGGAGAGCTGGGCGAATGAAAGCTGACAGTATTACTCCATTAAGAATACGCTGTCCATGCCGGTTGCACAAACATCATATGAATTTAGTAATGTTCATCTACTGACCATGTTAACAGTAGAGTTATCTCTCCATGTCTGAGTGCTTAAGTAATGACAGTGATTCTAGGGACAAAGTTCAGAAGTGGCAGGTTTGGATGTGATGGTGTTTCTGTACTGTGCATGGCGAATGCAGAGCAATCATTTCAAGTTCATTTAAGGGCTTGTCTTGTCTGAGACCTTCGAGATGGCCCTTATATTTACTTGATAGCTCAATTATTATGATTGCCATCTTATTTTTGTCTTCTTGTCTGGTTAAAAGACAAGATCAGTTTAAACCAGATTTGTTTTGTGGTTTAACTTCTTTAAACCAGAAGTGTTTTCTTAAGCCTTTGTCAAAAGTTTTTTTTTCTTTTAACTTAACAAAATGTTATATTTATTTAAAAAAATAAAAAAACTGCTTGCTAGTGTGGAATTTTATGAATTGAATAAAAGCAAATTGCTCTTCTTTAAAATGACTTTTAAAGGATATTATTTAAAGTTTTAATATTTGATCTGCAATGGCTAACAAGCAAAATATGAAAGCTTGCATAGCCTGCTGTATGAATATAATCTGTCAAAACATTGTTTATTTGACTTTTAAGCCTATTATTTTCTAAAATATGAATCACATCCAATTCCATAGGCCTCCAGCAGTGCATAGTGGGTGATTTTTACATTGAAAAGATGAATAAACCCCAGTCAAGACATTGAGCTGCTATTTAGACTCCCCACGCTTGTGATGTGTGTGTTGCAAGTGTGAGGAAATGAGCCCTCGGGCTTGTTTGTTTAATTTTACGTAACATTCATCCTTCAAGCTCACACAAGCATATTACATGTTTCAGTAATAAGCCTTAGATTAGCTTGAACCTCACACCCACTCCAACAAACACAATTTACAGTATCTTATCATGACAGGACACACACACACACCACACACACACACACACACACACACCCCACACACACACACACACACACACACACACACACACACACCACACACACACACACACACACACAATATACTGATATATAATTGAATCGGCATAACCAATAAAATATATATATATTATTTTATAGTGCATATATAGCACATCTTTTTATGTTATTTTATTGTTTTATTAGTTCAAATAATGTCCTAAAGTTACTGAATGAGCAGATTGTCTAACTGTTTCTGTGAATTGTTTATCCCTCCCTTACCTCCCCAGCACTGCTGGTCACATTTATGACACCTGTGTGAAAATGTTCTCTCTTTTTCGAGGAGAGGACAGAGCTGCTCGCACCTCAGCTGAAGTGTTCTTTTCATTTTATAGTTGTGAGAACAAGCCATCAGCCACCTCAAATATATCTAACCTGCTTTTCTCCCCATCTTTGTCCTCTGCAGATCACCAGAAACTCGAGCGTGAGGCCCGAATCTGTCGTCTACTCAAACACCCCAATATCGGTGAGTTTGATCTGTATTCTGTATTATGACTCTTTTATTTTTTTGTGCCCCATTATGCTTTCCAAATATTCCAAAACCGATGCCATTGGTACTGTTTGTGTCACTTTATCAAGCTCTGAGGAAGCCACTAGGGCTGAAATTCGGATATGGTAATGGCCGTTTAAGTTCCGACAAGCGTTTTAAACGGTTAGACCAATCAGAGCAGACTGGGTCATCTGACCAATCAAAGCAGAGTAGGCTATTGGAAAGCAGGGGTTTAGAGAGACTAGATCCTTTATCGGTATTATTAAATGAGAGAATTTGAAGTATGGGTCCAACCAAAAATGTTATTTAAATAACTAAACTATTTTATATTTGAGCTTAAAGTTCACAACCCCTCTGTCTAGATTCCAGCTCTGCTCATTCTCAACAAACATCATGGGGTGCTTCACGTGCACTCTATGCTGCAAACTTTTTACTGCTTTTCTTGTCTATCTCATCCTTTAAAGCTACACTGTGTAACTTTTTTAGTTTATTCTTAGCTAAAAACACTTAGTTCTTTCAAAAATATATGTGTGTATTAATGTATATTTACTTCGTTCAAGTAATAAGTTATTCTCGTGAGTGTGTAATATGCCATTGAAAATACATACGGGTAAGGGGTTCTAATGTCGGCCGCCATGTTGCCCCTCCATCTTGAAAGTACATTAGCCAAAGAGGACATACCCTTTAATTCAAGCTTCGCCTTTCGTGTTTTAACACGCGTGGGTTAGCACTCGAACTGCCTAACACTCGAACTGGAAGCCATGTTAATCTTGGACTACATTGGCCACCGTAGGAGTTAAAACGAAATCGGAATTGAGAGGAACAGAAACTAATATTCACTGGATGGTCATATACCGTTTCACCGCTAGATGGGGGTAAAAATCACACAGTGTAGCTTTAAAAAGAGTTTGGTAAACAAATATTTATTCACAATGTATATATGTCTACATACCTAATATTGAAGCCTTTGCGTCTTTATGTAAAAAGTTACAAAACACATACTACTGTTCAAAAGTTCTGGGTCAGTACATTTCTTTTTGAATGCAATTAATTCTTTTATTGTGCAAGGACACATAAAGTGATTAAAAGTGACAATTTAATACTTACATTAACATTTGAAAATATGTTAAAATAGAAAAGTTATTTTAAACTGTAACTATTTCACAATATTAGTTTTATACTGTACATTAAAAAAAATTGCCGAACCCAAACTTTTGAATGGGACTGAATTTGCTCAAACGTTTAAATGGGGGTGAATATGTGAGTTTGTCGCAGTGGGGATCTGCAGCTCGGTGTGTGTGTGTGTGTGTTTCGTGTGTAAGCTGGTGGCAGTGATGACTGGGACTGAATTAGGCTGAAGTATTTTTGCAGCGAAAATACTGTCCTGCGGAACAGCCTCTTCCAAAAGTCATTGTCTAAAGGAACGTATGAACAACATAAAAATAAGAATTGTGAGGGGAAAAATAAATAAATGGCAGAATTTAGTAGACCACAAACAAAGGAGGATGAAAACTAAGGCACAGAGGGAATTAGAGGGAGGAGTGGAGACAAATTGGGAGACTGATCGATAGAATGAGAAAACAACTGAGCTATCGAGAGGAGAGCCATCGAGATGGGGGCGATGACGACGAAGAAAGAGGTGAAGGCAGAGGGATGGAGAGAGCAGCGGAGAGAGATGGAGAGGAATAGAAGAGGAGTGGAGCTCTATAAATAACTGTGCTGAGGTGGGAGATGCTGGTGGGCAGCAGTTCAGTCCAAATACCATCATTATTGCCAATGAGTTCAGGAGAACGGCAATAGAAGAGGCGAGAGAGTGGAAGAAAACCACAAAAAAGATGAAGAAAGACACACCTGGTTGAGGCACTATGACAGTGTATGAGGTGTAAGGATTTGCTGTTTATGCCACAAAAGATGCATTAGAGGTTTGTTCATTGTGATAAATCTTTTATCCTTTTGTTTGTGTTCATCAGGTATCAAATAATAAGATAAAAAAAATCAGTGAAATGTTTTCAATGGAATTATACTTGGATCATGGTTATTAACATATAAACCATTTTTATTTATTAAATTTCCTACAAAAATAACTACATTGTGATACATTCTGTTATATTACTTTGATAATTACTCATACTGTGTTACATATTTATACCCCTGGGGCCGTATTACAGAAACACCCAACACTAGAATCCTGTCTTATTTATTTGTATTAATGAAAACTAGCCTTCAGGCTCATTTGGGTACATGTACATTCATGAATGTTGATTAATGTATATTGTCACTAACTAACTAACTTGGTGATTTCAGTAAGGAACTCAAGACTTAGACAAGAAGTTTCTATAACACAATCCCTGATTTATGTTTTGAGGTTATTGCTTTTGCCTGATTGTGTGAAAAATACTTCAGCCTAATTCATTCCTAGTCATTACACACACACACACACACACACACACACACACACACACACACACACACACACACACACACACACACACACACACACACCACACACACACACACACACACACACACACACACACACAGCTGCAGATGCTCACTGTGACAAACTCACTTGTAGACCACAATTTAAAGTTTGAATGCATTTGACTAAATTTACTCAATTCAAAAGTTTGGGGTTTGCAAGATGTCACCAAGTGTTTACTTTAAGACCTGCCCATGACACGGATATAACACACATTCTCACAACTCTTTACGTTCATTTAAGACTTTAAGTAATTTAAGACTGTGCTTACAAGGATACTCTTGGCCAGCAGCCATATCACCCTGTAGCCCAAGACTGGTTGCCCACTGAAGCTAAGCAGGGCTGAGCCTGGTTAGTACCTGGATGGGAGACCTCCTGAGAAAACCAGGTTGCTGCTGGAAGAGGTGTTAGTGAGGCCAGCAGGGGGCGCTCACCCTGTGGTCTGTGTGGGTCATAACGCGCCAGTGTAGTGACGGGGACACTATACTGTCAAAGAGCACCGTCCTTCAGATGAGACATTAAGCCGAGGTCCTGACTCCCTGTGGTCATTAAAAATCCCAAGATATCCTTCGAAAAAAGAGAGGGGTTTAACTCAAATTTGCCCCCTGGCCTCTGTCCATCATGGCCTCCTAATCATCCCCATATGCTGACTGGCTTCATCACTGTCTCCTCTCCACCAGAAAGCTGGTGCAATATGGCTGCCGTCGCATCATCCAGGTGATGCTGCACATTGGTGGTGGTGATTGAGGAGATTCCCCTTCCATCTAAAGCGCTTTGAGTACCCAGAAAAGCACTATATAAATGTAACAAATTATTATTACTCTACAAACTGGCATTTTGTGCGTGAGTCATCTATGTGTCACACAGACAGGAGGTACGGAGTTCTTTTTTGTGTCTTTAGACGCTTGAATAATTTTAAAGCATTTGCACGAATTGCACGCTAGCTAAAGGATGACGGGAAATAAACAAATGCTAACACATTAATTTTGACAGCCCTGGTATGTATATATTTATGTGTGCGTGTATATGGTTTATATATTATATATAGTTTTATGGTTATGTAATGCTCATTTCAGTTCTGTATTTTACTGATATGTGGTTCTACTGTCTGGCATCTTGCACACCTTTTAAAGTAATCCCATATTGACCTCTGATTCGCACTCTGTCCAGTGTCTTTCTCCTCCAATCTCTGTTTCTCACTCCATCTTTTTTTCCTTTCTCTGCATTTTCCCATCAAATGTGTTTTTATATTCTCCTTACTGTTCCCTGCCTCAGGCGATGCCATCTCCTTTTTCCTGCTCCATCACCTGTATCTGTTTCTCTCCTTTACTTTCCCTCGTGTTGTCCCTCCTCAAGTGGACAGCTTGTCATGTTTTCTGCTTGGGCTGCACATAAGTGCTGAACAATAGAGCCAATGAAGGAAGAGAGATGGAGAGAGGGAGAGAGAGAGAGAGACAGTCTAAAAGGTTAAAGAGAAGAGAGGACTGAGTGCTCATCGCTACTGGCACAGTTGGCACACATTAATGTGTATCTCTTTCTCTTTCCCTAACTCGCTCAGCAAGTATTACATTTAATTTTTTTGTATATATATATATATATATAAAATACAAATACAAAATAATGTGAATAAAGGATAAGTATGTAATTTCGGCACCCAACAAAATTGATTATTCTCAAACAGTTTTCCAGTCTTTTCAAACACTTCCCCTGTCTACCATTGGTTGAACCAACTGATAGTCCCACCTCCAGAATCATGCTATTGGTTGAACCGATGTTTGCTGGTTGGGATCAAACAAACAGAGCAATGTTTTGAAGGGGCCACAGTGAGGAAATTAAAGGGGTATTTTAACAGAAAAAACGCTCACCTTCATTATGTAATAATATTATAGACTAAAATGTTTCCATCAAGCGTGCCACTCCCCCCCCTTCCGGTATAGGTCATAAAACCCGCCACTCCATGAAGTCTAATGGACGTGGATGAAAACTAAACAATCAAATTACTTAAAATACATTTTTTTTCAAAGATGTCTTCTGTCATTTTAGGTAGATTTTATCATGTTGATTTAAGTTAGTGTTTTTTATAAGTTTGGTCTTAGTTATTTGATGCTATAAAAACGGGAATGTGGCATCATGATTGATTTAGTAGTGATTGACAGCTTCTCTAAATGAAGTTTATATCGCGGCTTTACTTCCTGGACACTACTGCGCAGAATCAGGTCCCAAATCTGTGCAAGATATCTGCGCCATATTAGGACACGGCTTCACTTTTCAGCAATGGAAGAGAGTGAAGGGGCGTCGTCCATCTTTTTTTACAGTCTATGGTTTCCATCCAATCAAACTTCAGTGGCTCCCAGTCCTGCCATACATTGTTTCATGCTGAATATTCGTATACCTATTTTACACAAGTTAAATATGTGTAGATATCAATTTACATGTTATTTAACCTCTGACTGAACGTTTAAGACTTTATTAAACTTGAGCATCTGTAATTAGTGGCATGATAGCAGCTCATGTTTGCAGTACCAGTGTCAACAGGCTAGGGCCTTGCTTGTCAAACAATCACTCTGAGGGCTATTGACTCACTGCATTACTCTAATAATGTAGAAGTCATTTATCTAATATATGTATATTCCAACATCAGATTTCTCTTCTCTCTCTCTCTCTCTCTCTCTCTCTCTCTCTCTCTCTCTCTCTCTCTCTCTCTCTCTCTCTCTCTCTCTCTCTCTCTCTCTCTCTCTCTCTCTCTCTCTCTCTCTCTCTCTCTACTCCCTCTCTGTTACACTGTCTGACGTTGACCACTGCTATGGTACATAATACTTGCCATCCATGTACTATCTCTCTTCGATGGATTCTTTTTGTTATTTCATTTCGCCATGTGCTCATTATGGTTATCTTAAGTCTATAAACGTGGCTCATAATTGTAAGTGTCACTATAATAGCGTGTAATTGGACGTATGCTGTATGTTCTCATCGGATGTTTTTATGAACGCTGTGTGATGGAGCGAGGAATGCTCAAGATTTCCCTCTCATTAAAAACATTTGCTTTCATAATGCATTATCTCTGTGTCTGACATAGTTTAATGATGATTCTCTTGTTTTGTCTTTTCAACCCTAGTTCGGCTCCATGAAAGTATTTCAGAAGAAGGCTTCCATTACCTGGTCTTTGACCTGTGAGTATAACACACACACACACACACACACACACACACACACACACACACACACACACACACACACACACACACACACACACACACACACACACACACACACACACACACACACACACACACACACACACACACACACACACACACACACACACACACACACACACAACTGCCTACTAAGACAGCATTCTGACTCAAATGAATCCTCATTAGGGCCCAAGCCCAAAGGGCGAAGGCCCTATTGTTTTCCTAAGGATTATTTATTATTATTATTATTATTATTATTATTATTATTATTATTATTTTTCTTCTACCTTTTGGACACTTTTGGAGGCCTTAACATGCTCAAAAACTCCTGAAACTTTGCACACATGTCAGAACCCGCGGCCATCAGGGCCGGGCTGAAGATGGTACCCGGGCGTGGCAGGGGGGCTCGACAGCGCCCCCTGGAACGGGGTCCGAAAACATGGTCCATAAATCAAACACGCTTGCATGTAATAATATGAAACTCGGTACACATGTAGATCTCATCGTTTCATATATACTTCGCACTCTAACTTTTTACCCCAGCCCAACAGGAAGTCGGCTATTTAGGCTTGTTTGGAAAACGCATGCAAAGGAATGTGAAACACTCCTCCTAGAGAATTCAAACACACGGCACGAAACTCGGTCAGCGTGAAGTCAAGACACTGAGGATGAAAAATTGCCAGGGGATTTTTGATATCTCGAACGGTTTGGCCGTGGCGAGGAAACGAAATTATGGCGAGAAACGTGAAACAGGAAGTGTGTTATAACTACTGCATACATTAACTAATCTTGATGAAACTTCAGCAGTGTGTTCGTTGTAAGAGCCCGATCACATGGATGTGACTATTGTGAGTCAAAGTTATAGCGCCACCAACTGGCAGCAGGAAGTGTGTCACTTCCAAAATGCTTTTAAATCACCCTCTTATTTTTACCCGATTTGCTTCAAACTTCATGTGCATAATGTAGACACATGCCAGATGTAGACCTGTGAAAGGATTATTGATATCTTAGACACTGTTGCCATGGCAATGCATCAAACATTAATATTCCTTTTTTTAAGCTTTTTCATGCTTTTTTATGCTTTCGGGCACTTTTGGGGTTCTTAACGTGCTCGAAAACTCTTGAAACTTTGCACACAGGACAAAACCCGCGGCCATCAGGGCCAGGCTGAAGCTGGTACCCGGGCGTGGCAGGGGGGCTCGACAGCGCCCCCTTGAACGGGTCCGACAATTTGGTCCATATATCCAACACGCTTGACCCTATTTGCTTCAAACTTGATGTGTATAATGTAGACACAAGCCAGATGTAGACCTGTGAAAGGATTGTTGATATCTTAGATGCTGTTGCCGTGACAACGCATCAAACTTTAATATTCTTTTTGGATACTTTTGAGATTCTTAGCGCACTTTTGGGGCCCTTAACATGCTCAAAAACTCTTGAAACTTTGCACACGGGTCAGAAACCGCGGCCATCAGGGCCGGGCTGAAGCTGGTACCCGGGCGTGGCAGGGGGGCTCGACAGCGCCCCCTGGAACGGGGTCCGAAAACTTGGTCCATAAATCAAACAGGCTTTACCCGATTTGCTTCAAACTTGAGGTGTATAATGTAGACACACGCCAGATGTAGACCTGTGAAAGGATTGTTGATATCTTAGATGCTGTTGCCGTGACAACGCATCAAACTTTAATATTCTTTTTGGATACTTTTGAGATTCTTAGCGCACTTTTGGGGCCCTTAACATGCTCAAAAACTCTTGAAACTTTGCACACGGGTCAGAAAATGCGGCCATCAGGGCCGGGCTGAAGCTGGTACCCGGGCGTGGCAGGGGGGCTCGACAGCGCCCCCTGGAACGGGGTCCGAAAACTTGGTCCATAAATCAAACACGCTTGCATGTAATAATATGAAACTCGCTACACATATAGATCTCATCGGTTCATATATCCTTTGTACTTTTACTTTTTACCCCAGCCCAACAGGAAGTCGGCTATTATCGTTTGTTTGGAAGCGTATGCCCCTGGAATTCGATATACTAATCCTAGAGAATTCAACCAATCGCCACGAAACTCGGTGTGCACGAAGTCAAGACATTGAGGATGAAAAATTGCCAGGGGATTTTTGATATCTCGAACGGTTTGGCCGTGGCGAGGAAACGAATTTATGGCGAATAATGGAAACAGGAAGTGTGTTATAACTTCAGCATACATTAACTGATCTTGATGAAACTTCAGCAGTGTGTTCGCTGTAAGAGTCCGATCACATGGATGTGACTATTGTGAGTCAAAGTTATAGCGCCACCAACTGGCAGCAGGAAGTGTGTCACTTCCTAAAGGCTTTGAAATCACCCTCTTATTTTTACCCGATTTGCTTCAAACTTCATCTGTATAATGTAAATACACTGCAGATGAAGACCTGTGAAGGGATTCTTGATATCTTTGAAACTGTTGCAGTGGCAACGCATCAAACTTTAATATTCTTGTTTGATGCTTTTGATGCTCTGAGTCAATATGGCAAGCCGTTTTAACATTTAATCATTTTAACCTACTAGTCTCTTTTTTCATGCTACTAGTACTTATTTTTTAGATACTAGTATCTATTCCATTAAGTAATAGTACTTATTCATTAGCGACTAGTGCTTATTCTTTAGTACTAGTGCCTATTCCTTAGATAGTAGTGCTTATTCTTTAGATATTCTTTTGAATACGTATTAGTAGCTAATGAATAAGTACTGGTATCTATTTAATAGGTACTAGTATGTAATGACTTAGAACTAGTATTTATTGAATAAATACTAGTATCTATTAATAGGTACTATTATCTAAAATGTCATTTTCTCTCTCTCTCTCTCTGAGCCAATATGGCAAGCCGTTTTAACATTTAATCATTTTAACATACTAGTCTCTATTTTCATGCTACTAGTACTTATTTTTTAGATATTAGTATCTATTCCATTAAGTACTAGTACTTATTCATTAGCGACTAATGCTTATTCTGTTTAGAATATTCAAAGTGCTTATTCAATTTGTATGCTTATTTATATTTTCAGAGCAGAAAATCAGATTTTTCTGCTTATTCAATATTGCATCTAAAAAGTGACTTGACGTGTGTGTGTGTGTGTGTGTGTGTGTGTGTGTGTGTGTGTGTGTGTGTGTGTGTGTGTGTGTGTGTGTGTGTGTGTGTGTGTGTGTGTGTGTTTGTGTGTGTGTGTGTGTGTTTGAGAGAGAGATTGTGTCTGTTACAGTGACAAGAGTTTTTAAGCCTTGTCTTTTTGGATATATATATATTTTTTATAAAAAAAAAATGTGCATACAACCCATGTATTTTTAATGTATACAGTCGTGCTCAGAATTAATGGTACCCCTGGTAAAAATGATAAAAAATGGCTATAAAAAATAAATCTGCATCGTTTATCCTTTTGATCTTTCATTCAAAAAATTGGTAAAATTCTATCCTTTCATTGAAGTAAAAGAATTGAAAGTGGGGGGGAAATCACATTATAAAATAAATATTTTTCTCCAAAACACGCTGGCCATAATTGTTGGCACCCCTAGAATTTTTTATGAATAAAATATCTATGAAGTATATTCCCATTAATATTTACCTTTTTTAGCACACCAGGGTGACTAGGAACATGAAACTGTCCAGCTATGACTTCTTGTGTTACAGGAGTTTAAATATGAGGAAGCACAAAGGCCAAATTCCCTTAATCATACATCACAATGAATAAAACCACAGAACATGGTTCTGATGTGCATCTAAAGATTGTTGAGCATCACAAAATAGAAAGTGGATGTAAGAAAATAGCTAAAGAATTGAAAAATCCCATTTTGATCATCAGGGCAATAATTAAGAAGTTATAATCAACTAAAGATGTTACGAATCTGCCAGGAAGAGGACGTGTGTCTATATTTTCTTAATGGACAGTGAGGATGAAAGTTTGAGTGGCCAAAGACTCTCCAACGATCACAGATGGAGAATTGCAGAGATTAGTTGAGTCTTGGGGTCAGAAAGGCTATTAAAAAAAATCAAACAACCCCTACATCACCACATGTTGTTTGGGAAGGATTTAAGAAAAATGCTCCTCGCTCATCCAAAAACAAACTCCAGCATATTCAGTTGTCAGACACGACTGGTTCTTCAAACGGCACAGGGTTCTGTGGTCAGATTAAACTAAAAAAAGAGCTTTTTGGCAGCAAACACGCTAGATGGGTTTGGTGCACACAAGGATAAAAAGTACCCCATGTGTACAATTTAATATACCGTTGGATTTTTAATGTTGTGGGCCTATTTTTCTGCTGGAGGTCCTGGACTTCTTATTCAGATACATGGCATCGTGGATTCTATCAAATATCAACAGATAAAAAATCAAAACCTGACGCCTTCTGCTAGAAATCTTATAATGGGCCGTGGTTGGATCTTCCATCAGGACAACGATCCAAAACAAACATCAAAATCAACACAAAAATGTGTTAGGGGGCACAAAATGAAGCTTCTGCCATTACCGTCCCAGTTCCCTGACCTGAACCATATAGAAAATGAGTGGGTTGAAGTGAAGAGAAGAAGCACCAATATGGATCTGGGAATCTGAAGGATCTGGAGAGATTCTGTATGCATGGTCTCTGATCTCTTGTCAGGTGTTCTCCAAACTCATCAGGCATTATATGAGAAAACTCAGAGCTGTTATCTTGGCAAAAGGAGATTGCAAAAAGGTATTTAATAAAAGGGTATGAATAATTGTGGCCAACGTGTTTTGGAGAAAAACATTTATTTTATAATGTGATTTCCCCCCCACTTTCAAATCTTTTACTTCAATGAAAGGTTAGGATTTTGCCAATTCTTTGAATGAAAGATCAAAAGGATAAACGATGCAGATTTATTTTTTACAGCCATTTTTGATCATATTTACCAGGGGTACCATTAATTCTGAGCACGACTGTAGTTTGCTTTAAATTAAATTAAGATTGTATGTTTGGTAATTGAACCTAAATAAATGTAAAATGAATGTGCTATATTTCAGATCAATATATTTGTTTTCCTTCATTTTAATCAACACTAACTTTATTCTCATCTGAATTATAAATAACTTATTTCTGTATAAAATAAAAAATCCCGAATAATCCAGACCAACCAGAGCACACTATTTCTACAACATCATCAGTGCTGAAGCGGGACTACCAGAGCCGTTCGGCAGATAGCGAGCAGATATTTTGTGTCACGTCGTGCACAATAACCCTAAAGGCACCAGGGTGGTGATGCCACCGGCTTTATTTATATATATATATATATATATATATATATATATATATATATATATATATATATATATATAAATAAATATAGCTGCGAGCAGCGATGAAGGGCCAAAGCCGGCGGTACCGCCACCCTGGTGCACCAGGGTTGCGGTGCCACCGGCTTGGGCCCGTAATCGCTGCTCGCAGCTATATTTTAATTTGAATTTAATAATACAAATATGACCAAATACTGTATTAGTAAATAAATAATATAAAAGCTACTGTCTTCAGGTAAGTTTGTAACTCTCAATGGCTGTAAGAGGCTTTTTGCTCTTTGAAGAAGGATGGACAAGTTATCAAACCCAAGACATTTTGTTCCAATGAATCATGTTTGAAACCCCATTGCTGCAGGCAGATGAATGCAACTGAAATATGTTCGACAAGAACAACCTCGTATGCATCTTCCTGGGTGTCAAAAATATATCCTTCAATTGTATGGGATCTGCCAGCAGAATTGATGGGCAGACATTTCTGGGTGGCCCTAAAAATACGATTTAGTACTGTCAAGATTGTTCTGGTTTTAACCAGAGTCCAGTGCACTTTGATTTTCCCAGGTGTCATTGTGGAACTCAGTTTATCAGGAACAAATGCTGAGTTACTAATGTTCCTGTTACATGTCTCGTGCGCTTCAACTGCACGCCACCCTCACAATTTACCATGGTAACATCAGCAAAATTTGTTTCATAATATTCTCAATAAATATCGAATACTGTTTAAAAGTTTGGGATCGGTGCGATTTAAAAAAAAAAAAAAAAACGTTTACAACATTTTTTTTGATGCTCGCCAAGGAATAATTTATTTGATCAAAAATAGAGAAATTACAGTTTTCCATTTTGATATATTTTCAAATGATTCTTCAGAAATCATTCTAATATGCTGATTTGCAGCTGAAGATACATTTGTTAATATCAATGTTGAAAATAGTGCTGCTTATTATTTTTATTATTATTGTTTTTTTTTATCAATTCCGCCACCAACCATTCTTATGTATAATCTCTCTCACTCTTTTTCTCTCTCTATAAGGATTTAATATTTTATAACATTTAACTTCTTATTTTATGTATTTTTTATTAGTTTTATTGCAATGCAAAATATTGTAAGTTATATAATGACAATTCATTAAAAAAATATTTATTACTATTGTTATTTTATTTGATGTAATTGTTGTTTAGTATTATTCTAATTGTTGTTGCTTTTATTCATTTTTATTTAAAAAAAAAATGTTTTTTTCCCCCCTGACATTTTTTTTCTTCATTTTCTCCCAAGTGTTGCATTTTACCAGTTTTGGATAAAATACCATAGGTTACTACAGTAATTGTAACTACAATAAAACTCCTGAAACTTTGTAATAGCCACCACTGTCTTGCACTGTCACTTGTATTTTGTTAAAGCCTATGGTTACCATGGTAAAATTACTAATTGTGGCCTTGCATCCAATGATATAGCTATTTGAAAAGTATAATTGGGCCATGCGAGTTTTAATGCAGCATCACACACATTTGCGATCATGTTTACGGAAGTATAAAATGTCGGTTCTGCCTCCTGCTGCTGACCAAATTAGCCCAAAACCCAGCACACTCTCCACTCCCTCATCCCTTGTTTCACTGTTTTTTTTCCCCCCTCTCTATTTCCGCAGTGTGACTGGGGGGGAGTTGTTTGAGGACATCGTCGCCAGAGAGTATTACAGTGAAGCTGACGCAAGGTGGGCTCTCCAATTTACTGTTGCTGTGGTTACTGTGCTGCAGCCTGCAGTGAGCAGGTCACACACACACACACACACACACACACACACACACACACACACACACACACACACACACACACCTGATTCAAAAGCACAAAGTGGACGATCCCTTTTGTGCAGAAAAACTGAGAGCCTTTAATGATGGTGGAGTTGCAGAACTGGCAATCAACAGGTGCCGCACAAAAATGCATCCTTTTGCCCTCGGTTGGCCCCTCCTTTTGAGTGCATTATTTCTGCAACACTAACAAAAGCAGCACTGAACTGCAAAAACCAAGATTCGGTCTAAACAGGTTTCCCTGAGTGGCACGGAAATTACACGGTTTGAACAGTGTCTTCAGGAACCAGCAGCGAGTGTGTAAGTCTCTGAGGGACTCTTGATTCCAAGTTAAAGCCCCAGGCATCAACGCAAACACCCTCCAGCAGTTAGCTGTGTTTTAATGCGCTCATATGGGACTTCATTGTAAATTTGGTTTACAAGAGTTGCATGATGCCAGTTAAGCATCTAAGCTTTGATATTACATAGGAAAAGACAGAATAAAAAATGTGCGTGTGCGTGTGAGAGAGATATTCAGAGAGACAGGTCTTTTGTGTCCAGTGGGATTTGTGCTGTCCTGAAAATGGAATGCTGGACTTAAAATAACCAAATTTGGCCAAATATCTTCTGTGTGCTATTTTAAAATTGAAATACTCAACAGTCTTTTTTAATCTGCTTTCTTATCTCGTGTAATCCACTTTTCTTATTCCTTTGTTCCTTGTGGCTTGGTTAAGTGACAAGTGATCAAATCTTTTTCAAATCAAGTCTTTTCCTGTTTCTTGTTACTGGAAATTTGTCGCCTAGTTAGGACACGGTATAAGTCTGTACTTTAAAATGGTGAATATCTATATTATATTAAAGCAATAAGCCGTGGTTCACCGGTGAATTTACAGCTAAGGGGCGTTGTTAGGCTCAATGCGAAGTGGAGCTTATTGCTTTTATAAAACGGTTATTCCTCATACCTGGCAAGGTTTCATAAAATAAACACACAGACACAAAAATGTAATTCTATTGATAAAAATACTATTCTTCCGCCAATCAATGTAGTTCTTCAGAAGCAGGATTTATATGACAGCGTAGACAGTATTGTTTTTGTAGAGAAATTTACTACAGTTTTGAACGCGGCTCAACCAA
This sequence comes from Chrosomus eos, assembly GCA_036326025.1. Taxonomy (NCBI): domain Eukaryota; kingdom Metazoa; phylum Chordata; class Actinopteri; order Cypriniformes; family Leuciscidae; genus Chrosomus; species Chrosomus eos. The sequence continues at coordinate 30,159,969 of CM070830.1, read as the reverse complement.
TCATCATCAAGGACTAGAACTATCAGTTTTGTTTTATATATTATATTATATTATATTATAAAGCTATTCATCTGTTTTGCTAAATACTACTAGTGATCTATGAAGAGAAGTCGATGTACACAGTCATGACCTAAACATCTATTTCATTTCCTCAGAACAAACTCAATAAGAAACTAAAGAAAGACATGCCTAATTTCACATTAATACTAAGTATTTATAGTAGCGTGACACCAAAGCTGCACGCACGCACGCACGCACGCACGCACACACACACACACACACACACACACACACACACACACACACACACTGGTTCATCTGTCCAGGTTAGGCCTCTATAACATTGTTATAGGATTACATCTTTAAGAGGGATGAGATAATGTGTGTGTACCTGTCTGAGAGTGAGGTGCTTTTCCAAGAGTAACGCTCACCTCAGCTATCCCACAATCCCCTGCTCTTCTTATGTGCCTCGTCACATTACACTTGACCCATGACTTGGCTCATTCAGTAGTACGTGCATATGTAGTGTCAATCATCCAGTCATGTTTAATTGAATTGCTTAATTGAATTGTCCAGCACAGGCTGTTGATTAACTTTACTGTAATCAATTTCAAGGGTTTATTTAAATTTACTGATTGAAGTTATGGACTTCAATTAATTTGTCAAGTTCTAAAATGACAAAAAAAGAAAGAAAAAAGTAAAAGAAAAAAAACTACCTTTTAGAGGGAAAATGAACGGAAAGGAATGTAAATATAAAGGAAGCTGACTTTATTAAAGGTTTGTAATAGAGTAAATAGAAGGTTAAATTCAATATTTAGCCTTATTTCACCCCCTCACTTATCCTTATGATCTTTCTCTGCCACTGATTGATTTATTATTCTGTTTTTCAGCCAGTGCATCAATCAGATCCTGGAGAGTGTCAATCATATTCACCAGCATGACATCGTGCACAGGGACCTTAAGGTGAGAGAGACAATCGCCACGACAACCCCACACATGGCAAACGGGCCGTCTCTGAGGGTTTCCATGTTGATGCCCTGCCCCACACAAACACACAGATATACACACACAACAGTAGTCCTGCTCTTGTTTATCATTCCCCTCATTTTAATCAAAGATGACTTCAGCTAATCTGTAGTTCTGGTATTTTCTCTACAGTTCAAATGCTCAAATACGTACTAAGACTGTTTGTACAGAAGATTATTTTTGTTTGAAATAATACTGCCTTTTTTACCGGAACTAGTTGAACAATTCATTATATTACCACATGAATCAAGTGCATGCATAAACATCACACACACGTTGTGTCTTCACTGCAGTGCGTGCGAATTTATGAAATGAGTGTGTGTGTATATGTTGTCTTTGATAATGCAAACAGACACGCACAGATTTATCACGTCCTCCTATTGTGCATTAGTCACATACTCTGCCCTCCCCCATGTGTATGTGAGCCCAATGATGAGCAGCAGAGATGTGCCCAGGCTGGTTGCCATAGCGAAGAACGTGATACGACAACTGTTGCTGGTATTGCCGGAGAGACGGAGGGATGTGGGAGGGGTCACCTCGAGTCTCACCATCCCTCATTTGTAGTCTGCGCATTTAATGAGGGAGAGCGAGAGATTCACACCTATGGGCATAAATTTCCCTGCATCCTCATAACAGACGCATTTAAATTCTGTGCTTGAATGTAGAACTAGAGTGTGAACTCTGCGTATTGAGAAGATATATGTGCGGTAGCTAATAAATCAAGCCTATTGAGTTGTATATTCGAGAACTGGAGAGGAAATCGACTTTTCCAGCCTATATTTTAGTGTGAAAGGCTTCCATTCGGCCTAATATATCTTTCTGGGCCTTTTCACTCAGTTGTGCACTTGAAGCTCCTGGATATTGATGCATGTTTGTGTTTGATTATCAAATTTGGTGCACTGACAAAACCCCAGGAAATCCACCCTAATAGTTGCTCAGCGTAACTGTGGTAGTAAAGTAAACTCTATTCAGATGTGCTAAACCTGTAAGCTGTGTATAAACTCAATTACCTGTGGAGAGATCTTTGACCTCCAAGATCTGTCCTATACTGAGCTGCTTTGGCGCGTATAGTGAAACCACCTGTTCATCTGCACATCTGCTGGTGATGCACTTGTCTTCACTGACGTTGTCGAAGGTTGCAAAGTGGCTGTATTGTTGGTCTTGTATGTTTTCCTACTGCTAGATGTCCTAATGCCACTGTTGTACCTTATTTTTAAGATCTTTTTTTTTTTAATATCATTATTTTATTACAATAAATTAAACCGATTATTCTTTTTCATTTGAAATTTAACGTCATTCTTGTATTCACATATCTGTATTGTTTAAAAATATAGAAACTAACACTCTAAAGTTTGGGGTCAGTATAATTTCTTTTTTAAAGAAATACTTTGTGTATCCGGCAAGGACATTAAATTGATCAAAAGTGTATTAAACTTCAAAAGTGAAGGTAAAGACATTTATTATATTTCAAATATATTTGTAATTTTCTATTCATCAAAGAATTGATAATGATAAGAAATGTATCTTGAGCAGCAAATCAGCATATTATACTGATTTCTGAAGGATCATGTGACACTGAAGACTACAGTGATAGAAAGTAGTAATATAGTCAATAGTCAAATGGATTAAGCGCGTTTAATCGTATCTAACATAAAACTTTTTGTTTATATAATATGTGTATATATGGGTATTATATATATATATATAACTGCTGTTAAATCAATTAATCGTATCTAACAAGTTTTTATTTACATAGTATATGTGTGTGTGTATATATATTTATATATTTTATATACATGTCTGTGTGTGTGCATGTGTCTGTGATACACATATATACTGTACATGTATAAATATATGTGTGTGATGTTGCAAATTGCTGTGAACATCTCAACACCAGTAAACTGCCACACGTTGGGCACCGTCAATCCCAAAGAATCTTTTTAACCTCTATTTGGAGTCGATTTGAAATGTCTGTGAGTGTTTAGTGTGTTAAAAGCATTATCTGCTTTCCTCCTCAGCCCGAGAACTTGCTGTTGGCCAGTAAGATGAAAGGAGCGGCAGTGAAACTGGCAGATTTTGGGCTGGCCATCGAGGTGCAGGGAGATCAGCAGGCCTGGTTTGGTAAATAACTCTAATTCTGCACCTCACACAAACTTGTATTTGTGAGGATGTCAAGAGAATTTGAATACCAAATCTTTTCCCTACAACTTTTGGGGATTTTTAGATTTCAAATATATTTTTACCCCAAAAACTTATTGGGTGATTGATAGGCAACAGTAATAGTAATGTTTACCTTAGCGTTCACTTATTGTTTTGCCCATTTATTAATACTTTTTAAACCTTATTTTTTACCGCTAGTGTATTAAATTTTACAGGATTTACTGTATTTGTGACGACTTTTCAGACATTTTCCCTACGCAACTGTGCTGATACCCTCATGAAATTCATTGAGTTTATCTTAAAAGGATGTTCCGACATTTCCCGCTCCATTACCTGCAGTCTGAAATGGATTGTAATGGCCGTAAAGGCTTATTTTCTGGCCGTGCTAAATGCCAATATTTGCCCATTTCATGTTTCGCTTTAACACATTCCTGTCGGTGTGTGTGAAAGATCCTTTAGCTCTGAAAATGTCCCTCAACAGCTGTATTTCCTGGATTAAATCAGCATGCATGCTTCTCTCAGGACTTGTGGCCCCCTACTGGCGGCTGGGTAATTCTGCTGCCATTCTGCTTTAGGCCCAATCAAGTATCAGCACAGCTTTCTTTAGTTTTAAATAGGTAATCATCTCGTTTTGACTGAAGTATGCCTAGCTTTGTGAAGAGAAAAGCCCATGTGGGTGGAATAATTGTTATATACAAGCTATATGATTGGACAGCACAGAATTATTTTACCACAGTGGGCAGCTGTTTAAAAACCCACCTATTTTTCAGCCTTGCCGGTGCTGGAGGGATGAAGCTATCTCAGCATGTCATAATTTTGGCTCTGAAAGGTTCTGGCGAATGGAAAAATCCAACAATCCATACACACATGCTTGGAATTATTAGCATTTCAGTGAATATTAATTAGCTGAGCTACACTGCCTACAGGAGTCTTCAGTTTGCATCCACTTTATCTTATACTCAGAGGGAAGAATGGTCAATTTTCAACTTGTTTGCTGTTTTGTCTCAGGTTTTGCTGGCACACCTGGCTACCTGTCTCCAGAGGTGTTGAGGAAGGATCCCTATGGCAAACCTGTGGACATCTGGGCCTGTGGTGAGTCTTCAACAGGGTCCTTAACCATTAGACCTCTTGCATATTCAATCCGCTTGAACTGCTTCCCATATTAACAGGTTGCAGTATTCACACTGCACAAGTACATCATGCTGCATACATAGCACTGCAAGTAGAATTTCAGTGCCGAGCCTATTTTTGATGCGCGTCGCATGCTGAACTCAGCAGAAAATATAGTGCAGATGCTCTGTGGACCTGTCTGTCAACACAATCTTTTGCGAAACATGCTTTAATGAAGCAAATAATAAGTGAACTCGGGGACATTCGTCAGGTTCAGGCTGCAGGTAACACATGCAGCCAACAAAATACTTTCTTTTTACATAAATGATTCTTACTACTATTCAACAGTGTTGAGTTCCATGTAAAACAACTACCATTTGGATGTAAATATGGTATTGCTTTGTCATATGAATTGTATTTCACAACAATCCAGTAGGAAGTTAACTCGCTGTGCATTAAAATTGTGTAATGCACATCTAGCCCTGGATTATCCTGCTTATACCATGGTTGCTTGCAACACTAACAAGTTAAATGTTTGAACCCAAAATTTGACTGGAAGGGTTACAATTACAGGTAATTTTGTTCGCTACGACATAGCTATAGAATTCTGCATGTTTTAAATCAGACACTGAGATAAAGTAGTAAAGTAGTAAGATTACATTTATTTGATTGAATTATAATATTTATTTGAATGAATTATTGAGAGAGAAAGAGAGAGAGATGTGCATGTGAATTACCTGCATCTGTGCTGTGTCTCTCTACCTACAATGAAGCTGTGAGTTTAATTACTTTAAAAACTGCAACATTACCACCTCTTTGCTGAGTAATATAATGTAGCGATTCAGTAGCGAAGCTAATTTAAGTCCTGGGGCAGAATTGACAAGTTTCTGTGCACAAGTTTCTGTGTGCGTAGCACAATCTCTGATCTCTCTCTCTATGTGTGCGTATGTGCTTCAATAAAACTGGAACTACCTGTGCATTACATTTGAACAGGCACCTTCCTTCCAGCCAATCAGAATGGAGTATTCTGACAGATCATGGTACAAACGTACCCTAATGCAATCAGTGGAACAACTTCATAACCATGCTGAAAAAACCTTGGCATGTCTGTCAGCCAATCAGAATCAAATATTTAACAGTATGAGGTAACTGTTTCTTTCTCTCTTTTTTGCCCTTTCTTTCACAGGTGTAATCTTGTACATTCTACTAGTGGGCTACCCTCCATTTTGGGATGAAGATCAACACAAGTTATACCAGCAGATCAAGGCTGGAGCTTATGATGTAAGTACAGTTGTCGAGTGTCGAGCCACACTCTCTCACTGTCCCTGACTGTAGTTAAATCCAGACGCTCGAAAAAACCCTGATTCTGATTCCTATTCCTGAAATCTGATTGGTCTTTGAATGCACCATCAAGTCTTTAAAAAGGGGGCATTCACTAGGAGTGTAAAAACTCTTTTTGCTTTTGCACATTTTTTTGCCCACATTTCAGTCAAATTTGCATACATTTTTGAAGCCATGTTTTACTTTTAAATCATATTTTTGGTTGTTTCTAATTAGTCCAGTCTATGTGAATTCATTAAGCCGTTTCATAAATCAGTCTAGTGAGGCTAGTTTAATATTAGACCGCACATCACAAGGTCTCCACATCCTTTCAGAAATCACTGGAATTTCCCAGAAGGATACCGTTAACACCGTTTCCTGTCAACATTTGCGAAATCACTTGGAATAAAATTCAAGAGGCAGAGCTGTGCAAGAAATGTTTAAACCAGTGGCAATAACGGGCCAAGAGGTAGAAATAAGATTTATTAAAGCTTGGAGACAAATAAAATATAATGTAATCAAGTAATGCTCAAACAATTAATCAATGAGCTGGAATTTAATATTTTATTTTATGTAATTCAGCCTTTAATGAATTGTTACATTTTTCCATTTATTTTATAAAAAATTCCAGCTAATTGCTTATTTATTCCAGCATTATTTGATTACAACAGATGTCGCAAGGTCTCTGCAACACTTACTGTGGTCCAACTGCCTGTTTAATTTCTGATTGGGTGCGATTTAGAACTACGGGTGCTGTTATTGATTATGTCAGGCCCTCCCTGACGCATTGCAGAGAGATGGGCTTTGCTTAGAAACAACTGCCTTGTCCCAGAGTGTATGTGCTTGTTTGTTTGCTTGTGTGTGTGGTGCGTTTTTAAATTGTCCATCAATTGCATCACCGTCTCACACCCTCTGATGTATTTAGCAGGACATGGAGCGAGTGACTGCCCCAGAGAGATATTCATTCCATTTAAAATGTATGTGTCAAATAAAAGGGAGGAGATGATATGATTGTGGCTTGTTGTGAAAATGGAGTGAATGTGTGTTACACTGTTAGATGGGTTTGGTGGTCACAGTGTCAGGCCAGGTCAGTTCACTTCACCTGGTGATGGTGATATGACAAATCTTTTATCACAAAATATATAAAACAATATAGTTATTTTTGCTGAAAACCCAACCACAAAATGGTTTATATCAAGAACACCTTGGTGGATGGAGTAATGTAAAAAATGTTGAGTGCTCATACAGTACGAGTTTATCCACATTTTGCGTACTCTTATGATGCTTACATTGTAAATTAAAGGTATTAAAATAATCATTATTGATGTTCAGAGTCAAATAGTTTAATAATTAAATGTGGTATTGTATAGTGTAGTCAATGAAGATTTATGAAATGTTTTTTTGTCCCATTTTATTATTTTCTCTTTGGAATTTGGAAATTGATGGACACAAACCAAATTATATGACGAATAATGATGAATAATTAGTGCAAAAATACTATACTGGTCTAAAGTTCTAGATTTAGTGTTCAAAAACATTTCTTTGCAATGTTATTATCAATAGTAGTAATTTGTATGGAAACTGTGATACTTTTTTTTTAGGATTATTTGATGAATAGAAAGTTCAAAAGTACAGCATTTATTTGAAATAGATTTTTTTTGTAACATTATCAATGTTTTACTGTCACTTTTGACCAATTTAATGCATCCTTGAGGAACAAAATTGTTTCATTTCTTTAAAAAGCAAATCTTACAGACTTTTGCGAACGTTTGCATAGTAGTGTATAACAGACGACAATAAATATTATAAAGATAGTTCTGGCTAAAATTCTAATAGGATGATTGCTTCTGTTGACTTGTCCCACTCTTTATTGTTTTGCATTTTTCTACATCGTTTTGCATGTTAGCACGTTGTCATGTAAAGTAAATAACACCCAGTAACGTTGGTAATATATGTACCATGGCATAAATCTTAATCCAAATCTCTACAGGTTGACACATTGCTGTTGTCACGGTATATAATGTAAGAATCAAGAATAGGAAACCTTACCATGAGCTTCTCTGTTTTGTACTTTTGTAACCTTACGTCATGCGATCACGATCAATGAGGTGTAGGTGTGCCTCATCATCCATTACAAGCTTCTGTCACTGAGCCTTCCGGCCATGCGTTCACATTTCAATGCGCCGTTCGCAGTCCTGAGTGGCCGTCTTTGCTGAAGCAGCGCACAGCAGTGCAAAAACGCCCCACACCATGACATGTTTTAGCAGTGCCCTGGGCCGAAAAACGCTGCTGAATCAGTGTGTGTAAGGGCTTATGAGCACCTGCAGTGTTTTCTAAGTACAATCCACATGCTCGTTTTAGCTGATGCAACACAGCTTGATGCGCAAACAAATTATACTTCCTGGAACCCACCCAAGGTTTTCTTGGAACAGACAAAGGATTTGTAACGGCCACATTAAGATCTCCTGGTACGAAAGAGGAGGTGCGACACACATTCAACACTGATACAGACACAGCTTTTTATTGGCTAATTACGACTGCAATTTTCTCTAGTTATGGGCTGCAATGAAGCCATGAGGTGTGAAATGCGCAAGCAACATGTTTCGAGCACCAGCCATGCCGAATAGTCCGACTGTAGGAGGACTGACTGGCGTGACTCATTGAATCCTGTACGCTGCCTTGTGACAGGTTTAATTTCATTAGGCCTCGTTGCAGACTGCTCTGTATGTGTGTCAGTACGTATTGTGCTGTGAAAAGCTCTCTCCTGCATTTAGATTGCATATCTAACACTCATTCGTGATTCTTTCCCCTACAGTTTCCTTCTCCGGAGTGGGACACGGTCACCCCCGAGGCCAAGAACCTCATCAACCAAATGCTGACCATCAACCCAGCTAAGAGAATCACAGCAGAGCAGGCCCTCAAGCACCCATGGGTCTGCGTAAGTTATCTCTGCTGAAGACTTAATTTACCACAAGCCCCGAGCAAGAAAGAATCATTGAGTTTAATGTGAAATGCAGCCTTTCACACTGTCACTTTCCACATATTTGAGCTCTCAGAATAAGTGGACGTGTTTTAGGTCAGAATAAGGTACTTAAAGGAATATTCACTTATATATGAATAGTGTCATTATTTGACATTATCTGAATTTTGAGTATGTCATACATTTTGAAAAATGAAGTTGAGTAATGTGCCCGTTGCTCTTTTCTTTGGAACTACAATTAATTGGGATTGGAGATTTCAAATCTTTTACATGCATGGGTCAAATGATTTGTTCACAAATCTGACATTGTTCTGGTTCTTGAGTGTCAGGAGATTGAAAGAATAACATAACTTCTCTTTTGGACATGTTCCTTACACAAGACTATCGTAAACGTAGATGCAACAATAAGGCATACAATAAGTTGTATGGACTACTTTTATTGTGTTTTTTGCATTCTTTTTGAAGCCTCGTCAATTGGAAAAGGTACAAATATATTGTGAAAATAACCCATTGTGTGTTCCACGGAAGAACACAATTCATATAGGACCACATGAGGGTGTGTGTAATAAAACAATGTTCTTTTTTGGGGTGAACCATTCCTTTAATTGGTTCAAATACCTCTATAATGCTGATGTGCAATTTTTTCTTTGTCTTTTTTTGCTCGTTTCAGCAACGGTCGACTGTGGCATCCATGATGCATCGCCAAGAGACTGTGGAGTGCTTGCGCAAGTTCAATGCCCGCAGAAAACTCAAGGTACTGAATGGGTTTCAAGGGCCTGTAGACTATCTCCAGTCTTCATCCCTTGGGTAATTAGTGCTGAAAGTCCTGTGGATGTGGACTAAACACTATTTCTCTCTGTCTTTATTCAGGGAGCCATTCTTACTACTATGCTGGTTTCTAGAAACTTCTCAGGTGAGTTCCCTCATTGTCCTGGAATCAGGTAGGAAAATGCAAAGTCATGGATGAACTTGGCCCACCTCTTGAACTCTTGCTCCATTTTTCACTATAAAAAAAAAAGATCTCCAAAGGCCGACTCAGTAATTTAATGTTAGGAAAATTCACTTTCGGATTACAGGAGTGTAATGTTTAAAAAATTTCTGCTCCAAGTCTGTATCTCGGTTTCTTTGAGCTGTTAAGGATTTCTCTCTGAGGCCCGAGGATAACAGTAAAGCAATATCTATAACTTTCTTCTTCATTTGTTTAGTTAAGTTAACATTTAGGCAGTTTACTTCCTAAACAGACAATGATTACTTGTTTATATAATATAATTATTTGTGCAGGTATATCTTATGTCTTTCATACAGCAGGTTTGAGAGCTTTAGCTTGATTTTAGAGACAGATATTCTAGACCAGAGTTCCTCAAACTCGGTCCTGGAGGGCCACTGTCCTGCACAGTTTAGTTCCAACCCTGATCAAACACACCTAGCTTTGAGTTTCTAATGATCCTGAAGACATTGATTAGCTTGCTCAGGTGTGTTTGATCAGTCTTGAAGCTAAACTCTGCAGGACAGCGTCCCTCCAGGACTGAGTTTGAGGAACCCTGTTCTAGAACTTAATTCTTTATAAAAAACAAAACAAAGATAACTTGTTCAGTAGAGGGTTTGAAAAAATTCCATAGCTTCTCCCAACTCAACGCCTCTCTGTCCAATAGTGGGCCGGCAGCATACCAGCCCTGCTGCTCCCACCACAAGCACTGCCGCGCTTGCACAGGAAGGTATGTGAGAGTGCATCTCCTCACCTCGCCACCAGGGGGACCAGCGAGCCCCCTCCACAATTCCTTCAAACCCCCGCCCTCCCTCTGCTCTATCCAATCAATCAGCATGCATCCAATGGGAACCCTGCCTTTTTGCCATCACTTGCATAAATAATTTGGTTTACCTCAGTCTTCACTCTCATGAACAACGTCTGCTATATAGTCTTGGAGAAGTTCTCACATTTAAAAGGATAGTTTCCATTTCTCACATACACGTCATGCATTTGAGCAATGTGTTAGAGTTTATGGATAAGCATGTCATTTTTTCAGCTATGTTTTTACTATGCTTTGCTATTACCTGACCATGTAACTTTGCATTCATCTAGCTAGCTTTTAACTAGTTTAAAGTAATAGAGCAGGTTCAGTTATCTTCCCGCCTCTAATCTGGGTCTCTGTATCTCCTAAATCTCCTACTGGCATCTGTAAAATTCAACTTTTAAAAAATATATTCAAAATTAAAACCATTTTCTAGGATTTAATTAAGTATTTGGTTATAGATTGATTTTTTAAATATTTTTTTATATGGGATTTCTTAATTATTTTAAATCTTTTTCTTTACTGATCAGTTTTTCTTATCATATTTTGAGAATGACTCTTATAGCAACATTTGAGTATCTTACCTTTTGTTCATCTCTTAAAAACTATTTATTTATCCGTCGCCACAGATTGGCTCTTTTTATATGCGTGGACAAACAATATCTCATTTCATCTGGCATCTATCCCCAGTTCAGTTTACACACAGTGGCTCTAGGCAAACCAATCCAATCAATACCACAGCACTATATTCATGTTAACGATTGCCACCACGAGACCCACCATCGGCTTGCATGCATTAGCGTCTGCATGGAGTTAAAAACGCGAATGCCGCTGCTTCTCCTTTGATTAGACTTTCTCTTTTCCTCTATCTTTCTTGCTCTGTTCCTCTCGGTTAAATTGCTTCAGCCCTTTTTGGCTCTCTCCTTCCCTGCTGTTCAGCTTTCTGGTGTTTTGTGCTATTGGGTTAAATAGCTTTTAAGTGAAGTCTGCTTTAGCTGAAGATACAGGACCCCGGTCAGGTATCTGTCCCCAGCCCGCCTCCGTGCTCTCCACCTCAGTGAGAATAATGAGGTTTGGATGGGATGGAGGTTTGGGGGTTCTTAGATCTGTGTCTTGTATCATTAACTAAAGCAGACCTGTGCAGCCTAGCCAAGCCACCATTGCCCTACCACTCTCCTTTCAACTCTTCCTCCTCCCCTCGCCAAGAGCGCAGGGGCTTAACTACATGGACGGGCAGGAGCGGGGTTGGCTTGCTGCCAGTCGTCAGACCCGATGTAGCTGGCACACATGTCCGGTGAGAGCCAGGTGGTCTGCGGGGAAGGAGGCCCGCTGGAGGGCAGATGGACGACACTGTTGACAGTGTCTCTGAGTCAGGAGAAAATGGAGAGAAGGTCTCTGGTTCCAGTTGTGTTGTCTGATCAAATTGAATTGTTACTCTCTTACCAAGTCTGGGACAGCTGTCTGTCAGAACCAGTAAATGTCAGCCAGCTGTCATCTTCAACAAGCTGTGTCTGAGCAGCTGCCGTCATGGTGAGAATACTCCATATGTACAAAATGGGCAAGGGAGAACAATTAGGAAAAGATCAGATCCTTGCAGATCCCTCAGGATTATGGATAAACAAACAAGAGCTCTTCGTTGTCTCGTTGAACCTGTTAATATGTACCGTTTCGGTTGTTTCAGCAGAAATAGGATCTGTTCAGAATAGCATACAACGTACTTCTCTTACTCTTTCCGCAGGATTTTCTGTATCCATAAAATTCTCCAAGGAGCTATAGAAAGCTTCCCATTAAAGTAGTATGCGATCTGGATGCTGCCAGGAAAATGCACTCTTGGCTCACTGTTTGAAAAGTAAAATGTGTAAAAAATATAATTTTACCTCTATGTACAGCATCCATCGCCTCAATTACCACATACAATCTCAATTTAAATGTATACACTCCTATTCCTTTTTTTCTTTTATACAAACTGAAGGACAATCCAAAGCGTTTAAAGTTGTATTTAACCTGGAATATTCCTTTAATGTTCTTTTGAGCTGTCCAATCAATGCGCTCCATCAGTTCTTGGCTTCAACTAGTACTGTAAGTGTTTATAACTCTTTATATTCTGTTATTGTTAAAGCCAGTCCTCAAGTTGAATATGTACGATGTTAACCAATAACCAGCAATGACATTTCATCAATGTTTCTTCATTCTTTTTTAAGAGCTTTTCATGATATGACCAAGCTAAGACTTACTGACCAATAGATTATGAAGATATGGCATGTTAGTATGTCTGCTTTGTCGCCTGTTAAATCTATAATATATAATTTGTTGCTTGCAAAGGTCTGACTTAAAGGTGTTTTGAATGTGTAATGGCTGTTGTAATTGATTTTACTAGCTCAATCTGCTGCCTTAAAGACCTTTTTTTCTCTTTTGAAGCCTGAAGCATTATTTAATAGGGGTGTGAATATTTGCTTTGAATTTGATTGTTATTTTAATTTCATAATTATTTTGTTATGAATATTAAAGAAACAGATGCTTAAAATGTGTCGGGACAATTACATTTTGCTGATATGGATTTGGTGGATATTTATAATGGAAAATCGTTTGAAAAATGTACACAATAAATGACTATTAAATGCATTATGCAGTTAATTAATTGTTGTAATCAATGCATTGAAATTTAATTGATTCATATATTCACCCCTGTTATTTAAACTGCATCAGGATGCCACATGACCCTTTTTTGCATAGTATAATCATATTATCTTTAAATCAAAGAAGGTTACTGCACTTTGTTTGAAAATGAGTTAATTTCTTCCTCCTTATACAATCTATTTCCACTCAGCATTAATCGTGGTATGACTGCAGCGTGGCCGTCCTGGGGTCCCATATCCATCCGATTGTTCCGCAGTATAACTGAAGACTGCTGGCTCAGCTTTCCCAGTCACAGTCTGTGAATCCTATGAGACATAGTTAGATATGTGAGAGACAGTGGGATGGTAATGAGTTGAGGTCTAGCTTTATGACTCCTTCATCAGTGCATTGCATTATGGGACTCGTAATCCCATTGGCACTGCATGGCTGACCGTATGGTGAATTGCATCCACCACCAACACCTCACCTCATAATTAGTGAAGCATGAAGCAGGACTGCAATGCAAACAATGCCTGCTAACTTCCAGCTTGTCCTCTCTGCTTCTAAATGGGTTTTTGTCTTAACCTTGCCATCTTTTCTTCCAAATTGTTTATTGAAGGTAAGGCGTTTAACAGGAATACCGAATGTGAAACCTTAGTATTTAGTGTTTTTTTTTTTATGATTGAGGTTTTATAGGTCTTACACAAGTCTTTTGATTGTTCTCTGAGGGACTCTGAAGTATATCGGGGGCCATTTCCCCTACACTGACTCAAGACCTCCCAAACATGCCCTCTGGGAAATAACAGTTGCAGTTAAAGGAAAAATCAATTGCATACATTAGCCATGATTTTCCCTCATTATTTCTGCGGCCGCAAATGGAGAACAAATTCATTCTCTTTATCTGCTTTGAGATTGGTGAAAAAACTAATAAAATGGGTAGGTTTTTTTTCCAAGTCTGTGCAGTTAGTTAATTTTAAAGGGGTTATATCACATTTTTTTTTATTATCCCCCTCCCTCCCCCTCTTACAATATTAGTAAAAAAAAAAAAAAATCCCAAATGGCCATAAAGAGTACCCAGGTTTTTATGACCATTTTCCTCTGACCATTAAAATTAAGCAGGAATTTCTTTTTTTCTGTTCCTTTAAGAAACACGTTTGCACTTTGCTCATTTCTAATTGTGACATTTACAAAACAATGAAGTGCGCTATACAAACTGTTGACTGGAATAATCAGAAAGATCTGAGTTTTAATAAATTAACTTTTTCTCACTGGTGAAAAGTTTGAGTTTGAAGTTGCAATATGTTTTCATACAGTACAGTAGTTCAGCAAACTCTTAAAGATCAAGGGGAAGTTTGATCCCTCAAGATATGACCCCTTTAAAGTTAATTTGACCAAAATGAATTTCTCATTTGCGGTAAGTTATTTATTTATAAGTTATATCCTTTTTACCCTTCTCTCCCATAGCTTCATATTTCTTTGGCTTAAACTGATATATAAAGATCAATGAGAAATTTCTCCTGTGGTGAAAAATGATTCTAGTCAGCATTACCTTCCAAACCCTGAATGCTAATGAATGACGGAATGCAAGCCAGCAGTTTGTTAAATGTTTTATATGGGATTTATTTCAAATATGTGCAGATGTGAGCATTCTGCTGATTTTGTCACTCACACTGTATGTAGTAATTTGTTTTTTTTTTTCTGTTCCCTACAGCGTGCAAAAGTTTACTCAACAAAAAGGCTGATGGAGTCAAGGTAAGTGCACAGATGTTCCTTACATCCTACCGACTTTCTTGAGGAGTTTGAGATGTTTTATTCTCTCCAGCAGCCTTTTGAGGTTTCTACCGCTATTGAACTGGTTTTAAATCAATCACCACAATTTAGTAAAAGTATATTGGTACTTTTGGTACCCTTAGGCAGTAGACTATGTGCTTTGCTGTAGAAGTCTTGCGCTCTGAGGTTATTTTACAAATTAGTAGTTGCACAACCCATGTGTTGCCTGAGCCGATCTAGTCATCAGACTGTATTATGATTTTGACTACAGCTATAAGGTACCATGAAATGTCCATTAGTAATTGCCGCCCTCTGTCTGAATGATGTGTCTGATGTGTGTGATTTTTAACTGCCATCCGATCCGATCATTTTCCTAGTGATGTCATCTCTCTGAAAAGAAAGTTGTATATGTCCTCTCTATTTCAGCCCCAGACAAACAACACTAAAAACAGTGTAGTGAGCGCTGTAGTGAACGCCATGAAAGAGAGCAACACGGCCTCTTCTACACCGATGGTACCTCATCTACATTCAACACTCTTTGTAACCCATCTACTGATTTGACCGTATCCCATAATACATTTCTGCTAATGTTGTATTTGGTGCATGTCAGAAGTTTTTGCATGTACTAAATACATCAGACCTGTAGTTTGCTGTGCAGTAGATGTCTTAGTCATTCCTCCCTTATGAGTTTTTTTTTGGAGTGCTCATGTCCTTTCAAAGCACGCCTGAAACACATAATTGTGTGTTTTATAACATATCATATTCTTCTTGTCCGTAAGCTGCTGGTTTTATGTCCTTCTGCACTCCTTGTTTGCCTCTGTAGGCGTTTACAACTACACTGCTATTACAACTAACAAACAAATCATAGTCATCGGACGAGTTAGTCTTTATTGCACTTATTGTATATACATGGTGCTGAAAAATAACCAATATAAGACTAGAATTTGAGCTAAGTCACCATACGGAGTAGCATAAATGTATGGATTCCAGCAAATAACTAGGTAATTTTAGTCAGAGTGCATAAACCAGTCACAGTAAAGATGCAGTGTCCCACACAGAAAGCTGTCAGCCGTTTGGCCATGTTGGAAACTAGGAGTGTCCCCTGGAGATTTAAGACAAGGAAAGTGGATTGACACTTCAGATGAGCCTTGTTTGCTCAACTGCCCAAATAGCTGAGCAAAGAGTATCCTGGGACCTCCAAAACAATCCATTAAGAGCACAAGTTAACCCCCAACCCCTCCCGAGGCCCCCAATTGCCTTCACAGTGCTGATGGACAGCTAGCAACCACTGGGCTAAATGAAACATACAAGACCCCAAACGGCAATTGGGATAATGTGCACTATGCAGTATTGTTCAATATTTTAAGGATTCAAATGGTTCAATTGGGTATATAACTAGAGGTTAATCAGAGCTGACATATAATTTCAAAAATTGCTTGATTCAAAGCAGATTTTTAACTCATTTATGATTCTCTCTCCCTGTGGTTCTGTCAAAATTATAGTTTAATTTGAGGAACTGCATCTTTAGATCTTTGTGACGCATTTCATTTATTATTTTTATAAGTATACATACACTACCGGTCAAAAGTTTGGGGTCAATACGTTTTTTTTTATTTTTTTTTAAAGAAATTAATACTTTTCTTCAGAAAGGACGCATTAAATTGATCAAAAGTGACAGTAAAGACATTTATAATAATGCAAAATATTTATTTTTTAATTAAATGCTTTTCTCTTGAACTTTCAAAGAATCCTGAAAAAAATGATTCATGGTTTGGACAAAAATATGAAGCAGCACAACTGTTTTCAACTGTGATAATAATCATAAATGTTTCTTGAGCATCAAATCATCATATTATAGTGATTTCTGAAGGATCATGTGACACTGAAGACTGGAGTAATGATGCTGAAAATTCAGATTTGATCACAGGAATAAATTACACTTTACTATATATTCACATAGAAAACAGCGGTTTTACATTGAAATAATATTTCACAATATTACTGGGTTTGATTTGTATTTTTAATCAAATAAACACAGCCTTGGTGAGCAGAAGAGACTTCTTTTAAAAGCATTAACAATCTTACCGACCCCAAACTTTTGAACGGTAGTGTATGTGGTCTGTTTTTCTGCAGTCAGCTGTGTGTTCATCAAACTCATCATGAACCTCAACCTTATGTTCATTTCTTACATAAAAAAAAAATTGTCTGTTTAGATCAATATATGAACTCAAAATCCTTATTTTGTGTCTTAGCCAAGCTCGGCTTTAAAAGTATGTGTGTGTATTCCTGGAGGATGTTCTGTTTAACCAGATCGTTGTGGATGAGTCTTGCCTACTTTAATCATGATATGAAATCTTATTAAATTTTACAGGAGCCACAAACTACAGTTGTGCACAACCCTGCCGATGGTCCCAAGGTACAATTTTCAGGAGCTTTTAGATTAGGGGTGGGGAACAATTCACAAATCGCATTATTACGGTTCTTTCTAAATTAATCTGGGCTGATCAAATGAAAATCTTTTATTTAAAATTGTTTTGTTTTTTACTCACACAATACATAATAATAATAATAATAATAATTAATTAATATAAATAATTTAACATGATCATAACATGAATGTTCATAACATGAATAACATTTTGCAGTATATTATACACATTTTGTAATCGATCTCTGAATAAAAAAGTGTGTTATTATGATTAATAATAATACTATTATTAATATACTAATAATAATAATTGTATAACTTTGGCAAGACTATGGGACTGTACTGTTGCTAAAAAGTTCAGTTATTTTTTAATGGCTGTCTGAATCAAAAACAAGTCAAATCTTGAGGCATTTTATTATTTTCTATTTATGTATTTTATTTTTTAACTTGCAAAAGATTTGTGGGCCTGCACTGTTGCTAAAAAAATGTAGATATATCAAGAATCACTCTCTGAATTAAAAACATTGAATTGAATCGTGAGGTGCCTAAAGATTCCCATCCCTAATTCTCAAACTTATTTCAGAGACCATAGCCTAGTGCTATTCATGACTTTTCCTTCATGTCTCATGTTTTGTTTGTCTTGTATGTTCTTTGTCTGTCTCTGTTTCTGTCCTCAGGGCTCCACAGAGAGCTGTAACACCACTGAGGAAGAGGATATGAAAGGTAGGAAAGGTACACAGATCTTCTCTCCTGTTCTCTGCATGCCTTCAGCACGGTGGAGTTCCAGCTCCCGGTGCTCGTGTCAAAAGGGTAATCCCTCTCCTCTCCGAACACTTCCGGTACTGCAGTCCCAAAAATTCCTTTGATTGAACAACATACATGTCACATCAGTCAACAGCCATTTGAAATATGAAACATGAGGCTGTGGAGACACCTATAACTTTGTGATTTGAAGGCTGAACTCAATGATGCTGCCGGATGGAAAGGAGGGGAATTACGGTAGAGGGCATTGAGACGGGGTTTGATGGATTGTGCTTTACACATTAACATGCATGATGGCACAACCCTTTTGGTTTACAGCTACATTGCTAGTTTAGAGATACAATGTTAGAAAATGTCAATAGTGAAGGTGCACCTGACATATTTAGCTACAGTATTCAGTAAATTAAATCAGGGAAAATTCATTGTGAAAAAAAAAAAAAAAACATTCACAAACATTCCTATCCGTGTGGGATTAGATTTCTCTGAACTCCAAGATAGTGATAGTCATGTGAGGAAAAACAAAGACATGTTTAATTCAAGTTAAACAAAATAAAATTGCATTGTGAAATTTTTTGGGTGAAACACAAATTTACCTGACGTTCCTCAGAGAAAACTAGTCGCATCCGAATAGGGCTTTAATAAGCATTTCTATGTCAGATCACTCACGCAATTTGTCATTGTCACGCAAATGAATTTGCAGCTACATTCAAATGTTTAATCCAATTTAAATATATACATTGTTTTTAAGCTATCAGTGTCTCAGTAGGTTTCCTTGTAGATTGTGTGTGTGTGTCCTGTGTTTTTCACCCCACTTATTTAGATGTTTGTTGATGTGCCGTGTCTTGTAAATTCATTAGCATGTTGTGAACCGGACTGTTTTCCCAGAGGGACTCTCGCCGATAGTTTTCTGTCACGAAAAGGGCCAGGCTCGAATTCATTTCCTCTCCTTATTCACTCCGAGCCTGAACAGACAATAGCAGCTTAAAGAGCCTTATCATTAGCTCCGTCACGTCTGAGGTTAGGGGATGAGGACAGGAAATTGGCGCGGAGCCTGGAGAAACAATCTCTGAGCGCGCTGTTGTCCAAGCACAACCAACACGACTCAGCTTCACCACACCCATAGATACAGACCTGCGTCACACCATCACTCATAACTCGGCTGGAAAATCCAGGATCATCACCTGTAGTCCTGTTCCCATAAACACAGTGCTTCTTTAATCGAGAACAGCTCATCTAAACGCATCCCATTCAGCGTCTTCGTGACCGTTAAGCTATTTAGTCATGATTGCGTGCCAGCGTTGGTGTGGTGTCTTGTGTTAGTTTGTTTCGGCTGGTGAAGGACATGAGAGATGTGTGTGTTTTTCCTCCTGGTGTCGTGTGGTTTTGGGGCTGTGCCAGCCGAGAGTGCGCAGGGAGCGAGCAGTGACAGTGCCGTGATGAGTCAGTGCAGTGCCGGGGAAGAGCCGCCCGCTCTGGTGGCTTCACCACAGGGCTCTCCTTCCAGTAAGTCAAGATCCTCTCGTACCACCTGGGCACCTTCAACCCCCCCTCAAACCTTCAAGTCGAGACCTTTTTGTCCCCTCCCCCCACATATACACACAACTCAAGCCTTTGTGCCCTTCAGCATACTATCATATGGGTCACTTGTTTTCCGTGTAGAACAGTATGTCACAGTTGTTGATCCCCTTTTCTGCTCACAAATGTATTCACCCCCTGATGCATGCTACTCAACTGTACTGTTGTAAAGTGACAGAACATGCCCTTTAGTAGCTAGATTTACCCTTTAGATGTTCTACTCCTGACTTTTTCTACATTCTCCTCCCTTATTGTGATTAAAGTCTCGAACACGTCGTAAACGTTAATATGCATTTTTGCACATGCACAGATTTCAATAGATTCCCACAACCAAGTTACATATTTGTGATTTCATTTGTCACTGTTTGATGAAACACTACTCCATACAGTCTCTAATGTATTGCTGACCTTAATTAAGAAAAACCTGAAATAGGCCTAGTATCTAGTGAAATTATGCTTTTATTTTCTTCTATCATTACTCATAGTCCTTTATGAATTCTAATGCTTGTTTTTTAATTTGACAATTGTATTATATCTCTTAACTGGGATTGGTAAATGACCAAAGCCATTTACATAAACTACTTTTCAAAAAGTATGGGGTCAGTAAGACTTGTATTCAGCAAGGATCCATTAATTTGCAAATCATATTAGAATGAGAGCTAGAGAGCAGGTTGGTTGACATAACACAGATACAGTACTGTATATGCATAATATAGATGAATGTTAACAAATGGGATGCTGATGAAATTAATGCTTATTTTTCTATTTTAAATTAACAAAAAAGTTGGAACTGACACATGAGTTAAGGCTTCTGTTAAGTGGCTGACCATGAATAAAATAACATGAGAGGAGTAATGATATAAGAAACAAAAATTGAGTTGATTCTGTGTCCAAGCCAGAAAACACTGCAGCTGCAACACATCATCCACACCTGCTCTCTCTTCTGTTAACATCTGTCTCCCGCACCTCCCTCCTGTTCCTTACTTCATACGTAATCATTTCATTTTGACTTGCTTTGAACATTATAATTCCATTTTAAACTTTTCCATTCTTCTTTTTTATTCATCCCTTTATGTGCATTCTAACAGTGTTTATGAAGTACAGCAAAATGACTATATTGTATATACTTTTATATAAGGCATTAAAGGAATTGTTTACCCAAAAATGTAAATTCTATCATCATTTACTCACTTTCATGTTGTTCCAAACCCGTACGAATACATAAGGAGAAATTTAGCCGAATGTTCATGCTGATCTTTCCATACAAAAGGGACCAGGGACTGGGAGGCTCCAAAAAAAAATAAAGCTGTTGAATATACTAAGGTTTTGAATATGCATATAAACCAATTTTATGATACATTTTCATAGCTCAACATTATCCATCCCTATGTAATTTCATGGTTTGAAAAAGAGCTGCATAAATATTCTCCTTTTGTATTCTGTGGATGCAAAAAAGGATGATAGAATTTTTATTTTTGGTGATCTAAGATATGTGATGTTGTACTTCATACTCACGTGTCCATGCGTCCTCTCTCTTTCTGCATGCATCATCACCTCACTGTTGCGTGTGCTGCGTTGTGTGTTGCAGCCGTCCCCGTGCATGACGTTAAACGCTTGGCATGGAACAGTTCAGAATATGCCTCATGTCCAGAGTTAGAGCGAACTCATTCTGGCCCCTGTGCCTCAGTCCATGGGGTCGGCGGTATCACAACGAGTGTGTCCGCAGCTCAGTGTAAGTGTGTGGGGTAGACCAGGAGACACACACACACACACACACACACACACACACACACATGGGTTATCAACAGGAAATTCTTAATATTAATAGAATTAGCTAGTGACATTATATCAGATGTCACAGTGGGCAGTTTGTCGAGGTTATGACTGATTTTTAGTGGGTAGATTTTTAGTATTTTAATAACGTGTTAATCCAAATGCATATTATTTACACACTATAAAGGCCTATTTATATTGAACTCAAGCATTTAAATTGAAAATATGCATTTGTACTGTCCCCATCACACAGTGTGAGAAAATTTGCTAATTTTTATTCTCCTTTTTTTTTCTCTGTGGAAAAATAGAGGAGTGCACGGCTTGTCAGAATTATCGTAATTACAAGATTTTGACTTTGGAATTATTGAAGTGTTTCAGAGTTTCAAATTTAATCATTGACTAATGCCTTTATAATGCAAGATTAATTTGAAAATAAACTAAAGACATACAATAGAGTTTACTGTTTCGAAAAAAAGAGTTGGATAATCATGTCTAATGTCCTACTAAATAACTTTAGTAAGGCTTTTGCAAAACGATTGTTACTTGTTTTATTATATTTTTGTCTATAAATTACTCCGATATTAAATGGATTCCTTTTGACAATAATAGTGTTGCCATAGAAATGTATAAATGCAGGAAGGTGAAAACCTCTGAGTAGAACTTCCAGTTTGCCATCAAGTATTTACAGTAACTACAACATGGCGGGAACGCACCAAAACTCGCAAACCAACAAGATACAAGCTTTTGGGTTATATGACCAGAACTGCCATTTCAGATCAAGGTGAATGGTTTCTGAGTATTTTCAACACATTTTATTTTTATTTAGCCATGTGTATTTTTTACAGACTGATACATTTGAGTTACGTTTATTTGTAGTTTTATGTCACTTTCACTCTTGGTGTCAGTAGGCTTTAAAGAGATATTCACCCAAAATCGTGTCCCTCATGTCGTTCCAAACCGTAAGACTTTCGTTCATCTTCTTAACACAAATGAAGATCTTTTTGATGAAATCTGAGCTTTCTGTCCCTCCATTGGCAGCTATAGAACTACCACTTTGATGCTTCAAAAAGTTCATAAAGAGATCTTAAAACTAATCCATATTAATTGAGCTGTTTAGTCCACATTTTCTGAAGAGACTCAATCTCTTTATGATGAACAGATTTAATGTACTGTAGGCTTTTGTTCACAAATAAACATTGATCAGCCAACATGAACAGAAGCTCAACTGAACCTGCTTGATGCACAAGAGCAAACCTCTTCCTGAAGCTCAAACGTGCTGCGTAACACCTGAGACTGAACCTCATTGGTTCTTCCTGAAGCTCAAACGTGCTGCGTAACACGAGAGTGAACCTCAGTGGTTCTTCCTGAAGCTCAAAGTGATGCGTAACACCTGAGACTGAACCTCAGTTGGTTCTTCCTGAAGCTCAAACGTGCTGCGTAACACCTGAGACTGAACCTCATTGGTTCTTCCTGAAGCTCAAACGTGCTGCGTAACACCTGAGACTGAACCTCATTGGTTCTTCTGAAGCTCAAACGTGCTGCGTAACACCTGAGACTGAACCTCATTGGTTCTTCCTGAAGCTCAAACGTGCTGCGTAACACCTGAGATGAACCTCATTGGTTCTTCCTGAAGCTCAAATGTGCTGCGTAACACCTGAGACTGAACCTCATTGGTTCTTCCTGAAGCTCAAACGTGCTGCATAACACGAGAGTGAACCTCAGTGGTTCTTCCTGAAGCTCAAACGTGCTGCGTAACACCTGAGACTGAACCTCATTGGTTCTTCCTGAAGCTCAAACGTGCTGCGTAACACCTGAGACTGAACCTCATTGGTTCTTCCTGAAGCTCAAACGTGCTGCATAACACGAGAGTGAACCTCAGTGTTCTTCCTGAAGCTCAAACGTGCTGCGTAACACTGAGACTGAACTCATTGGTTCTCCTGAAGCTCAAACGTGCTGCGTAACACCTGAGACTGAACCTCATTGGTTCTTCCTGAAGCTCAAACGTGCTGCATAACACGAGAGTGAACCTCAGTGGTTCTTCCTGAAGCTTAAACGTGCTGCATAACACGAGAGTGAACCTCATTGGTTCTTCCTGAAGCTCAAACGTGCTGCGTAACACCTGAGACTGAACCTCAGTGGTTCTTCCTGAAGCTCAAACGTGCTGCATAACACGAGAGTGAACCTCAGTGGTTCTTGCTGAAGCTCAAACGTGATGCTCTTTATGACCTTTTTGAAGCGTCAAAGTGGTAGTTGCATAGCTGCCAAAAGAGGGACAGAAAGCCCTTAGATTTCATCAAAAAGATCTTCATTTGTGTTCCGAAAATGAACGAAAGTTTTACGGGTCTGGAATGACATAAGATTGAGTAATTAATGACAGAATTTTCATTTTTGGGTTGACAATCTCTTTAATCTGACATTTTCGCAGGTATCTGCAGTGTGAGCGGTGTAGGTTGTGCTTATTAACTTTCCATTGTTGTTGTTTTTTTCTTTTTTCATCATTTCATTTCCTCTCCCTCCATCATCCCTCATCTTTCACCCGTTCTGTTGGAGTAGCTCGTAAGCAGGAGATCATAAAGATCACGGAGCAGTTGATCGAAGCTGTCAACAATGGAGACTTTGAAGCATACACGTAAGCACAGTCCACCTGCACATGACTGCAACAGGGATCTCTAGACTTTTGTAACAAAGATACTATGAAAATTGCAGGTCATTGTATGAATTTAAGGCTTTAAGTTGCATTTTATATTAAAAATGTACAAGCAAGCCAATAAAATATTGGTCTGAAAGAACTGAATTCCCAGGCTGATCAGTAGTCTGTGAACAGATGCTCTTGTTATTTTGAGAGAATATTGTATCTAGCCACGAAATGCTGGTAATATCCAGTTGTATCCGGACATAAATTGCTTCACTGTAAACATTATTATGTACCACAGAAGAATCTGTGACCCTGGTCTGACCTCTTTTGAGCCTGAAGCTTTGGGGAACCTGGTCGAGGGGATGGATTTCCACAAGTTTTACTTTGAGCACTGTGAGTATAGTTGCTTTTCCTTAAATAATCATTGATGTAAGCCTTAACTATTGACCATGAGATACTATCAATGTGTTTGACTTTTACAGTGTTGAGTAAGAACAACAAGCCCGTGCACACCACTATTCTTAATCCTCACGTTCATCTCATCGGGGAGGACGCTGCCTGCATTGCGTATATCCGGCTGACGCAGTACATCGACAGCCAGGGCCGCCCGCGTAGCTGCCAATCGGAGGAGACGCGTGTGTGGCACCGCCGTGAAAGCAAGTGGCTTAACGTCCACTTCCACTGCTCAGGGGCACCAGCCGCCCCCTTACAGTGAGCTGCACAGGACAGGTAAAAACACCCCATTCGCACTCCGCCATTTTTCTCCATCATTTAACGTATGTAAATACGCCTGGATTAAAAAAAGAAGCAATAAAATAAAAAGGATAATTGTAAAGGTAATCTCACCATTGTGATTTTATTTCTCATGATTGCTTTAACTTTATTTGTCTTATTTGCAGTGTTGGGGAAAGTTTGTTTTAAAAGTAATGTTACAATATTGCATTACTCCCTAAAAAGTAACTGTTACTTTTTATGGAAAGTAATGCTTTACGTTACTTTTGCATTAAAAAAAAAAGAATCCTCTAAAGGTGCAGTCACATTTATAAATCTGCAAATTTTCGTGGCACAAATCAAGTAATTTAAAGGGTACCTATTATGGCATTTAAAATGTTCCTAATAATGTTCTGGGAGTCCCCAACAACAGTTTTTGCACATGACAAAAAACACTTTTGTTGTCTTATAATATGCATTTATTTTTACCTGATTTGCTCACCGACTCCCTAATGATTCGTTTGACGACTCATTTGTCCAAACCCCTCCTTTGCGTGACGCTAATCGGCGGTGATTGGTCAGATGACGCAGTCAGTTATATTTTGCGTTAGCCCAAAGCTTAAACATATTGATAAAGCACTGCAGTACTACAATACGCTTCACATAATTTCACATATTTCAAAAAACAAAAAAAATGACATTGGAGACCTAGAAGCTGCTGAGTGTAACTCTCACTCTCACACACACGCACACACACCCACACACACACACACACACACAACACACACACACAATAAAGCAACAATTATTAATAGTACTTACAGGTTGTGATTCGGAGGAGGAAGCTGATCCAAATAAACTTGGTATTGAACCTTCCTATATTAGCCGATTTCGCGAATCCACACTTGAAAGCATTTGTGTTTGTGAAGCGATCGTCATTAAAATAACGCGAACACAGCTCAAGGTGGTTATACTTGTGTGGTATAGTTGTAAATATAAACTCTAGCCACTGAGTCTTCACATGCTTGTCCCTGGGCAGTGAAAAAAAAAGTTTGCTTTTGATTCGCACTTCAGAACAGAGTCTCGTGGACATGTTGTTGTCAGGTTTCTCTGTCTGCTGGGCGCGCGCACTGAGTGGGCGTGTCGAATTCAAATAACTTGTACAAGTGACGTACGAAAGTGCATCGTTCGTCTATCGATTCATATCAGCGACTCAGAGTCGACTATTACTTTTGAGAGACAATAACTTTGTATACGGTGAACTTTCATATTTAAAACTTTGCAGGATGTTTTTGTTCACTTAGATCTATGTTACACACTACATGAAAGGTAATTTTCAAAATTCCATGATAGGTACCCTTTAAATAGAAAATTTCACATGAGGGCGAATGATTTCATCATGCAGATTTTGTAACGGGTACAGGTTGGCCATGTGTAATTTCCGCAGAAGGCTGCTTGGTTTGAAAGTGCTTTGTACATCGCTACACTATTAACAATCGACAGTTTTCGTCATTTTGCCCCCGAAATTTAGCGAATGTGAAAAAC
The DNA here is from genome assembly GCA_036326025.1 of Chrosomus eos. NCBI lineage: Eukaryota > Metazoa > Chordata > Actinopteri > Cypriniformes > Leuciscidae > Chrosomus > Chrosomus eos. The sequence continues at coordinate 30,133,768 of CM070830.1, read as the reverse complement.
GTGCCTGATTAAAGTGATAGTTCACCCAAACAAATTAGTTTTTCATAATTTACTCACCCTTATGTTGTTCCAAACCTGTATGAGTTTCTTTCTTCTGTTGAACACAAAATAAGATATTTTAAAGAATGTTGGTAACCAGACATTTGACGGCAGCCATTGACTTCCATAGTATTTTTTCAACAAAACTAGGAAAGCTATCCCTTGAAGGAAGTAAAATATGCATAAGACATTTCCATTCACAGAAAGCTTCATTTCTTTCAGTTTACCTGGATTCTCGAGATAATGGGAATGTTTCTTCTTTGTGGCTGGACGGGCATGTGAAGGCCAGCTGGATGACAGCTCTTAAAGTTACAGACACACCAGTGAGGAACTCTGACAACATCCAGTTCAACTGTCAACACCACCTATCCTGTCCAATCTTTGACCAACGGGAGCTGGCCGCGGCCGTGGCCCCGCCCAAGGGACGGTGCATGTATCTGACGCCCACATGGGGGTGTTGTTTTGTCCTTTTCCCACGGAACCATCTTTTTTTTTTTTTTTTTGCCCGTTAAAGATGTTCAGAAGGTGTTGTAAGTACTGATCTATGAATTCATAAATATACTGTACATTGTAAAAATCACTAGCTGAACCAGAAGCTACAATCAAGTTTGAAAAAGCATTTATGTAAGTAAACCAGGATGGGAGTTGGCAGGGTGGGGGGCTGAACTTCAAAAAAAAAAAAAAAAAAAAAAAATCATCACAAAATGGACTAGTGCCCAAAAGCTTCTAAAGTTTACAGGTTTGTCATCACAATCATTCTTGTATACTTTGCAGATTTTTTGGAAACGAAATTATATGAAAAAATAAGGGAAGGTGTTGTCTAATCCGAGAGCAGAAGTTCTTCATATCAAAAAAGAACCAAAGTGTAGTTTTTAGTCTTTTTAAGGAGTGTTTCTGTTCGGTGTTTTGGCTTTTTATGTAACTTTGGTCGAGAGAAGGTTTGTGCGGCCCATGTTTTAGTAATCTCTTGTGTTAATGTGGAACTCTTTCTTTTATTTGATTTTTTTTTTGGACTGACGTAACAAGTATTTTATGTTCAGTTTGAATTTTTAAGAATTTGTTTTATTTTTTAAGTTAATCTAAATAAACATGTAAAGATATACAGAGATATTTAAAGGAGGTATGAACTCTCACCATCCAGGTTTAGGGAAAGATGTCGTTCCTGATCGCGCTCGGTATGTTTGTGTGGGTGTGTGTGCGATTGGAACTTGTATAAATTGAATCCTCCATTCAGATTTAATGTGACGAAAGCCCAAGTGAACAGCACACAACTAAACGCTGACCAGTAGATCTGCCCTTCCTGTTCTGCTATATCATATTAGCGCCATAGACAAACCACTGCCTTTATACACACAGGCAGGATGTACTGTGATAGTCGGACACGAACTTCATTCCCATTTTCCAAACACGTCAGGTTGAGCTCAAAACTAGTCATTTTTACAAACTGCATCATGATTCGACTCGCCATCCCTTCTTCCACCACTCAGCTGCAATGTAAACGTACTCAGTTGTTTTAGTAATGTTGGACGTGTCTAACTCACCCTGTCCTCAGTGTTGTTGTGGCCGTGGTTCATGTCGGTGATGGGGGTGTACGTGCTCTGTAAATACATGCCATTTAGTTCATCCCATCACAAGGAGCGGGTGAGGAAAAACGAAACACAACGCGTCCAGTTGCCACAGTTACGTTGTTTAAAATCACAGTTTTAATGTTTGTACAATTGAAGTTCACAGCAGTTTGTTAGATTTCACCACAAATTATATTACCACTGACTATTTAAACTCAGTTTTAGTGTTACTGTTACTTAGAAGTGAGGGTTTGGTTTTTCGCAAGTGATTAATCTGTTAAGTCTGTAGTTGCACGGATGCTTTTCATCACTGCTATGGTTTTGTCTTTAGATAGATTTTAGTATAGTTTCGTTTGACGCAATATATTACGTGTGGGGAAAAAAAACAACCAAAACCACGAGTTCACCCCGTCTCCTTGAAACACATCAGTCTTTTGTAACGGTCTGTAAATACATGTAGTGTTCGCACACCTCATTGTGTGCTGGGCTTTGTGACATATCAGGACTATACCTCCGCACGTGTGTGTGCGTGTGTGTGTGTGCGCGTTTATCACCTAAATGACGATGTCTTTTAAGTAAGTAGTGATGCTGTCAGATTATATGTGATGCTGTTTTCACGTCCGTTTTGTGTCTCGCGCTTATTTCTTGGATTTTTTTATTGCTACTTTTTTGTCCTTTTTCCTTTGTTTGTGCTATGGGGAACTGCTGCCTTGCCTGGCCAAACTAGATCTACGCTTTTTATTCTTTTCATTTTTATTTAAACCCATCCAAGAGTTCCTTTTACAGTACATGGTCGACATCTTCAGCTCCATGAAAACGAAAGGGATTGAGATGAGGAGTCACTAGCTGGTAGATTTAGCTAAATAAATATCCAACCCCTGAAAGCTCAGTCTGAACCCTGGGCCAGACGGCAGATGTACGAGTCTTCTGGCCCACCCGTCCAATGACAGGAGAAATCAAACACGCAGTTTAAATAAACCAGAGAATATGCATGTGTACTTTTCTTGGTAAATCTTTTTTTTTTTTCACTGTCTGTGTTTACTTGATAAAAAAGGGAAAAAAATTTCTCATAGTATTTGCATCTCGACATGAAAATCACTCCATTTGGAATTGTAAGTGATGTACCATATTAAAAATGAAAAAAAAAAATTGTAGAAAATAGTGAAAAATATATAAAACAAAAGCCTCTGCTTGGTATGCTCCCCTCATTCTAAGTAAATCTATTGCATTGTAATGGTATACTATTGGGCTTCGTATATACTCGGAGTTTAAACATGGATGCTGGATTTTTGCATGATCATACATTTAATAAAACCATGAAATGACAACTATCAAGCGTTTGTCTGAATGTTAGTAGGTCTTTATCATAGCTTTGTTATTATTGAAACTTGATCTTGAAAGTATTTAATAAAAAGAGCATTTCTGCAGCTGATTCTGTGCTTTTTTTGTGCAATGTAAAAATCCACATGAAATCAACATTTACTGTATTTGCCTTGATACGTGTCATTGGTCTTGTTTTGAAAGATTCATTCATGCCTCACGGAACAAAAAGGTGCATTTAGTAGTTTGTGCTTTTTCTTTTTCTTTTAATACAGATTAAGAAATAAATAGTTTTTGTGAACTGTGATCTGAATAGTTTTACACACGAGATGAAGACATAATGACTTCTATAAAAAAAGTGTTTTAATAATGTAGCCTATGTTGTGGGTCACCCCCCTCCAAAAGTGATGTCTGGCTTAGGAAATGTTTTTTTAAGCATATTGCAAAGCTTGGAGTCAATTGTTTTATTTGTGATAACGCTATGTAACTGGTCAATGTATGATTTTCCCCCTTATTTTCTATTTTTTTTTTTTTTTTTTTTTGAATATTAGGCTAAACTGAAACCGGTAGCTGTAAGTTTGCCTTTTTGCCAAACAATTTTGCCAGATAAATACCTTAATGAAGTTTAGTGTTATGTTCTTCCCCCATACTTAAAAGAATTCCTCATATTTTTGATGGTTAATCGAACTTGTAGGGTCATTAAAAACAATTAGCATTCCCTAATTGTTTTTAACGACCCTACAAGTTCGATTAAACCAAAAATATGAGGAATTATTTAAGTATGAGGGAAGAACATAACACTAAACTTCATTAAAGCTACACTGTGTGATTTTTACCCCCATCTAGCGGTGAAAAGGTAAATGACCATCCAGTGAATATTAGTTGCTGTTCCTCTCAATTCCGATTTCGGTTTAACTCCTACAGTGGCCAATGTAGTCCAAGATTAACATGGCTTCATGTTCGAGTGCTAACCCACGCGTGTTAAAACGCGAAAGGGTATGTCCCTCTTTGGCTAATGTACTTTCAAGATGGAGAGGCAACATGGCGGCCAACATTAGAACCCGGCCCTTACCCGTATGTATTTTCAATGGCATATTATACACTCACGAGAATAATTATTACTTGAACGAAGTAAATATACATTAATGAGCACATCTATTTTTGAAAGAACTAAGTGTTTTTAGCTAAGAATAAACTAAAAAAGTTACACAGTGTAGCTTTAAGGTATTTATGTTTATCACATAACTCGACAACTTTACGTTCAAAAAGCGTAGCCTAAAGAACGGAGTGCTACATAAGGTGGAAAGATTTGATGACGGAGAAAATATTGAGTGAGTACGTAGTGATTCCCAAGTTGCTTTTTTGTTGGACTTTAAAGGGTCCTTGGAAGGAAGCATTTGTTTCCTGTCAAATGTTCAGTTATATTTTTTTAAGGAATGGAAGTAGCCTATCCTTCCTTAGCGTACACAATCTTCCTTTGCACACATTCCAATTGACCAAGTCACACACATGCACAAAATGAGCAGAAAATGCTCGGAGTTCGTCCAGTTTCATTATGGAATCCAAGACAAAATGATTTCTGTCCGTAATGTAAATCAACACCACACATGTTGTCATTATAGTCAGTTATACAAAGTAAAAGTTCATATAAAAGTATTTTATTTATTTTAATAGTATTATATCGTACCGTGACCACGTGGACGAAACCTTATGACATGTGCACTTACTAGATCAACTCATTCACCATAAAATCAAAATGGATTATTCTTATATTTTTTATGGAATATTGCAACATTATAAATGATTTACCCGTGCATATTTTTTTATTCATGTGCCCTTGTGATCTTTAATCGATATAACCCCGGCTTCCGCTTCATCTCTATGATGACGTGACAACTGGTTCGAGTGCGGGACAAACGGTCACTCCAATAGCAAACCACAACGATCTCAATCAATTCCCGATTAACAAAATCAAGTCCCGCCCTTTTTCTTGTCCGAGAAACCGTTTCACTCGTACCTCATTATAGGGAAAAGACCATCAACTTTAAGCCTCACAGCAGGATGCAGCCTTATTGAGAAACACCCACTGAATGCACCTTTAATCCAGTAGTGTTATGCAGGTTAATGAATGAAAAGCAATTATTTAGTTTTGAAAGCAGCATTTGCATCTCAAGTTGCCCATAGTTAAATATTCTGGTTGTTGACCTGAGGCCACAGTGTTTCATGAACCAACAACTGTACCATACATGTCCATGTTTAGACATGTTGCTGTGAATTAGACCTTATAGTTTTTGTACTTGTCCAGCTGCAATAGTAATACTTCAATACAGGCAGCATTTTCTGCACCAATAGCGTGTGTCTGCACTGCAGTCAGATGCATAGGCACTTTAGTTCACACCATTTATTTTCCTTCCTCTACCCTTCAGCACGCAGTGTGCTGTCTGGCGGCTCCCAGCGGACCTGAGCAAGTCTTATTTAAGGGCTTTTGTTTCCTGCAGTCGAGCAGCTGGGCCCCCAATCTCTCAAATGGAGGGCGAGTCTCTCTTTCTGGGCGGTGATTAATCAAACTCTATTCTTCCTCTCATCTGATAAAGCAGACTGCAGGAACAGATAAGATACTCACCTCTCATCTCCAGTTCACCTTATTTTACTCTTTAAAGAAGAGGAAACCAAGATGCCCCGCTCCATTCTGTGCCTTCATTTCCCAATATGTGTGTACTTAAAAAAAAATGAATTCACAGTAATGTGATCCCATGTTTGGTGTTCAGTTTATGTACCCAACTGTTGCTACACATACACAAAATTCACATTCACTCATTGGCAAAAGTCTGCAGCATACTGTACTTCTCTTCTTAGCTCCTTGGGTTGCTCCTTTGTTGACCTCAAACAGAAATCACTTAACGGTAACTTTTTTTTTTTTTTAAAGGCAGCAAGATGGCTGAAACTTATGATGCACATTTAAATACTTCTCTGCTTGGCAGAGTTAATAAAATTTAAATAATCCTCTCATAGTCCCTCCCTTTCATGGGTATTTCCACAAAATGTTCCCAATCTCCTAGAGGTTCTGTGCAATTCCCTCTCTTCCTAGAAGACTATATTTGCATTTCAAAACAGCAAGTTCACAACGGATTTTAAACCACTCTAGAAGTCTTTTTGAAGCTGTCCAATCAGGTCACTCTATTTCCAGATCTGTGAATCCACAAAGGTCTACTACAAGTTCCCATAATGAGGTTGAGGGCAACTTTGACTCTGAGGGCTTCATTCAGATGAACGATCACGCTGTCAGATCAGGCCGTCTCCTCGGTCAGAGCCTGTGCGGAGTAAGGAGGGCGAGAGGGGTCAGTCCTCTTTTGGCTCCTGCCGCACACGGGCCCTGAGTTCTCCTATGTGGAGCAGGGTTCTGCTGTGGTTCTCCTCATGAAGGTTCTTATCAGCTCCAGCTGGCGTTGTGCAGTTCGTCTCTGAGCCAAACGGGCAGAGGCTGACCCAGACGTTTAAACATCCTGAGTAACTCCACGTTCTGCTCGCGGTAATACTCTGACAGAAACGCCCTTGACTGGAGCGATGGGAAGAAAACGAAATGAGAGTTACACACAAATATATATATGAAAGCCCATTTCCATCATGTAAGAATAAAAAAAAATCATGCTTTGGTAAATCATAATTATGACATAAAAAGTCAAAATTATAAGATACTAAGTCATAAGCATGAGATAAAATCATAATTGTGAGTCATTTTACATTTTGTAAGTCAAAATTACAGTAAGAAAAAAAAGCCAACATTATGACAGCATCATAAATGACTATCTCAATTTTGACTCATAATTTTGGCTTTTTATGTCAATTTTGACAATTCATAATTGTGAGTCATAATGTTGTTTTTTTGTTATGATTTATTATCTTATAATTGACTTACAGTACTGTATCTCAATTGACTTGTCACAATTATGATTTTATCTCATTTTGAAATAGTCAACTATGATACCAATTCATAATTATGAGATAAAAGGTAGAAATTGACAAAAAGTCATGATATAAAATCTTAAATATGGCATGGAAATGTGATGTGCCATTTTAAAAAAAAAATAACAACGGTAACGCTTCCTTTTACAGTACAGTACTTACAGTGTACTTACCTAGAAAGTACTGGCTAATATAAGGTAAGTACATGGAACAGGGGTAGGTTTAGGGGTAGGTTCAGGGTTAGTACTAGTTATTACCCAGTAATTGTAGTTACTAAAATAAGTACATAGTATTTACATGGGTAACTGGACTGTAAAAGGAAGCGTTACCAAAATAACTTTGGTAAATAATAATTACATCATCATAGTTGAAATTAGTCATCATTATAGCATGAAAATTTTAACTTTCAATGTCTTTATCTCAATTATCTTAATTTATCTCTGCTCTGTTCTCACTCTTGATTCTTTCTACACCCTCAAAGTCGATCTTATGGATTCTGTTCGATCAGCTTTCTCAACTGTGCTGCTGAATTATAGAGAGGAAAACAGGACTAAATAAACTTCACTGGCTATAGTTGAAATGCAATGTCTATTTTTGTTCCGTAAGAGAATCTTATCTCCATATCTGGAGCTTTAACATTGAGAAGTGAGCTGTACCTCCAGGCTCATGTCTGGATATTTCCTTCCTTTGCTCTTTCCCAGACAGCGAGTGCGTCCTGCCTCCAGTTTCTGACACCAGAAACCTTTGCTCTCGTCAAACCTTTCAACAGAGAGCAGAGAGAGAGGGGTATTTTTCCTATAGTAAGACTTTGGAAAATAAACATTAATGTACATACGTTCCTAGACTTCAGCAATAAATAAAAATGTATTACTGTTAAAAATATAATGTTAAAACCTTAATCCATGACAAATGGTTAAAATAATTGAAAAGGGCATTATGTTAGCAAATGCCACTTGGTGTGACTTTTTGTTTTACATAAAATATTGAGGACAAACATTTTAAAGGTACACTATGTAACTTTTTTTTGTTAAAAATTAACAACATTTAAAATGAGTCAATACATCAATCCTTCTTCCAAAACGTGTTTTTGTCTTGATTCACTATGGTAATGATACCAATACTATGGTATGATAAGCGTTTATGTTTTAGACCTGTTGAGATGGTTTTCACAGGAATTGTAAACACACGTCACTCGTTCGTGCGAGTCTCGTCATATCCGTAAATAGAGAAAAGTTGCTTCGGCTACTTTAAAATTTGTATGGTGTGTGAGTGGCATAGTTATTTTCACAACGAGTGAGAAAGGTTGACACGGAGCAGCTAAATCTCCAATTATCTGAGGAATTAACCATTTAAAAAAAAAAACCAGAACAGAGGAGAGTCTGCTGACAAAAAGAGGATGCGCCAGAGCTGGTAATAAAACAAGAATCAACTTTTTTGGAACTGCAGGATTTTAAATGTAAAAACGATGTAGAAATGGCGTTTTTATAACTCATCAGGTGAGTACGGTATTTTATTGAACAGATCAATTGTTATATGTAGCTCTCTAACAGAGTAAAGCATTATCTATTGTGAAGGGTAATTTCATTATGGTTGTTGTAGCGCTGTGCTGGAATTTTTTTTGGGAAGTGGAAAAGGATGTGCCGTGTCTATTATTGGATAAAGCTACTGTATCATCTTTAACTAGTCAGCTTGAGATCCTTATCATCTAAACTGGATATATCTCTAAGCCTAGTAGCGAATGTTTTATAAGCAATATGATAACCATATTCATCAGCACAGCCACACACAACCAAAACAATGTTCTTCCGCAAAAAGCATGCAGTTTTGTTTTTTATCCACTAAATGGCCAAAAGTTACACAGTGTACCTTTAATTAAAATGCGACAAATTAGCATCCAGGACTAGAACTACTGTCAGTTTTGTAATAAATATAGTTTTATTAGGTGCTCTTGGAGAGCTCGTACGTCAGAGCCTGTGTGTAGTTGAAGTACGGTGTGACTCCCAGGAACTTCTGAATCCCATCCATCATCTGAGCAGGACTGGAGCGCAGCTGTACACCATCCACGATCAACAGCTGTTCACAGGATAAAACACACATCACACACACTGATGCAGCTCAACACACCTGCTCAGGAACGATATGAGATGGTTTTGAACGAGTGCAGGTTCACCGAAGACTCAAATGTGTGTGTGTGCATGCATTCATTATTTGTTTGTGTGAATATTCTAGGTTATTTCTCAACATAAATGTAAAGCTGTTGATACCGCTGACAACTCCATGAAATGAACAGTGGTTCTCAACCAGATGATTTAAAATAAGCATCAAAATTAAGATTTTTTCATTGAAATCATTTTTTTTTATATTGCCAATTTTGTTTTATGAATACAGTTTGGGGTATGTAAGATTTTTTTTTTTGGAAGAAGAAGAAGAAATTAATACTTTCATTTATTGATGAACATAACATTTACCAAATAATTCGGAAAAATATTTATTGCATGTTTCCAAAAATATTAACTGTTTCATGAAGGATCATCATGTGACACAAAATCTCAAGTAATGGCTGCTGAAAATTTAGCTTTGCCACCACAGGAATAAATTACATTTTAAAGTTTATTAAAACAGAAAACAGTTATTTTTAACTCTAATAATATTTCACAATATTAATGTTTTACTGTATTTTCTAACAAATAAATGCAGCCTTGGTGAGCATAAGATACTTCTTTCAAAAACAATAAAAAACTCATATATTATGTATATATTATGTAATGTGAAATTATTTTTCTAGTTATGCCAAGCTAAAAAATCATATCGATAGAAATTGTGTACAAAAATATTTTGAAAATATGTATATTTTTCATTAAATAAGATTTTATTCATTAATTAATTTAAGTACCTGCCTTCTGCTAAAATATATGCATGTAAACTTAGGTTAACAGCTTCTATGGGTGCTGTGCAGTGACGCACATATCCAGCTGAACCAGTGTTGTGTGTTTTAGCTGCTAGGATATTATCTATTTACACATGTTTGAACACAATTGACATCCAGAACTGAAAAGAAGGATAGTTACATCATAGCATGACATCAACTGCAGACTAAGATGAAAAGAGTTCTTGTAAGAGGTAAATCTTTTGTATTCACACCTGGCTAGGTTAATAGTGGTTGGCTTGTGTGTACACACACCTGACTGGGCTGGTAGTAATGTACCCAGCGCTCCAGATGACTGCTGTAGGCTCCAGGCTGAAGACAGCGCCGGTGCAGAGACAGCAGAGCTGCGGGAGAGGACGGCCCAGCGGAGATCACCTCCTGAAACGTGTAGTTTAGAGCCACAGGATCCTGATGAGCCCTCTGATGCTAGAGAGAGAGAGAGTGACAGCAGAGAAATGAAACACTTGTAGTTTTTTTTCTGACGTGTCACTGGAGGAGGTTGTCTATAATATCTGAAAAATGCTCGTTGTTCGCTTAGGGGTAAAATAAAGTTTGAAATGCGTGACGTATGGTATACTATTAGTGAACCGCTTTACAATATTAATAACTTTATACAGTAGTATTAAACACAAAATCAGTGTTGCTTTCGATTAGTAAATCTTTTTCTACTATAAGGCAGCTCTCCAGTGTGTTCATGTTATTACAGGGGTCAGTCGTGACCCAAAGGTTACCAGTTCGATTCTCAATACCGACGTGAATGAACAGTGCTCTCTTCTGTGCTACCCTCAATACCCTTGAGCAAGGCAACTAACCCGGGTGTGTCCACGGTTTGCAGTGTGTGTTCACTACTCACTGCTCCTAAAGTGTGTGCAGTAACTTGCTGTGTGTTAAATGCAGAGGATAAATTCCCGTATGAGCTACCATACTTGGCCTTCACTTCATGTTATTACTCGCAGATGCCTGACCTTGACGGACTGAACAGAAGAAATGAAAGTAACAGAAAAAAAAGAAAATAACAGAAGAAAGTAACAGAAGAAAATTTGGTAACGCTTTATTTTACGACCCGCAAACAACTGCGTAAGTAAACCGAAATTACGGTGTACGTTTCTGTAATTATAGCGTACTTCCGTGTAGGTATAGGGGAACAATATGTTAAGTTTGGGGTAATAAAGGGGTAACAAGCAGATAGTATACAACCTGCAAATAACTTCGTAAGTAAACTGAAATTACGTGTAGGTATAAGGTAATAAAGGGGTAACAAGCTATGCAAGCAAATTATTTATAATGTAATTATTTTAACAGGTACCTATTATGTTAATATATTCCAAGCAAAAATTGTACGTCTGTTGTATATAAAAGTTATCACATTTCTGGCAAAATATGTTCTTGTGCAATTTTACATTTAATTTTGGCATCTGTGGGTTGATTTAACATTAATTAATCTAGTAAGAAAAGCCAATAAATTCATTTTTTTATCATACTGTGCTTACATACAGCCATACATGTTTCATTTTCAACCCACATATGACAAAATTACCCTGTAAAATTGCACAAGAACATATTTTGCCAGAAATGTGATGATAACTTTTATATACAACAGACGTACAATTTTTGCCTGGAATATATTAACATAATAGGTACCTGTTAGTTTTAAAATAATTACATTATAAATAATTTGCTTGTATATCTGCTTGTTACCCCCTTATTAGCCTACCCAAAACTTAACATATTGTTCCCTTATACCTACACGGAGGTACACTATAATTACAGAAACGTACACCGTAATTTCGATTTACTTACAAAGTTATTTACAGGTTGTATATCTGCTTGTTACCCCTTTATTACCCAAAACTTAACATGTTGTTCCCTTATACCTACACGGAAGTACGCTATAATTACAGAAACGCACACCGTAATTTCGGTTTAATTACGCAGTTGTTTGTGGGTCGTAAAATAAAGTGTTACCGAAAATTTCCACACCGAAGAAGGCAGAGACTCAGAGCACACCTACATATTACGTATTGCCACGGACTCTTGGTAGTACGAGGGTGTTTACCAGCCGTAGCAAACTTTTCTGGAAAGTTTGCTTTGCAAACTGTTTCGAACTCCCGAAACAAACTATATAAATATATATATATGTACTGTAGTACATTGGGGCCTTTATCATTCCCATTTGTCTCACTTACAGCTGGAATTTGGAATCCATCATCTTTCCTTATGGGCATTAAGGTCTGTTGCAAGGTGTTTTTTTAACCAATTATCTAAACCTTAAATGTCATGTGACTAATGACTCTATAGACACTTTATTAAGACAGTAAATGAATGGCTGTGTCCGAAAGCTTAGGCATCTGACTTTTTGCCTCGCTGCCTTATCAGGCAAAGACTTTGCAGGCAGCGTTTGCACATGAAGGTGATTTTGGACAGACTCTTGGAAACGTTGGTCAAAAACATACAGTTTACTGTGCAAAAGTCTTAGGCGTGCTAGTATTTTCGACCTTCAAAAATGGTTTTAAGCCAGTTATTTATATAATTTGCTGTAGTGTGTCAGTAGGACAAATCAGTTTACATTTCCAAACAGTCATTTTGCCATTCATTGTAATAATCCGGTGAAATTTTGGTATGCACAAGGAGTCTGACAACAGCCAGTATGATCAGGATCATCTGATCTCACCATCATCGAGTCCATCTGGGATTACATGAAGAAACAGAAAAAACTGAGACAGACTAAATCCAAAAGAATTGCGGCAACGTCTCCAAGGCTCTTGAAGAAATCGACCTGCAAAGCTACCTGAAAAACTATGTGCAAGTGTACCTGGAAAAAAAAACTGTTTTAAACACAAAGGGTGGTCACACCAAATATTGATTTGATTTAGTTAATAGAAGTTAATTGATAAATAAAATCTATTTATGACATTATTTTTTAAAGCCTCATCACTTTAAAGCATTTTTACACAAGTGCCTAAAACTTTTCACAGTCCTGTAGCTTTGCAGGCATGTTTCTTCAAGAGCCTTGGAGACAATGCCACAGTTCTTCTAGATTTATTCTGTCTCAGTTTTTTGTTTCTTCATGTAATCCCAGATGGACTTGATGATGGTGAGATCAGATCTCTGAGTGGATTATACCAGCTGTTGTCAGACTCCATGTGCATTTAAAAATCTCACTGTATTATTACAATTAATGGCCAAATGAATGTTTGGAAATGTAAACTGATATTTCCAACAAACACACTACAGCAAAAGATACAAATTACTGGCTTAAAACCATTTTTTGGGTTGAACACACTAACGTGCCTAAGACTTTTGCACAGTACTGTATATTTACACAAACTGACCACCAAATGCAACTTTCAGATGCCATCTTTATTTTATCTCTCAACTGTCACATAATGGAAGGTTTCTCAGGAGAAGTAAAGTAAAGCTAACTTGGATTCAGACGTGCCATGATGCCTTGGAATGCGTTCTCCGAAGGCAATGTCCCATCAAAGGCATCAGACAGAAATCTTTCCATTTCTGATGGAAATAAATGTCAATTTAACATCAGACTGTGTAGTTATGACATCTACCAGCAGGGGCTTACCGAGTCATGCTAATGAGATGCTAATGGTCTCTTGTGTACACAAACGCACCTGATACCAGGAATAGGCCCGGTCAGCAGGGTTGATGAGTATAGAGATGATTTTGGCTCTTGGTAACAGGGCAGCTGCTCTCTTCGGGGCAGATTCAGTGTCAAAATAGTTTGCGCTCTTCTCAAACAGGAAGTCTGTGCTCACATTTGAGGGTATGGGGAAAAAATCCATATACCTGAGACAAGACAGAGGGACAGAATTAGCCTGCACAATGAAGCAAATGGGAAATCATATACCAATAAAATATTAAGAGGAATAATTATGTTGTTGATGCATTATCTGTTGTTTGTTTTAAACATGTTCCTATGCAGGTGTTCTGAGTGCTTGTTAAGGCATTCATTGCTAGGTGGTCCAAATCGATCAAGTTTTTTTTTGCCTACCCTGCAAAACCACATGATGACTTTGAAAAGCAATAGCATTACTTCTCAACCAGTGACATAAATGTAATACTTTACCCAACATATGAGCATTAATAACAATATTAATGCTTTCTAAGGCACAATATACTCACTAAAATATAAAATGTACACATTTAATCCAAAATGAGTTCTGTAGTGTGATGTGAGTGAAACTTTGCAAATGAAAAAAGAGCATGAGGCATAGATGGAGTTCCCATGGTTACCAGTCAATGCCTCGCTGGTAGTTTGGTCCGCTGAAGAACTGCACCTCCTCAAAGGTGACGGTGCTGGGGAAGCTGCTGGTAAGGCAGGATGAAGGGCAAGAAACGAGTGCAGTGCGGTAGTTCCTGCGGAAAGATCATGACACCAGAATACAGTGCCAGGCCAAGCTGTTTTAGTCAAACATTAATCACATTTCTTGGAAACAAGTGTTCCGTGACTTGTATGCCAAATGTGTTCTACATCATAATGCCTGGCTAATCGCTGAATTGTATTTTAGTTTCTTATGGTTTACAAGACTAACAAACAACACGGGTTCATGCTTCTGTTACTGCAAACAAACTCACAACTATGTTCAAAACAGAATTCATAAAAAAAATTTTTGTATATATTATATATTTTGTGTTACCGGTCTTCTGAGGGCCAACCACTAGAAACTTGGGCAGTCTGTCACAGGTCTTCTCTTTGGACCAGATGTCTTTGTGTCTCTTGTCATGACATGGGTTCTGTTTATCAGGGGGAGTATTTGTAAGTATAATGTGAGCATAAATTAATATGAGACTAATACAAATCACTTGCAACAAGTACTGTACATTTTCCTTTTCATTATTTAAACAGCATTTTAATTCAAGGGTCTATTAACAGAGGATCCACAGGTACTGGAGTCTCTCAATTAAGTTTCTTTCGAAATGTATGTATAGTCGCTTTGGATAAAAGTGTCTGCTAAATGCATAACATGTAAAAAATGTAAATGTATATTGTTCGCCTTACTATTGATTTTGATTTTAGTGTGAAATATGATGTCTTTGCCACAGTTGACATCCTTCATGACATTCACCCACCCAGTAATAAGAGATTATTAATAACCATGAAAATGTAAGTGCACAAACCTGCCACAAGGGGTCTCTCTCATCAGGGAAAATCTGGAAGTATTTGTGAGCGAGTCTGACAGGAGGCAGAGTCTGCAGGCGCAGGTGAGTCCAGCACTGCACAAACCTCACCAACGACTCAAAGGTGTACAGGCCCAGCCGGTCGTTGCCGTAGTTTGACAGGTGAGTCATGAATATACTAACCTACCCACGGGAGAGGTAGGGAACAAGTGGGTCAAAAAACAAACGTTTGTCATCATATTGCATAATTATTTGGGTTGGAGTGTCTTTGTGGGTGTGACACTAACCGGATTGAGCAGCACTGTAAGAAACAGCTCTCCGCCACGGATGCTTTTGTCCAGCTCCTGAGGGCCTCCTGGATAATCCTTATAGAAGATGGTGTGTGTGAAAAGCCCACATGTCTGCCGGGGGAGAACCTGATACCCAAAACCACACACAACTTATTAACGTCAAATTACACTAACTAATATTAACATTGTAATGTTACAAATGTATATTTTATATAATAAATTATTTCCCAAGATTGCTCTCATTTCTGTTAATGCATTAGGCATCATGTACTAAAAATGAACAGCATTATTAATCTAGGCTAATGTTCATTATTATTAACTTAAACAACTTGAAACTAAAAATTTATTTTAAAAAAATGAAAGAGTGCAAAAGGCACCACCGGCCAAAAGTTATCATCAATGTAAAAACTTTGTGAAAACCATAATACCCTAATACTTTTATACAGCAAGGACGCATTAAATAGTGTGTAAAGTGATAGTAAAGACATTTATAATGTTACAAAGTATTTATATGTCAATAAACGCTGTTGAAGCATTGAACTTTCTATTCATCAAAGAATCCTGAAAAAAGGTATCACATTTCCACAAAAATATTAAGCAGCAAAAACAATTTTCAACATTGATAATAAGAACCATTATTAATAATTGAGCACCAAATTAGCATATTAAAATGATTTCTAAAGGATCAGGTGACATTGAAAACTGGCGGAATGGCTTCTGGAAAATGAAAATTCAGCTTGCCATCACACAAAAATTATAATTATATATATATATATATATATATATAAACAGTTATATTTAAAATTTGTAATTATAATTTCACAATACTACTGTTTTTACTGTATTACCAAATAAATACAGCCTTGGTGAGCATGAGTGACTTACAAAAACAATAAAAACAATTTATTGCAAACTTTAGTGTTTAGGAATTTGTATTAATTTAATCTTGATAAATATATGCTGTAAAAGTATTGTTGTTAGTTGACACCTACTTACTTACTACTTACCTACTTACCACTATTTAAAAAAAAAAAAAGCTATTCCACTGCAGGGAAAGATACCAAGCCAAGCGAGTTAAGGTGTGCCACCATAACCAAAAGGCAAAACTCTTTCATAGTTTATGATTGACACATTAATACCTGCCATTGTTGACAGCGTTAGCTGTTAGACAGCTATCATGAGACTTTTTATGTCATACAAATTCAGATGGACGTCTTTGGCATAAAGTAAAAAAAAAATTAGCGCTGCATTCTGCTGCATTCAGTAGTTGTTTTGCTAGATCTTACCAAGCATCTTATGTAAACGCCCCCTGAGAAACATGTTCAATTGAGTCAGGTGAACTTGGGTTCCTACCTGAATGTCGTTGTGTATGAATCCCCTACGGTAGCGGGCAGGCCTGAGATGAGGATACTCCTCTGTGCTGGTCACCTTGATGCCCCATACACTCTTCCAGGCATCATAAAGCTGACTGTGCACGGGGTAAACTCCTGAGTGATGGGGGGCTACAGCGTAACCCATGTCTGTGGGGATCCCATGCTCCTAAAAGAGACGCAACCTGGGATTACTTTGTAGTCATGCAAAATAAAACAAATTCTTGCGGAATATAAACCAATCAGAATCAAGAATTCAACAACATATTATTTGGGATGTACTGTATCAGGGCAGATTCCGACCTGTGCAAACTGTCTATTAAGTCTCATCTGTTCTGCGAGCACGCTGACGTTGTGGAAGAGATGAGGTTGCATGTGGCTCCACATGTGCGGGAACCACCAGAACTCCTGCCGGTGTCGGAGCAGCGTGTCGTCACCCTCATCTTCCTCATCTGTCCCTGAAGAGCAAGACCAAAAAAAGACAAAGAATACATGTGTGGAGGTGGAGATAGATTTGACCTGTTTAACTCATGTAATAACTTTATCATACCTGTATGAAAAAACTTGCCAGAAAATCCCAGGTTGAAGGTGAAATTAGGTACCAGAGAACGAAGTTTATTCTGTGTGTGAAGCAGTGCCTAGTGAGAAGATGAAGAAGAAGAAAAAAAACTAATTTAAACTGGTTCAATATACATAATTTTATAGTGTGTATTTGAAACATGATGAGCAGCTATTGTGGGTTAAGATTTTTATTTTGGGTATATGAAGCTACTGTAGGTTACAACTAATGGTGGGTGGTATGAATGTATCACAATATGAGTCACAGTGATGATTTATTTTTGCTGGATTTAAAAAAAAATGTTGACAGTAAATACCCTTGTGTTTATGCCAATTTTTGTATAATCCAGTCAATAAAAAAAAATACAAAAATAAAGTAATTTTCTCTTTTTATTTGTAACAAAAACTATTTTTAAGATTTATATTCTATTGACAAAAAAAAGTTTCTGACTGGATGAGTCACATTTAAAGTTGTGACCGCACATCAGTTCTACTGTGTATTAATGAGGCAAACAAACATAAACAGCTAAACTTTAAATTCACAATTTATCTTTGCATTACTTAAGTTTTGTTTTTTTTTACATAAAAGAAGATATTTTAAAGAATGTTGTTAACCACAGTTGACTGCACCCCACTGACTTCAATCGTTTTTGTTCCTACTATGGAAGTCAATGGTTGCTGTCAATTGTCTGTTTAACAACATTGTTTAAAATATCTTCTTTTGTGTTCAGCAGAAGGAGGAAACAATCCTAGGCAGTCCTAGTCAATCAATTATATTGTTTTGTTATTTTACAGATGCAGGTTGGAGAAGAGGTGGATAAAAGAGGGCAGGTCTTGCGGAAACAAGAAAGGCAATGAAGGTAAAGGGAGAGAAGAAATGATAAGAATAGAACAAAAGATGAAAAATGAAAAAGTGCGCTCTTACTGGGGGAAAAAGAAAGGGTAGCCTAAGAGAGAAAAATGAGAGAGAAATGTGAAACTGAAAACCCCAGGCATGACATTGCTTTTGGTGTGCTGGGCCACACAGAAACCCCTATGAGAACTTATCTACTCAAATTAAAATGTGAGCCAGTCTAATTAGCCCCATGCTAGCCTTCAGCGAGAGCCTTCTTTCACTCTGAGGAGATGAGAGAGAGAGGGGAGAGAGAAAGACAGAGGAAGAAAAAGAATACCATGCTCCAATGCATTACAAACAAGCTCTTCCTCTCGCACAATAATGAAGACTCTCTACAAACAACGGCAGAGAGAATACATCTCCCTGATCCGTGTTAACCGTGCTAATTCATTAGCTTCATTTCAGTCATGAAGGAGCTCTGGGAGTGTGATGGCAGTCAGAGAGAAGCTCTTAGAGTACAGAGCTTGGATTATTCAAACAAAAGATACCTTTGATGGAAGACAAACTGGGTCAGGACTGATTGATGTCTGATTTTCTATCAAACCCTATCACAAACAGACAATTTCATATCAACAAACTAGTTGTTTTTTTCTCCTAGGGCTGGTTGCCAAGGTTTCCTATATGGTTGCTGAGATGTATAAGTTCCTTTGCTAGGGTGTTCTGGGCGGTTAAACACTGACTCAAGTCAAAACAGCCCATCTCCAAGTCTCCACGATATCCCGGTCACTAGATATGGCTGAATTCTTTGACTCAATTCAAGTCAATTGTTTTTGATAGTTTCCATCCACCCAGAAAAAAAAAAATCATGATCTTAAATCCTGCCGGATCCAAAAACAAGCAAACTAAAGCCTGGTTCACACGGCAGGATAATTAGGCCAGTTTTAGCCCCGATTTTCCCCTTCCGACATCTTAAGGATGCTCCGATTATTGTAAAATAATCTGATCAGATATTCCTGCCGTGTGTGGTGTGTTAAGACTGCTCTCGTCTGCTCGGAAGGACGTCTGGACCGCTCCGATCTCAAATCGGGGATATCCAACATGTTGGATTGTTTTGGCCCGATTTCTCCTCGTGTGTGGTGTCCCCCGAGGACGAACGAGCACGCAGCCTGTGGACTGTGGCGTGTAGCCAATCAGAAAGCGAGGTGACGAGGTGCAGAGGAAGACAAACAAACAAAATCAAAACAGCCGGCGGCATGGCGCACCAGAGAGTCCGGTGGATGTTTTCTCTAATAGTTTAAACTATCGCCACTGCATCCTCTTTGTCCGCCATAATAGTTTACTCTGAAGTCACGTTTGATCTCGAGGGATTTCGCGAGATTTTCCGTCTGACCTGGGAATGCTCGGGAGTCAAATCGGTTCGTGTGTGATGTGTTGATTTTGCCGTGTGGCTGCGCACCACACACTGTACGACCAAAACTGTTAGACCAGTGATTTTTTATCGCCGTGTGTGGGGTCTCTCAGGTTTGGAAAATCGGCCGACAATTTTAAAATCGGCCCGTGTGAACCAGGCTTAAGCAACTAGAAGGAGCGGATAGTAGTTGCTAACGCACAAGAGAGCTATAATGTGATCATTAAATATCCAACAGCATATAAATCAAAACTGCCTAAAGTTACTAAGAAAAATGACAAACCCATGAAGAGGTAAATATACGACTGTCCAAGCTGGTACTGATGATCTACTCAATCTCTGTTTTTAGCATCATTCTGAATACGATCAAGACAAAGTCTATATATAGCGAATTGATTTTCCCCCTTAAATCATGCAGCCCTACCGCTAAGTATGAGCAATAGTAAAAATTATGCTAGTTTTAGCAAGCACATTTAGGTCTTATAAAAAGAAGAACACATGGCAAGTATATCCAATACATTTTTAAGGCTCTTACCTCAACATCCGCCACTTTCATGCGCGTCCCCTCCTTCCCAACAAAGATGTCATCCACGTCCACTAGCAAAAATCTGTCCAGTGACAGGCTGAGCCTCCTACCAGTTAAATACCCCACAGCATCCACAAACAGCAGCTTGTGCAGCCAGAACGACAAGCTTCCACCAAAGAACACCCGCTGAATCCCATCGTGAAGACCTAGGTCCTGCACAACCGTAGCTAGCAGCGCTCTCTGTTGGTGTGAGTGTGTTGGGAGCTGATTGGGTTCTGCTGGTCTGGGGCTAGCTAACAGCACAGGCTCATAGGTGCTGTGGTTGGACAGGAAGGTGGTCCAGTTGTCTGCGGGTAGAGGGCCAGGTTCCAGCTCATTGGGTTTGGTGATGTAGAGTAGGGGTGCCGCAGGGTTGACTCTGTAATCCCAAAGTGGCAGGTTTGAACGCAAGAACAGAGGGAAGCCTCTGAGCTGAGCGCTTGATGGTGAGTTTTCATTTGCCCGGTAGAAGCCAATGATTCCCACTCCTTTGTCTTGGCAGTATTTATCCAATAACTGGCGGTTCCACAAGTCCAAGTTGACGTACTTGAGCAGATTCTCATAGACGATGAGTGTGTATCGACCACGACCTCGCCAAGCCAGAGGAGGCATGTCCCCTTTCCCCGGTGCAATTTCAGTGCGGTAATGAAAGCGGCTTGATTCTAAAATGGCAACAATCTCTTGTCCGAGTTGGGAGTAGATGCTTTCCACGAAGAGTAACACCACAGGCTCTGTCCGAGAGGTGTCTGTTGTCCTCGGCGAGTGTCGCCGCTGGCTGATCTGAGATGGCAGGAACAGTGGAGCCCTTTGTCCGCCACCAACTACCGATGTAGCTACACAGTCCCCCATTGGTAGCGGCAGAGGGGCCTCCTTGATCTTGGGTCCAGCAGTGACGTGATAAGCCAGGTAGGCCATGAGAGAGTAGACAGAAGAGAATGAGTGCAAGGATCAGGCGGTGGAGACCTTGGTGCCTGACTACTCGTGCCAACTTCCTCACTCCAGCCATAGCTGTCTTGGCCAAGTGGGTGGCAGGGACCGAGAGAGGGTGGCGCCTCACTCTGTAGGGAGGTAGAATAAAAACAGGGCAGGGGTTAAACGGCAATGAATTTTCCCTGCCAGGAAACAACCATTGAATCTAGGTCACCATGGCCCCCATAGCCTGCGACGGAGTCGCCGCTCCGGTGTCTCTGTTTTTGTATCGCACTCCTCCGTCCATATAATGACCCTACGCGTAAGCAGCAGGAGGCATCATGTGAAAACACAGCGCAACTGCTTGTTCTTTAGAGTGTTGTTGCTTTGGCTTGAAACCCTCTGCCACTTCATGCATCTGCTTGAACAAACCAGGTGTGAGAGAACCGTCATCTAAGAGAACCACATGTTCATTCTAAAAGAGAAATGAGAATGGGGGAAAAAAAAAAATGAAAAGGTTAGAAGGATTAGAACAAAATTTGTTTACTTTAAGGCTGGAATACACTTCACAACTTTTTCTCGATTTTTTTTGCCATATTTGCAGTCTGGAGAAGTTGAAACTAGTTGCTTAAAGTCAGCGCCCTTCTGTAGATTTTGTGTAGTCAGAGTTGATAGATATTGCAAAAATGCAGCATGATGTTTAGACTTGAAGTCATGTAGTGCATCTCAGCATTTAAAGATAAATGTAACCAAAGTGAAAATTCTGTCACCCTCATATTGTTCTGAAAGCACCTGTATTACTTTTTCCTTTCTGGGGGGAGGGAAACAAAGGGAGAAATATACCGTTTGCTCTTTTCAAGGCAATTACAATGAATGATGAGTGAATTTTACAGCTTCAAAAAGGAAACAAAAAGTACCATGATGCTTGAGTCTCCATTCATTGCATTTCTATGGAAAAGAGTGATCAATACATTATTCATACAGCTTTAGAAACACATCAGACCACTGGTAAAAATGTACATGCAGAGCGAAATCGGTGTACAAATCAGTTTTTTCTTAAACAGTTTATGGCCTTCACCTGATAAAGAGCACTTTTTAATGCATTTAAACCATGCGTGACTTTACACGCTGTTGGATTATTATACCATAACCAGTGTTCAGGTGTGTACTGTAACACACTCATTGATGACAATATTCCTTTTTGGGTGAACTAATCGTTTAACGATATTAAGAGGAGACATTCCTAGACTCTAGGTTTATATTTATGGTCATAGCATTAACAGGAAATCCATCTATACTTAAACACTCACATAAAGAGTCACAAAATAAACGTGGGAATTTCAAAATGGAGTCTTGTTGCTATCTGAACTGCATCATGCACTTTCCTAACCTTTAAAACTTCAGGTCGTAGAGCTTCTCCCCATCCCAGGGGCCAACACATACAAGAAGGGGCCACAGAGTATCTCCACAGAGAGAGTAATGTAGACAAACCATCTGCTGATTTTCCATTAGATGACACACAAACACATACTCACAAAAACACACCCCTGCCCCATTAACACTCAATGTCCCCATCATCAAATCTCCCTTACCGTCTACATGAGACCTTTTCCCAGGGATCCCAAAATAACTTCACCCCACACCATCCTTTAGTCATGATCCTCAGATATAGGCTTTCAGGTGTGACTAGAAATGTGTGAGAGTGCTAGTGCGTGTGCTACGTGTATACAAAAGAAGAGGGCGTCAAGTATGAAACGTCAGTGTGGTGCATAGTCTGTTTATCATGAGCTGCTTTCAGCTCTGTCCTCGATATCAAATGTGATTAAGTTTGGTAGATCCAATATTCACCCGTAGATACTGCAGAGAAACCTGATGCCGTGAGAAATTGAGTTCTAGTTAAGTAGGCCAAGCGACAACCCAAACAAGTCGCCCTGCCACTGGCATTATCGCCTTTAACGCTGCAATATTAGCCTTTTCTAGCATTACCTTTATTTGAATAAGTTAAGGACACATGAAATGTAATTTTAGGGCACCTGTATTCAAAGGGCACAGGGAAATATCATTATGTTTGACGCACTGCATTAAGCTTCCATTAAGTAATGGCTTAAAAATTTCTCAATGCCTTTATTAGTTAAAAAGTGCAGAACAAGCTTTGGACGTGAAGCAGTTTCTGCACCAGAGATTCAGTTCCATTAATGTGGCACATTTCAATGATTAATCTCTGGGAAAAAAAGCAGAATGGCTGAGCATGAAGAATTTCAGAGATAAAACATAAGCTGACTTAGAGGTTTTATAATATATTATACTGTACCATGTAAATGGATCTTTCCAGTTGCCAAGAATAACTTTGATACAGAACTTAGCAGAAGAAACTCTATGACAGGAACAAAATGCACCACAATGCTGGTGCCTTATCATCTGAGGATGTTTCTTTACTTCATATGTAAGCTTTTGAAGCACATGGTCTAGTCAAAGAGGCATTTTGAGATGCAGAAGCAGTGCAGCCTGTGACCACAGCGTGGAGCGAGAGCTTTGTAGTGCAGCTCGACAGAGTCTAACGCAGAAGGGCAGAATCAGCTCAGCCCGAGGGGTGCCTGAGGGCCGCCGGCGTCACGACACGCATAAGCAGATGACATTCTTCAAGAGTCCTTAACACGCTCTCTTCCCACGGCACTCAGAAACACTTCGAGTGATTCAGCACACATATTCCGTTTGACTTCAGTGTTGACTTATGGTTCCTTTCCTTCCACTAGGAAATCATTATCCTGGCCAGGCAGTATAGGGTTTCTGTTCTGCCAGTGTGTCTGGCCAACAAGAGAACAGCTCTATGGGACACTGTTCCTTATGACTGCTGGAAGCCAACGGCTCTGTGGAATGTCTTACTGGCTTTATATAAAGACAAAGTGTCACATGCCCTCTGGCTGATATTTGATCCACAGGTAATATAAGGATAATGAATTCAGCAGGAGCCCTGTGAGCTGTGATTCACACAATTGCGTCTGAGTATTAATGAGACGAGTCATTTAACTGATGAAGAAAAGCCATTCATAAAAGCTTGAGGCATTCTAGAAATAAGGTACAAGAGATGGTGTATTGTGGATTTTTTTTTTTTGCTATAATAAAATTACATATACTACATACTCTTACATGATAAAATTAAAGGGTACCTATTATGGATTTTTGAAAATTGCCCTTCATGTAGTGTGTAACATAGATCTAAGTGAACGAAAACATCCTGCAAAGTTTTAAACATGAAAGTTCACCGTATACAAAGTTATTGTCTCTCAAAAGTAAGAGTCGACTCTGAGTCGCTGATATGAATCGATAGACGAACGATGCTTTTTCTCTAACTTTATGACGTCACCTGTACAAGTTATTTGAATAAGATACGCCCACTCATTGCGTTCGGAGACGCCAGGGAAAACATCATGTCGACGAGACGCTGTGTTTTGAAGTGCGACGCAAAAGCAAACTTTTTTCATCTGCCCAGTGAGGAGCATTTTAAGACTAAGTGGCTACAGTTCATATATACAACTATACCACAGAAGTATAGCCGAACCTTGTTCTGTGTTCGCGTCATTTTGAAGATGATTGCTTCACAAACCTAAATGCTATAAAGTATGGATTTGCGAGCCGGCTGATACTGAAGGAAGGTTCAGTACCGAGTTTATTTGGATCAGCTTCCTTCTCCGAATCACAACCTGTAAGTATTATTAATATTAATTGTTGCTTTTATGTTTTATGTATCATGCTCAATAATTATTTTGTGTGTTGTGTACGCACAGTGCAGCTTCTAGGTCTTCAATGTCAATTGTATTGAAATATGTGAAGTGCAGGGCTCTCAAGTGTCACGCATTGATCGTGACAGTCACTCATTTCGGTCTTTTGTCACGCTCTCCCAACACACATTGTATTTCTCACGCTGAAAAACTATTTGTAATATATTTAATATGCCGCAGCGCCCAAAACTCTGGCCGCGGCGCTCTCATTGTGGAACCGGCAAAACTCAAGCGCGTCTCCTCTGGTGTTGTTCGTCTGGTGTTGTTAGCCAATCAGAAAATAGCACTATTGTATCTGGGTAAGGTTTAACGCAACAACCAATGACACCCCGTCAGCTCGGTGTCACTCCTTTGGGCTATGGTAGCTAACATATCACCACAGATTAGCGTCACGCAAAGGCGGGGTTTGGAAAAATGACTCGCTAAACGATTCATATGGGAGTCAGTGAGCAAATCAGGTAAAAATAAATGCATATTATAAGACAACAAAAGTGTTTTTTGTCATTTCATGCTTGTAAAACTGTTGTTGGGGACTCCCAGAACAATATTAGAAACATTTTAAATGCCATAATAGGTGCCCTTTAAGCAAATTCACTTTTGCAAAAGGCCTCCGTATCTATAGATAGATAGTGAATATATTGTGATTTTGTTCCATTTCTATTCATATTTATAATTTATTCATATTCAGTGCTTTGCCTAGTCTGGGTTTCCCCATGGTCCAGATTTTCGCCTCATTTAGGGAACCAATCATGGAACGGGGAGGGAGCAGCAAGATGATGACGACATCTATGTTGGCTATGAGCTACGTACAGGCGCATTTGATAGACATTCTTAGCACCCAATAAACGGCGCCGGGCATTCCTAAACCACGCCTCAAATACGAGAAAATGTACATGTGGTTCCCAGACCCAAGTCTCAATGAGAATTGGGTCTGGCGTTAGCCAGGCTATGCTATGCCTCCATACAACCAAAAAAGGTTGTAAACAAATACTATTATATATTGTCTTTTAAAATAAATATCTAATTTTAAAATATATATATAATTTTATAAAAAGTGTTGTTATATTATGCCTTTTAATATATTAATGTACACTATACAACTATATGCAAGGTTTTTAATTCACAACATAGTGAGAGGACAAAAATAAAAAGGAAAAAGATTGCAAATTGTTGCAAGCCAGATTGAAACTCTTGTTTTACATGCTAGTATCATAGCTCAATGTACTGTTTAATGAGATAACCACTAAATCACAGGTCCAACTACATGATTTGGAAGAACACAAAAGTCAGCACACTCGCCGAAAAATCCATTTTATAGAGGTGCTGCAGCCTAAATAAAAATATGGCTGTTGAATCAGTGGGATACATGGTAGTATAATTCATTTCAAGAATGAAAAAAAGAGCAGATGGCAAATGTTACAGAATAAGGATAAAGTTTAATCTTCCATCTCTCTATCTTCTAAAAAGCCAAGATAATCGTTCTCATTAACCATTAATAAATATTTAACAGTGGAAGATTAGAGTTAAATAGGTCTCCATTAGTCAGGTTATTCATCATAAGACTTCCAAAAGTGTGAGAAAGGAAAAGATTTAGTGAGAGATAAGGTGTTAATATGAAAGTGAGAAAGTGTAATCAGGTAATTTAAGTAAGACACTCCTGTTGGAAAACTGAAGTGTTTATGGGAAAGAGTAACACGTTACAGATAAGAGAAATATGCCCAACAGAAGTCAAGTCACCTTCATTTATATAGCGCTTTTAACAATATAGACTGTTTCAATTCGATTTTGATATTCACCAATCCCCTGTCAAGAGTGTGTTTTGATCTGAGCCCAAGCTAATACTGCCAATACACACACACACACACACACACACACACACACGTTGGTACAACAGCATTATGAGGACTCTCAATAGGCGTAATGGTTTTTATACTGGACAAACTATATTCTATCCCCTTACACTGCCCCTGTCCCTAAACCTACCCATCACAGGAGACATGCTGCAATTTAAAATGTTTAATAAAACATTGTTTTTTAAGCCATTTGATTTATGAGGACTTTTGAAGTGTCCTCATAAACCACCGATAAGTTGTAATACCAGTGTAATACACATGTCATTATACAAATTTGTGTCCTCATAAATCACATAAACCAACACACACACACACACACACACACAACACACACACACACACACACACACACACACACACACACACACACACACACACACACACACACACACACACGTTCATTGAAATTATGAGCTGTAGAGAGCTGAGAGAAGGTGAAAATAAATGATGGTGAAAGAGTGGAAGTAGGAAGGAGGGATGTAGAGGAGACATTTTTGTTTTGTTTTTAGGAAAGGACATGTGTCAGCATGTCTGTACAAGAAAATAGCTTGTAATAGCTCAAAGCTGGTTTATACATGATGTATTTGTAGTACCACTTTTAACATAACACTGGAATGTGCTTTGCTTGCCCTGAAGTCATTTACCAGGCTCTTGAGGACACTGTGAAGTAAAATCAAACTCAGACAACTCAAAAACACAAGCATAACAACTTAACTTACATAATAATGGTGATATACTGTACTCGTCTGACTGAAATGGCCATTTTAGGTCTATTGTAAGGAAAATAGGGATGTCACATTGGCATGAGCAGGGAAATTTTACCACAGCAAAAACAATTATACTGTTAAATACTGTAAATTTAAGCTAATGCAATTATGGTATTACTTTATGGGTTATAAACAGAGTCCGCTCCTGGTCTAAAATCACTTATAAGAACTCTGGAAACTCACTAGAAATCTCTTTAATTACAAAAAATAAATATACATACATTATAAAAGTACAAAAAAATATATACACAACCGTTCAAAATGTTAGGCTCAGTAATAGATCAAAATTGACAGTAAAGACATTTATAATATTTATATGGAATCTGTTTCAAATAAATGCAGTTATTTTGATCTTTCTATTCATCAAAGGTGTGTGTGAAGGGGGGTGGGGGATGTCACTGACTCTTTCGACTTTTTTCAGTGTTGATGATAATATGAAGCTGAAGTTGATGTTAAATTCAGCTTTGCCATTACAGGAATAAAGAGATTTTTAAAATATATTAAAGTTTTTTAAATTGTAATAATATTTCAAAATATTACTGTTTTTACTGTAAATTGATCCTTGGCGACCAAACAAAATTTATTTTAAAACAATTTAAAAAATCTTATCGCCTCCATACTCTTGTATGGTAGTGTATACAGTATACTATATCATTACTGTACACACCAATTTTTCATCACAGCTGGTTTGACAGCACATAAAACCAGACTGCTGTGACAGTAGCCGAGTGGCAAAATTAGTCTCTTTTCAAGATACTGTAGAAAACCTGATATCCTGATTTTTATTTATTTTAGTATTGACCAAAATAAGTGCATTTTGACATCCCTAATGGATGCAATCACATGGCACATCATGCTCAGGAAGACTTCAGTTTCCACATGGACAGATTTCCGAATACGTCTCATCCTGTCTAACTGTGCAGGTAATGGAACACAGTTTCATACTTGTGCGAGACATTGCAACCAAATCAATACTAGCTCAGGCATGATGACGGCCATCTTCCCCAGGTCTATGTTAGAACAAGCCTGCGGTGGATAAGCAGCCACAAGGTCATGGATATTTCAGTGGAACCTACACAGGAGTCAAGGCCTACCATGATTCACCTGCCCATCTCTACCTCCCCACCCTGATACAGCTGTCAGTCAAATAAAAGATGACCACAGTGGCGTACCCAGCCTTACAGGCTGTCAAATCCATTTTAGAGAGCACTCGCTCAGACAGACACAAAAACACAAACAGCTATTAGAGCTGTCAGCCCCCATTCACAGACGAAGCAACTGACAGTATCTCTCCCCTCCTCTCAACAGTCCCTCATAAACACATTAATGCAGACAAACAAAAGACAAGTGATGCAGGTAATCATTCCATCAGAGGAATATAAATCAAGCTCAGCGCAGCATTAAGAACTAAAATCAATTCCAATCTTCTTGCTTTTAGCTTCCCTTCCTCCTTTACAAAATCTCCATGGTGAAGGATCAATCACTCCACCCCTCCTGCGCCCTTCATTTCTGGGATATTGTATTAAGTGCTGGATTTCTCCAAGGTTCAGCTTGGGCTCTCAGGAGCGGACAGATGAAGAACAGTAATCTTTTTATAGTCTGGGTTGGGATATTCTATTAGCTAGAATGGCTTGAGTTTTCTGATTTATAGCACAAAGTGTCCACCTCACAGCCAGGGGGAGCTGTTAGAAATCAGCAGTCAATCAATTCAAGTCATCGACCCAGCATAATCAGGCTTAATGATTTAGGGAAAGTGAGAGAGAAGAAAGAAGAGAGTGTGAAAGAGAGGCAAGCTGTGATCCAAAACTTAGTGCTGCCTAACTAGACATTTTAAAGTATAGCTGTTTTATATTGGTATTATTTATTTTACTATTATAGTTTTTGTTAACATTTTGAATTAGTTTTTATTCTTCCCTTTTCATTTTAATTTGAGTAATTTTGTTATTTATTGTTGTATAAAATAATGTTTTATTGTTATTATTGTTTTTTAAATAAATGTACATATTTTGATCGTTTTAGTTTTCAGTTAATAATTTTAGTAGCCTACTTAAACTTTTTTAAGTTAGTTGCCAAGGCAACATTTCATCTAATTTTATTTTAGTTTAAATCATTCCATCTAATATTTACACAGAACAAAACTATAAATGCAAATTTTTTTTGTCCCCATTTTTCATGAGCTGAACTCAAAGATCTAAGACTTTTTCTATGTACACAAAAGGCCTATTTCTCTCAAATATTGTTTACAAATCTGTCTAAATCTGTGTTAGTGAGCACTTCTCCTTTGC
This sequence comes from Chrosomus eos, assembly GCA_036326025.1. Lineage (NCBI taxonomy): Eukaryota > Metazoa > Chordata > Actinopteri > Cypriniformes > Leuciscidae > Chrosomus > Chrosomus eos. The sequence goes on along the minus strand of CM070830.1, from coordinate 30,104,203 downwards.
CGAGATAATCCATCCACCTCACAGGTGTGGCATATCAAGATGCTGATTAGGCAGCAAGATTATTGCACAGGTGTGCCTTAGGCTGGCCACAATAAACGGTCAATAAAAAGTCAATAATGACATTTTGAATGCAAATATGACATTGTTTAAGATGTCTTTGTTATTACACCTTGACATAAACCATAACATCATCACCTGTCAGTGTCTTTGTCATGACAACTTGACATTAAATTAAGTTAAACTGTCATGTGGTTGGTTTTGACATTGGCTGTCATGAGGCCATTATAACTGTGTCATTCATATTTTTCGTGACCTCATCTACAGTGGTACAAATTGAATTTGTCATTAAAATGTTATAATGGCCTCATGACAGCCAATGTCAAAACCAACCACCTGACAGTTTAATGTAATGTTAACCAATAAAGCTAAGTGGTTTCTTAAGTTTGATAATTAATCTGCCATGTCATATTTATGACAGGTTGTGTTGTCTTAGTAATGTCAAGTTGTCATGACAAAGACACTGACAGGTTATGATGTATTGGTTTATGTCAAGATGATCTCAAACAATGTCATATTATCCTTAAAAATGTCCTAATTGAGCGAATCACAGTTGTCATAAACATGCATAAAACCACCTTCATATTCATAACATGTGTCGTGTCATGATTATGAAGGTGTCATGTTAGTCTTATGCACAACCCTTCAAGTAAAGTGTTACCGAGTTGTCAATCACATAACACAAGTTTATTAGTGAATGAGTTCTGAATTCTCGCCAAAACTCCCGTTATAATCAATGGCACTGTCATTGTATTTGCACTGTTAGTTCTTAAAAGAAGCATTCATGAGAGTGCAGAAATTGAATTGCAATGACGAGATCACTGCATTCACGCGCTCAACAGACATGTCTATCATCGGCTACAATGCTCATCACAGCAACCTGTGATGGGAGTAGATCAAAATATAATGCTATAATAAACACTTTTCACAATTAGCTAAATTTGACAATAACAGTAAAAATGTAGTAAAAGATTTCAAGAGAGTTCCTTATTTCTTACTTATAGTTAGTCCTTATTGTAATACTTATTTCATTTGCAATGATGTTAGACAATCATAGCAGTGAGCGTTTACATTGAAGTCTCACAGATAGTTCAAATCAGAAGGCTAAATTATGGCCTTTTATTTCTACATTATGACCACTTTTGATGTAAAAATCATACTAACATTATAAGTGCACCTTTGGATACAGTTCATGACCCCTTTAATAATATCAAACTGGAATATTTTGCCCAATATGTGTGCATTATGAATTGTTTTTATATAATATGAATATGAATATACCTGTTACCTACATGGAAAATAGCTCCCTGACTGTGTGTCATGTCAGAAGTATATTAAAATGTTAACATCAATCTCTGGAAATCAACAGTAAAGGTTGATTAATCTTGTATGCTCTTTACTAGAGTAGCGTTATTGATCTATGAGTGACTTAAGAGAGTTGCTACCTATGCAGAGTGTTTTAAATCAGCCAATTATATCAGGTTTCATTATAGTTAAGATGCTGCCCATGTACGTAGGCACTAGTTATCGAGACAGCTCAAGGTTCTCAAACAGAGCTAGAGTGAAGACAGATAACCAGAATTTTAGAGTTAAACAAAGAAACGGAATTTGATTAAAGAACTAAAAAAGGATTCTCAACAGAGAGTGACATTATAATATTTTTTGTCTTGAATGATGTCAGAGCAAGAGCCTTTCCATTAATGAATGTCACATAACAAGAGGAAATTCTAATTTTCTATGGTCAAATGCCATGAATACTGTGCCGAAGGACAAAAGAAGCTGGACAAACTTGATGAAAGGAGAAGGAAATTAAAATACACAGTTCATAAATCCTCTATGGCAATAGACATATAAGAAAAGATAAAGCACAGATGGGCCGCTATAAATTTGCATTGTAAATCAAAGATTTACAGCTACTTGTAAATCTCTTCCAAGAAGAGTACAAATTATGAGAAGGATTAATGTTTGATCCCCTTAATTAAGGCTTCAACCCAATTCCCCAAAACAGGAAGTCAAAACAGAAGGTTGGAGAGAATCTACTTTTTTTAAATATAAGAATGCTATGTCAACACGGCTTTCAAACGTTCCAGTTGCCACAAGTTAATTTTACAAGATTAGTTTTATTTCACTTGGCATTAAACACCCACGAACAAATTTAATTTGTTTATTTAATTTGAGGTGGTTACCAAGGAAACAATTTAGTCCCCATATATAAAATGTTATATATATTTTGATATGCACCACCCAGACTTATTTGGTTACAGATGCTAAAAGACAGCTTGGGTGGCTGGGCTCCCTAAAAGTCTATATAATTTACATATTACTTCAGCTGTAATTATCACAACAATGTCACATCATTAGGAGACACTATTCAACAAGTCTCAAAATATTTTGCTGCCACAAATACATCAACACTAACATGAGAATCTATGCCAACATTTGCGTATGCAACATTGCGTAAATCTCCGCACACACGATTGGACAAGCTGATAATAATTTGTTTTCACTGGAACTGGTTAACATTCAAAATGTCAAGTGTTAGTGGCAATGTGAGCAGCCTTGAGCACAAAGGCATAAAAATGCGCTCTTTCGACTAAATCCATGAACCACCTCTAAGAGCCCAAAGCTAAGAGCTGAACCTCTGAGAAGAGAAAATGATATCCTCTCACCAGCCTTTCAAATTCAAATGTTATCTGTGATTAAACCTTTAGGGGCGGCAAGCACTATCTCCTCGTCCCTTTGAATGCACTTAAAATAAAAGTGCAAACACCAACAAAAACAGAAGGACATCAATCTCCTACAAAGGCTTTTAATGGCATCCATTTGAATCCTTGTTCTGAGAATTTCAATCAATGCGCCATGGGCACATGGAAACATACCGACACAGAGTTTCAGAAAAAAAAAAAATTTCCCCCAAAAAAGGCAGGAGTATATAGGAAGATCATGCAGCCATGGGCTGATTTTCTCTGTCGTTGGAGATATCAAGGCTTCTGTTGAGGGAAATTGATTTCCTTTAAAACACAAAGCGACAGAGGAAAGGCCAAATCGCTGCTTTTTCTAGCATGCTACGAGAGAATTGCTCAAGCCAGACAGGTACTGGAGCTTATCTAAGGGTCAGATGGCCTATCATGGGTTACACATGTGGGAAATGCAGATCATTCAAGACAGTAATTGACTAAAATGGGCTTTTCACACTTGAAACCGTTTACCCTGTCGTAGATGTGGTGAAGGTGATACCAAAGGATATACAATACCAATCAGAGGTTTTGGGTCAGTAGAATTTTGTTTTTTGAAAGAACTTATTACTTGCAATAAATTGACAGTAAAGACATTTATAATTTTACAAAATATTTCTTTTCCAAAAAAAATTTAAGCAGCACAACTGCCTTGGTGAGAATAAAAGACTTTCAAAAACATAAAAATAAATGTAGACATTCCACTAACTATAAGTAACTTTGCAACTATTGTACATGTCAACTATGTACCAGTCATTAGACTGTCTGCTAACCCTAACCCCAAAAAAACTATTTATACTCTAATGAGAGCTATGACATCAAGTTGCAAATGAATGAGAGTTAGTTGACATGACGTTGCAAAACTACGTATAGTTAGTAGAATGTCTAAAGTGGACTATTGAAAATAAAGTGTAATACATTTTTTTTTAATTGTTCTTAAACTTTAGAGTGATAGTGTATATTGTAAGATATGTTGGTTCAGTCTCACGGTTTCAAACTCACGGGTCACGTCACTTCCTGATCCCACCCCTTCCTCTCTCTACACCTCTTTCCTCTCTCTACCACACTTTCTCTCTCTCTCTACTACACTCTCTCTAACCTTACACACTTTCCTCTCTCTACACCACTTTCCCCTCCTCTCTTACCACACTCTCCCCTTTTTCTCTACATCCACTTTCCTCTCTCTACACCACTTTCCTCTCTCTACCACACTTCTACACCACTTCTACTCTCTACCACTTTCTCTCTCACCCTCCTACCAACTTTCCTCTCTCTACACACTCAAGTAAATAAAATGCTAAAAATGTAATGCATACATAATCCTGTGTTATCTTGTTTCACACTGTTCTTATTTCCCCCTGGGTTAGTAATTTAATCCTAGACATTCAGGTTTCAAGATTTTACACTGTGCACTTGTGAACCCTAGTTTAACATTCTTATTTGCATATTTGAGGTCAATAACACTGATTGGAGAATACAGTTTGCGAAAGACACAGAATCATTTTAAAAACTGATTGTGGCAGTCACTGGAAATGTACAAAAGCAAAAACAAATTCCAGTTACAGCATTTGCCACCACTAGTGGCCTTGCTCAGGGTTTAGAAAGATGCTAGCTCAGTGTGAAAAGCCCCAAAATCGTATTATTCATGATAAAACTGCAACAATATTCCAAGGAAAATATGTCTTCATATAAAATAAGTTACCGAGAAAATGCAGCTCCACTTTATAGTGTTTACCCAAGGTAAAACTCATCGTAATTTGACTGGCTGGAATATACACAATTGATTCCAAAATGACACAAATTCACCAAAGAATATATCAGACTTACGGGTATTTTTCAACAACCAACCTTACAGGGAAATCTATCAAATTCCTGCAAATCTGTCCATTCTTTATGACATCTTGCCTTGACGTCCACTGGAAGTTGCAGGAATTTTATATCCGGCATTTTTAAAGACACCTAAAAACCCTCTTTGTGGTAAAAGGTTCTCTGTCTCCTGTCGTTTGTAAAAGGTTCTCTGCCGTCATTGCAAAGGATAAGCCTTAATTACATCCCGTGAAACAATGTGACAGCATGAGGTTGGGCTGAAGACTCCTGCAGTGGTGGAATGGGACTACGGCCAGATGCTGTCAATTAAAATGCCTGGACAAAGGAAAAGCCAGGCTCCTAGACGGGGCCAGAGAAGGATATGATATCTACCAAAGGTGTTTTTCCACTCACAGAAAACCACTCGTCCCATGTCGTAGGCAATGATCAAACAAGATCTGCTCTAATAAACTGAGCTACCATTTAATTCCATCTCTTCAGATACAGAGGAAAATCTCTGACCACAGGGTACAGAGGAGTCATAACTGTGATTGATGGAGCCAGAGAGCAAATCGTGCTGTTCATATGGGTGTATAAATAATGCACATTATGAAACAGTTCTGGCACTAGAATCTCATTGAGTGAGTTCAGTCCAACCTGACAACTCATCAGCTGAATTTATATTAAAGGGTACCTATTATGGCATTTAAAATGTTCCTAATATTGTTCTGGGAGTCCCCAACAACAGTTTTACAAGCATGCAATGACAAAAGACACTTTTGTTGTCTTATAATATGCATTTATTTTGTTATTACCTGATTTATTATTACCTGATTTGCTCACCGACTCCCATATGAATCGTTTAGCGAGTCATTTTTCCAAACCCCGCCTTTGCGTGACGCTAATCTGTGGTGATATGTTAGACACCCAGCCGACGGGGTGTCATTGGTTGTTGCGCTAGATCTTACCCAGATACAACAGTGCTATTTTCTGATTGGCTAACAACACCAGACGAACAACACCAGAGGAGACCAGGGTTGCCAGGTCTGCACAACAAAACCAGCCCAATTGCTCATCAAACTAACCCAATCACGGCCAAAAATATTCAAATAGCGTTCCCGGGTGTTTCCTCAATAACAATCATGTTCCAGTGGATAAAACAATCGCGTCAACCAGCGTGCACTACACAAACAACCCGCGGAAACAGTGCAGGCATACGGACCTGGCAACACTGGAGGAGACGCGCGTGAATCCTGCCGGTTCCACAGTGAGTGAGTTTTGGGCACTGCGGCATATTAAATATATTACAAATAGTTTATCAGCGTGAGAAATACAATGTGTGGCCGGAGAGCGTGACAAAAGACCAAAATGAGTGACTGTCACGCTCAATGCGTGATGCGTGACACTCGAGAGCCCTGTGACAACTCCATTAACAACGACAAACACTTCACATATTTCAATACAATTGACATTGAAGACCTAAGTTAGCTGCTAGAAGCTGCGCTGTGCCTGTGCGTACACAACACACAAAATAATTATAGAACATGATACAAACATAAAAGCAACAGCCTACTTACAGATTGTGATTCGGAGAAGGAAGCTGATCCAAATAAACTCGGTACTGAACCTCCCTCCTTCAGTATCAGCCGGCTGGCAAATTCATACTTTATAGCATTTAGGTTTGTGAAGCAATCATCTTCAAAATGACGCGAACACAGAACGAGTTCGGGCTATAATACTTCTGTGGTATAGTTATGAACTGTAGCCACTGTCTTCAAATGCTCCTCACTGGGCAGATGAAAAAAGTTTGCTTTTGCGTCGCACTTCAAAACACAGCAGCGTCTCGTCGACATGATGTTTTCCCTGGTGTCTCCTAATGCAATGAGTGGGCGTATCTTATTCAAATAACTTGGACAAGTGACGTACGAAAGTGCATCGTTCGTCTATCGATTCATATCAACGACTCAGAGTCGACTCTTACTTTTGAGAGATAATAACTTTGTATACGGTGAACTTTCATATTTAAAACTTTGCAGGATGTTGTCGTTCACTTAGATCTATGTTACACACTACATGAAAGGTAATTTTCAAAATTCCATGATAGGTACCCTTTAATGCAGTCTACGGTACATATTGTAACTCTGGCGTCTTAGTCATATTGCTTTTTCAGTCATTTTATGAAAGAAAAAAAATGTCTAGAGTTTATTACAGTGCTTTTACCATGTTTAAGATGGGGGTTTTAAGGGAGCAACATCCCCGTGCCTTGGTAAAGTCCCTGTAATAAATAGCCTCAAGTGGCTTTCTGCTGTAATGTGTGTGTGTGTGTGTGTGTGTGTGTGTGTGTGTGTGTGTGTGTGTGTGTGTGTGTGTGTGTGTGTGTGTGTGTGTGTGTGTGTGTGTGTGTGTGTGTGTTTGTTTTTGTGATCTATGAGGACACAAATGTGTATAATGACATGCATATTACACTGGTATTACAACTTACACATGATATATGAGGACATTGCAGGCGTCCTCATATTTCAAATAGCTTAAAAAACATAAAAAACTATGTTTTATTAAAAATGTAAAAAATGCAGCAGGTCTCCTGTGATGGGTAGGTTTAGGGACAGGGGCAGTGTAGGGGGATAGAATATATAGTTTGTACAGTATAAAAACCATTACGCCTATGGAATGTCCTCATAAATCACAAAAACAAATGGTTTTGTGTGTGTGTGTGTGTGTGTGTGTGTGTGTGTGTGTGTGTGTGTGTGTGTGTGTGTGTGTGTGTGTGTGTGTGTGTGTGTGTGTGTGTGTGTGTGTGTGTGTGTGCATGCTCTGCATGGGAACAAAATGTTTTACTGCTCATGCTCAGTGCCACTTGAGTAGAAGTAACTAGATTTGCATTTTCTGAAAGAAATAGTGTTAAAACAAAAGTTTTAGGTAAGCTTAAGTTAAGAGAATTGGTAAGGCTTGTTTTCTTATGAATGTGCATGAGAATCAATGTGGCTTTTATGAGTTTAATACAGTATGCCAATGTTACAATGACAATTGCTGTCAATAATTACTTTAAAATGGTAAACATTCTATCAATGCAAGTCAAAGGAATAATTTTCTCTGATAACAAAATATAACTTCTTAATTGCACAATTTTTTTTTTTAAAAAAGTTAAAATGGAAATAAAAAATATTCATACAAGGAATTTCCTTAGTGTTGTTTGCAAATCCTGTAATAGTCTGATTCCGAGCCTGTTTGCACCGACACATGCACTCCCTTGGAGACCTTGTGTGACCACTTTCATTTTCACATAACTCCTCAGACAAATGTCATCCTCAACACCTCTGTTTACCCACATCAGAACGTGGATGACAAAAAGACACAGGCAGCTTCCTGAAGCAGCAGTGAGACGTGACCGAACAAAAAGCAGACGCATCCCACTGCTGTCATCTTGAATCTGCAAGCAGACGACACAGAGGTCAGGACAAACTCAACAGCTTCCTGCAAAGGTGGACAGGGCTGCTTTTTACATGTAAAAACTAGAAAAATATACTGCTTCTCTGTCAGAGTTTGCCAAATTAAGTATAACACTGTTAAAAAAGCAACACAATGTAAAAGCATATTTAGATACACAAACATCCAAAAGATTAGGGCCAGTAAAACATTTTTTTAAATAATACTTTTAATTAAGCAAGGATACAGCAAGGATCATTAAATGTCAGCTACAGCAGTAATGAATGTTGATGGTCTTGTTTTGTAAATAAATTTGCATGTAACATCCACCCACAAAATGATCGTATTAACAATACTCTGCCTTTCTAAATGAAAACTAGTGAAGACCGTTGCCAAACTGGAAGAAAACAACACAATACACCCCACCTCTGTCCTCCTTTCTGACAATCACCAGTGTTCCAAGGGTGTTTATTAACACAAGCACACAGAGTACTGTGTAAAAGGCCACATTAATCTGTCCTCCCACTCCTGTCCAGTTCCTATTCAAACACGACATGAACGTATGGTAGATCTCTCACTCTGCCTTTGGTCCACATCTACAGGAGAGGCTTTCCAAGAGACGATATTTTACCATTATGGATAAAATCATAATGTGACTCTATAGTAGTGTTGTAGTCAAGACCACCTAACCCGAGACCAAGACAACACCAAGACCAGAGTGTATCGAGACCGAGACAAGACCAAGACTTTTAGGGGCCGAGACCAAGTCGAGACCAAGACCGAGGGAGGGCGAGACCGAGACCAAGACCAAGACCAGCGCCCCACACTACAAAAAATTGTGAAACATGATCAAAAGAGCTTCTCAAATTGATCTGAAAGATCCACATTCCCATAAAAATACATAGCCTAGATATTAAAGTCTTAATAACCCATCTTTATTCAATACTCCTGGTGACTTCCATCATTTAGTACAGTATGCAAAAAAAAAACAATTATTCATTGAATAATTGAAGTCTTCACTTTTCTCCACCTTTTATAAACAATACATAAAGTTATGTTGTTTTTAAACCTACAACAATCCTTTTTTAAACGTATTTTAGCACAATTCACAACCAGCGGTAATTCAGGAAAAAATATCTGAATGCTCCACATGAAACTATGGTCTTCCGATCTTTTACCATCGTGTCGATTTATTTTTATAAATATGTGCCATGCAAGACAGCACATAGGAGACGGTGAACCCTTGTTTATACTTTCGCCTGGCTCAGAAAGAAAGAGTGCGTGCGCGACCGGCGTCTCGCTCTCGCTCTGCGCTCTCTCCTCCTTCTTCTCTTCTCTCTCTCTCTCTCGCTCTCTTCCCTTCTCTCTCTCTTCTCCTCTCTCACACGCGCAGCAGTTCGTCTACATTACTCATCGATCGTTTTACATCTAATAAAAGCAAGGATGTTAACAAAAAAATGAGGACAATATACTGGCAATTTAGTGATATTTTCACAGTTATGGTCTTGACTGGTCTTGAAAAAAAATCGCGAGTCCTCAATGTCCGAGGACCGGTCTCGAGAACTACAACACTACTCTATAGGAATTAAAGATTCTGGTAATACGATTTAGATGGTCCACTTTAGACATTCTATTAACTATAAGTAACTATATGCAACTATGTAAACTAACTCGCATTAGATTATGGGCTCCTTGCACGTAACTATTTTCTTACCGGAAATGCGGCCTCGTCTTTTCCGGCACTATTCTACACTATGAGATGAGATGTTTACAAGAGTTGCCGAAACTTACAATAACGGACGTACATCGCCTTTGTAAGTCCTCCTCCAAATCACCTACCAGCAAATTAGAGAGAAGGGCTTTAAAATGTATGCCTCTTCATATATCCACGGATATGAAGGTAAGTCTATATATCTCAAACTTTATGGCTTACGTTAGTTTGCTAGCTTACATTAGGCTAATAAACAACCCAGGGCTGACAGAATATGCGTGTTATAATGTTGTACTGTTTTCTAGTATTAGGCGGAAAATGTCTACGTTGTGTTGTAGCCTTAAGGAAGAGAGGAGCTTATTACGTGCGGTATGACTAGTGCTATGTGCAAGAGCCCTTTGACTGTCTTCTTAAAGCAGAATTCGGCAACATCTAGTCTTCTTCGCATGATTTTCCCTTTTTTGTCGCATGTTTTCCCCACGAGCTCCCCCTACAGCTGTGGGCCGTATATTTCACAACACTATCGTAAAAAAAAAACTCACTTGCGGCACCCTTCTCCCCGTTCTACCGCTGCTCACGTGCATTTGTTATTATCGGAGCCGGCCAACTTTACTTGCGGAGCGTCTACCGAGGTGGGTAATACATCATACACATTATCATAGAACATTGACATGTACATTTTGTATTCTGTTATCAACCCGTAAAGCAGTTCGTGTTTCTCGCTCGTTCTCGTTCTCGTCTCGCTTCTCACGAGACTTTATTTTCATTTTGCCGGGACGGTAGTCCCAATGTTGCAAGGTTGGTTTTCCGCCTGGGAACGCTGGGGGGAGCTGGGAAAGTCACCAATATCACTAGAACAGGTTGTTTAACCATCCAAATGATTTCTAGACAGCTTTATTAAGTTAAAAAAGTTACCAAGTTCTGCTTTAATATCTGCTAAAACTTATGTCTGCCCCAAAAGACATTCTACAAGAAGTAACGTTGCAACTGCATCTTATTATTCTGCATCTGCATCTGAAACTTATTCTAACCCGAATCCTAACACCCAACCCTAACCAAACAGTCTACTACAGTAATACACTAATGAGGGTTAGTTGACATGTTGTTACAAAGTTAGTTCTAGTTAGAAGAATGATAGTAGAATGAAAGTGGACCATCGAAATAAAGTGTAACTGAAAATCTTATATTATTATTACCTCTTATACTTCAAAGATTTGGGCGAATATTTCATGAAGTGAAGAAGTAAGGAAAGATGATTGACAGGACAACGTCGAAGGATTTGGTGTGCAACAGATCCAGAGCGTCATTGACACATATTCCCAGGTTTCACAGACAAGGCTTAAGATAGTCCCAGACTAAAATACATGTTTGACTTGTTTTAACAAAGCAACTTGCTCTGTCATATAAGATATGTCAGTGATATAGGTTTGTCTCAAGATGCACACCAGTAATGCTTTGGTTTAAGTAATCCTAATCCTGGCTTAATCTAAGCCCTGTCTGTGAAACCAGGCTCTTATCTAGTAAAATGTGTGGTCACTCCATATAAACAGCACGATCGTGAATTAAAAAATGAAAGTGAAAAGGATACATGCATGCTTTCCTGCCTGACCCCTGCAAATTATATACAATATAATTATATAATTGTGAGAGAATGCAAAAGCATTGAAATGTATATTCCCCCCATATCATATTTTTTACCATCCATATGTCCCTTTAGAGGCTCCATAGAATGTGTAATTTCCTTTCTGAACATCGTTTTCAGTTTCGGGCACATCCCAAGCCAGCATTATCTGTTTGAGCTACATTAATTTGACCAGATCTAATAGCGTGCCTTAAAAATAAATGTTACAAATGACATCAGATACCATCTGATATTACATTATTGACAGATAGTCAATATTACCCAAATGACAAATGCTTGAATACATCTTGAAAATTAAAATGATTGATTTCTTCAATTCTAACCAATTGGAGTCAATCTATATTGTACAGTCATGGGGGATGAGTGCTAGGTTACTAACACATTATTGAAGTCATGGGAACAAGTGTTCAGTCTGTTGCCATGACAACACAGAACAGCACGTCAGCATCATGGACACATGAATTCAGTGTCTTTAATGCAAAATCTGACATTTTGCTTCATGAAAAGAGAATCAGCTTCATTCTCTTCATTAGGGTTCAGTGATCTGTGAGATTAAGGCACTTCCTGCTTGCAAGATCACACCTGACTAAACAAATGACCTGCTATCCTGGTACAAATATCCTAAAGCACTATTCAAAGATTACAATAAAGATCTAAATGACAGACTGGGTGACACTCGTAATATTTAAACAACAACAATGTTTCAGAGAAATTTTAACTGAGAACTTTGGCAGATAACATTCATTAACAGTTTCTGTGAAAGTGTGAATGTCTGTTTTGAAGCATCGCTACAGGAATAGCTCAGCTCAAAATGATTCCTATTCCTTGAAAAACGTACCCAATGACTTCATTGACTTCTACTTTGACTCAAAAACATCTACCGTAATCAGTGCTTCATAATTTGGATGGTGAGCAGCAGACAACGGCTCCCCTGAAAGGCTATCGGGCCATTCTAGAATCGGATGAAACGCTGAAATATTCATGATAGGCTGATAGACTCAAAGCATTCTATCGGCTTTCTCCCACCGACAGAGCATTAGTGGCTGTTATAGAGAGGAAATGGGCTTGAAAATAACCAGTTTTTTGTTTAAGAGGCATCAGTAAAGGTGGCTGTAAATTTCACGTTTCAGAGAAAAGCCATATGGAAGTCAAGAAACTGAAAAATTTTATATATATATATATATATATATATATATATATATTATATATAGTGTGCGTGTGTGTGTCTGTGTGTTTTATTATATAATATATATATTATATATATAATCATTTTTCAGTTTCTTGACTTCCATATGGCTTTTCTCTGAAACGTGAAATTTACAGCCATATATATGGCTGTGTATAACACACACACACACACACCCCCAACACACACCACTATATATATATATACACAGTGTGTGTGTGTGTGTGTGTGTGTGTGTGTGTGTGTGTGTGTGTGTGTGTGTGTGTGTGTGTGTGTGTGTGTGTGTGTGTGTGTGTGTGTGTGTGTGTGTGTGTGTGGTCACTTGACCCCAATATAATTTGATTTTATCTTTAAGTGTCCAATAACCATAAACAGACCCCTTTTTTTAGATGTTTTCAACAATACAATATAAATAAAATAAGCATTATTGTTTTAATAACAATAATTACAATAATGCTCTGAATTTTATAAATAATTATTAATTACAATAAAATAGAAGCAGTAGCAGCATTAATAACAAGGTTGCAAACATTTTTATTTTATTATCTTTATTTTTATGGATCTCTTACCTTTTTTATTTTATTACAACAATCACAACAGTTACAATAAAAATCATAATTTTATAATAAAAAATAAATGAATAATTTTAAAACAAACATACATTTATTTTTAAGAATCACTATCTATGTTCGTGTAGATTATGCAAACATTATATAAGCTATAAGCTAAATGAGTTATACATTCTGTTATATCTGAATAAGCTCTTTAATATGTGAAACCTGAAACAACTACATTCTCACCCAACAAATACATACATTTAATTCACCTAAAGCAGACATTTTAGCTTCCTGAAATAACAAGACTATCAAGGAATGTAAAAACCTTCTGGTTTGTGATGCATCTCCAGCACCAAGTCTTGATCAAAAAAACAGAAATCGCTAGAACTCTGCCACGAGCGCCCTATCCATCACTATGCACTGACAAAAGAAGAGGGATGAAAGGAGGAAGAGAGGGAGAGGTGGGAAATGGAGGGATAGCTGAGCTGGCTGATTATACCCCCTGCCTGCAGTGCCTTGTTGGATGGGATCAAACAGGCCCCGGCTCTCCCATGAGATTATCTAGCGGTGTGTGTGTGTAAATGAGGGGTGCCCAAGGCTGCCTGCCATCTCCATATTCACAGCAGGAGGACCTACAGCGAGCTGGTGCAGCTGGCATACCATTATCCTTTGGTCTAAGGTGCGAGCTATCTTCTGCAGAAAACATGCAAGAAGGCTGCAACCATCTGTTATGACACCTAGAGTATAATCCGTCATGTTTCAGTGCACTTGCAATACACACTCACAATGCAGTTTCTTTAATAAACGCATTAATTAAATACCAACTAATTGTACATTTTTAAAGGGGTCATGACTTTTTTAAATTATCTTAATATGTTCCTTAAGGTTCACTTATAAAATTAATAAAGTTTTTTGCCCACTCACTATTGTATGCGAGTGTTTTGAAAACATTATTCACCATAACACCATCATTTACAGACAAAGCATTATGAAATAATTTGATTATGGTTTGTGATGCAGCTGCTGTCAGATCCAATACAGTTGGCTACTTCATCTGTCAAAAAGTTTCTTTGCGAACAAAACAAAATGCTCAGAACAAACATAAAATCATCCAACACAATCCGGGACGCCATTAAAATCAACCATTTCCTTGGATCCAACTGAAGTCAGAGACATAAACAAGGTATTTGATGTCAAAGTGAACGTTCTTTTACTCTTTTCAATTTGTCCTATTGTCAACTCAAGTGTGTGGAGTATGTCAGAATCGCAATGCAACGCTCACATCCAGTGGAGGTAAATGTCAGCCTTTAAAGCAACTGAATGCCAGTGGGAGGGCCCGATGGTGTGATGTATAACTATTAGCTGATGTCTTGCTCTGCAGGCAGTCATATGCAAATGTATTTGCCCATGTGATGTCACAGATCCCGCAATATCAAAACGAGCCGTTTTTGGAGCCTGATTAAAGACATGCTTTGTTTATAATGAGGAGGACATTTTAGGCTATGAAACTTGCAGGATGTTTTAATGGTTCAATGACTTCTTATATGTCGAAAGATCAAGGCAAATTTGATTTCTCATGTAATGACCCCTTTAAGGGTTTAAAGAAAATTACATCACTTTTAAATTATTCAATAATTTATGACATTCTTTCTTCCATGGAACACAAAATGAAAAATTGTTTTTGCTACCTTTCACACAATTAAGTCATAATGCGTCATGCAGGGCCATTCAAGGACAAAAAGTACCATAGTTACTAATGACTTGTGCACTATATTCCAAATCTTATGAAGATAAATATAATATATATATATATATATATATATATATATATATATATATATATATATATATATATATATATATATATATAAGTGTTGCCCTCTGCCACAGTGCTCAATTTCTATTTAGGCATACATATTTTTTTTTTTTATCTTTTTTAGTGTTTATCTAAAGACTTGGAATATAGTGCACAAATCATATGGATTACTTTTATGTTTTTTTCTGTCTTTTTTAGAGATTCATACCCCCTCTGTGCTTTAATTGCATGGAGAAAAAAAAACAGATTACATGGGTTCACATGGGTTTTAAAGCAACATTAAGATGAACAAACAATGACAGAATTTTCATTTCAGGCCGAACAGCTGAGCTCTTTAGGCATTTCAGCAAATCCAGAACAAACTGAAAATGATCAAGTCTACTGGGGAATCCAGCTTGAAGGGAAACAGCAAAATCACTTCCTGTCTGTTGACGTCTCAGAGCCAGTGCATGCACATTAGTCTTTAATAAAGTCTACTGGTGTGTCTTTGAAGCGGATGCTCTCAGGACAGATTTAAGTTTTCTGGGGCTTTTGAAAATCTAGCTCACCTGTTAGTCTATGCTCAAAATACACCCTCACTGTTCTCCACTTCACTCAGGAAACCTGATAATCATTACCAGTAACCTCTGCTGCTTTATGCAGGGATGTCAAGGGTGAGACACCACAATTACTTTTATCTAGCCAGCTTTATGCATTCACCATAGTGCTGATGGTTCACCCAGACAACTATAGTGGTTTAATGTTTAATGTATCTCTTGTAAGAGTCAAGTGTAACCAACAAATGGAGAAAATATTGTATAAAATATTTAATTTACATATAAATATATGCAATGACACACATTAAAATAAATATGACCACGGTTCGATCAGCAAATCAAGTAACGATGGCTGTGTATGTGTGGTCTTTTCAAGGAGATCAAGGAGCTTGCTTCAAGAAGAAACACATGCAGCAACAAACAACATTTATGTCCCTCAAGTCCTTGAAATTTGGGATATCACAGTAATTATAACTCAAAAATAGACATTTAGCACAGACCCGTTTGTGTGATGTGTGAATCAACCAACTACCACTAAACACATCAGTACCACCAATGGAACATACATGTGGCTAATAAAACCCACCAGAAGAAACATGAAACAGGTCAAGGTTACCAAAGTGGCCAAACCTTTGCTACCAGGAGATATTGAAAAAAGGCAGTCAGAGATGTTTTATACATAGCTCTGTGCACCTCTCGCTCTGCCTTCACTCTACTTAGCAACTATAAAACCGCAGTGATAGTTATACAAAATTTGGAAGGATTTCGGTGGTGAAATCAATGGATTGTGCAGGCTAAGTTTAGCTCAGAGACCATAGAATGATGTGAACAGAACTCGGAATTCGGCCATAGGTTAACCTCAGGCTGTATGTAAGCAGGGCAGTGATGTTAGCTGAGGTAATGGTTTTATGCTAGACTAACAGCTCTAAACATCTAATAGCCCTCTGAAATATGTAAACATGGAACAAAAAACAAACTGGCACAAGAGCCTTATATTCAGCTGAGAATGTGTGAAAAGGGCCAGTGACCAGGACTGAAATTCTAGATATGTTAATGCTATAAAAAGCAGAAGAGTACAGTTCAAAGTACACTTGTGCCACCATTTCCACCAAAAATGTAAGAAGCACAACTGTTTTCAACATTGATAATAATAAGAAATGTCTCTTGAGCACCAAATCCGTATGTTAGAATGATTTCTAAAGGATCATGTCATACAGAAGACGCTGTTGATGCTGAATATTGATGATGAATATTTTGAATATTTTTATTCACAATATATTAACATAGAAAACAGATCTTTTAAATTGTCATAATATTTTACAATATTAGTGTCTTTTGTTCAAATAAATGGTTGCAAAATGTTTGAAAAAAGTCTTATACCAACCACAAACCACTGGGTGATAGTGTAATGCTGCAAATCCTGAGTTGACTGCATTCCAGTACACCGGTCAGAAAACTAATGGACACGCCACATAAAACTTTGTTGTGCTTGCTCTTTTGAAATACAAACATAAAAAAGCGGTATTTTGCACAAATAATGCCAAAGTATGATGTCCATAAATTGAGGTTGGACAGTCCTGTGTGCACTATTGAGATTGAGACTGTTTCACTACAGTTGATGCGCTGAGCAGCCATATTGGATTCTGAAGTTGGGGTTGTTGCAGTTCCCCCGAGTTTCCCAGTCGCAACTCCGACTTGATGGGGTGTTCCAGTTAAGTTACTACTGGGAAATAGGAATTTCAACAAATGAAATTTCAACACCATAAATTGTTTTCGGTACTCCTAGAATGTCTAACAGGTTTGGAACAATATGATGTTGAGTAAATGAAAGAATTTTTGGGTGAGCTATCCCGTTAATTATCAGGACAGCAAACTGTGGGGTTGTCTGTGTCAACTGAAGGAGAGCATATGGCTTTCCAGAAGCTTCAGAGGAAGACAAACCTCAATCTTGACAGCCTCTTCATTTGCATCAATAGCACTTCTTATAAATAAGATTGAAAAAAAACAGACAACTGATTTAAAACTGCTGCCTTTACACCAAGAAGTAACACAAAACGTGATACAGTATTCACTACCAGCTTGTCTTTTAAATGCAGAGTGAGTGTTTCTATTTTTGACTAAAGAGCTATTGTACAGAGTTAAGGAGAAAACCATCATTTCATCTTAGCCAGCATTAAGCCAGAGATCCAGCAGGAGAACACCAAGCATGTTTAATTCATCCTGAATAAAATTCTTCTAGAAAAAAAAATCTCAAAGTCCAAGATGCAGTAAATGAATATCCACAGTGGTGTTTATCATAATGGGAGTATTTTGTGTGCTGAGACAAATTGCTCTGTGCAACTTTGTACTGTCTGAATAATGTATACATATCTAATGGCCGCAAATCTGACTAACAAATATGCAGACAGCACTATTTTCCAGTGCACACTGTGTAATGAAGATAATGAGTCCATTCAGCAGCATGCAATCAGAGACAAAAGAGGAACAACCACACACACACAGTATTTAATATTTAAGTCTGATTATATACTTATTAAAAACAAGACATAATACAAAACCAATAAGTAAGACAACCTTACGGGGCGGCAGTGGCTCAGTGGTTCATGTAGGTTGTCTACAAACTGAAGGTTGGTGGTTCAATCCCGGTTCCACCTGACCAAGTGTCGAGGTGTCCATGAGCAAGACACCTAACCCCGGCTGCTCCCGACGAGCTTGATGGTGCCTTGCATGGCTGCCGTCGCCCGTCGGTGTATGAATGAGAGGGTGAATGTGAGGCAAATTGTAAAGCGCTTGGTGGCCATTGGGTCTGTGAAAGCGCTATATAAATGCAGTCCATTTACCTGATATTCACTACCAGCTTGTCTTTTAAATGCAGAGTGATTGTTTATTTTTGACTAAAGAGCTATTGTACAGAGTTAAGGAAGGAAAAGAGAGGAAAGAGAAAACTATCATTTCGTCTTATCCAGCTTTAAGCCTGAGACGCAGCAGGAGAACACCATGCATGTATAATTCATCCTGAATAAAATCACAGACTCTGCATTTTAGGGAAAATAATGAATTATAGAAACATTACAAAACATCACCACTAGAGCTCCAAGAGGAATAGATTACATATCCCCTGTGCTGCCACCGGAAATACAGTCAGAGCTGAAGACTGACAGATGCAACAGTCCTTCTGGAAGCTTCCCAGGTGGCCGTTTCACCTCCAAGTCCAGTGTATATAAAAGTGTTTAAAACAACATGCAACCTGAGGGACATCCAGCAGGATCTGATTATGAATTCCATAACAGAGCAGCGTTGTTGCACGGGGATGCATTACTATAGGTCGGACCATAAACAGTTTATAGAAAGCAGCTCAGAATGTATCATCTCTTTCACTCTTTATATATATGGTTTTCTCTTCCCTTCATTTTTCAGAACAAACATTACTACACATTAGACCTCTGATATAAAGCAAAAGCAAATGAAACCCATAAAGAACGTTAGAGCTGGTTTGTATGTGTGTATGCACTGCAGAGAGAGAGAGAGGAGAGGAGAGAGAGAGAGAGAGAGAGAGAGAGAGAGAGAGAGAGAGGAGAGAGAGAGAGAGAGAGAGAGAGAGAGAGAGAGAGAGAGAGAGAGAGAGAGAGAGAGAGAGAGAGAGAGGAGAGAGAGAGAGAGAGAGAGAGAGAGAGACGCACATACATGCCAAGACTGTGAAAGGAAAAGATTAGATAAAAATAACGTGTACTGGCTTGTCAGCCTGAATGAGCCGTGACATGCAGTAAAACTACATCCTCTAAACTTTCTTTACCTCCCTCTCAGCCATCTCTCCTTATTCATCCCTCATTATGAGGCCAGACTAGAGATTCAGACAGAATCATAACACACAGTCTGATTGTTCTATAAATCTACAACAATAGTCATTTTTACTCATCCTCATGTCATTATGACCCTTACAGTATTATTTATGAAGGCACTGGTCACTAATGATCTTCACCTTTGCCTCAGTCGTGTTTTTTAATTGACGTTGTGATTGGACACAGGACACATGATGTCAATTTTGGAGCTTTTGTCCATTTTGCAACTTGACAGTAAAATTCAACATCCACTGTCTTTATGTAAAACAGAAGTACAGACTTTCTATGCTTCATTGAAGAAAGAAGATAATATGGTCTGACATGAGGGTGAGTAAATGATGACAAAAATGTTCATTTTCGGGTGAACTACTCCTTTAAACAGCACTGGAAGTGAGTCTTATGAAGCAATTATAAAAACAGCCAACAGCTTGACAAGCCGTCTCTCAGAAACCACTGAGCCATATCGCATTCACCGTCAAAGACTGGAATAGCCTACTGTATACTGTCCAGTTTAAACTATGCATACTTTTTAAAAAAATATGTAAAATTCATTATGCAAGCTACACTGTTGCATTACAGATACAGTGCCCAATAATGATGCCTTAAATAAATTAGGTTGTTTAGCATTTTATAGCAGTCTGATTAAATAATGCATCACGGCAGAAATGTTAAACATCACTGACTTCTTCTGGTGCACACAGGACACAGACCGTCAAGTCAACCTCTGTAATTATTGTCTTAATTAGCTATAGCTATACAGTATGTGTCTTATTTTGCATGACCCTCATAAAATAAACTCCTCAAATCCATCTCAATGTCCAAGATGCAGCAAATGAAAATGGGTATTTATCATAATGGGAGTGTTTTTTGTGCTGAGACAAATTGTTCTGTGCAACTTTGTACTATAATAATGTAAAAATACCTAATCCCGCAAATATGACTAAAAAATAAGCAGACAGCACTATTTTGCAGTGCACACTGTGCAACAGCATGCAATCAGAGACAAAATACAAAGGAACAACCACACGCACACAACCAAGCGCATGCTCTGTATTTTAATATTTAAATATACTTCAAAAAGACAAAATACAAAGGTAAAAGTAGAGTACATCATGTGCTAGTTTTGTTCTATTAAATATTAGTGAAAATGTAGTTGGAGCAGAGACCGACCGATGTGCACAGGTGGTGTGTAATGATTTGTTGAAAGCTAAATCTCTGAATGTCACGAGAGATTGCAGGACACTCAAACAAAGAAGACCGGAACACACAGCGAGTCCATTAGCGCCAATATGCCAACATGACGGCTTTAGCATGTGTTCCATTAGCCGCATCTCCCGGTGGTGGAGGATATGTTCTTACAGAAAAACACTTTTACACAGAGCTATTTTTAACCTGCTGACGTTCAAATCTCTACCATTGTTTCTGCAGGGTGGGGGAAAAATGAGCCGTTGATGTTAGAAATGATTCT
This sequence comes from Chrosomus eos, assembly GCA_036326025.1. NCBI lineage: Eukaryota > Metazoa > Chordata > Actinopteri > Cypriniformes > Leuciscidae > Chrosomus > Chrosomus eos. Next base: position 30,083,424 of record CM070830.1, on the reverse strand, counting down.
TTAAGTATACGCAGGTACAATATAGTCGTTCTGCTTGTGTTTCATGAAAAAAAGCAAGACATTTCTTGATTTTAAACTAACTCTGATCAAGCACATAATGTAACAATTAGACATTATTCACTATACAGTCCTTATTCAAATCATCACGAAGTACAACAAAACCAAAATGCTTTTTATTCAATTTCTCAGAATTTCTGCTTTTGTGTTCTACAGAAGAAAGTCGCTCATGAGGCTAAGATGACATGCGTTTCTTTTTGGGGTAAACTACCCATCTCAAATGTTTGTCATGTGAAAAAAATCAAGTTATGAAAATAATTTAAAATTTGACCACTAGGCCTAATTAACTATGGCTGGCCCTTATCCAAGAGCAACAAGTGGGTGACAGCATTTGTGGGCTTATTCAGTCTATAATATATCTGTACCCTGAGCATGAACCTCTAGTTAGCAGAACTGTTTACAGACACTCGAGCTAAGTAGCTCTTAATACTGAGCCTATTGATGCGGGAAAAAAATCATGAGGGAATTAATTACATTTCTATCAGATGATGACTCTATCTCCGCTAAGGACATACAGTGTGTCATAAATGGTTGGACCTGGAAGTGAACGAAAACCGTAAATATAAATGTTCAAAAGCTCTATTCAGACAGGCTTAGTTTTTTAAACAATGTTTGAGTTACAATTGAGTGCCAAAAAACAGAAGGTAACTTATTCTGGCATTTTTATTGAAGTTGTGCGAGATAAACACAGACATTGCAGATTTGGACAGGATTAAAAATCACAAAGTACGCCTGTGAAACAGGAACGTCCTTCATGAAAACTAGTCCCGTCCGAATCGGGCTTTCGTGTAGGCTACCATTATTAATCGGTCTATCATTTATCATTTTGTGCAGATGATATCTTTTTTTATACATCTTTTTGACTGCTAAAGTATTCTGCTTTATATTCAGTGAAAGTATTTGGCTTTATATTGTGCTTGATAGTGTATCATCATTACATCAAGTGCCTGCTATATGCACACATTATTAATCACTTGAGTTAGAGCTCTAAGCCAATTCCAAATGAGTAGATGTGCCTCCAGCAGATAAACAGATATTCACCTTGAGAACGACCTAGAGAATCTATTAGTCTCAAGAATGAGAGAAAAAAAAACCATTCTAATTCTTACAATGCAGCAGAGCAATTGAATTCAAAGACATTGAACAAGACTTTCATTGAAAAGTGAGAAATTACTTTTAAAAAAAAAATTGACTAAGGTCGATCTCAAGGTACCCCGTATTCTGTAAGGTGCTGATGACCTAAAAAAAAAAAAAAAGACATGAAACCACTTAATCTCAGAATAAATGAGAGCAAGTGAAGATGTCCTTTTCTGGCTTTATTAATAAAAATTTTTTTTTTTTGCAGATTTGCATAATATAAACTTGCAATTGTGTGTTATAAAGTCAGATTTGCGTGATATACACTTGTAATTGCGTGTTATAAAGTCAGATTTGCGTGATATAAACTCACAATTACGAGTCATATAGTCAGAATCGGGTGATATAAACTCGTAATTCAGTGTTATAGTCAGAATTGCAAGATATAAAGTTGCAATTGCGTGTTATAAAGTCAGATTTGCGTGATATAAAGTTGCAATTGTGTGTTATAAAGTCAGAATTGCGTGATATAAAGTAGCAATTGCGTGTTATAGTCAGAATTGTGAGATATAAACTTGCAAATGCATGTTATAAAATCAGAATTGGACTCGCAATTGTAAGTTTATCTCACAATTCAAGTCAGAATGGAGAGATATAAAGTCACAATTATATTTTAAATTGTTTTATTCCGTGGTGGAAACAAGCTTCCATACTTTCCTTAAGGACTCGGTAAGAGAAAAATGATCAGTCCGTCAAAATGTCATTGTCCTCATAACTAACTGCCTCAACTATAATCATTTACTAATGTTTCCTAGACATTTTTAGTCCTTGAACTTTTAGAACATAAACTTTAAACATAATTTGATCAAATTAGTCGCATTTACCTTGATTTCTCTATATAAATGTCTATTAGTTTATCAAACATGCTTTGTACACTAGCTTTTAAAAATCTTATTAGTAGCAAAATTGTTGGTTGTGGTTGAAAAGGGGCCAGAATTGAAACCGTTAAGTTTGGGGTTAGTAAGATTTCTGTTTTTAATAATTGAATTAAACATGGATGCATTAAATTGGTCAAAAGTGACAGTAAAGACTTGTACACGGTACATTAGTACACGGTCATAGTCGTGCTGCAGGGAGACATGAAGACTGCAGATGTGAACAGAGCAATAAACTGCAAGGTTCATAATGTAAGACACCTAAGACAATGGTACAGGGAGACAGGAAGGACAGCTGACCTGATCACCCTTGCAAAACCAAACCACGTGTGACCATTTGTCTCCCTAGATGTGTTTGAGAAGTGCCTTGGTGGAAGAGTGGAGTAACATCACACAGCAAGAACTAGCAAATCTTTCTCAGTCCATGAAGATGAGATGCACTGTAGGACCTAAAGTAGCTGGTGGACACACCACATACTGACTGCTCTTTTTGATATTGACCCCTGCTTCCTTCAGTGACTCATTATTCCATCTCTGTTTATCAAATGTCTGTGATATTCATTCCGTTTATGTCTCAGTTGTTGAATCTTTTTATGTTCATACAAATATTTACACAATAAATTTGTGGAAAAAAAGCAGTTGAAAGTGGGAGAACGTTTCTTTTTTTGCTAAGTATATTTCAAATAAATGTTGCTTATTTGAACCTATTCATCAAGGAGTCCTGAAAAATCATGGTTTGCACAAAGATATTAAGCAAACGTTTTTTAACATTGATAATAATAATTATTGCTTGAGCACAGGAATAAATTGCATATTAAAATATATGAATCTAGTTGTATTATAATAATATTTCACAATATTGCTGTTTTAAATGTATTTTTTCAATCAAATAAATGCAGCCAGTCCAAAATTTTGAATGACAGTAAAATACCATTTCAATATTTATTGTATCAAAATGATTACACTATGTGTGAAACTGAACAGTTCACAGGTTCTACAAGAAAAGTTAATCCTAATATTTATACATAAAAGGAATTTGAGAAATAGCAAAAAATATGTAATATGTAAATAAAGGTATGATGCAAAGTTTGCAAGAAAGTTTTCAGTTTTAATGTGACCTTGACAAATGACAATGAATTTTTTTTTTTAACTTTTAATAAAAACCAACTCATGGGACACAGAAAAATGGCTGTACTTGAAGAAACACCCACACATATCAGTCACTTCATTATGAACAGAAATCGCGCCACTCAAAACACAAGCGTCCTTCATCGTCTGCCGCGCTCTGTCAAATGAGAATGCAAATGCAGGTCAAGGGCGGCATCTCAAGACACCGTCCTCGCCTGTCAGTCAGAAGAGCACACGCTACAACCGTTTCTCCAATTTGATCCATATTCATGCCCTCATATTCATGCGACCTCAGGTAATGGGGCCAGGGGAGGTTCAATTACCTGCCGCCACAGAAGCATAAGATTTATTAGAGAGGGCCACCCTCTTTAAACATTATAATTCAAAGAAGTTTGCGATTCATTAATTCTGCTTCCCACTTCATGATGCCGAGTGTCGTTCCGCCCAGCGATATCATATGAGGAGCGAGCGAGCGGTATCCCACGCTGACGTGTGGAGTTCCAGCGGTGCCGTGACTGACAGATCGCTTAATGAGAGCAGAGAGGCACAACGGCAAAGCTGGCGTCTGAATGGGCCCCTTATTGCAGAGCACTGGTCCAATCTGCACTCTTTCCTTTCACTAAGCATGTAGTTGGTACCATGAGAATGGACCATGTCTTGGTATCAAATGCCTGTTGTAAGAGTGAGAAGTACAGATTGCCTTGTTTGAGTTGGTTTAACCCTCTGGGGACCAAGGTGTTTTTGGGGCCCTTGGGATGTTTGGACATGCACTGACATTTGTGCTTTTTTCAGTTATTTATAAACATGTTAATGGCAAAGGTGTAAATTCACTCTATATAGCACAAACGAGGCTACCATAATATGTGAGCAACATGTATGTACATGTTTGTATTTTTGAGAGAATATTGTCTATGCATGGTTATTGAAAAAACTAAAAATGTTCTGAAATAAGGCCACAAAACACATACTAAATATGTGTCCACAAGACTTTTGACTAATGGAAGTTGTCGCCTAGGTTTTGCTTCAAACGCAACACATTGCATGTGTTGTGAATTGCATGTGAATGATTTTGATGACATCACTCTGCACTTCAGCTTCTCATCAAATAAATGCTCTCTAGCGTCTGAAGCGTCCCGCCCCTACATTATCAATAAACGCAGTAGCTGCGGCTGAAATTGGTTACTTGTTCACACATTTACTAATTTCTATATGGTGAATGGCACATCGTGCACTATATAGGGGACAGGGAACGATTCAGGCAGTGTAAATATGCTTTCCAAAGGGGCCAACGAAGTCTGGTTTCGCATTAGTGTCACGTGAACTACCGCAGAGCGCACAGTCTGTTTCGGTCCAGAGACACGATAGCACAGAGCAGATCATATGCGCGAGTCGCCACAGACGAGAAAACGTATTGGACACAAATTAATTCTACACAGAATGCCATTTTAAAATGATATGGAGGAGATGAGCAGAAACGGTTAGACTCTGCACTGACGAGTAGAAGACATAATACCGGTACAATTCACCAACATAAATTACACACTTTTCAAACTACACAGCCTCAGCATGACTATGTTCACTGTTTTGCTTTAGTAACAGTTTCATAGTAAATTTAAAAGTGGAATCCATTACACTGTGGCTGTTAAGCAGTCAAAGGTGGCTTTGCTGAGCTCTGGCCGATTTGTGATATAAACGAAACGCTATTGGCTATTAAAAAAAGGAGCTGTTTGATGTCCCGCCCTGTCTACCCGTTTCAGTGGAAATTACGTCAACACATTGAATAATGCTGTACGTTTTAAGGCACTTCAGTGGGCCTTTAATGTTGAAGCTACAATATGTAATTATTTTGCCGCTAGAGGTCGCTAACCTCTTACAATAACAAATTTACAAAAATTTTACATATTGTTTAGCTTTAAATCAAACAACCAAGACAAGAGAAGTCATGACTGCTCTTGGATGAATAACTTTTGTAGCTTTATAAGAATCCGTGTATATTTAATTCATACAGTAAGGACTAAGTGTTTTCTTTTTACATTTGATTATTCAATTTATGTTGTTAAAAAACCTAATGTAGGCCTATCTGAAACCCTAAACCCCCTTGATTTACACTACATAAAAAGCAATGCTGTAATGCAGTGCAGAGTTGGTGCTTGCAACGCTAAGGTCATGGGTTCGATTTCCAGGGAAAGCAAGAACTGATGAGAATGTAAAATGTGTACCTTAAAATGCAATGTAAGTCGCTTTGGATAAAAGCGTCAGCCAAATGCATAAATGTAAATGCTACAGCAAAATACTGCTGTTCACTTTCAGAGTCGTAGGGTGCTTTCTTCGCACAAAGAATGTGAAACTGTATGTTGGTTATATCATTTTCAGTTTTTCAATAAATTAATTTATTGTTTATATTTTTTATTAAAAATATATTTGTATTTTTAATAATTATTAGCTCAATTAATACTATTAAAACAATAAATATTATAAGATAATAAATTAATAAACACAAATATTGTAATTTCTAATTTTGTCAAATTAGGCAAAAAAGTGTTGTGCAGATGCAAAAATGCTATGAAATTCACAAATCAAACATTGCTATTTTCTTCCAAAAAAAAAGTTCATAATATAATTTCCACCACGGAACACACAATGCAAAGGTTAAAATGTGATTGTTGCTGAAAATTTTCATGGCCTTTCAAGTGGCTCTATATACCCACCAAATAACAGCAACTCCAGTAGGCTATTACTAGCTTGTATTTGTGTTTGCTTATTGCTTAACTAGTTTAGTTAGCACTATTTCTCAAGGAACACTAAACTAAAGCACATTAAAACTCAGAATGATGAAAAGATCCATTTTATGTTCTGCGTGGTTGCCATGACGACTGCTAAAGTGGGCGTAAACACAAGATGGCTTGATGGAGCTCCAAGGCTAAAGTGACTTCAAAATGGAGCCTCCATATGGCAGCCGTTCAGTCGCCGGATCTCATCCTTGACACCAAACCTAATTCTTAATAAGTGCATGGCTTCACCCAACTTGCTGTTTGCATTTCAGATCAGGTGTAAATAAGTGGCATACCACAACCTTAGGCAACTAACACACACATAAAATCAGTTTATTATTGACTTGCTGTAGATTTTGATGTTTACTGATGAGACATTCTTTTAATGAGTGGTTCTGTTTTCCCAGACACAAATACATTTCCAGAGACCTTTAAATAATTTAATGTGCAATTATTATCTAAGATCTAGAGCTAAGCATGCTTTTGAATTTTGCATGAATAAGAGGTTTATATTCTCGACCCATCAATAGTAAAGCAATTTAGCAACATATATCAGCAAAAGAGTCTGTACTACACTGCAAGTTAGAAATCCCAGAATCAAACATTAATTTTCCAAAAATTAAAGCATCCCTCCAAAAGATAGGTTTACCAGTTACAGTAGGCCCTATATAAAAACATTTAAATGCATCGCCTTTTGTATGCAACTAATCTTTAAATAATTTAACCAAATTCAAAGACTTTACAAGACGTGGATGCTAAATGGACGCGTTTTTAAAAGTTTAACTTCTTTTTTTTTTACTTCAAATGAGGACAAAATGTGGAAATCCATTTACTCCATTTACCAAAAAAGTAATAAAAACTTATAAACATGAGCATATGAACAAGTCTCTCAAAATCTAAAATTTTATGCATTGATAATTTAGAAAACACAGCACAAAACATTTCATTACAAATGAACAGATTACAAAGTGAAATCTGACATTGGATCAATATATTATTGAAGATATTTCCTATTTCACAGACCCTACAACAGGCTGATCTTCTCTATTCATCTTTTCTAGACAGTTATGGCTGATGCTGTGATAGGCCTCAGGGCGCCAGCGCTCTGCACAGCACACTACGTTCAAGGTTTAGGGCTTTTGATAAATGTGCTGTCCCGCCAGGTTCACACTTTCTTGCCTCCCCATTTCAGACCACTGTCCTTCACAGGCCATTAGACTATTCACTCCACTGAAGGTCGTACTGCCAGATCCAAGTGAGATCCATAAAGCCCTAAACAGAAAAGCCTGCAAAAAGCTCCCGAAACAGGTACGTGGAGTCATTTGGCTTCATTTCATCTCGAGTAAACATTTCGTCCCTGTGTAATTTTCTCGCATGTGTTGTGTGTTTCTAGCTTTTGATGTGCGAGTCGAGACTGCCCTGCAGAGCGCTGTCAGGGCTCGGGAGGAAGACTAGAGAGGTCTGGATTCCCATTTGATTTCCACATTGGCGCACACTCTCCCACAAACTCTCTCACGCACAACCTTGGATTCAATGGTGCGAAAATGAAGCACTGCCAGAGACGGTACCCTCGCAGGCTTGGCCTGAAACTCAACACAAGAAGCTCAATGTGTCTTTTTTCTCCCACATCATGACTGTAAGCTGAAGTGCTCAGAAACAAGCTCATCTGCGCCTCCCTCCATAAGCGCTGGACACCAGACTGCTTTTATCTCCTCCAATGAAGGTATTTCACTTGTCAGCCTGTCAAAGCGGTGCCAAAGTCTCTCGCTTTTTAAAGCATTAAGCCAAGGGGAAAAGAAAAGAAGGGAGGGAAAGGGGGGAGGAGGGGAAAAAAAGGAAAAGATGCTCAGCAGCACTTGTATGTGATTTTCCAGCAGTGCTACAGTATGCAGGCCAAAGGAAATGAGATGTTTCCTTGTCTGGTTTTGAAGATGGAATGTAATTTATTATATCCAGGACCTGCATTGTGATATGTGAAATCTCCAAATCTTTCTCAGAACAAACCACATCATGTTACATCAAACTTCTACTTTTTTTAGAAATATATTCAAAGTAAATTACAAGAATTGCTTACGGAAAAATAAAAATTCTGTCATTATTTAGGCTTACTTGCGGAACACAAAAGCAGACAATTTAACTGTAAGCAAATTGTATAAATTGTATTCATTCAATGAAACTGTTTTAACAGTTTTTGTCCATACAACGAAAATCCATGCAGTCCAAAACATTTTATGGTCAAAAATTACTGACTTTTTCCAAATGTCTTACAGGTTTGTAATGAAATCAGGGTAAATGACAAATGTTGGGGGGGGGAAAATATTTTGGGTAAACTATATATCTATTGATCAGACTGTTTCTTTATTCCAAAACACACTTTTTAATTCAGGATTGGCAAATAGACAAAATATGCTGGACATCCTGGACACATATTCATATTTGCTCATTAAAATGAACAAAGTAGTTTACAGTGTCTTTCAGACACAATGTTAAAGGGATAGTTCACCCCAAAATGAAAATTGTGCCATTGCTGTTTCTTTCTTTTGTTGAACACAAAAGAAGATATTTTGAACAATGTTAGTAACCAGAGAAGTTGACAGCAACCACTACTATTGACTTCCCTACTATGGAAGTCAATGGGGTCCATCAATTGTCTGGTTACCAACATTCTTTAAAATATATTTTGTGTTCAGCAGAAGAAAGAAACTCATAAAAGTTTGGAACAACTTGAGGGTAAGGAAATTATGACAAAACCAAAATCATTTTTTGGGTGAACTTTCTCTTCAATTCAATACACGCTGCTAAGTGGGTAAAACAATTGTGCAGGCATTACAATGATTTACGGCTCTAAAAAATTGTTTATTCAAGAAAGGCCTACAATTTAAAGATCTAATTTGTCAGCTTGTCAACAGCTATTGTGTGGAATGCGACCAGAGCATTTTTACGAGCGCAATTTCGTATGCTGGTCCTGTCAAAGGCTGAGCTCACCTTGAGCAAATCATACCCCTCAATGCCCATATTAATATTTGCATTTATCTTCAACTTCGCTGAGAACTGAAATGCTGAATATTTTGCTAATTACGGCGAGACCTTGCGGCTTTGACCTTATCAGGCTGTAATTAGCGTCTCATTAGGAAACAGTTTACCACTAATGTGAGACCTGTCGACACTGGCAGGCATGTAATCCTATTCAGTTCCTAAGGAAGGACGTTTCGCTGTCAACGCCTCAGTGGAGACGGGCGAGGCGGAGGAAGACCCTCAGGTGTTCTGCCGGGTTAAGAGGTGCTCGTCTAGCTTTTCTTTTAAGTTTGCACTTGGGGAAAAAAAGCCTGCCTCCGGAACAGGGGGTGATAACATCTGTTGTAGGTGTTGGAAAGCAGCAACGGAGCATCATTATTATAGCACTTTGAACGATTCCATGCATGTTCGAGCAATCAAACACTGTGTACTTCTAATTAAAGCCTGGCTATGATTGCTAACGGAAGCGACAAAGGAAAGAAGTTGACATGAAATGTGAAAACACACGTCAGGCAAAGAGGGGAGAGTAATGAGGTAGGGGAGGGGACGGGAAACAGTGTGAATTGGTTTCGTGATGGAATCGGTGAGCTGAGGAATGAGATGGAACAGCACTGAAAAATTAAGTTTTTCCCCAGTAGATTGCAGCCGGAGGGTCCCGGCGTACCAACCGCAGTCTCATTACTTTCCTTCATAGGCTGGAGGGAAAACCAATTAACTCAACAGCTGGATGAAGAAGAGACACTAGAGGAAGATGGACAGAGAAAGACAGCCAGAGACTGAATTTCATATTAACACGACAGAGTCAACAGCTACAGAGCCATTGTAGACCTGAAATATGGATAGCGGTGACAGTAATGGTTTTATGTGCTAAATCATGCATGAGCTTAAAGGGATAGTTCACCCACAAATAAATAGTTTACTCACCTTCATGTGGTTACAAACCTGTTTGCCTTTCTTCTGTGGAACACAAAAGATATTTTGAAATACAGTACGTCTCAGTGTCTCTGTTTTTTGGCCTATTAGTGTTATTTTAATATTATTTATATACTATTAAAGTATTCATAGCTTTTATTTTTAATCTTATTTTAAGTGTTGGTGATTTTATTATGCGCTTTAATAATTTGTATTAGTTTTTAATGTTTCTATTTATCTTTAAACGTATTATTGTATCTATATATATATATATATATATATATATATATATATATATATATATATATTATATATATATATATATATATATTAGAAATATTCTTTCGATTTTCTAATATTCTATCTTTTCTAATATTGCAAGAATGATTTTAGGAGAGACAAACCAAGAATTACAGAATGAACGGGAGCCATTTCACACAAATCAAAGTATTTCACACACACTGAATTGAAGGAAACCACAAAGCAAACTAAATCCTAATGGTGGCAGGCCGACTCCCACACACCATGTTCCTGCAAAAGCCAGGCTTATTTTACCTCTTCCTGAAAGTTTCTGTCAAAACGACAACACTTTGAAATAATAGAAAAATATGGCATTGTGCAATGATGCAATAACTTCTCCCTACACCACCAGTGTTGGGGGTAACTCATTACAAGTAACTTGAGTTACGTAATCAGATTACTTTTGCAAGTAACTAGTAAAGTAATGCATTACTTTTTCAAATTGCAACAAAATATCTGAGTTACTTTTTCAAATAAGTAACGCTAGTTACTTTTTCACATGTATTGAGTGACAACTCTTCTGTCCTCATATTGAAACAAAGTAAGGAGGGGTGTGTGTGTGTGTGTGTGTGTGTGTGTGTGTGTGTGTGTGTGTGTGTGTGTGTGTGTGTGTGTGTGTGTGTGTGTGTGTGTGTGTGTGTGTGTGTGTGTGTGTGTGTGTGTGTGTGTGTGTGTGTGTGTGTGTGTGTGTGTGTGTGTGTGTGTGCAGAGTAAACATGATGCTTATTGTAGTTCTAGACTAAATATGAACATGCATTTACTCATCTCACTTGCAGGAAAACATTCAGCATTCCTCAAAATGAATAAAAACGGTAAAATGCAATCTCAGAATTTTATGCAAAACTTTTAGAATTAACTATATTAAATTACACAAATATATTTGACGTATTTAATCTCAATTTATTAACCAATGCTGCTAACCTTCAATGATCTAATTCAACTATACTAATAGGCAAAAATTACTCAAGATTAGATGTAGAAATAAGCGTGTTGAACTTCCTTCTCCTGTATCCTATTGTTCTGTAATCCAGAATGGCTGAACGGTTTGTTTGAGCGGCGCCCTCTACTGTACAGGAGTAAACATGCATTTCCTTGCATTTATCACTTTTGGTGTGAAAGGGCCTTAACATTTGCCAAAAATATAACTTTTTTTGTTGTTATTAAAAACAAACAAGCTAGCCCAGCCCAGATGAGAAAAGTAATGCAAAAGTAATTTAACGCATTACTTTTCATAAAAAGTAACTAAGTAACGCAATTAGTTACTTTTTTTGGAGTAACGCAATATTGTATGCATTACTTTTAAAAGTAACTTTCCCCAACACTGTACACCACACACACATAGTACATAAGTCTAGACCAAGTTTACAACTAATATCCAAACATTATTTGTGCGAATCAAAAATAAAAACGAATAAGACCTCAATTGCTAAATATTGTGTTATGTGGGACAACTTGCAAAACAAATCTATGGTCGATGACAGAAGTGAGACTGTTGCATTGCAAGAAGCTGAATATTGCAACAGAGTGTCAAAATACTGACAGGGTTTCACAGCAGGGAAGAGCTTTATTGACAAGTTCCCCGTCTCCCTGATGGCCTAAAGCCCGGTTTTCAGCATCTATCATGGCAAACTTTGACAAAACAACCCCGCAGCTATCTAGTCGGAGATGGTATTGCATGACACTTCATTTTAATATACAGAAATACAGGGGGGATGTGACCTTTCAAGTTTCATTGTGAACCGTGTAGGAAGGAGGTGGAGAAATTGAATAATAGCCACTCTGATATGCCATTTTTCTCTGCATGGTGTCTAGAAAACATGTTTTCGATGTCTGGAATTGAGAACATGAAATCTTTAAGATGTTCATTTCTTAAAATGGCACAGTTAAATGAGGGTAACTTTAAAATTCCAGTTCTGCTTATAATATTCTCCAGGAAAGAGATTCTTCAATTCAAAAGGACTGGTTGGTTGTCATCATATGCAGTCATCAAATTTAATAATGCTCTCCCCTCCACTGTGTTTGATGTTCAGGTTGGTGGTGATATTACGGAGAGACCGAGATAAACGTTGAGGAGTCTCTGAGTTTAAGAGGTTTTGAGGACATCAGTGGAGTAAGTGGGTTAGAGGCAGCTGCCTGGACTGCAGGGCATTAAAGGGTTTGGCAGCTGGCACCATTGAACTTCATCTCCAAGTCAAGTTTCCAGCCATGCAGAAAGTAGGAAATGACAACGAAAGACATGGAGACGGATGAGAATAGTAACCACTATAAGACTATACACAGTATAAAGTACGGTATATGCACACGGTATACAATATGTATACACATTACCATTCAAAAACTTTTTTCTTTTTTTCTGCGACTGTAAAAGACATTTATGTTACAAAATATATGTATTTTAAATAAATGCTGTTCATTGAACTTCTATTCATACTGTACAATTCTGAAAAAATTAATTCCATTGACAAGTGACACAAATATAGAAGAATAAAATTTGAGCATCAAATCAGCATATTAGAATGATCATAAAACTCTGCTTTGCCACACACATTCTTATAATATAGAGTGCATAAACACAGTCCCTCATCAATCCACAATTCAGCCTTGTTTTACTGCAGTGATACAGTATACTACAGATAACAAATACAGAAATAACTAAAAAAGTATGGGGGGGGGGGATAAAAATACTGTGACAGAATAAAGAATCAAACTACTGTAAACGGATGTGTGCTATTTGTATATGCAAAATATGCAAATCATTTGGTGTAACATTCAGAAATTAGAAAGAGATAACCGAAAAAAAGGGAATGTGAGGAGTTGGAAATTGAGTCATCTTCAGTCAAATTAACTGAATTATAGTTTGGCTCATCAAATGAACAAGATAGGAATGGTGATAATTAGTATGCGTAGAACCTTGATTTCAGCTGAATAATAATTGGAAATGAGTTTGCAACATTTCTTGTATTCATATATTATCTATGATCTGTTTGCCACATCATATTTAGCATAGAAAACGTGATACTGAAAAAATAAAACAATGCACTATACTCTTTTTAAAAAGATATGATTTATAAACGATATGGTTTTTAATATCTTGTTTACAAAGATTTTGCACATATTTTTTCAAACCCGATCTCATGAAAGTGCGTATCTATACAACGAATGTTATTTCTCGAATGTGAACGAATGTGCATATGATATGCTACGCACTTTATGGCGTGTAATACGCACGCACTCCCCACCCCTAATCCTAACCAAGGGGTTTTCAGTGCGTAGCATATGCACGCAAAAAAAAACATTTTTGCTGTATAAATGGCACAAGAAATAACAGTCGTGGTATAGATATGCACTTTCATGAGATTGTGTTGATTTTTTCATGCTTAACTGTCAACCACCAATTTTTTTTTATGTTAACAAAAACAATTTGAACTAAATAAACAGTGATGGCAAGTTATATCTCACTGACAGGAATAAACAGACATTTCTCAGAATAGAAGCTAACTGTATTAGTATCGATACAGCTCCTACGCAACATGAGAAGTGCAAACCTGGAATTTAAGGCCGGCCTGTCATTTGGAAACACTTATATCCAAGGCCAATACAATCATTATCTTGTGTTAAGAACCAGACCTGTAAGCAACAGATGACAGTAATGTGGTCTAATAAAACATTTTATGCCCTTTCCTATCCAGACAGGTTTACATTTGAAGAAAGCCAATGGATACCTTAAGAGCAGGAAGCAGATTTCCACCTCCTTCATCTGATCAACAACTAGAGGCTTTTCATCTTGATAAATGGTGCAATATGCAGTAAAAACACAGTCCAGGACTAACAAGCTAGAGTTACCTACACCTTCTCAGATCTTTGAGATTAGTTACACATAAGAAAGACAACCAGCTACACATTAACAATATCATTCGATTTTGGGGAGAAGGTACAGATTTTATTTATTGGCTGAGCCATCAAAAATGTAGTATTTAGCCATCAAGTTCACTAGACATCAAGCCATATAACATATCAGAAGATCTCCAGACAACAGACTGCTATAATTTAATAATTCACTTCAGGGTCTGGAGAAATTTCACATTCAATAAATTAAATACACATTGCGGTCTTGCCCACTGGGTTTTTTATAGCCCTACAGAAGAATTGCGGAGCCTTGCGCAAATAAATAAAGATGTAAAAGCTGCAAAATAAAAAAGGCAAAAAAAACGCAGACACTAAAGAGAAGCCAACAATGGCTTCCAGTTTTCTCACGGTTCAGATAAGACCCCCACCTCGGGCGTGTTGGACTGAGAGGTTAATCTCTGGAGTCTCCGTGAACAATAAGTCAATGCGCGCTGTATGCATCAATGTGGCTAGTGTTCCCTTGTGAGCTTAGGCACCAGAAACGAAACCTAATGGGGTCAAGAAGCCTGGCGGAAATCCTATACGAGACACCTCTGCTGAACTCCGGGGTAAAGCGTTTTGCATTCTGATTCATGAAGGAAAAAGGATCCATGCTCCGAGCAAGAGAGTAAAGCAAGAGAGGGCTGAATAGATTAACCAGTGTTGGGGGCATGTGTTAAATTTGTTAGCATGTGAAAGGACACACAATATTAAGGGCCAAGTTGATGGTTAACCATGGCTTTGCTGATTCAATCTCCAAGTCTCAAACAATGGAATGAAGTTAATTAAGTCCAAGGAGGATTCAATGAACAGCGTTTAATGAATTTCAAAACATCTCTATCTATCTAAAAAAATCAGTGATGGTGAAATCGGCTGTTTTATTCCGAGACTGGCCAGTATTGGTAATGATACTGCTTATAATGCACTCTCACATTCACAATAATGCTAGCAACATTTCCAACAGGAGTAAACAGGAAACAGCATTTGCAGCAACTTATACTTTTGGAGAGGAAGAAGAATTCCTAGATATTCAATCAAAAAACATAGGGCGGAAATTGACTGAAATTTTCAGAAACTAATTGGATAGTTTTGGTCGATCGGATCACAAGTGGACGATGCTAAATACAGGTGTAAACGATCTAAAAAAGTTTTGAGCTTGTCCACTTTCAACCACTTCCAGAGGCAGTCGAAAACGCATTTGACCGGATTGCTTTGGTGTAGACGCTCATGTTGGTTGAATGTGTTCAAACAGCCACTAAAGACTGCATACGCTCCAACTAATGACCTAACGCATAAATATTATGGGAAGCACACTAGCCGGGATTTAACTTTGTCGGGCTGAAGACCCAAGTTTGGTTTGAAGATGAAAAACATACCAAGCATGATGTTCTCTCACTATTCCCGATTCGGCGTGGTCTTGCGGCTGTCAGAGTAGAAATGTAAGATGATGCTCTCTGGATGTTTTAATGTTGTCTTCTTTTGCATTCATATGTAAATTGTGTAAGCTTATTTTGTCCATTAGATCGAAAAGATCTGAAAAGGCCCATACATTTACCCGCCCACAGACCCTTCCGTCGAAGAAATCAGGACAGTTTAAAAGAGACAAAAGAGACAAAAGAGACGGATTAAAACACCAGGTGTAAACGGGGGCTAAATAACTGAATATTCTTTTATATATATAAAATTGAGAGTCTTGACATTTTAAATATTTATTTTAGAACATTACATTATCTATTTACACTTCGGTTCACTCTATGTTGTCTTTCTCTTCATCAAAGAAACCAGCATAATTGTTTTAAACATTGACACTAATAAAAGATGTTTGTTAGAATGATTTCTGAAGGATCATGTGAGACTGAAGACTGAATGAATGCTGAAAATGGAATAAATTGCATTTTAAAATGTATTCAATAGAAAACCATTATTTAAAAAAACATTATTGTATTTTTTATCAAGTAAAAAATCTTCTTTTACATTTTTTTTTTACAAAAAACTTACAGACCCCAAAGTTTTAAACAATATATAGTGTATATATATGTATAAAATTAAATGAACTTTAACCAATGTTGAAGTTAAAAATCTAAAGTTCAGCTAAATATCTAATTGACTCACCCAAATTAAAGGGTTAGTTCACCCAAAAATGAAAATTCTATCATCGTTTACTTACCCTCAAGTTGTTCCAAACCTCTATGTGTTTATTTGTTCTGCTGAACACAAAGGAAGATATTTGGAAGAAAACAGATCTCATTCCCCATTGACTACCATAGTAGGAAAAAATACCTACTATGGTAGTCAATGGGGAATGAGATCTGTTTTCCTCCAAATATCTTCCTTTTTGTTCAGCAGAACAAATAAACACATAGAGGTTTGGAACAACTTGAGGGTAAGTAAACGATGATAGAATTTTCATTTTTGGGTGAACTAACCCTTTAAAATGTATTTTGCAAAGTTAAAATTTAATGTGCAAGTCAAGTCACCTTCACAATACAGATCGTTTCAAAGAAGCTTTACAGAGATAATTTGAAAATAACATTGTAATTATATTGTTAAATATAAAATTAAATGTGCCCAACTAACCAAGCCAAAAGCCAATGGCGACACCAGAAAGGCGACAGTATAGGCTATATGACTCTGCAAGCCATTAAAATGATCATTAATCATGTACAATGTCAAAATCATAAAGTATGTAAATACATTTGTTATAAAATTGCATGCATGTTATTATATTAATATATACATTACATAACCGGGGCCCTGCTCCATCTTTCTGAGGTCCTTGGTTTAAAGAAGACCACTTTTTTTTTACAAGGACAACAGATGCTTCCTTATTATTAAGTTCAAATACTCATAAAAAAGCTGGAAGTAAAGAGAACATAGAAAGTTATCCACTGCGCCTTTAAATTAATTAAACCAGCTGACAACAGCTGTCGGGCCTGAGCTCAAGTCCTGTCGCCTGTTTCTTACAGAGCAGAAGCACCTTTAATCAGTTTCTTTGTGGAGCCCTATGGAAAGATGCCATAGAAAACCGGCTCTTGGACGACCTCCCATAACCTAGGCCTGAGGTTGAATTTGGCAAGCTTTCCATCCTGTCACTGACAGCAACTACAGCTCGTGTAAGAGTTATTACTACTGTGGGGCAGAGGAGGACACGGCTAAAGACGGCAAACCGGAGCAGATGAGATGCTGCAAAGTCAGAGCAGAGCTCCGCAGGACCTAGACAACATACTTAATGTTTAGAAGTACACAATCAAGACATCTCTTTCGAAAGTACAACTTGTCTCTTAGAGGATGTTCATGACTCATGCATAATTTATCTAGTGAACTCTATGTTCTCACAGTGCTGAAAGCTCTGAATGACAAGGTGTATCCGCTGTTATGACACGTGCACAGCGTGGCTGCGAGACTCCATGCCAAAAACCACAGGTGAAGATTTTCATAATATGACGCTGGGTTTTGAAGTACTCTCTCTCACTCCCTTTATGAGATTACGGTCCAGTTTCAGTTGATTGCGCCCCAGGAGACAGGCAGAGCATTATGGGTATTCTGAGAGATGCTCTGCTCAGTCTAAGTACAGGCAGGGGGATTTAGAGGCCCTGTGGGACGCCCTGCAGCTGCAAACCTCCACATTTAACCATTATGATATGGAACCATTGTGACCAGAGAACTGACCAGAGAACAGATTCCAACTGTTACTTGACGGCCACAACCTTTAACCTAACTGTTGACCACAATGCATTTATCCTCCTCCGACCTTTTAATAAAATCTAAAGCACCTGCTTCGATTTCAAAGCACACAATTTCCCACAATCCTGCAGCGACAAAGCCCTCGGCTAATGCCGCTACTCAAAAGGCAGCACGAGAGAGGGAATCTCATTGTGGATTCAGAAAGACTAAAGAAAAGTGGAGTATCCTATTACACAGCCAAACGTTGCTGAATGAGAAAATGGACTGAGCCTTTTTTTGTGTGTGTTTCTTTCTATTTTTTCACCAGATAACTAGAAAAAATGTCTTCATGGGTGCCTGTGAGCCACCAAATAATTTGCTTGCTAAGAACATAAATATTTTTGTGCCATTTTTAAAATGAATTTCACTTCACTTTAACCTAGGCCTGTGTGCACGCTTAACAACCCATTCAATTACATGTACAATTTTTTTTGCCATGGTATTAAAGATGTAAATTTATGCAAATGTATGCACCTCATCTCCATCTTTATAATTAATGGCTAGTACTGCTTCAAAACAAGTCAAAGCGGTATTGTGGAGCACAATAAACAGTGTTTGCTCTCTGTGCAGAGGTCAGCCCCTAGGCACGTGTTCAAGTTGAAGGCAAAACAAAATATCATCTGTTTGCATGAAAGAGATACATTAGAGTACTTTGAAAACGACAATTTCGTAAGTTATTTAGTGGCAGGCCCTAATAATTAAAGGGACAGCTCACCCAAAATAAAAATTCTGTCATTTACACACCCTCATGTCATTACAAATCTGTATAGCTTCTGTGAAGCACAAAATAAATTGCTCCAGAAACACAGACATTTCTTCAAAAACTTGTGTTCCACAAAAGAAAGTAAAACATACTGGTCTAGAATGACATGAGGGTGAGAAAATGATGACAGAATATTTATTTTGGGGTTAACTGTGTCTTTAAGATGAAGACATGCAGGAGTGCAGCTGGCACAGTAAAATGGGATTTGCCACCCTGGGAGAACTGACTGACCCCAATATGTTTTTTCAAGAACATGTTTAACTTCTGGTTACATCAGAAAAATGGGAGATGGTGCTATCATAACATTTAAAAAAAAATCCCTAAAAAGTTATCAGTCTGTCCAATGATGTAGAAACGACATCAAAGATCAAGCTCTCTTGATGCAGAAATACTGAGCTAATTATGATTCGGGTGCTGGCTAACGGAGAGTAAATGAATTACGTGACCAGCACTGACATAGACATGAGGCTGGGTGCATCTATCTTCGTTTCTAAAAGCGATTTGGATTAACTGTGGAAAAACAGAAATCAACAACAAATGCTTCATCCTTTGGCATATATCATGGATTAATCCTTGAATTATACAGATTTCTCTGACAAAAAATAGAGTGAGATAAATGATGGCTGAGAAACATGAAAAACCATAATGAGGGATTTCCATTTATGGAATGAAGATGACAGTCTTTGAAGTCCAAAGCACATAACAAGGAAATGACGCAAGACTGAAAGCAATCCGGCATGAAGAAAACCTCCAGTCATTTAAATCCCAGCCATTTTAAGGGAATGAAGATACACACAGACTCACCAAACAAATAAACTAATGGTTTTGTAGATGGCGGAGTGTCATGCAGTGATGAATGCAGAAAGGCCCTTCGGTTAATGAAAAACAGATCTAAATGGGTCATCGTAATGGGCACTTTAAACAAAAGATGGCATACCCAATGTTAATGAAATAACAAAAATAGAGAGCATTTGAATAGGTCCATGTCGAGGGGTGTTCACACTGACAGCGAATGCGTCATTGGAAGTCATTCAGTTCAATGAGAGTTGGCGAATTGACCACAGGCCATAAAACAAAATTAAACAGTATTCATGTGTATGCAAATGAGCAGTGACGTGGTGCAGTGACTAACTAACCAGATACAAGTAGAGTCAATTATCAATGTCATCTACTAGCAAGCAATAGCACAAAGACTTGCATCATATTTACTCCCTTTCATTGTGAACATGGTCTTTGTTTTTTAAAGGGGGGTGAAATGCTCAGTTTCACTCAATCTCATGTTAATCTTGAGTACCTATAGAGTAGTATTGCATCCTTCATACCTCCAAAAAGTCTTTAGTTTTATTATATTTATAAAAGAAAGATAGGCTGTACCGAGTCTTTCCGAAAAAACCCGAGCGGGTGAAGGCGTGCCGTGTGGGCGGGAGCGCGTGAAGCTTTTGCGTGTGTTGTAAACAGACAGACTCGTGGTTTATGAGGACATGAATTATTTTTACAATAAACAAACTGACATCTACAGTGGCCAGCAAAACAAATGTATTTAAACACACAAACACACACACACACACCATACATCGCATGCTCCATAGATACATTAACTGTAAGTGATCATGTTGTTTACTTGCTGTGCTTACACGCCGATAGTTAACAACTCACAGACATTTGAAGCAGTTTTACTCACCGCCTGCGGTTCCAACGCACGCCCGTGAACCTTTATCGTTGGGACTGCTCCATCTTTAAGTATTAGGCGATCTGCAAATCCGGCGTCGAACTGAGCCTATAACGTCAACTATAACCGTCGAAATGAAGGAAACAAACAAGAACACGTCACTTGCACAACTCCGTTACTGCTCTGGAAAAACAAAATCCATCCACAGGTCCCTTAACGCTGGGTTCTTTGGAAATTTGTGCAGTGTTGTCTTGTCTTGTTGTTTTTTTGTGCCTTTTTTTTATTGCAGCGCTCTGATGGCATAGGACTCTCACTCTCGCACGCACTAGGCTACAGATGCGCGCGCGCACTTCCGGGAGAATTGCCCTTAAGACCCTTATAAGGAAATTCCGCACACTCTGACGTCGCGTAGAGCCGTATTCGAAAAAAACTTTCCGAAACTTGTGACAAACCGGAAGGAGTATTTTTGGAACAGAAATACTCCATCAAACTTACAACTTCATTTTTGAAACTTTGTCCATGTTTACCATGGGAATCCAACTCTTTAACAGTGTAAAAAACTCACTATGCATGAAACAGCATTTCACCCCCCTTTAAATGGTTCATGTAAACGAACAGGTTCAAATAAACGATTTACGATTTGAGTTGCTGTCTTGTTTTTATTGAGTCAAACACTGTTATTCACTGTTTTTGTTTCTGTTACATTAGTTAGTTGCTTTCTAGGTTTACTAGATATTTACAGTAGTGTAAATTTATCAGTTTAAATGAAAGCCAATTATTAAATGCAATTACCTTATTTGAGAAACTCATTGTTTTTGTGCAAGATAAGACTGCTCTAATTGCAGAACTAAATTTTATCATCCAATTGTTAAATATTTAAAAAGATATTGCCCTCTAAAAAGCTTCAATGTACAATAGTTAGCTATGTTTTGATCAACACTAATGGCAAATCATAACTACTGTAGATTTCGGTTTTGGCAAATTGGTGGCTAATTTGTATGAATTTGTATGTTCTCATTCACACAATTTTTTATGATCTGCTTATGCCCCACTGGAGACTAGGTTTAGGGGTGGATCTTTATACTTTTCTTCTAAAAAATTTTACATTTTTATACAAATCACATTGTACAAATTTGCCACCTCAAACTACAGTAGCTACGTTTTCTGATGAGATCGGGTTGGTTTTTTTAGCAGCTTGTAGTGTAACTAACTATTTTTAATAATGTTACATGATGGTAGCTTGACTGTAGTACATTAAATTGAGAAATTTGCAGCTTTTTTCAAAATAGCTTCCCCAACACTGTTTAAATGTGTACTAACAGTAAACAGAAACAATTGGAGAGTATTGGAAGTCGAATCTTCACAGGTAACCCGGGATGTCAGATCAATCCCCTCAGCTGGGTTAGAGGAAAAGTGAATTCTGTTCTACAGTAGATCTATTTACTGATAAGTTAACCAGGCCAATAAGGAGATGATTATTCTGATTTCAATAAACTGCAAGTCTATGAGGAACACATTTGTAGTAAATAACATGCGGTCTCCATTAGCAATCCCAATACAGCCGGGTCTCTGATTATGACGCTCTGCTGGGGTTTACTGTACCTGCCGTGTGACTCGGGATGTGCAACGACTCATCGCCACTGACTAGTCGCATAAGCAAGTTATATTGTAATATACTAGTTTGACATGAAGAAAGGGAAAAGATTTGTGTAGGCTTTCAAAATACCCCCTCACTAGCTCATCTTCCAAATGTGAACATTTCTCTGAACCCGCTGCGAGAGCCAGAACAAAGCAAAGCATGCAAAATCTGAGGTAATATGAAATGATTTTGTTTTCTGCTCCAGATACATGCTTTTAAAAATAATATATTAATTTTAAAAACAAACTAATTCATAAAAAAATATAAAGCAAATCATTAAATGTGCATATATGTAAACAACTAGTATTTCTAAGTGGATTAGCAGCAGCAGTATCGACTAGTCTCGCACATCCAGTTCTAACATTCAGTGTGTGAACATTATTATGACAATATCAGCAGATGGCCATGTTAGCTTTTTCAGCTGGTCAAACAAGCCTGAATGGGTAATCGATTTGATAAAAAGTAGAAAAAAACGATTTCTTTGCCCACTTAAAACCCTTGAACTGAATGAAAATGGATTTATCTGAGTTAAAAGATTTTGGAGAGGAAAATACATTCCCTGCTGTGCTCATGCAGACTCTGCATCTGACAAGGTGGTTTCTACGACACACAATATCTCATTTTGTGGGAGCGTAAACATCTTTATACCATAAAGCGGCAGCAGTGGCTCAGTGGTTCATGCAGATTGTCTGCAAACCGAAAGGTTGGTGGTTCAATCCCCGGTTCCACTGACCAAGTGTCGAGGTGTCCATGAGCAAGACACCTAACCCCAACTGCTCCCGACGAGCTGGATGGCCCCTGTATGGCAGACACCGCTGTCGGTGTATGAATGAGTGTGTGAATGGGTGAATGTGAGGCAAATGTAAAGCGCTTTGGGGGCCCATTGGGTCTGTGAAAGCGCTATATAAATGCAGTCCATTTACCATTTACCATAAAGTCCCTTAAAAAAGACAAGTGATGCAAATAAGGCCCTGGCTTTCATCTGTGTGTAAAACTATAATTGTATTACAGATGTATGTCCCAGATAGCACAGATACGTCTCTAAGATGTCTGCTAAAGTGCGCTTCATCTGGAAAAACATCTGATAAACGTCTCCGAAAAAGCAGTTTTACATACATTCAACATCATAAACATCTTAAAGACATTTTCTAAATGTCTATTTAACGTCTAACAGGAAACATAAGCCCCTTTCACACAGTGCGTTGATCCAGGGAAATTGCCGTAAAATTGCTAGAGTGCCGTCTGTGTGAACGCAAACACGTCCCGGGATTGATGACGGGATCGTTGCCATTCAGGATCAGTCCCAGAATGCGCCCTGTGTGAACAAAAGCCAGGACCAATGCTGTAAGGGGTGTGTCGTAGTGATGATGCACGTGCCATCGCAATGAACTGTAGCTTTTAGCATCTGATGGCGTCTCTGTGCTTTTCGTCTCACTGCTTCATTTTGTTTCCTACTCTCGCCTATTTTTCTTCCAGCATATTCCTTATCGAATTAACACGTTAAAAAGAAGTCATAATCGAAAAAACAAAGTTGTGATTTTACCACGAAACATGTACATAAACAACAATGTTTGAACATCAACATCTAATGCATCTAATGGGATGTGTGTGAACGCACTCACAGATTCCAGAAAATCACTGGCAGTGTAAATGAACCAAAATCAAACGATCCAGGGACAAATCCCGGGACACATTCTCCGTGTATTTTTCGGAATCTCTGTGAAAAGGGCTATAGAGACATATTGTTGAGCAAACACTCTAAAAAATACATCAAATAGTCTCTGTGATGTGTCCAATCAGGGGATAACAAATCAATGTTCAAATAGTTAATTAGTGAGGTTGATTTTCTTTTTCTTGTTTTAACAGGTGGCCATTCCATCCTAAAACAAAATAGATAAAAAATAGTTTCATCTAATAAAAATGTACCACTATAGCCAATTTTTGTGTGTATTTTACTGAAGTTCAAGTGATCACATTGTTAGCTTAGCAATATGCTAATGCTAAATGATTCATTCACGCCATGCGATTATAGATTCAAGCCGGCATTCTACTTGGATCTTTTCACGTCCTCAGACTTTCAGATTATTTTTGCATTATTAAGGCATTAACAATCTCAACTATATGAATTATTAAACAGAAATATTATGAAATAATTACTTAATTACATTTTAATGCTGAAGCCATGCCATTTTGAGTGCAGAGCTCTCGGAAAATTCTGAGTTACAAGTTGTAGTTATGAGTTCTACAAGGATGTGAACACTTACAAATCGGAATTGAGTAATTATTGTAATTCCGACATGGCGTAAAGTGAGCACACCTAAACTCCCAGGTACTTGGGGAAAAAAAGAGCTACTTGTGCTTGCTCTTTTAATCATCCCACCACAAAAATTGCGTTTTTAAACACCATGCAAAGTTATAAACAGTCCAAGTCTAGTTGTGTTTTAATGCAAAAACTTAAGAAATTTCCTGTGCAATCAGTCAGGTGATTAGTCAACTGGTCACTCATGCAACTCACAGGCTAGCCTATTTTGAACATAAATAGTTTTGCAAATCCCTAACTACTATGAAAGCATGTTAGTGTGCAATGTGAGGGAAAATAAGTCAGCAGAAAGCCACAGGAATGAGTACGGGCATAAAAATATGAAAATCCGAAAATCCAACAAACCCAAAAATCTATTGATTTCCCAGCAAATAATGCCTGCTTTCAAGCAAACTCTTTCATGTCAGAGAGAATAGTGGGATGAAATGAAAGGACAAAAGCAAATACAAGAGCGAGAGAGCAGAAGAGAGTTGGAGGAAAAAGCATAGCACATTTTCCATTTTCCTCTGCAAGTATAAAAGCACATGAATTATGGATGCGAGCAAGCCAACAGTGCGAGAATTTGATCCCTGACCAGACAGCTCTTGGCTCCCCGTGGAGCCCGCCACCATCCCCCCCTACCGGGTTTTTCAACATTGCTACCATCCATTCCTAACTTCCTTCTCGGGGAGAGAGCTGGAACTGTCGGCTAACAAGGCTTGGAGACTATTGCCTGGGGACAGGACGTACTTGTCCAGGAGACTTCAAGACGCTACCTCTGCACGCCTTCTATTGTTAGCATCTTGATCCTCAAAACTGGACTGACACTTTCATTGTTGGTTTAAATGTGAATGTTCCACCATAGATGCTCAAAACACAAAAATAATAGCTCTAACTATAGAAAATTAACTTTATGTGAAGAAAGCAATACCAAGAGATCCCAATTTAAATGGAAAGTCAGATTTACAGTAAAATATATCCTACAGAAAACAACAAGCAACTAAAATACAAACTAGTCTAGACCTTCTGGATGATTTTCCCCATTGTTTGTCATTATACTAAACGCATCATGCTGTCACTCAATCTTTCAGGGTATTTATTCATATTTTAAAAGTCTGACTGATAAATGGCCCTAAGGCTCTGTTGTAAACCTAGGAAGCTGCCTTCTAAGGCAGCATCCTGACTGAAATGGAACTGTGCATCAGATGTGCCTTCAAGAGCATGTGGGAAGCTCATACCACTGAGTCAGGCATTCACTATAAGGACATCACGTGTTTGAGTCGAACACATAACACTGAAGCAAGAGCTATGTCACCAATAACACAAATATCTAATTTCAAAAGGATGAAAAGTTATTCATTTCTACCATTTATAAATGAGGTACTGTATTACATCTGGTCTTTGTTACACCATTCATCACAGACCACTGATCATATGATTATAGATATATTATATTATGAATCATTGTTTCCGCCATGGTTTACCCAGACATAGTTTAATCACCATGGGAAAATCTCAGAGTAAAACTGCGAAAAATATGATACACCGGTGTTTTGCAAGATGAGAAGTTTATCATCTTTTTACTCTTTTAATTCATTTTATAACTATTTATTTTAGAACTGTTTTAATTTTCCTTGCTATTATTTTGTGATTATTTTAATTCCTTTCTGTAAAGCACCTTGAATTGCCATAGTGTATGAAATGTGCTATAAACTTGCCTTGACAAGTTCAGATTAATTAAATTGACCATTTTATCCAATAGCTTATTTGTGTAGGTATTTTATGGTACATGTTGTTAGCTTAGCAACATGCTAATCTCTAACTCCTGTGTGTTTAGCTGCTTCATTTCCACAAAATCAGCTAAACACCCAGGAGTTATACAGCGTTCACACCATAATGTAATTATCATAATTAAGCCATGACAACAAGTGACATTCTTCAGACTCGGATTTATGCGTTTTTAGGGCAACATTATCAATGGCAAAATGAATCTGCAGCATTAGGTGGTACAAGTCGGGTTTTCGAGTACTATGACGTGAACGCTTTTTACAAGTCGAAACCTTGTAATTACAGTAATTCCAATATGGTGTGTATGCACTTTAGACATGATCATGTTGCTAAGCTAACAGCATGATACCATAAATGCATTAGGTAAAATAGTCAATTTTTAATTCAAACAAACTATTTCATACAAGTATGTTTATAATCAGTGTGTGCATTGAGAGATAGGCTTATTTGTTAAGGATACATGCAAGACAGTTACAATTTAACAACAAGAAATCTTAGGGGACAGCATAATCATGTAGTCTACATTTTGAAACGGCCTTTGTGTCGGATGCTTAAACCTATGTGTGATGCTTACATGGGCATGGCTACATTTTGGAACTAATTACTGCAATAGTGAATTCAGCTGCCTTTAAAGGAGTAGTTCACTTTTAAAAAAACTTTTGCTGATAATTTACTCACCCCCCCATGTCATCCAAGATGTCCATGTCTTTCTTTCTTCAGTCGAAAAGAAATTAAGGTTTTTGACGAAAACATTCCAGGATTTTCTCCATATAATGGACTTCATTGGGAACCAAACAGTTCAAGGTCCAAAAGACAGTTTCAGTGCAGCTTCAACGGGCTTTAAACGATACCAGACGATGAATAAGGGTCTTATCTAGCGAAACGATCGGTCATTTCAAAAATAAATAACAAAGTTTAAGTTTTATAAGCACAAATGCTCGCCATGCTCTGTTCTGTGATGAGCGTTCGTGACTCTCCTGTTTGAACTCGTTCATCAAAATGAACAAATCTTTTTTCGAGTCATGACTCGAAGGGTCCTAGATAAGACCCTTATTACATCGTCTTGAGTCGTTTAAAGCCCTTTGAAGCTGCACTAAAACTCTCATTTGGACTTGAACCGTTTGGTTCCCAATGAAGTCCATTATATGGAGAAAATCCTGGAATGTTTCATCAAAAACCTTAATATCTTTTCGACTGAAGAAATAAAGACATGGACATCTTGGATGACATGGGGGTGAGTAAATTATCAGCAAGAGTTTTTTTAAAAAGTGAACTACTCCTTTAAGAACAAAGAGACAGAATCCAACAAAATGTTTTATAGCCTAGTTCAGAAATTAAAATTGAAATCAATGCTCTGAGAATTCAGGGACACATTGAGCAACTCAGTCTTTGGGAACTGAAGAAAAACAACACTATATAGATATTGGTTAGGCCTAAAACCAGGCATTGGAACATTCCACACCACAAACAGAACACCACCACGCCAACCACTTACAAAAACTCAAAAACAGCAATAAAAAAAGCATTGCATAAACTATTATCAGCCAATGGGCGCACTGTGGGTACTACACAATTGCATTTGAATTAATTAAATACATGCAAACACACCTCACTTTGTTCAGTTCCATTAAATATAGCAATTAGTCCTGCTCTAAGCAACACTGGCCAGTTTTTAAAGTTACATCACAAAACTGACACTGTGTTATCAGCCACTAATCATGAGAATGTGTTTTAGAAGTCAAGAGCCAAATCAAACAATGAATGACTACAACCCTTGGCCTTGGTTTGCACTAAGGATTAGCTTTCATATACAAAAGCAGGGTTTGCTCCATTAACAATAAAAAAAAACTGCTTTGTTGACTTACCTATTGTGACTGAATAAAAATCTGTACATTGCACTTGATGTCAAATGGACACAAGCAGCTGATGACTAGCATTCATATATATTGTGTGCATGGCCGTGTATTACAAAAAATAAGATATTAATTTATAAGAGTGCGTGCATATGAATGTGCATCCAGGGTATGACAGAATGAAGGAGGTAGCTGCCGTGTGCAGACTAGCTAGGTCTATTTAAACAGTAAGCAAATAAACAGGTTTGGCTCCACTTTTATTGAGCACTGATTAAGCTCTTCGTGAAACAAATTACAGTCTGGAGAATAAAGCCCACGAGCAACAATGCTTAATTATATCTGACTCATCAAGGACATCAATGAGGCACTCAATGAGTAGTATTCATCTTCAGCTCTCTGACCAGCACTCATTGGGTTCCTCAGTCAAATGAGAGGCATTAATAGGTTCATTTCAAAGGAGGCGGAAGCTCTTTTATTTCTCTCTTCTCCCACTTCAATAGCTGCCGAATGTAATTACGCAGTCGAAGCTGAAACGTCTATAAACGATTTTCATAATTTCATTTCAAATGTGCTATCACTCCACCAGCAGCAACAGTAGTCATTTCTTTCAAAACTTCAATGTCTTTTGTGTCTTTCCACTCCAGTTTCGGTTTACTTTAAACCACAAACATCTTATCAGTGGCAAATTAAATGAGATGTAATTTTTTTTAGTCTCAGAGTCTATGGTATAAAAAAAAAAAAGAAATGGATGTGTTTTGATCTCGGATGCAAAGCCAGTGAAACTATCTTTCAGTGAGTATTCACATATACAGTCAGTTATTCCCTCACAACGTAGAAACTTAACAAGCATCTCAAAAGCAAGCAGGCCCTTGTGCTTTGAATTATGCCATTTAACTGATATTCTTATGTTAGAATGACAACAAATATTACCAACTTGTCTATTCCCTCAACATTATAAACACATCAAAATAAACACATAAGAGAAACTTCCCACACACCTTGGCAGAATATCACAGACTGCTCGCTGGCAACACCCCAAATGCCCACAGCAAACAATTCCAGGTTGTATGTTTTAGCACAAAGATACATAATCAACAGGTTTGTTTGTGCTTTGTGGTTTATAATTGAGGTAGACAGATTGGTTTAAACAATATTTTGTAACCGATACTCATGATTTTCAATTTAATCAGATATCGGTTCTTTTTATCGGGCTACCAATGATAAATGCCACCATTTGTTGAGTATCTAGACGCCTACCAACAATTTATTTAAACTTAATTTATGATTTTTGGAAAATTACACAATGACTTAAATAACAGCCAATTATTATTCTCAAGTAAGAAAAGCCCATCTTAATATGCAAAATTAAGGCAAAAAAAAATGTTTTGCAAACATCTAGATCTTAGGCTTGTTATTATTTATCAAACATTCTTAATATCTATTTTTGTGGTCTAATCTAATCTTCATTATTGTAAACAATAAAAATCGGTTATGTCATTTATCAGACAATTAAAAATAATTGTTTTGTGTCGTAAAAAAAACAATATTGGTCAATATCTGCAAGAGATAAATAAATAAACAAACCCATTTCAGCACATAACTGCGCAACATAACATTGATTTCAATTAGGCTAAGATATAAAAGCTTAACACAAACTAAAAATAAACTACAAACCCCGTTCTAGAGACACAAACATTTTGACAGGTCTCTTCCACCTATTGTATAGGCTACTGACGAGAATTTGATGGTCTCAAGCAAACTGTAAAACATTGCAACTTTGCAAAATAATAGCACTGATTTGTCTTCAATCTACAAACAATCCACTAGTACATACCACTTTCATCGAACATGTCAAGAACACTCAAGTCCTCATGCATAGCTCAAGGCTGAAGGCGAGATGTTCCTGCATCTAGCGGACTGCCACATTGCAACTGAAGTCAACGCCAAACCAGTGTGGTGTGTGTGTGTGTGTGTGGTGTGTGTGTTTCCAGAAAAAGCAAACAGCCCATTGGAACACGCATGGAACACAGCACTCAGCACGCATCCCCTTACCGTTTTAAATGCCCGCTTTGAGAGCGGTCGCGAGAATCCGAATCAACTGGACGCCACAGAAAGAACTTTGATGTCTTGTGTGAGCGCATCCTGCGCCGCTCGCTCGCGCTGCTCCGCCATCTTCAGCGCGCGCCGAATGCGCGAGAGTAGAGCAGCTGACGGGCGCGCGGGGAGGTTCTTCACAAAACAGCCAGAAGTTCTAAGCTCCTCATCCATGCACTACTACACCCTGTCATGTGTTACATACCTACTAGGTTCTTTTTACCGTTTGATAATTAAACAGTCTATTAGAAAAATAAGCTGTTTAAGTGATCAATGAAAACCAAATTTAAAATAAATAAATGTAAATAAAATAATATATATGATAGAATATGCCTAAAAAAAACTCAATTTTAGCACATGAAGCTTTCCCAGAACAGATCAAAAATATTGATGACTCACTGCACTACAAAAATTTCAGTCCAATATGCTGTGTATGATCTTCAGGAAATGTTATATATATATAACGTTGTCATCAACTATTCATCATAAGGGTTATCAAGAAAAAATAAAAATTAACATGAAACATATATATATATATAGTATTTTCATGTTATTTTTATTTTCTCTTGATAACCCTACGATGAATTATAGGCCTATGGGCCATAATTGGTTCAAAGTCAGAGTTGGAAATGTCTTGAAACATTTTTTGTCTTTTCCCACAAATTTTGTATATATGTATGTATGTATGCAAATTGTAATAGCCAAGGTACAGTTAATTATCATATTGTATTGGAATATTTTTCCTCTCCCCAAATTTGTCACTACTGAAATAATTTAATAAGAAGGCTTATTGACCTATTAATATTTTGTTAACAGCTATTTTTTGCTATTTAAAAAAGTCACAGGTAAATCAATAACAATTACAATTTTAACAATATTTCAAGTGTAATTTATAAAATGTGTTGTATTTTGAATACAATCTTTCTTTGTAAAAGGCATTAAGTTAATCATACTGATTTCAAAGTTAAGGATTCATTAGTTTGAATATACATTGAACCAAACACTATGATAACATCTTAGTTGATAATTCAATATAGGCCAACTTTATTTTAGACAAAACATTGTTAGTGACAGTATCCACATAACACTACAGCATTTTCAACTTATATACTAAAACACAACTAACATACTGAAATCCTAATGATTTGCATTACTGTATTAAAAATTTGTTTTTAA
Organism: Chrosomus eos; assembly: GCA_036326025.1. Lineage (NCBI taxonomy): Eukaryota > Metazoa > Chordata > Actinopteri > Cypriniformes > Leuciscidae > Chrosomus > Chrosomus eos. Next base: position 30,052,340 of record CM070830.1, on the reverse strand, counting down.
AAACGTGACAGCTCATTTTCGGTAGTGATAGTAATGTTTTAGTAGTGACCACATCACACTACAGAATTTTAACTCTAAAACATACAAAAATACTAATGATTTGCATTACTGTACTAAAATGTAGTTTATTTCCCCCAAATAAATGATTAAGTTGTTCCCTTTGTCACTACCAAAACAATGATGACTTTTCGGTCATGACTGTTTCGGCAGTGACAATTTTAGATACTTTTGTGCCTAGCTCAAAGATGCTAATCAGCACGTGATTAACTAGCACAGTTCTGAACAGTTGTACATACTCAAAAACAACATTTTATCGAATAACACTCAAAAAACCATGACATCACAACCTAAACGTCACCACATGTTTCAGTTGTGACTGTTTCGGTTGTGACAATTTTAGATACTTTTGAGCCTAGCTCAAAGATGATAACCAGCACATGGTTACCACAGTTAGTTGTACACACATACAAACAAAATGTTATGGAATAACACCCCAAAAAAGGTGTTTGGTAGTGACGTTCCAGTTACACACAGATTTTCAGAGTTTTAAACACATTTCCCTCAAAGGATGGTACCTCTACGAAAGAGAGGCTATGAGAGAGAGATAAAAAATGTAGGGCTGTGGTTAAAATCAGTCTCTATATTTGATATAAAAATAAAATATAAAATAAATGTGTTTTTTTTTAAAAGATATTTTTAAAAACAACAATGGAAAAATGTAAAAAAAAAATAATAATAATAATAAAAAAAACATTCTATATCATTTTCACAAGTTGAAATTTAGGGGTTAGGGTTTGGGACAGCCACCTCCCAATTGAAAGTACCCAATAAATTATAATATTATATGTATATTAAGCTACTTATTAAGCAAAGTATTATTGTGGGATTCAATAGATAGAAGGATCTTAGTAAACATCTAAAATTTGAATATCAGCCTAAATAGTTTTAAATGTGTTTTTTGGTTGTGGGACAACAGTTTGCACCAATTAGAATGGCCCATATATATCTGGTAAAGTTTCTTTCATTTATTTTATTCATTTATTTATTTTTGTTTTAATGACATGTTATTTTTGAAGTGCAAAAACATTTATTACAGTGGTATAATAGGTCTTGTTACAATCTAATTAAAATTAATAATCAATATGAAATGTAAAAAAAATGTAAATATAGCCTACAATTAAACCATGTGAAGCAATACAATGCCAAATCCACAAGAAGAGGTCACTTTATTTTGGCACTTGTCACACATGAAAATATTCAGAGCGTTTTTTTTTTTACAGAAACTCAAAGACTTGATAATGACTGAGAACATCATCAACGTACAAACAGATGCATGACATGCAACAGATATCAACACTCTCCAGAGTCAGGGAGATGAGCTCTTATCACGGCCCTTGATGAAGAGTCCCACAGCTCTGATGCAGTGATTGGCCCCTTTAAGCAGTGTTCTGAGAGCGACGCCTGTGTAGTTTACTTCTAAAATGGCTTTTGAAGATCTAAGTAGGCACCATCCAAACACAGAAGTTAGTCTTCAGAGAGAGGAGAAGCACTTACAGTTCCCATTTGATACATCTCCAGAACATACCTACAAGACCCTCTAAGCAAAAAAACTGAAGTAGTTCTTTGAGATCTTAAATGTTCCTATTTCTTGAAAATCCACCATTTAATGTGTAGCCCTGGGTTTTATAGCAATAGAATGCCATAAAAATATGCAGGCCCATCGGAAGGCATGGCTCCACTAACATTAAGAATACATGAATAATATATGCCTGTTAAATAATCTAGCAGGCAATATCAGATTATTAGAATAATTTGTACGACAATATGCATAAATTATAAAGCAGGCTGAATGTTGAGAACTGGCTTTTTAGAAGTAATATCAGATCTCGTGTTTTAGAGAGAGATTTGTTGCATCAATAGAGCACACATAAAAACGGACATGATTTAGACTTCCTTGTAAATTTGGAAACTTTAAATGTCACATTATTTTCACCCAGCCCATATTTTGCACAACTGGAAATAATTATTCAGATTTTCATCACGTCTAAATGTGCAATCACGACACAATTGGATGTATATGAAGCTCTTGGCTTTTACATTCTCATCCATCATCTGTGATGTTGTTTCTATTGCCTATTGCCTCTCTTAATGATGAATTTTAAAGAGCCCTTGTTGCTTACTTTTTACTCTTCAAATTAAACACAAAAATCTATCATTCTTTGCATGAATTCGGTTCTGTAATTCTGATGGAATTCGTGAAGAAACAGTAAAAAGGGGTTTCAAATAAGAAACAAACTGAATAATCTAGAATATATATACAGCACAGAACAGAATCGAGTAAAAAAAAAAACACACAATATCGCCACCCACTGGATGAAAACACACAGTTCACAGAACAAAGTACAAATGCTACAAAATAAAATCTCATTATACTGACTGTCAACCAAAATATAGTCAGTCACAAACAATCACTTTCTACACATTAGAAATGAGAAACTCCTCTTGATTTCACCCTTTGAATAGACAAACCCCATCATCAATTGCCATACTACCTTTACATAATGACAGACGTGTTAAATCACCATGACAAATAAGAGAAAAGTCACATTAGGTTATTCGCTATTATGATTCTAAAATGCCACTCTAAAACTTGTACTTAGACTGAGACAAACAAAACATATTGAGTCATTTATCTTCAAGAGCTGTATGTTAATGCATCAATAGTGATAGTAAATGAATGCCGATTTGCAAAGTTAAATATCATACTGTACATGATTTAAAAACTGCATTAAATGTATGACACATACAAGAAGACACATGGCTTCAAAGATCACTTCGACTGTCGCTATCTAATAAAGCCTACGTGATTCATTTTACTTGTCTAATCTACAACACTGAAAATGTTTCCACGAAGATTAGAGGTGCAGTTCAAGCCTTCTGTTAAATAAGAATAGTAAAAGAATCCATTCCGTTTTCTTCCACCCCACAGAATAAAAATCAAACCTGCGTTTGCAGAGCTTTTGCTACCATTCTATACCATGCGGAAGGCCTGGGCAGCTGCATCAAATGGCTTTTAAATACAATACATACATTAACATGCACTGCAGCCTCTGGATGGCGCTAGAAACATTTTAAATGCACAGTAGAATCACATGTCGCACAATCTTTTAAAGGAACACTTCGCCCAAAAATGAAAATTCTATCCTCATTTACTAACCTTAAGGTGTCCCTTTAACATCACACTGCTCATTCTACAGTGTCCTAGATGAAAGAAAACCTTCCCAGACTCTAGACTTCCTAATCTCTAAATGCTAAAGATGTCAAATAGAATTGTACAGATAGAATACAGAGGAATTAAGATCCAGGGTGTTGAAAGCATATAGCAGGTGTTAAACACACTCAGGCTCTTGTTTTTTCCTTTCATAGAGTCCTGGGTCTCTGAGGTGTGACGGGCGGGTGGTTTTCCGAGACGGTGGAGCTTCAGTGCTGAAGAGGGGCGGTGCTGTGTGTCACCTGTTCGATCCAGAGCAGGTAACGGCTGACCCGTGAATACACACCTGGGTACGAGGGGTCACCGCAGCCGTGACCCCAGGAAATGACCCCTGTCAGTACCCAGCGGCCTGCCTCGCCCTGACACACTAGCGGACCCCCGCTGTCGCCCTGGCAGCTGTCGGCATGCTTTCTCAGGTCAGACGTCATGCTGCCCGCACACAGCATGTCGTGGCTTGTGAAACGCTCGCCATATCGCTTCTTACATTGCCATGAGGGCAGAAGAGGAACCCAGGCCTGAAGAAGAGTGCTGGGATGCTCAGTGTCTGAAAAATATGGGGGAAACAAATGTGCAGCACATTTAAAGAAACAGTTAGCCCAAAATTACATGTGTGTCCTTCATGCTGTTCAAAACAACAGAAGATATTTGTTATAAAAAGATAATTCATTGAATCATGCACAATAAGACACAATACACACACAACACACACACACACACACACACACACACACACACACACACACACACACACACACACACACACACACACACACACCACACATAAATATATATATATATATATATATAAAGTAGGACAAATTTTCAACATTGATAATTATAAGAAATGTTTCTTAAACACCAAATCAGTATATTAGAATGATTTCTGAAGGATCATGTGACGCTGAAGACTGGAGTAATAATGCTAAAAATTCAGCTCTGCCATCACAGGAATAATTTACATTTTAAAATCTATTAAAAATAGAAAAAAAATGTTTAAATTGTAATAATAATTCACAATATAACTGTATTTTAATCAAATAAATATGGCCTTGGTGAGCATAAGATACATCATCAGAGTGTTAGTTAGTAGACTGGTAGGGCTAAGGTCAGAATAAGTTGACATGAAGTTGCAAAGTTACTTATAGCCAGTAGAATGTCTGTTGGGGAGCATCAAAATAAAGAGTTTATAGCAGATATTAAGCAGAGAGTCTAATAATACTCTAATGAGAGTTAGTTGACACATCGGTGCAACGTTACTTATAGTTCACAGAAGTGTTACCAAAAAATCACTCAAACTTTTGAGTGTGTGTGTGGTGTGTGTGTGTGTGTGTGTGTGTGTGTGTGTGTGTGTGTGTGTGTGTGTGTGTGTGTGTGTGTGTGTGTGTGTGTGTGTGTGTGTGTGTGTGTGTGTGTGTGTGTGTGTGTGTGTGTGTGTGTGTGTGTGTGTGTGGTGTGACCTGCCAATATTGTGCCCATGTAAGAACAACCCAACATTACCTGTCATTCCCCAGCCAGTAATGACACAAGACGCAGGTCTCTTGCCCCACTTGCTGCCAGGTGCGGGCAGGCAGGCGGCATTAGTATGAGGGTTAAAGGCCACGCACTTCCCCTCGGCGCCCTTCAGCCGGACCAGAGCCACGTCATGCTCCCAGCTCTCCGTTCGGTACTTCCTGTGCACCTCTATGCGCTCTGGAGAGAGCACACGTTCAAAATCATCCTGTTCCCGCGTGTGATAATCCCCGAGCTTCACCACGTACCGTGAAGCATCACTGCCAAACCTGTAGAATCAAGACATTCATTCATATTACAGATGATGTACTGCCATTTCAATCTTTCCACTGCTACATAAATTCATGCACTACCACTCAAACGTTTGTGGTCAGTAAAATGTGTTTATTGTTAATGAAAAAAATCTCTTATGCTCACCAAGGCTATTTATTTGACTAAATAAAAAAACTATAATATTGTGAAATATTATGACAATTTAAAATAACTGCTTTCTATTTTAATCAGGGCTGCCCTCGACTAAAGATTTTTATAGTCGACTAGTAGTCGTTCATTTAAGCGATTAGTCAACTAATCGAGCATTTATATTAATAAGTCATAAATTAAGCGAGCCTTTTTGCCTACATATATTACATAGCCTAACCAGCGCTCAAACACACACATAAAGCTTGCCACAGCCCACCGGCAAAAGTGATGATTATGAGTGTGTCGTAAAAACATCAGGAGGAGACTGTCTACACATTTTAATAATGCATTGATAATGTTTTCTGTGTTTTTGGCCGCAGAGATTAAGTCACGATGCTGACTAGTCATCTCCGCAGTAGCTAGAGGACACGCCTAGCTTTCATACAAATTACATAATCAGAGAATATTTATTTTCCATTTGAATTGGTTTATTTAAAAGTAGATATTTCAAGCTTTCTATAGACATATTGCTCATGTCTGTTAGGCAAGTATCCACTGAGTTTCGGTTCGTTTTGTGACGTGACTGAGACCAAGACGTCAGAAAGCGCATCCTGATTGTTTTCCTTATTTTACAAAAGCACAATTTTTGTTATTTTGAATCCACAGAAATAAAAGTAGACCCTTTACAGTTTGCATTAATCTTATCAGTTAAGTCAATTGTGCCGGTGCCTGTATGTCATGCAGTGAGCGCACTCACACAAATACTTAAGCGCCTAATAATAGCACACACTTATCTCGGTTAACACTAGAGCAAGCAGACTTGTAAAGTTGTTTCAAGTTATATTTGAGGTCGATGAATGATAGACGAATGTTTGGATTTCCTGCCGTTATCAATCTGTTCATCACAGACTGCGTGTTTTCGCCACATCCTGTGAAGTGATATTTCTTATTATTATCAATGTTGTACTCCTTAATGTTTTTGTGGAAACTGAGAATGGATTTTTTTTTTTTATGAATATAAAGTTCAGCATTTTAAATATAACTCTTTTGTAACATTATAAATGTCTTTACTGTCACTTTTGATTAATTGAATGCATCCTTGTGGAATAAAAGTATTAATTTATAAAATGAAGAATTGAATAGTAGTGTAAATACATATATTTGGTATTACAATTAGTAGTTTGTGTGTTTCTAAATAAAGCTTTAGAAAGTTTTTTGAATGTATTTGTGCCAGATGACATCTGAAATACATATGTCAGTGTTCTTCAACTACATTTATTGAGGACCAAAAATCTGAGGGGCGACAAACATTTTTCAGAATTATTATTAGATTTGAGCAATTTTAAGACAAATTAGGGAACCAAAGAAAATTAAATTGTTAAATCCCATACATTCAACCCACATAGGGAGATTTTCTTTTATTTAGAACAGTACATTAAATCATTAAGTAAGCCAGTGAAGAAAAATGAGCATTCCCGTGTCCTGAAAATATTTTGTACTTCGCAGTGCAGGTATTTGTGCTTTATAATTTTCATGATTGCAGAGTGTTTCTTATTTTTGCAGTTTCAATGATTCAATCAAAATCAGTTAAAATTATTATAGAGTCGAATTTGGCCCTTGAGGTTATAGCTGAAGAGCCCAGACAGCTAATAGCAGCTAATACCACCGATGTCCAGCAAGTGTCTCTCTTACCGTTTAAAGCAGTGAGCTGCAGTGAGCAGCCAGCAGGAGTTGATGAGAGTTGCTCCGCACAGAGGCTGATTCCCTTTAGACTGAGATCTGAGCCACAGGGACGCCTGCCAGGGCCAGTCACCCCTGCGGGATACACACACACACACACTGGATGAGGTCAAGAAATAGACACTGTTTTTTTACTTTCTTATACCTTAATCTGTAGAGACAACCATAAATAAGCTATTTATAGGGTAGCTTTCCCAAAGGGGGTGTGTGGCACTATAAAAAACAGCAACAATCGCTTAATCAGTGGTACAGTGTTATTTTAGTATTATAGTATTAAATACTATTATAGTATTTATTCACATTTTGAATTAGCTTTTTTTTTTCATTTTCTATTTATTTTTATTTCAGTTTTAGTATCTATTTAACTGACCAATTGCAGATGAGGGGATCTGGAAAGCTGTGAGAAAGAAATATAATTTTTACAATTTAATTTAAAGACACTACACTCTTTGAAGAAAAGGTTCTATATAGAACAGTAAAGGGTTCTGTCAGGCGCTTCACATATATATAGAACATTTTAGGGGTTCCCAGCATGAGATAATTGAATGGGTTTAGGTGTAATTAATTTTGTTTCAATTCATTTTTTAAATAAACGACTTGTAAACATACTTCATTACTAGAAAAATACTAGATTTACTCAAAAAATTAAATAACCTGTTAAAATGTAAGTATTATGCAATATTTTAAGGCATTTCTCCTAAATAGAACCTTTTTGGGCATAAAGGGTCAAAATAGTAAAAATCCCTAGGGTTTTGTATAGAACCTAATTTAACCTTTAACCTAAGAGTGAAGTATGTTTTAAAACAACTTGTATTTGCAATCCATTTTGAACAAATACCCACAACATGAGTTCAGGAACTGATTCCACAGCAGTAAAATTTGATTACCTGAGAGATTTGTATCCACCCACAATTCTCTTGCTGCGTCTCTCAGCGCCAGCTCTCAAACCGCAGGTGTGTGTGCCCACGACTGCTATGTCAGCCTCCGGCTCCGGCAGATAATCACACACCACACCTGCATCCTGTCCGTGCTTACAAGCGTGGCTGTCTTGTTCTTTAGAAGGGCATTCTCCGAGGAACGACTCCTTCCCAGTGCACCTCACATTGGTCAGATGGATGGTCCCCTTCCCTGCTCCGAAATAACCCATCGGTCGCACTTTTGACACCCCACTGCCATAGAGAGTATAAAAACATTTAAAGACTTTTTCTTTCTTTTTTTATCTCCATTCATCATGACTGAGGAATGATAATGAATCATATTTCACAGTACTGATTATGAGATGCTTTAGAGCTGAGATGTTGCAAATGGTTCCCTACGTGAATCCAAGCTGTCTGCAGACGACAACAGCATTGACATCATTCCAGCCATAATCACAGACACTTCCCCACTCTCCGTTAAGAAACACCTCCACTCTGCCCTCTTTTCTATTGTCGCCACCTGCCAATCGTACCAGAGGTCCTGAAACCACAGAAAAACAAGCAAAATAGAAACTAGCTTAGATTTTGTCACTTAAAGACTTTAAGTGACATATATATATATATATATATATTTTTTTTCCATTTAAGCTTATTATGATGTAGGCAGTTCCAGCACATGGATGGAATTAACTGAAAAGAAATGACTGAATACATTTCATGTGATTGCAGACTGAAGGACCACATCCGATCTGTTACTAGCGGTGTTGCTTAAACCACATGACGTGCGCCATGCACATGGTGTTAACCGTCAGTGTAAAGGCCTCATAATAAGTTTTCTGTTTTTAGAAAAACAAAAGTTAAAATCCCCCTGTGGTTAAACTCAATTGTTTAATGTTGTTTATATGTCTTTATGGTGTTTTAAATATGCTTTAAGACAAACCATGTGTAAATTCATAAAACTGCAGTGAACCAAAGACAGTCTCAAAAACGCGTTTTGAAATCGCTGGTGTTTCTGACGATTTGTAACCAGTCACATCAGTGTTTGAGTTACATTCAAGCTATTTTAAGGCATGGGGAAATTTTTTCAAGGAAAGAACAATTAAATGTGTCATTTTGGTAATCAAAGATAAGTTCGAAGGGATAAAATGATTGACTACAGGGAGACTTTAAGCAATAGTGTCCTCATGACATCTAAATGGGCCTGAATTACTTTCTTAATATACAATCATGGTCTTACTGTACACAATTCATCAGTGCATTTTACTCCAGAAAAAAAAGATGTCTCTTATTTTTCAACCCCTCCTTTCAATCTGTAATGTCTACACCCCTACTTTCACATTCCAATCAATTCCTAAAGGAATAAAGTCCTGCGCTTCATTGTGCTTATTAATATTTCAATCAAAAATGTGTCACATTACAAAAGTAAAAATGGGTTGTGCAGTTCATGTCAAAATCTTAAATAGTCAAACAAAAATAGATTTTGCACACACACATAAATACAATTTCAGTGTCTAAAAATGTACAGTAAGCCTTCATATTGAAAACCACACAAACCACTGCAAGAGGTATCTTAATATGGATTTAAATGTGTCTGTCTGTCTGTCTGTCTGTCTGTCTGTCTGTCTGTCTATCTGTCTATCTATCTATCTTTCTGTCTTGCTAAATACACATACACTTTTAATAATAATAATGATAATCATTGTAATAATAATAATTATTATTAATGTGTTTAGGCAGTTAGTTAAGAGATTCAACTTTGCAGAAGCTTGGCCACAAAGGAAATGGCTATGTTGGGTTTTTTCTCTCCCTTACTTCCTTTCTGTGTAACATGCTTATACTGGGTTAGAAGTGACAACAGAAGGAACAAACACATTTTATAACTGATTCGTACAGGTGAGTAATACTACAAAATAACTACATTAGCAAATTGTGTAAATCTAAAATGATAAGATGCAAATTGTGTAAATCTAAGATGATAAGATACACTGTTTTTCCACAGATTTAGCTGCGAGGAAACAGATTTATCACTAAAATGACAAACTGCACAAATATCTACATGGTGCTAAGCAGCACAGAGAAGGTGGCCATTGGCACGATCTGTCTCGTGATCGCACCCTTCAACCTCCTGGTCAATGTGCTTGTTCTGGTTGTCATAGCCAGCTCTGGGAACCTGAAGCGACATCCGTCATACCAGTTTATGGGCAGCTTGGCACTAGCTGACACTATTGCCAGCTGCTGTTTCACCATCTCCTTCCTGGATTTCCACCTTTTTAAACAGGACGACTCTTTTCAGAGAACAAAGTATCTGCTTAAGCTGAGTGGCGTGACCATGGCGTTTACAGGCTCGGTTGGAAGTCTGCTTTTGATGGCAGTAGACCGCTATTACGCCATCTACAAGCCTATAACCTACAAGATTCAGCTGACAAGTAAAAGAGCCTTGGTGGGAATTCTAACATTATGGGCCTTGGCTGCCCTCATTTCCCTCCTTCCTCTGATGGGCTGGAGTTCTCAGACCTCTCATTCATGCTCCCAGTCCCATCTCTTTCCGTACGTGGATCGTAACTACCTGGCATTCTTTGCCTGTCTTGTGTTGGTGGTCATCGTCCTCATACTGGTAGCCTATGCCCTGATATTGTGGTGGGCCCACCAACATGAAGCCAACATGAACACTGAACATCCAGGGCTAGCACGTATGCGCATGGACATCCATTTGGCAAAGACTTTTAGCTGTATAATTCTGATTCTGTTGGTGTGCTGGCTGCCTGTCCTTTCCTTCATGATGACAGATGTAGTTACGACAGAGCTTTCAAAACCACAAAAAAGGGCATTTGCTTTCTGCAGTACTCTATGTCTGCTGAATTCAGGCATTAACCCATTGCTATACACCCTGCGCTGCCGTGAGCTACGTGCAGCACTTAAATCATTAGTAAATGGTTTAATGAGAAAGAAGGGTTGTTGTTCACAAGCTAGTAACTAAGTAAGGTATAATGTAGAGCGAGGCGCTTGTTATAGCAAATACAACCCCGACAGGCAGATCAGGTCTTGAATCAGTCTGAAGGGGTTGTATTCGCTATAACAACCGCATCGCTCTACATTATCCCGCTTATTACTTGGCTACTTACCAAATAAATCAATAATTTGACACAAAATATTGATTTAAAAAGGAGTTTATTGATATTAAAAAACGATTGTATAGTTCCAGAGTGAACAGAACTGTGTCCATTGCAACTCTCTGTTTTTCATGGCAACGGTGTGTTATACTTAGCAGCGGTCTGTTATCAAGAAATAAAAGACCGCATTCTACATTCGAATTCAACCAAGCCATGCAATAATTCCAGCTAGCAAACAACATTTGGCTAATGAACAGGAGTTACAGTATAGCTCCCCCTAGTGCATTGCATGGCCAAAAAAATAAATAAAGTCCCTGTTTGGATTTAAATAGGCAAATGAGTCAATGATTGGATAATTATTGCAATGATTATTATGTTTTAGCATGTTATATGTGTGGCAACAGTTCTTCTAACCCTGATTGATGGAGTGTGTAGTTTTTCATTTCTTGAACAACCATGTAAAAAGACACACCATGGCCATATTCCAGGATGACAATGCCAAGATTCATCAGGCTCAAACTGTGAAAGAACGGTTGGGAGGGAAGACATTGAAAGTCTTTGGGATGTGCTGGAGGAGACTTTACAGAGTGCTTGACTCTCGCATTGCTAATACAATATATTGACCAAATATTGATACAATGGATATATTGTCAAATATTGATACAATGCTTGATGGAAATAAATGTGGTGATGTTATTTCAATCAAAAGGTGCATATATTTTTGGTCATAATGTGACTTGCTACATGATTGTTTAAAAAATAAAAAACTCAATTAGGGTTAGAAGAACTGTTGCCAAACATATAACATGCTAGAAACATAATAATCACTGCAATAATGATCCAATCATTGACTCTTAATGTAAATCCAACAGCAACTTTTTTGGTTGAGCTGTGTATATTGTAGATTCAGCTTTGGGTACAGTTTAATATCTGTAAAAATAAAAAGAATGTAATAAGGAAGAGATCTGAGGACAGACAGGAAACAAACACATTCAAGATTAGCTTGTTAGTCCACTTTTATGATTTACATTTTAAGGTGATTTTTTTTTTCATGTTTTTTTTTTTTTTTTTCAACAGTAAATATTCACTTTAATATGGAAGCCTGTTTCTGCCCTCTGTTAATTGTGGGATAAAGTTTAGAATAAAAATTAAAGAGGTAAAGTCACATTTTGAGATATTTAGTTACATTGTGAAACATAAAGCCATAATTACTGCATATAAGGTGAATATTATGAGATATAGTATCAATGATGACAAATAAAAAATAAATAATAATAAAGAACATTGTTATATACACTACCAATCAGAAGTTTGGAGGCAGTATGATTTCTTAATGTAATTTAGAATTATATTTGAATGTATTCGTGTGATGGCAAAGCTGAATAGTATGGAATGATACTGTGTCTGAGTTGTTAGATTTTCACAAACTGGTTAATAATAACTGCAGTGCACTGAAATTCACCATTGATCGCAACACATTGTTGTATGGTACATCTTACCATCCTGAGTCATTAAAACGTATTCAATCGCATACGTCATATTTGTAGTAAAGAGGATGATTTTCAAGATCAAGCGTCTATTTAGAGCTCTATAAGAGCCTTCTCAACTGCTGCACAAACCCTCTGGAACGCCCTCCACGACCACATCAAACAGTCAAGCACCTTAACATCCTTCAAACAGGCCCTCGAAACTCACCTCTTTGAACTTGCTTTTTCCTGTTAACAGACTTTCCCAGTTCTTCAATTCTTGTGCTAGTTATGTAACCATTTCTATATACCTTGTTTTGTTTGTTTTATCGATGTAAACCAACAACTTTAAAGCGTCTTTAAGTGTCGCTCTATAAAAATAAATGTACTATTATTATTATTATTTTATCAGACTGGTTTAGATCAAGAGCATATAAGGAGGAATGGATTCAGTCAGCTGAGAAACGCTTTTCGAACATGTCTCAACGTGAGTGTCTTATAAAAATACAGAAGACCTTTGAACATCGAGTAAATTATTATATTAAATGCTCTCCGTTGGCAAGGGACATAGAAGGCGGTTTACTTCAACAATGGCATATAGTGGATAGTGACCCTAATCTCAACAATTAACAATTTACTTTTAAAGCATGAAACCTTCTGGACTTACACACAAGATACTATGGCACCCAGGAAGAATTTGATATTCGTCCGTTTCTTTAAGATTTGCTCTTGATTTCATTTTTGGATTATGCAGGTATCACTATTTGAATCGATATTTTTGTATGTTTAATTTGACTTTCACATTTAGTATGCATTATCTTTGTATTTTTCCTTTGCTTTTATTTGATCAAAACGTTACCACCTGTGTGTGAGTCAATCATTAAATTTGTATCACTTTTGGAGCCGTGGTGTGCCGACTTTTTCCCCTTTTTAAGCTGCATTTTCAGCATCATTACTCCAGTCTTTAGTGTCACATGATCCTTCAGAAATCTTCATATGCTGATTTGCTGCTCAAGATACATCTCTTATTATTATCTGCTTAATACATTTTTTTCCAGGATTCTTTCATGAAAAGACTGTTCAAAAGAACAGCATTTATTTGAAATTGAAATATTTTAACATTATAAGTAACATTATAAATATTATTACTGACACTTCAGTTCAATTTAATGTGTCCTTGCTGAATAAAAGTATTAATTTCTTAAAACCATTTAATTTTTTCCCTCTAAGGTGGAAACTCAAATGTTACATCAAAGGCTCTAACATCTTTTTTTATAAAAAGAGACATTGTTTGACCTTTTAGATCCAATAAAATCATGAATTTTCTCATTCTGACAAACTTTGTTGTCTTTTATCTGACGGAACATTCAACATAGTTCTAACATCTTGTCTTTCCTTATATTTCACACATACATTTTCAAATATACCCAAAATGTCACAGGCTGGGAGCAAAAAGAGCAGTGATGTTATATGATAATGGAGTTTAAATTGAAATGGTGTTTGTTTGGAGGGACAAAAAAAATCATGTTTGTCTAATATTACACAGTCAAATGTCAAAGGTAGTGTTGTGGTCGCCGAGTGCTACACAATACTTTATTGAAATTCAAATTGAAGTTTTTATCAATAAAAGCGAGTCCTTGGTAAACTACAATGGCTGTGTTTATTCCTGGTCTCTGTCAACAAATGACATTTAAAACCCCTGTGAATTTCAGAAAGGGTCAAAACGGCGCAGACAGAGAAGTCTATCAGCAAAACATATCTGTACCTCACACAAAGCCCTATTCATCCACACTGGAGCGTATTTTAGTATATTCAAGATAACTTACCAGTACTTTCTGGAGCCAGCGGGACCTCATTGTTTTCTACCCTGTGGCAGCGTATTCCAACATCTTCACTATGAGAGCAATCGTGTCGACCCCACACACTATGTTTACACTCCAGCAAAGAGCTCTCACTCCCCTCACACTCCACATCGTCCAGCAGAATCAGCCCCGTTCCTTCTCCAAACGCGCCAGCGGGGGCGACCTCCGCACCGCCCCTACACGGACATACACACTCACGATAAATCCACAATAGCCACTAGAAAATCTCCCACAAAATACTTTATGTATGCAAATAGACCATATAGAGAATGTGGACACCCACTATTGTTGAGTAGGACACTTCTAAGAGAATTTTAATTACTAATCCCCTACAGTCATTTGCAAAACAAATCCCCTAAGATAAGAAGTTAATGGTGATAATATAATAATAAGGGTTTTCATAACTTTAGGGATTTGTTGAGCACTGAAGGTTTGTGTGTATATTCTACTGTATATTCACAGCTACTGGAGAATTAAAGAATAGCACCTGAATCCCAGCTGTCTGCAGACCACCTGCGCATGCTGCTCCGTCCAGCTGTCATCGCACACTGTGCCCCAGTCCCCAGAGTGATACACTTCCAGACGACCTTCCCATGGGTTATCACCGTCTACCAGTCTCACCACGCCATCTGAATACATATAAAAAAAACACACTATATACACAAATTTCCTCTCTGGACAGTTTCTGTATGGCCAATGGAAAGTGACAAAGTACAGTCAACTGAAGAGAAGGGGTCTTGTTTTTTTTTGTTTGTGTACAAAATTCCATTTACACGGCTACTTACCAGATAAATAAATAAGTAGACATTAAATATTGAGTTGAGTTGAAATTATTTTTTAATGCTAGAAGAGAGAAACCATGGAGTGATACAAAATATATTAAACTAGCACAGCTACGTAAAAAAGTTTACTAGGGTAAATTGTAGAGAATACTGCGGTTGAGCAATCAGAATCAGGTATTCCTATAAGTAGGGCTGTAAGTGTTTGTATGTGTGTGTCTATGTAAATGACGAGACCTGAATAGGGGTTGCATGACACCCCAGCATCTTCCATATGGTCACAGTTGTGTTGTTCCCATCCGCTGTGACGGCACTCGTCCAGGGAGAGCTCATTGCCTGTGCACTGCACTGCATCCAGTTGGATCGGCCCACTGCCCTGCCCGAAATGAGCCCATGACCAGGCTTTGGGGATGCCCCTAGACACACACAAAGACATATAAATGGTCAAAAAAGAAGTAGACTTCACAAGGTTAAAGGGATTGTTCACCCAAAAATGAAAATTCTGTCAGTAATTACTCACCCTCATGTCGTTCCAACCCCGTAAGACTTTCGTTCATCTTCGGAACACAAATTAAGATATTTTTGATTAAATCTGAGAGCTGGATCACTCCTCCATAGGCTTCTAAGGGATTGAAACTTGACAGCCCCGAAAAGTTATTAAAGAAATCGTTAAAATAGTCCAAGTGACTACAGTGGCGAGATCTTAAGATTATCGAGCTACGAGAATACTTTTTGAGCGCAAAAAACAAACTAAAATAGCGACTTTATTCAAGTATTCTCTTTGGGCCTGGAGATTTCACGTATTGTTATTGCGCAACGCTTCTGGTTGAATGTCACACGCATCACACACATGACCAGCGTCGGCCAATAGTGAGCCTACGTGTGACGTATAACCCAGAAGTGCTGCGCTGTTACACTACGTCAACAGCTTCGGAGAATGACACGGAAGAGAAGAGATGGTTGAATAAAGTCGTTATTTTTGCGCGCAAAAAATATTCTCGTCGCTTGATAAACTTAAGATTGAGCCACTGTAGGCATTTGGACTATTTTAACGATTTCTTTAATGACTTTTCAGGGCTGTCAGGTTTCAATCCCTTAGAAGCCTATGGAGGAGTGATCCAGCTCTTTTAGATTTAATCACAAATATCTTAATTTGTGTTCCGAGTATGAACGAAGGTCTTACGGGGTTGGAAAAACATGAGGGTGAGTAATTACTGACAGAATTTTCATTTTTGGGTGAACTATCCCTTTAAGTCAATCTCAATTTAAATGGTAAATGTAATTCGTTAAAAAAAATCAAGTTCCCCTTTATAATAAAATAAATAAATAAAAGCCCTTTACAGAGTGAGAGAGGGGGAATCCAAAGAGTGATGTAGTCAGTCAGTGTGTGTATTTGGGGTTGATTAAGAGGTCATGATGGATAGAGGCTGAGGGCAAAGATGCCAGAATTACAGCCCAACTCTTTTAATCCAAGAGACACCATGGGGATTTTTACTGACCACAAACTGTCAGGACCTCAATTTAACATCTTATCAGAAGGCCGGTGCCTTTTTGCTGAACACTATCCACATTAATATACTGGACCAACACAGAGTTCAGGGTGAGGACTCTCTGCTGGTCTCAACCCTGCTTAATTTCAGTGGGAAACCAAGAGGCCCTGAGAAGCACTAAGTACAGCATTTTAAACATTTACTACACATTCAGTTTGAAAGCTAACACATTTTTTGTTGTAACTATAACTGACAAACTCATCATTCCATTGCTTTAATGCTGCAGTAACTGAAGTCGTGCGTATCATCTCTGCAGCAGCGGTGCGAGTCTGTGCTGATGTGCCATCTCACCGTCTTTATTCTCTACAACTGCTACGACAACATGAGATGGTGTAAGAGAGCAAAAAATACAACAGCGCAAAATAAATAATTCAATCTTCCTCTCATCGAGATAGGAGCTCTTGTGAGGTATTTTCATCCCTGTGTGCTTTTGTGTGTTTTGAAAAAAGAACAGTGCTACTGATTCTTTAAAGAGGCCATATTATGCTGTCTTGATTTTATTTTTGGGAATACTAGAATAGGTTTTCAATGCTCAAAGAACGCAATATTTTTCATTGTTGCAGCACCTCTCTTCCCAGTCTGTCAGTAACGTCCTGTTTAGTTCCTTTCTCTGTGCTCTGATTGGTCTGCAGGAACAGTGTGTTGTGAATGGTCACGCCTCTTACCATAACAGCAAGTTTCAGCTTCTAAGGTGTAAACACTAACAATGCCATCAGTTTTACTTTATCAGTTTCAGGGTGGAAAAAACAGAGTTTCATTGCGGCGATAACGCAACTCAACCAGGCCTCATACTGTGATATGTACATTTCTGGAAGAAAACTCAAGACTACAACTGAGGCCTTTTAGGGAGTTCAGAAACAGTGCTTACTGATACAGAGAATAACTCCCTTGGATTGTGCTGCTTTGGTGTTATTTTGCTATTTGAGCATGAAAAGTTACAAAGAAAGTTGAAAATGTAAAAAAGCATAATGGGTCACCTTTAAAACCTTTTTTTTTTTTTTGCAAAAGGCAGTTAGCAAAGGTAGGAGTTACAAGCATGATGTATTACTTTGAAACCATCCACTGTATATTCATAATAGGAGTGTGTACAGTAAGTATTTGATGCATTAGCTGTACATTGGACTCACCCCAGTCCGAGCTGCCTGCAGACCACCTCAGCATCCATGTCATCCCACTGATCATCACAAATGGTCCCCCAGCGCCCATCATGGAAGACCTCAACTCGTCCCTCAAAGTCCTCCTCCCCACCAACCAGCCGCAGCGGCGGTCCATTACCTGAGCGAGCAAACCAGGAATCATGACCCAAAGCCACAAACACATCAATAAATGTAGGAATGCTCTGCATGCAATTCTCTCTCTCTCTCTCTCTCTCTCCCTCTCCTCTCTCTCTCTCTCTCTCTCTCTCTCTCTCTCTCTCTCTCTCTCTCTCTCTCTCTCTCTCTCTCTCCTCTCTCTCCCCTCTCCTCTCTCTCTCCTCTCCCTCTCTCTCCTCTCCTCTCTCTCTCTCTCTCCTCTCTCTCTCTCTCTCCTCTCTCTCTCCTCTCTCTCTCTCTCTTCTCCTCTCTCTCTCTCTCTCTCTCTCTCTCTCTCTCTCTCTCTCTCTCTCCTCTCTCTCTCTCTCTCTCTCCTCTCTCTCTCTCTCTCTCTCTCTCTCTCTCTCCTCTCTCTCTCTCTCCTCTCTCTCTCTCTCTCCTCTCTCTCTCTCTCTCTCCCTCCTCTCCTCTCCTCCTCTCTCTCTCCTCCTCTCCTCTCCCCCCCCTCTCTCTCTCTGCAATTACCCAGCGGTTCTTAACTGATAGGTTGCAGGTTTTTTCTAATAGGGTTGCAAAAAGCAGTGAAAAAAAAGAGGGAAACTTTTAGGGAAAAACAAAAGTAAAGGAAAATAACCCAGATTACATTAAATACTGGTTTATGGAGAAATCTGCAGTTGATATAAATATTAGTATTAAAGTTTTGGGTTAGTAAGATTTGCTTTTTAAAGAAATGAAAACTTTCATCAAGCAAGGGTGCATTAAACCGATCAAAAGATGTTACAAAAGATTTCTATTACAAATAAATACTGCTCTTTTAAATGTATATTTATCAAAGAATTCTGAAAAATATGTTTCTTGAGCAGCAATGATTTCCGAAGGATCGTGTGACAAAAAAACTGGAGTAATAATGCTGAAAATTCAGCTTTGACATCACAGGAATTAATTATATTTTAAAATATGTTCAAATAGAAAACTGTCACTTTAAAGGATTAGTTCACTTTTTAAAAAAACTTTTGCTGATAATTTACTCACCCCCATGTCATCCAAGATGTCCATGTCTTTCTTTCTTCAGTCGAAAAGAAATTAATGTTTTTGATGAAAACATCCAGGATTTTTCTCCTTATAATGGACTTCATTGGGGACCAAACCGTTCAAGGTCTAAATGACAGTTTCAGTGCAGCTTCAAAGGGCTTTAAACGATACCAGACAATGAATAGACCCTTATCTAGTGAAACGATCGGTCATTTCAAAAATATATAAAAAAGTTTAAGTTTTATTAGCACAAATACTCGCCTTGCTCTGTTCTGTGATGCACGTTCGCGACTCTCCTGTTCGAACTCGTTCATCAAAATGAATGAATCTTTTTTCGAGTCATTTAGTTCATTTCGTTCATTGAATGAATGAAATGACTCGAAAAAAGATTTGTTCATTTTGATGAACGAGTTCGAACAGGAGAGTCACGAACGTGCATCACAGAACAGAGCAAGGCGAGTATTTGTGCTAATAAAACTTAATAAATAACATTTTATTCATTTTTGAAATGAAGGATCGTTTCGCTAGATAAGACCTTTATTCATCGCCTGGAGTCGTTTAAAGCCCTTTGAAGCTGCACTGAAACTGTCATTTGGACCTTGAACTGTTTGGTCCCCAATGAAGTCCATTATATGGAGAAAAATCCTGGATGTTTTCATCAAAAACATTAATTTCTTTTCGACTGAAGAAAGAAAGACATGGACATCTTGGATGACATGGGGGTGAGTAAATTATCAGCAAAAGTTTTTTTTTAAAAGTGAACTAATCGTTTAAATTGTAATAATAATAATAATAATAATAATAATAATAACCTTTTTACTGTATTTTTGATCAAATAAATGTAACCTTGGTAAGAGTAACAAATATAAAAACATAAAATCAATTAATTTGCATATTGTTGGGTTTCTATGCAGTTTCACTATTGTATCATAATAATTCTGTACAATAAACAACTTGTAATGTGTTTTAAAATTTAAAATTTAAAATCTGGGTCCTGAAACAAAGCCAGAATCACTTCAACTACAATTAGATATATGCACAGTTGTCATAAATATTTAATATATAATAATAATAATTCATATCAGGAATGCATTATATGCACCCATTCAAGGGCTAAAAACATCTTTTGCTGTCCTGATAACCCAGCACACAGTGCACATCTGTCCGTGACCGTGTGTCCTCAGACTGTGTCTTCAATAAAGCTCTCAGCAGGCAATCATGAGTTCAGACGCCATTGATTTGCTTTCCAACCTATTTTCTCGTTTTTTACCCCCTTTGTTCCTTTCTACAAAAGAAAGTATGGCTCTTTTGATTCCACCAAAGAAAGTATAAGCCCCCACTGAAATATTTCATTAAAATTTCTAATTTCAGCTAGCACCAATTTAGTAAGTCAATATGAATGGACAAAGAAGCTGCAATAACGGCAATTCAAAGATAACATAATCATCTTCATAATGATCTATCACACACCCTGGGTTTTTTTTTTTGTCTTAAAATTCCTTTTAGATCAGAGATCATCAAATGATGTTGCTCCAGGGCAGCTTTTATAAAATGCAGGGTGATTAGTGAATAAATAGTAATTTTTTCTTATATTAAAATGTACATTAATCGACAATTACAGCAATGTCTCAGACCAACCTCATATTTATATCACAATATTAAACAAAAATCACAAGTGTCACAGTGATTCAGTGTTGTTTCCGGGGGAAATCTGTCGAATGGAATTTAATGTAGTACAATTTTTAAGAATAGCTGAGATTAGTTCACTTTAAAAGTCCAAAATAAAAGTCCAAATATTTAACAAGTGAACATGTCAGGGGAATTTCATCAACCAGAGATGATAGTATTTTTGATAAGCTGATGTTTTATGTCAAGGTCATTAAAAAAAGTTGAGCAAAACTGCCACTGAATGTAATTTAATTAGTCAGTCTGCATTGCAAGGAAGCAAAACAGTGAAGTACGACACAACACGAAAAAAAGGATGTTCCCATTATAAGCACTTGCGGGCCACTTTGTTTATTATAATGGGAGCAATCTTCTTTGTCATATGCAGTGTAACTGAATTCTCAGAGCCAGACTTTGAGTAACCCTGATGATCTTTGGCAGCTGTAAGGTTTAGTGAGGACATCTAGATGCAGGAGTGTTTACAGCACTTGTCACTTAAAAGGTCATTAGCTTCACTCCCACAGAAAGCACACTGACCTTCAGGTGGTGCACACACCACTCCGGCCTCGTTCCCATGGTTACAGTCACTAGTAACAAACTTCCTGCTCCGGCACTCCAGCAGGGATTTCTCATCACCGCGGCAGCCAAGGCGGGCGTAGTGAAAAAGCCCGGAGCCGGGGCCAAAATATGAGTGCTGGAGAGCTGTGCCAATCTCACTTCAACAAACGAAAAGAATTATGAAGCCAGAGAGAAAGAAGCACCAAGTTTTCTCCTCCACTGTTCAGTGACATAAGGTTTTAAACCCACTCATTTTATAAAGGCTAAATCAAAAATAGATATAGTAAATATGAAACATTTTAATTATTCATTTAAATATGCAAATGAGTAACCATACTTTGACCACACTGAGAAGCACAGGCAAAAGTAGGGCTAAAATTTATTAAAGGGCGCCTATTATGGCTTTTAAAATGTTGCTAATATTGTTCTGGGAGTCCCCAACAACAGTTTTACAAGCATGAAATGACAAAAAAACACTTTTGTTGTCTTATAATATGCATTTATTTTGACCTGATTTGCTCACCGACTCCCATATGAATCGTTTAGCGAGTCATTTTTCCAAACCCCGCCTTTGCGTGACGCTAATCTGCGGTGATATGTTAGCTACCATAGCCCGAAGGAGTGACACCGAGCCGACGGGGTGTCATTGGCTGTTGCGTTAAATCTTACCCAGATACAACAGTGCTATTTTCTGATTGGCTAACAACACCAGACGAACAACACCAGAGGAGACGCGCTTGATTCCTGCCGGTTCAACAGTGAGAGCGCTGCGGCCAGAGTTTTGGGCGCTGCGGAACATTAAATATATTACAAATAGTTTTTCAGCGTGAGAAATACAATGTGTGGCGGGAGAGAGCGTGACAAAAGACCGAAATGAGTGACTGTCACGATCAATGCGTCACACTTGAGAGCCCTGCACTTCACATATTTCATTACAATTGACATTGAAGACCTAGAAGCTGCACTGTGCGTACACAACTCACAAAATATTTATTGAGCATGATACATAAAACATAAAAGCAACAATTAATATTAATAATACTTACAGGTTGTGATTCGGAGAAGGAAGCTGATCCAAATAAACTCGGTACTGAACCTTCCTTCAGTATCAGCCGGCTCGCAAATCCATACTTTATAGCATTTAGGTTTGTGAAGCAATCATCTTCAAAATGACGCGAACACAGAACAAGGTTCGGCTATACTTCTGTGGTATAGTTGTATATATGAACTGTAGCCACTTAGTCTTAAAATGCTCCTCACTGGGCAGGCGAAAAAAGTTTGCTTTTGCGTCGCACTTCAAAACACAGCGTCTTGTCGACATGATGTTAGTTTTCCCTGGCGTCTCTGAACGCAATAAGTGGGTGTATCTTATTTAAATAACTTGTACAGGTGACGTCATAAAGTTAGAGAAAAAGCATCGTTCGCCTATCGATTCATATCAGCGACTCAGAGTCGACTCTTACTTTTGAGAGACAATAACTTTGTATACGGTGAACTTTCATGTTTAAAACTTTGCAAGATGTTTTCGTTCACTTAGATCTATGTTACACACTACATGAAAGGCAATTTTCAAAAATCCATAATAGGTACCCTTTAAATTATTTACATGACTAATTAATCACATTAATTGCAAATAATCACATATTTCAATATTTGTTGAGAAAAAAAAACAATTAGTATATTATTCAAAGACATTACCTTACTGTGGCAGTCAATGCATCATTTTCACATTATCTTTAATTGATTGTATTAAATTAAATGGGCTATGTGTAAGAATGTATTCATCGCTTTTTGTATTGCCATTGCCAATGCGTGTACAGCTTGCAACAAAACTTTAAAAATATCCTGGATATTCTAGGGTGTCTATGAAAACCTGTAGACTGATTTTGTCTCACATAGCCAGATCTATATAGTCTATAGTCTCAAACATAGGGCTACTTTATATTCAAACTATCATAACAGCGTCATTTTAAAGTAACACCAAGTAGCTTTTCCTCTTCGGTCGCCCTACTGGTTGGAAATGAAATTGTCCATTGCCGCTGTCGTAAATAATTTAGCCTACCGTCGCACGCGCGCTCGCTGTTTATCCAGCACCGGCTTTAGAATGAACGTTGTCCACAGACAAGGTAGAGTATGTAACATGATTTCATGAAAGGATGATGTATTGCGACATCAGAAACGAAGAAAAATGAAATAATGACTATTGTAGCGCTTGACGTAAAGCAGTCGAATTTTGTAGTTTTTTTTTGTGCACGGGTTCCTACCCGAAACCCGAAGTTACATAGTGCCAGTAAAAGCGATACAGACCCCGTCAGGCTATGGCAGACGAGTCATTTAACTTATTTTAAGTCGATGTACCATCACAAGGGTCTTGGAAATATATTATGAAGGTTGAAAAACTACATAGTGTTACTTTAATTTACTCTGTCGTGATGTTGGTGAATTGATCGTGCAAACATTCACATCGCTTTGATCAGATGCTTTCTTAACTTCTGTTTTCTCACCACTATTATTTTTGTTGTATGTTTATTTTGTTACATTCATCTAAATGCCACTCTCAGCAGCACCTGGATGTTCGTTAACAGCATATCGCTGCAAAGGTATTTCCAACTTCTTTTTACTTCTAAGGAAAGAATGAAAAAGAGATTCGCCATGAGTATATGAGGGCATTGAATCATGTCCAGTCTCTTGTGTATCACGTGTGTACGAGTGCGAACACGAGCAATAATTCACTAGGCTGCAGTTCACTTAACGGCCACCGGTGTCGCTAATAACAAGGGTTTCGTTTTTCCGTATTTGTGATTTGGTGGCTCTGAACTGTCTAAACACCTTTCAAACTGCTTGCTACGGATGCGAAAAACGCAGAAAATCGAACGCTATCCGATTTTTTTTATGACGGACGAAAGTTTCAGAGGCAGTGTGCAAGTGTGATTGACATAATGTGAGGTCGTATTTATTTTTTAACATGCGAAAATTTTGGATGCGAATTTCGGACTCAGTGTGCAATGGCCTTTAAACTGACAGCCCTAATTAGAAGTAAACATACCTCAGTCCAAGCTGTCGGCAAACCACACTGGCATCACGGTCTGTCCAATGCGTGTCACAAATTGACCCCCACTGGCCGTTCAGGTAGACCTCTAGTCGGCCACTTTTTGAGGACGAACCACCCGCTAACCTGACCGCGCCTGAAAAGGTAAGATATATACACATATATTATAAATGATAATCAAAATAATTTTAGAAAATAAGATTCTGAAGGAAATCCATGTAAAACTATTTTTAGCATATTGATATGTTAATTTGTTAGGGTTAGGTGTTTTGGCTGGGGAATTAGAAATTGACCACATCCAATTCTTTAAACCTATATATAAACCTATTTACAACCAGTATTCTCATTCATATTCATATTCTAGAAGAATTTAATAAGAATTAACAGTAAGTTATCAAATCTTACTGAAAAGCAATCAAGGCCATTTTATTCTTTACAGGGAGAGGATAACAAAAATTTCAAGATTTAGATTAATTTTTTCTTTATAAAACTGCTTAAAATAACATTGTTCATTCTGTACTTAGATACACATGCATCTTTTATAGAACTGAATTTGGACATGGAAATGAACAGTATTGCTTCTTTACGGAGACATACTGTACATATCAGTGTATCATGTATATCAGTGGTGCGAATAGTTTATTCAGATCCCTCAGCATGAACTCCTAAAATCAGAGGCAAATTATAAAAAAGAATTTTGTTCTCATCAATGTATTCATGCCTCTAATCCCAGCCCTAAACCTAACAGTATAAGTGATTGCTTGATAACAGGAACAGAATGTTGATCCAGGAACACATTGTACTTGGCAAAGTCACAGCCACCATTTGTCTCCACTGCACACAGAATGTAATGTTTTTTTTTCACCATATATAATTTTTCTGAGATACATACTGAGATAGAATATTCTCCTCAAGAATGTCAACCACTGATTTCTAAATATACAGTCCCTGCAAAACACAACAGTCTTCCAAGAGAGGGATGTAAGACAACTGTATTAAAAGAGGTAAAAACACATTTTTATCAGCTGAAGAATGTTAAAATGTACTAACATCAAAGGCTGATGTCCCACTAGCTGATTTTCAATCATAAGCGGCCATGTTTCTCTCCACAGGGAAACTTTAACAGCCCCATAGACTATTCTCCCTGATGAATAAATGGATCTGACCCAAACTTTTTCTTTAGCAGACCCAAATCCACATAATCGCAAACATTGATTGCGTTTTCCTGCTAAAATAAAACAGCGGGAGTACAAAATTTCTCATTAAAGCTGTGCATTAATATTCCTGTGCATGAACTGATGGGGTAAAATAACTCTGAATTGCTGTTTTTTTCTGTGGTTATTATGTCAAATTTTCCAAATTGATTTGTCAAAACACATTACTGTAATCTATGACAGGAAATTGTAGATTGTTCTTAATATCATATTTACAGTAATCAGTGAAGAGGGTGAGATTTTAGAAAAAGCAAAAATGTTTTGTTTTTTTTCGATTTGGCTAGTGGGACACCTCCTTAAGAAATATTTTAAACTCAATAGTGGAACATAGACCATTAATTGTAAACACTGCAGGGCTCACCTTGGTGGCAGTCGCAGTAGGCCCAACCAATGGCCCCTGAGCTCTGTCTGAAAAAGCACCATGGGTTAGACTCACGGTCAGGATTTCGACAAAAATTGTGCTCTCCCAGACCCCTTCCCGGATACTGCTGCACGTAATCTGGAAATTCAGTCCACTTCAGACAGGGTGAACCTGAGTCGGTCTGAGAAACGGTGCCATTGTAATAGCCCAGCTCAGTGAAGCCCTCGGAGCAGGACAGAGGAACTGGGGGGGAAAAATGAAGAAAAAGGATTTTATACTGTATACAAATCCGATTTAGTTTTCAAAATCCATCTTTAAGGCTGACTGTTCGCACTGGCATTTTTTAATGTGATGAAATCTGATCCGTTTGTTCAGACAGTAGTCAATATCCTGTATTTCTACTGTACATAATATGAGCATGATACCAAGAGAATTTCTCATTCAACACTCGAGAGCAGCTCCCGGTGTTGAAGGGGAAAAAAATGAAATGTAGTCTCTGCTTATGTCCATCATGACATCTTGCTGTGATGCTTAACAGATAAGTTACATATTTTAGGAATATTTATATAAAATATTAATAATATAATATCATTAATATTTAATACAATATTATTACTATTACATATTACTAATAGATATAATTTTTAATATGGATCATACATATTTCACACTTATTTTAGTGAGCAAAAATTAGCATCTTTGGACATTGGACAATATTGAACTTTTAATAAAAAAAATTATAATATATATATATATATATATATATATATATATATATATATATATATATATATATATATATATATATATATATATATTCAAATCAGATTTAAAATCCTATAACTTTGAATTCGATTTGTATTTTTCTGTTAAGTCCACAAAATAGTCAAAAGTATCCAAAGACATTTACATACCTTGCAATCAGTTATTGAAAAGAAGCACTAAGTAAGTATGCACTTATATTAGAAGTCACACATTAATACACATATCTTTTTTTACAAACAGAATCAAAATGATTTCCTGTGCTAATTGGCAGCATAGCACTGAATGCATTGACAGAGGATACCTTGTGTTTAAAGCTGAAATTAGGTATTTACTTTTTGGAAAAGCACACATAAAATGTACTTTTCATTGAAGTAGTCAAGTCCTGAAAAATATGGGCTCAAAAATAAGCCAAATATTAGTCAATCCAAAATAATATATATATAAAACTTGTCAGTGATATATTTTGGAACTGCTTCAAGTTTAGTTCCAAAAGTGCTCACTATCTAGCAAAATCCCCTTTCTGTCATTAGAGTCCAAAATAATAATCCCTGTTCAGTTGTATATACGCCAATGTAGAGCTCTGCAGATGTGGCCTTTCAATATGGCTTTCCTGCCAACATCTTATATCTAAACAGCGGCCCTTTTGTTTATCTCTCTGGAACACCCACCTTGGACTCCAAGCCATGAGCACTGATTCCTCAGCCCCAGGGCTGGAGATTGAAAAGAGGGAGAAGTTGGACATCTGGATCCCTTATACAGCCTCCTTTCCCAGCATAAAGGACGAGGGATTAGACAAGGCTGTGCTCTAAGCAGGTGCTGAGAAGCCAAGATGAGCAGCCAATAAAGCGACAGGGAGCAGAACTCTCACTGACCTGCCCTACTTGAGACTCACCAGCCAGAGCTACACCACCCGTACTGGATTTAAAGGCACAATTATTGCAAACTTGCACCTCGTGTTAAGGAAAACAGGTGGTTGTGGTTTCTTAGGCCTAGTATCAAGACAACACATATCAATCACTATGTCATTGTTATATGTGCACTGCATATGCACTCAATCTCAAATTCTTTAACTTCAGATGGTTATGTTCTTTTAATAACAAAACCTTGTTTCAAAGCAATATTTGATTGACAGAATAGGCGGTTCGATGATGTCACCCGGTGGATTAGCATTTTACACTACAAATGTCAGATGCATTTTTGACAAAATAAAACATCTAAATGTGATATTTAATCGAGCAGCCATACCAATTTTGACAAAGTATAAGCAACCACAGTGATGCAGAAGTCAATGAACCTGAAATTATCCCAATGCAATTAGCAATCAGTCACTTACAATATGTCCCAACAAGTATGAACTGACAAGCTTCCAGTGACAAGTGATTAGTCTGTCCAAATTGAAAGAAAATGTATGCGTGATGTAACATTCACAGCCAAACTGAGTGTATTTGATGTTTAATATAGACCAGGATTTTAAACCAATGAGATTTCACTGTGACAGGGGCTTCTCAATGCAACAAAAAAAGAAAGTGAATGGACAAAAATGCTAAAAATTATTCATTTGTTTTTTTATCCAGCTGTTTTTCTCAAATGCATCCAAAGCAGCTCTACAAAGAGCTGATTTGGAACAAAATGTTGTTTGAGTACATAAGGGAAGAAGAAATTATTGGAAAAATGACTGCAGTAAACAGAAGTCCTCACACGATTACGGCTGGATCATAGCTAGCTGGATAGAAAATCATAGCTGGTCTCCTTCCAGAACTCAAACTTGATTACGTTAACACAATTTTGGTGTTGTAGTGCTGTGAAAATCAGGATCAAATTGCATTTCGCACAGAACAACATCACACACACTGCGAATAGCTAGATAATGTGAAAGATTATTATAAGTGCCGTTCTAAACTTTCGAACAGTTTGAACACAACTTTATTTCGCTAAAGGGCTTGAGTGTTTGAGTTTGGTGCTGTGCTGATGAAGGCAAACGCATCTCTCGCTGGATGACTGAACACATGGTGGGGAGGAGAGCAGAACTATGGGAAGAACTCATGGAGAGTTTAGATGGGGAGGTCCATATGGACTGTGAAATGCTGCAGGCTTTGCACAAAAAAAGCCTCCAAGAGATTTCAGCAGATTTTCCATGTTTGTATGCAGGAACTTTGTTGTGAGTTGGACGCAAAGACAGTCAGAGGAGGATGGAGAGGCTGTGATCTTTCACTTCCCATAATCCTCTGTTAACCCACAATTCCTTAAGTCCCAGAATCCAGCACTCCATGACTCAGCAGAAAGTCACTAGAAAGCTCTGTAGATATGAAGGGTCCTCCACCTTCCATTTGCCTTTGAAAACACATCACTGGCAGTGGGAAGAACAGGCTGTTAATAACAGTCACGACTGGCACGTCTGCAGTCTTCTTTGTCTGCATACTCATGCGACTGCACTTTTCTGAGCCAGGCTGTATTCAAGTGATATCAGAAAAACATATATTACAGAGGAACAGTGGGTCTGTGTGTGTGTAAAGAGTTGCAGTAGATTAATGTCTCCATCTGCAAGCTCAGACAGACTCACTGCAATCAGGGCAGGGCTGAATTAGACGTATTAAAACAGGATGACGGAGAGCGCTCTCAGAAAGAGTTGTGCCAACCTCAGGGAAATCGTTGACTGCGTTTCTGCTTAATTGGATGCATAAAGATGTGTGGGCGGGAAACGCCATAATGCTGTCGATAAAGTGGAAAGTCTGGAACCAACTGAAAATTATTTAATCCGTAGAGAGTGACAGAATAAAAAGCATTTGATTACTTTTTACAATCATTTTCATCTTAATTAGTATTTTGTCTTGCTTTACGATAAAGTATCTAAACATCCTTGAAACAAGATTAATTTACTTGAGAAGCAAAATTGTGTCCGATAATAAGACTCGCTTTAAATAAGAGAATATTTCATTGATTAAGGTTATCTTACATTGGCAAGTAACTATCTTGTTTTAAGCGGTTTAGGCTTTAAAAAAAACATGGGACTGGTAAGATATTTTTATATTTTTGAAAGTTCCAAGGCTGAATGTATTTGATCAAATATACAGTAAAAACAGTAATATTGTGAAATAATGTAACAATTTAAAATACAGTTGTCTATTTTAATATATTTTAAAGTGTAATTTATTCCATCAGAAATGCCGTCAGAAATCATTCTAATATGCTGATTTGCTGCTCAATAAATATTTCTTATTATTATCAATGTAGCTGCTTAATATTTCTGTGATGAATGGACAGCAGTTCATAGCATTTATTCGCAACTAGAAATCTTTTATAACATTATAACTGTCTTTAGCCTACTGCTACATTTGATCAATTTAATGCCCCCTTGCTGAATAAAAGTAAAAAAAAAAAAATTTACTGACTCTTTAGTACTTTTTATCGGTTGTGAATATTGAAAGAGGAATATGAGTCCAGTCTATGGAACAGAATGAAGATTGGTGTGGAGTGTTTGACTTAGTCCAGTAACTTCATAACCACCCAGAACATCTTAGCAACCACGGGAACAACTAACCCAAGCTATTTTTATGTAGTAAATAAAATTTAGACCATGATTGTAATATATATAAGTCTTTATTCATTATTCACTGATTATCTTCACCGTGCAACTCTTGAATCACGTGTCACTTATTATAGTGCAGTTTTGATGTCATGACATTAAGAAGCACTAAATAATCATTACAAATTTGATGTAACCGACATCCATCCTGCACAATGCAAAATTGTGCATTAATTACGATTTTTGGAATTTTACAGCCCCTGGTCATGATAAACTGAAATTTTAAGGAGATCTCTGTCAAAAACAATTGTGTTTCACAGAACTGGAATGACATAACGGTAAGTAAATAATGATAGAATTTTCATTCTTGGTGAACTATCCCTTTAAGACTGATACATTAAGCTGACATTTGGACCCTTTTATAACAAAGAACAGAGGAGATAGACATCATCTGCGTGATGGAATAGCACATTCCGTGCTAAAAAGCAGCAGAGAGATATTTAACAGGAATGACAGGGAAGGTCAAGTAATAAAAGAGTGTAAAACAAAGGCGTCTGGGCATCAGGACCAGCACGAGGAGCCAGCCATGCTTATTCAGCACAGGCTCAGACATTTCGATCCCATTCCATTACGGTGCAAGAAAAAAGGGCTGATCTCCAGGTGTTAATAACTCCTACGGCATGAAGATCGGGGGAGGGGACGCTACAGGAAAACAGAGAGAGCAACCACGGATATGATAAACTAACACATCCCGCTCATTGAAAACAAGCCATTCTTTGAAATATCAACTCTAGTAAAATCATCTTATACTGACATTCTTCATTCTAAACCAAACACACGAGGATCTGACACATAAGGTGGGGGATGAAACATCAAAGGTGTTTGAGAAAGCAAAGACTGGCACAGATGCACAGAAGAGAGAGAGACGCTGAGAGAGTCTTTCCTGTGATGTTTTGAAGTTGTATTCCAAAAAGATTTTTTTTAGAAAATTACCTTATGAAGTCAACTATCAAAATTGGAGGACATAAGTGATTCGATCACAGCTTGGGCAATACAAACAGAGCCAACCAACATGTATAGAATTTCAATTTGTATGCACAACAAAAACATTTTTTTAAGCAAATCCACAGACAATCAAACCAGACAAATCAGATAAAATAGCTTAGAAATTCTAGACAATATGCAGTTAACAGTGGGTGCAAAAAATAAGCAAAACAATCATTGAAAGTAATAAGAAAAACAAAACCAAAAGAAGACAAATAAATATTGCAGAGCTTTGTATTAGAGCTCTTTGGCTGGAATTCATTCACCTTCAGCCACTGACACCCTCTGTGCCGCTCTAAGCTAATGGAAGCACACTGGCAGAACGAATGGCAGCAGAAATCAAGTCATTTACGCAAAGCATCCGTATGGCGTACTTGGACACACACGCTCTCAGCTCTGCGCCATAGGAGAGCTCATTCTCCCTCCCCAAATAATCCATTTCCCCACCACAATGAATATTTGATACGGTTCACATAACGTGCTTTGGCGTGTTAAGCGAATGTGGGAGCAGATGCATGGTGGGGCACCAATGGGTGACAGGAAGCAACATAAGGGCATGCACATTAACAATGGCTTTTTTTTTTTTTTCAAAATAAACCAGAAATAAGTTCTCTTATGGCCACTGTTCCATGTACAGAGCTTCAGTGCAAGACATTCGACAAAGACTTTGCATGCAATCTTTGCACATTGTTTCATAACATATCAAAATGACTTTTTTTTTTATTTGGTCCACTGTGGCATGCTACCTAGATCTATAGGAAACAATCTAACCATGCACCTCAAAGGGTACTATAAAATCATAAGCTGACCCAATTTTTTTTATGTATAAAGGATGCTTTGGGCACAGTTTATGTTTTCAATGAGGAGAAAACCAAATCGCTTAATCTAAGCCCTTTCCGTTCTTGGCACCATAAAACCGTCTGATTGGCTGGTCCGGGGAAGGCTGTTTATCTGTCTTGATGCGGTGACATCAAAGCACTGACAGTCATTAGCACTTCAGGATTGGTACTGGGGAATTTCACGCTGTCAAAGTATATGAGAGCGAGATGAGGGAGAAAATCTGACACAGCTCAGAAAGATGGGACACCATAACAGGGTTGATGCCCTTATTAAACAGCCACACTGGCGGTATCCAGCGACCAGCGCACAGTGATGTGGTGTAAATGTCACATTTTGGAGCTCTGGAGGAATTGATGAATTATTTATATAACACAACCCATCACAAATCCATCTTCATCGGCTCATTACTAAAACAGCCAGAACTAAGAGAATGAGATATAGTGGAATGTAGCTCTAAACAAGCATTGTTTTTAATTTGTCATACATCTCGTTATAAAACACGAAAGTGAGCAAGCGACTTCTTTATAGACCATGAAATTAAAATTGCGTTTTGTGGCTTTTAGTAGTTTGAAGCCATCTACAGTATATGCTAGTATACTCTTAAAAGATGATAAAAGTAATCTTTAGCAGATCTCACATTTAAAATGTCCTTATTTGCTGGGAAAATCTACTAAAATGATTGATGACTCATCTTGTTAATTTCATGGAGAATTCCTAGAGATAGTTCACCAAAAATGAAAATTCTGTCATTGATTACTCACACTCATGTCGTTCATCTTCACAATGAATTCACAAATGAATTGATGAAATCTTGAAGAGCTTTCTGTCCCTCCATTGACAGCTATATACGCAACTAAAACTTTGACTTCAAAATGTTCATAAAGATCAAATGAATGCATATTTGAGTGGTTTAGTCCAAACTCTATCACTTTACATGATGAACAGATTGAATTTCTGCTTTTATTCACATATAAACATTTATCAACTCACACATAAGTTGTGGTAAACAGAAGCTAAAGCATGTTCCAATGAGGTTCAGTTTCATGTGTTATGCATCACATTTGAGCTTCAGCAAGAACCAATGAGGTTCAGTCTCATGTGTAACGCATCACATTTGAGCTTCAGCAAGAACCAATGAGGTTCAGTCTCATGTGTTACGCAGCACGTTTGAGCTTCAGCAAGAACCAATGAGGTTCAGTCTCAGGTGTTACGCATCACATTTGAGCTTCAGCAAGAACCAATGAGGTTCAGTCTCAGGTGTTACGCATCACATTTGAGCTTCAGCAAGAACCAATGAGGTTCAGTCTCAGGTGTTACGCATCACGTTTGAGCTTCAGCAAGAACCAATGAGGTTCAGTCTCATGTGTTACGCATCACGTTTGAGCTTCAGCAAGAACCAATGAGGTTCAGTCTCATGTGTTACGCATCACGTTTGAGCTTCAGCAAGAACCAATGAGGTTCAGTCTCAGGTGTTGCGCATCACGTTTGAGCTTCAGCAAGAACCAATGAGGTTCAGTCTCAGGTGTTACGCATCACGTTTGAGCTTCAGCAAGAACCAATGAGGTTCAGTCTCAGGTGTTACGCATCACGTTTGAGCTTCAGCAAGAACCAATGAGGTTCAGTCTCAGGTGTTACGCAGCACGTTTGAGCTTCAGCAAGAACCAATGAGGTTCAGTCTCAGGTGTTACGCAGCATGTTTGAGCTTCAGCAAGAACCAATGAGGTTCAGTCTCAGGTGTTACGCAGCACGTTTGAGCTTCAGCAAGAGGTTTGTTCTCGAGCACCAGGCAGGTTCAGTTGAGCTTCTGTCTTATGTTTGCTGATCTATGTTTATATGTGAATAAAAGCCTACATTCAATCTGTTCATCATATAAAACAATCAATTTAATTTGGAATAAACCGCTCAATTCATATGGATTAGTTTTACAATCTCTTTATGAAGTTTTTAAAGCGTCAAAGTGGTAGTTGCGTAGCTGTCAATGGAGGGACAGAAAGCTCTCAGATTTTATCAAAAAGATCTTCATTTGTGTTCCAAAGATGAACGAAAGTCTTACGGGTTTGGAATGACATGAAGGCGAGTATGGAATAAACATTGGGATGATCCAATCACAAGTGGCCACAACTATTTATCTCTGTTTTTTTCATGCACCTCAAATGTGTTACTAGGTGTGTTTCTGAATGGAGGGTCTCTGATTTCATGACAAATGATATCACAAATAAATCGTATGGTACTGCATGTTGATAACGTTCAGCAACATTTGCACACCACATTCTCAAATACACTTAAATTTAATTATTGTCAGTCACTTATAACATTTTGAGCAAAATGCACAGTTATTATATGTATATAGTTAATACTATACATAAACTCATGATGCTTTAAGATGCTCAGACACATTAGGACTGGTTAGTATTTACACTATGCAGTTGGGTCACATGCATTTTTGACCTCCACTGAATGTGTTTGAGTGATCATCACTAAAGCTTTTGGACTTTCTTTACATGTATTGGATCTAGAGGACACATATTGGCTCACCTGTATTCTGCACTGCATTCAGGTAGCTGTCATCACCATTCACCTACAGAGAAGGAAAAGGAAACTGAGTTCAAATCCAGAAAGATGACAGAATTACGAATTGATTTGTTTGGTACACTAAAGTGTCTGTTTTTCTAGAAAAGTGAAGTTTTATCTTCTAAGACGTGACACACATTTGAACAGCAGTGTATTCCGTTTCTGCCTGGCTCAGAGGAAGCTGTGAGAGTCACTCCTGACAAGGAACGAAGATAATATCTGTTCATATTTTAACTGACATTTTATTTCCGCGTTTTCTCATTCTGCACTGCGATTGAAGAGCAATTAGGAGATGGGTTATCATCTTAATCTTTAAAGGTAACTGCTGTCTTACAATGGAAGAGAGGACTGGGTAAATGCGAAAAATGGGTAAATGCGACTTAACACAAATCTCACAAAACACAAAACTGATATTTAATAATGTTCATTTATATTTTTATAAAATAGCGATAAACAGTAACATTTACATTTCGTTTACATTATTTTATCATTTGAAAAAAATACCACCATATGGTGTAAATTAATGCATTTTGAATGGACGAATCACAAAAATGAACAGGATTTTTACTGGATTCATGGAAATGAATCAAACATACCGACTCAAGCTAATACAAATCAGAAATGCTATTAAAACATCATGAGACAAAGAAGAATCATGAAACTATAGTCTGATGATACACTCTTTAAAACCTAATAGTCAAATAAAATGCACATTATCTTCACAATAAACATTATTTATTGTGAATATATGGTGGATAGCACTATTTTCAACAGTTTCACAAAGACTTTAGATGACTCTGCAAACAATGCTACAACCATACACTTTAATATTCCTGATATACATTAACTCCTCAATATTCAGTTGAACACCAAGTTGATCAAATCTGGCACTGCGTTTTCAAACCATTCAGCTAAAATTTGGGCAGCTGTCAAGGTTGAGTACACCCTAGAAATCTGAGGATTGCTGATAGAGCATCATTGTGGCAGCAAGAAGGAACTAAAGCTGCTTCTGTGACTTGAAATACAATGAGAGGTTTCAGTGAAGCAGGAAAACAGCTATAAAAGGGTTGAGTTTTCCAGAACCAATTGAACTGTTCTCCCGACTGATTTCTCAGTGAGGACCAGAAACCATGCAGCTTAATCCTAAATTTGACCTAGCGTTCATCACTGACCCTTAAGAATATTTAAAGTAAACATTCTTAAAACAAAAAAGGAATCATTCACATAAAAATAACAATTCTGTCATCTTTACTCACATTCATGTCTTTCAAAACTAGTATGATTTTCTTTTATCTGAGGAACACAAAAGGAGTTATTTATAGCAGAAAGTCCAAGCTGCCTTTTTTCCATCCAGCAACAGTGAATGATGGTTCCCAACCAATAATTTCAATGCAAGATTTTCAGTGACTTAAATTCCTGTCCAGTTCTCACACAAAGCTATAAAATGGCTTCAGAAGTCTTACATAGAATATACAGCATGAGTCATGGACCACTTTTATGATGCTTTTTTGAGCTTCACAGCCCTTTCGTGGATGGAAAAGAGCAGACCAGTCATTCTATTAAACGTTTGTGCTCCATACAGGTTTAGAAAGACATGAGGGTGAGTAAATAATAAAATAATAAACAAAAAGAAACTATTCCCTTGAAACACTTTTGCTTCTATGCTGCACTGCACAGTCATTTTAACACGTCTGTAGATGAAAACATGCTATTGATTTTCTTCATTAATTTACTAAACTGATCTGGGGGTTTAGCACCACCAGCAGGGATAATTGCATTATAGATAACAAGCTCCAGTTATGCACCCTGATATTTATGCTCATATCAACACTCTCCGGTCAGTTACGGCCATAATTGCATCTGTCATTCTCATTCCACAGCAGCAACTGAGGCCAGACTGACACTGTCCTTTCCCTGAAATAGCAAAACACACATCAAAAAGCCCTTGATTTAAGCAGCATCTTTGTTTTTTCAATCTCAAATGACACTTATACAAAGAACAGACTGTGGTAATGGAGTATAACACAGATGTGTGAACATATGACCAGGTGTGTCTTACTGACAGCTGCAAACATTGCACACAACAACCTTGATGTCTAGCATATAGCACATATTCAGTGCGCTATTGCTCTGTATCTCAGGAGTCTAATTGCATATTCACATTTTAAAATGCATGCAGATATATTAAATCAATCCGGTGTATTACACCATCTCAGGAGCAAAGCCTTTCAACAGATTTGTTGGTGCTGTAAATTTTTCATAATCAAGAGGAGCATAAAGTCTCTAATGGAGCACGGCACTCATTAATTCCTTCCCATGTTGTTTCACCGCCCAACCAGATGTTAAGATAGCCCAGCTCTGTAGTGAATGTGAACTGAGATGAAGGTACAATTATCTAGCTGTTGAATTAAACTGATGCCTATTTCTTTATGTTATGCTGAATACAAAAAATGAGGCATTTAGTAATAGTTTTGCAGATGTAAATATAAAAAAAGAAAGAAAAAAAAGTCTTGTTCAAAGCATTCTGTTTAATCTTTCACAACTGGATGTTTCTTTGTCTTCTGTGCTGAGCTGAGTTTTGAGATTCCTATGTGTAGATATGCTAGAACCAAAAAAAAAAAAACGGTCATTCTTTTCAAACAATTTTTTTTACTGAATTCTTGAAATGAAATTAATGAAACCATTACGTGTGTGGTCAATAATTTTTGTTCTAGCACACTCATCAAACTCATTAGTCTTTCAGCAGAATATGGGTCAATGTGCTGTTTTTTTTTTCCACTGAATCGTTGTGGTTTGCCAGCACTGGTGTTTATGCATTTAATAAATAAAACAAAATTATAACTGAATTAAAACGTCTAATAATTATCCATGTCTACGGTGAATCGTTTAAGCGATATTTCCTCCCTAAAGCATGTCAGATCCTCTATTAGAGGGAGGTGCCTTTGCTTGAATCCATTAAACAGCATGTGAGTGCTTTAATGCACAATGACAAATATTAAATGCTGAACTAGATTTAACCAAAAAAGGTGCACTTTGAAATCATGCTGCATTAATGTTACCGGCTCAAAGCAATGCAAGAACACGCAAAAAGCAAACATGGTCTTAGCAAATGGAATAAAGCTATTTAGGCTTTTGTCCCAAGCTATATTACGAACAGCCTTAAAGGCGCATCTTACCTCCAGAAAGACTGCAAACACCCCGAGCAGCGCGAGCATCCTCCACACTCTTGGATCCATCCCTATCTGCGGCTATGGGTCAGTGTCATTGTATGGTGTTAGAAGCCACCTCCGGAGCAGGGTGTATTCGCGAATGAGCGCTGTTCAAACGGTTTGAATGGCACAACTGCGCGGATGCCGTTTAAGAGCGTTGGTTTCCAGTGTGAGTGATGCGATGCTCTGTGGCCCACCGTAGGTTGATATGTAATGTCTAATCGGTGTTGTGGAGTAGCCTAGTGTCACAGACGCACACACCCCTCGTAGCGACCCACGCGCAGCCCTACGTCTCCAAGCGCTCACGCACCACGCGCGCGCCGCACTGAGGAACCAGCAGCCAACAAACTGGGCGTCACTGCTGCCTTAGTGCAAACCTGGCAACACAATCATAATAATGACAATTAACAAATAACAAGAGAAAGCAATTTGTGAGATATGTGCCTAAATGAACAATTAAAACACTGCTCATAACTCTAATAATATCCTAATAATGTAATGTGTGAAATATAGCCTATACAGCTATAAATAAATACATTTTTGTTTAGTTATAGGCTATTACATTTTTCTACAAAATAGACCTAGAAAATAAATTATGAAGTAGGCCTAGTTCACAATGTTTAAAACTCAAAGGCTGCGTCTGAAATCGCATACTTCCATATATAGTAGGCGAAAAACAGTATGCGATAAAATAAGTATGTCCAAATTCATAGTACTCATAATAGGCAAGAAGTACCTTGATGACCTTCTTCCAGCGAGATTCTAAAGTGTGCATATAATGGACACTTTACTATCCCATGAGGCCATGGGAGAGGATTTATGAATGGCAGTGAAGCGATGTAACTGAGGCTGGTTGGTCACAACATGGCGAATCTAGGAGGCCTATGTCCAGATTACTTTTATACTACACACAGTGCATAGAACGTAATTTTTTTAGCATGCGTATTAAGTAATTACTTATTCAAAATAAGTACCTACTCAAGAGAGTATGCGATTTCGGACGGAGCCATCAACACTCATGAATGCCATGTTCCATAGAGAGCACAACTGCCATTGCTCCGCAGAAAGTATACATAATGGCTGATGGCGGAAATATGCTAATACGTCCGTCAGTGGTCGTGGGCGGAGCATGAGCAATATGACATCATATTGCTTAGAAAATCCAAATGGCTGATTGTTTAGGAGTGTTTAAGGCTTTTTGAGGATAAAAAATGTGAATGGATTTTTTTCATTGTATGGTGGTTGTGTCCACACACTGCAAAGAAACATAGGCAAACACCATATAAAAGTGAATTTTGCATCCGATGGACCCTTTAAACTTTTTAGAGAGATTGACAACTTAAATTTAAACTTAAAAAAAGCCTATAGCATGTGTCATTTTACTTGGTTTGCAGTTGAATGTCACAGAGAGAAGTGTGATTTCTCAGAACATCTATCAGACATTTTGTGTGTTAAAAACACTTAAGTAACAGCATTTTTAAATAACTACTCCTTCAGGTAAACAGGATGACTGACAACATTTGTAATGCATTATGCTGACCAGAAGAGAATTAGTCTCTCTCTGCCTTTTTTGAGTTTGTATGCATGGAGTTTGTGTCCCACTGATGGGGGTTTTAGTCCTAAAACTTGTCTAACAACTTTAAGACAATCTCTATTGCTAAAAGTGCTATATAAATAAAGTTAAACTGAATTAAATTACTCTCTAAATAATAACCTCCAGCCAATATGCTTTATTAAGAGAATATTTGTAGCAGGATTTTTTTTTTTTTTTTTGCATTGTTGTACGTTTACCCTCTAAATGTGCATAAACACAGGAAAGTGATTTCTCTCAACAAATGTTTGTTTTCCATGCAACAGTAGAGAGGTGACTATGAGGTCTGAATCTTCAAAAAGAAAAAGACCTGGAGGGATTTTGAATAAAATCAGCAGAGGGAACATTATAAACTGCAGCTAAGATTTAGAGGGGAGAAAAATTAAGTCAATGAATTCTTTATTGGATTTCGGATGGAAAGAACAGAATATTTTCCTCACAAATAGGCTAATCGTGATTAATGCACCCACTAGTCGAAAAAGTTTATGGATATTTCCAGAAAACGGAACAATTTAGAAAGTTACATCTAAGCATTATTTCGCATGGAAACCAAGAAAAACTATTATTCCATGGAAACCATAAAAGTCCAAGAATATTTATGAAATACATATTAGATAGGAAACAGC
Organism: Chrosomus eos; assembly: GCA_036326025.1. NCBI lineage: Eukaryota > Metazoa > Chordata > Actinopteri > Cypriniformes > Leuciscidae > Chrosomus > Chrosomus eos. Next base: position 30,012,433 of record CM070830.1, on the reverse strand, counting down.
CATGCACTCCATAGCATTTATGGGATAGCATGAGTTCAATTACTCTCTATAAAAGCAAATAGAGCAAGCATAATAGATTTAGTTGATTCATGTTTGCTCATAATAATAAAGCTATACAGCTGGGAAGCCCAGCATGAGTGACCTTCTGATACAAGCATGCAAAGTCACCCACGGAGTCTTCGCACCCACACAAGCATGCATACATTACCCTCTCAATCCTCCCTTTCTCCCGCCACACTCATGACCTGATCATTGGCACAGACGTGTTTTACAGTCGTGTTATATCTGTGTGCCGCAGAGACACCTGCTACATGATGATCTGTGGTTGTAATGGGGGAAACAAGAATTTTACTGGTGCACCACTTTGATGGATGCGGTGTTGTCATGGCAACACAATGGTTAAACTGCCAGCAGTACCTCTAACACTCACAGCATATTTAAGGATTTTTAAGAGACAATTGTCTTTGTGCTCTCTGGGAAAATTGGGTCAAGAGGGGGGTGTGGGTGGGGGGTTTGAAAGAGAAAGTAATAACCTGAAAGTGGCATTGAAATGACATTTAAAAGGACAATTTTAAAAGAGATAGCATTGAAAGTATACTGGGCAAAACACGAGCTGCATGGTGATGCTCCAGAGTGGTGTCTTCGAAAATCTGGTAATAAATAAAATAATAAATGCATCTCTAGCATCCATAAACCTTTTTAGTTGCTGGTATTGGTGAGCTACTTCACTGTGAAGTCATTTACTGATTTGGAGTAAAAGAGAATATTGCAGAATGGCTTTGCTTTCCACAATTGAAAAGCTTTTATCTAAAGAGGAATGATAAGATGTTATTTTTCATCAAGACAGTGTCTGCCTCCGCCCAAATTGCAAAGACAACCAAGTAGTAGAAGTCCATCAGGGTCATGTTTTGTCCTGGTCAGAGTCCAGATTTTAATATTTTGGTCTTACATTAAACTCAAACTTAAACTGGGAGACTTTTCAACTGTTTTGAATCCATCACCATTGAGTGGAACAACACTGACTCTTCTTCCTGTAAAAGCTGTCTGCAAGTTTACCCACATGGTAAACAAAGGGGAAGTTTCTAAGTATAAGTTTCTTTATTATACAATATTTGTGCAATTCTTGCTAATTGGCTTGTGATTCACAATGGTTATGACATATTAAACGACTTACTAAATAGACTTAAACATTTTTCCCCATGGGCCCTTGGCCCATGTTTATATTGGCAACAAATACACCAGTGAGTCATAATGCTTTGTAAAGTCTTTCCTTTTTTACACAGCCACACAAAAATCCACATCCCTTCACAGATTTGAGGGTTCTGTCTGTCTATCATAACTTCTTTACCCAGAGGAATCATCTCTCCATTAACCGCCTCGAGCAGCCAATCCACATTCAGGAACAGAATAAGCCTCTCTTTTTTCTTCTGCTATACTGTTAACAGATATTAAAGTAATAGTTCACACAAATATGAATATTTGTTGACCTTTATGTATTGTTTCTTCCATGGAAGACAAATGGAGAAATTTGTGACCAACGACTGTAACCCCCTAAAAAAAAAATCAACAAAAATAAGATTCAAGCACTTTATTCCAAGTCATGCACTATGTAATGTACATAATTGAGCCTTATTTGTAATTTTTGAAGCTCGACAGCCTATGGTCACCATCCACTGTCATTGTAAAGTAAAGAAGCAGCATTAATATTTTGCTGAATATTCCACAGAAGAAAGAAAGTAATATGAGTTTGAAGGAACATCAGGTTGAGTGGTAAACACAATAAGATTCCATTATTATCGAACAATGAAACAACATGAACAACAATGAAAAATACTTCTAAAGCATGTATTAATTTCAGTTAATGTTCTTTCAACATTCACATCTGTTAATGTTATGGACTTGAGCTACAACCTGAATAAACAATGAGCATTTATTAACACTATAAATCAGTTTTATTACAGTATCATGCTTCTATAAACGCATTTCTAAGGCCTCAAAATTATTAGAATGATTCAAAACTTTGGTCATGATTGATTTTTTTCTGATTGATTTTAGCAAGTATAAAGGCTTTCAGTATAATTGTGTATAATTGAAAAAATATCCACCTTCGGGTTATTTACTATTTTTATAAAGTAAATGTTATGTAAGAATACATGTTATATTTTTAGTAATATTACAAGATGAAAAATCTAAATAATTTTTTTAAATGCCATTATTAAACATCAGGATATTGGGGAAACCTTTATTTGTAGTGCGTCTCAATCATCATTGCATTGCATTACATTAATTTGTTCCACACAATACAAATTACAAAGGTTTGATCATAAAACTGAGCCTTTAAATATACTCTGAATATAACATTATTTGGAAATAAAGAGTGAGAAATATTCTACTATAATATTATAAATATCTTGTCAATTTTACATTACAAGCTATCAGAATTTCATTGCACTTTTTGGCCATGTAAATACCATAAGAGTATAAAACACCTTAGTTTGGGCCAATGAATAAAATTGAGGTGTGTTTTTTTTCCTCCGAGTATTAACTCCATATTCCATCATATTAAATGAGCCATAAAAAACCAAAAAACAAGACATATGCAAACTTTATTTTAGATTTTCTTTAAAGGTTCAATAAACTACTAAAAAAAGGTTATTATGTGGGGTTAACTAACGTTGACAAAGGTTTGATAAATAATGTAACAAATGTGCTGCTCATTGTTAGTTAAAGTGTTACTTGTTGAGTAAATAACAACAAAACTTTCCTTGAAAACTAGCAGTTATTACAGCCAATGAGTTCAAGGGACAAATCACACACCATGAGCAGGTGAGATAGCGCTATGGATATTTGTATCAACAATTTGGCTTATTCAGACATGTCTGAACTATTATGTTATGTACCAGTTCTCTAGCATCAGGTTTTTTTGTTTTTTTCTACCTAATCTGTAGTCAATCTCTCAGTTATGTTTATCATCACATTTAGCATGTTAATTGAACTGTCATACTCACACAAAAAGAGAGTGCAAACCTTGTGCGTTCTACATTTCTGAATTTCATTTCAAATTTCCAACATGATATAGACTTCCTTATTCAGTTAAATATTTATAGTTGAATGCTAAAATACTTAGACATCCTTGCTTGCTTCCTCTGTCTGTATCCTTCCCTAGAGTTTGGCAGCGGGAGAACAGCAGAACGTTTAGCATTGGCTGCTGCAGGCACTCTGGATGCTGTTGTAAGATAGCGTTTGAAGTGGCACATGCTGTCGAAGATGCGAGCAGCCTCATGAAGGGTTGTTCTTCTGTTAATGGAGGATCTTAACCACATTACTAATGCGCCAAGCATCAATCTCGTTTCACAATAAAGAAGTTTAGATGAAATGAAACTGCTTCATTAAGGCAAATAACCAGTTAAATATGATTAGATAGACAGACAGACAGGCAGACAAATAAATAGCAACAAACATCATGAATGCCTATTCAATTGCATTCATTTTTGCAGTGCATTCAATATCTTTTTGCATCCAGTCACAAGATCACCACAAAGGGCTTTTGTATGCTGATCAAAGAAAAATAACAACCCCCTCCTCTAAAATAAGCTAAAACATCAGCTTCAAAAATGCATACAAAGTCTTTAATTTGATGCATGTAAACATGATTTATAGCCTGGGCATATAAAAAGACCAAAAGTAATGAGTCCTGGCAGACCTTTGATTTATATGTCAATCTGACCTGACACGCCTGATGCAGAGGTTGCTGAAGGAGGAGATATTTGTGCTTTTCCAGCACATATTACATCCGTCTCTCCATCTCTGGTCCCCTTGCGCCCCCTGTGCTGACACTTCATTTGTGACCAATTGATAATGGGCAGATACATGAATTCTCTGTGTCAGGAGGCAACAACAGAAAATGGAGAGACATCACCTCTCTTCCCATGGAAACATCTCTAAACAAATACTCATTAATAGCTCCCTGGTCTCCTAAATCGCTCTTCCACTATCAAGATTATCAAGATAATGGGTTTGGCTTTAATAATTAGCACTTACGACTAATTGTCCAACTAGCTGAAAAAGCAAATAAACATGGCAGCTTTGGGATGGGCAGCATCTAATGAGATCATTAGAGGTGGTGAAATAAAGTCAGCAATTTGAGAAGAAATACTGCCATCTAGTGCAGAAAAGAACTTTATAAAAAAAGAACATATCCAGTGACCAAGAATGAGTTTCTTTGGTAAAGTTCAGGAAACCAAAACTGTGATTAATACACTGCAGTGCAAAGAAGCGACCTATTATTTAAACATGAAAACTAATTTTTAACGTTTTTTAATGTTAAATGAAAATTATAAATCTACAGTGTACATGACCTGGTCGTATTTCATCACTTATGTATAATACATTTAAAACAATTCAAATTCACTGCTTGCTTTAGTCAAAAACATTAGGAGACACCTGGGAGCATTGTTCACGTCCTACCATTCTAAGCTCCGGATATTCCGCCTCTTTTCTCTGACGTAACATGACTTACACAGGTCTCCACGAATAAGCGCTTCCAGAGAACATGATTGACAGGAACAGTGACCAATGAGCGTTCGAGATTTGGCAGCTATGGCGTCTGTGCCCCGTCTGCTGATTTGCAACCCGCCGAAATAGGATCGGTGAAGAAGGAGACCTTCGAGCGGTTCGCCATGGACTGTTCTAGGATCAGTAAGGTTTAAATACGACTCTAACCATTGAGCGGTAAGTAAGAATGCTGTCAGTAACTTGTGTCTGATTCAAGGTTAGCGTTCGTAACCAGAACAGTCCGAATAAAACGGTGGTTTGGACGCTTTTGAGAACATGAATACGGTGGAATATCAAGTTTCAAACATGATGGTGGCTTTGGCCTGTCCTACTGTTGATCAAAACAAGTAGATTATCATTCCTCTCAAAGTCAACACTGACTTATGCAGGCTTTATGTGGATAAGCTTTCTCTTTATGGGAAGTAAACGCTACATTATATCACATACTCATACTTTATCAAATGCATGTTTTGCAGCCCAGTTTTATTTACCGGGGTAGTTTTAATGTTCAAGAGTGTGTGGAGAAGACATACCGCGTCGCGCTCACAAGCACGCGCTTCAAAGTTCAGCCGTCTCGCGCAGAGGTGACGCTGTCAAAAAAAAAATGCAGGTCATGTTCTCACCTGTATATTTGACGAAATATATGATAATGTTGATGTTTTAAAACATCAATGTAACCGTAAGGTCATGAGAAATTATCTTTGTTCGGTCTCTCTTTTTTTGCAGAAAGAGTTTTATTTGGTAGGGACAAAGCATGGAAAATGCAAAAAAATGTTTAATCAAATTAAAGAAAATATTGAATTTGTGGACTGGAAAAAGAAAAAATTCTGCATTTGTTTACTATTTACAAGATTTGGATGGTTTTAGAAACCCATAATAACATACAAATAATTGCGAATTAATTCACATTAATAAATTAATACACATAAGAAGAATTTGGCTCTTTGCAAATCAAATTTCTTACATTTGAAAAAAATATATATATACATAAACCTTTTGAACAAACTAAAAACATGTAAAACCATCGACATTTGTGTAACTATTTTTTGTCCAGTAGCTAATGTTGTTAAAAAATGTAAACATCTTGTTCTTGTGGCATTGGGAAAAAAAATAATTTGACAAAAATATAGAAATGTCTGAATACTACCAAAAAGCCTATGAAATTGGCAAATTTAAATGAAAATAATTTTTAAAGTCAACACTGAAAAAAATAGACTATTTAGTTTACTTTCCTAATACATATTCCTAAATTGTTTGCATTCATAAAATTTAATAAAAAATGAGAAACTTTGCTCCACCTCTAAAAACTTTGCTTTTCAAGCTCTTATTTTTCAACCCCTCTCACCATTTTTCATATACTTTTCTCAATCAAATCGATTGCTGTTAGTTAAAGTCTGCCCTTCATTTAGTCTGATTGAATATCCTATTTCACATCACATTACTTAGCCTAAGTGTTTTATGTTGACCTGTTTGAAAAGTATACATAATATATCGGTTTATTTAACCACATTTTTGTATTATTTTCTTTTTTGATAGATACAAAGTTGCATTACTAAGCTGATGATCATTGTGCTGGTGAGAGGGAAAAGATGGATCCGTCTGCAGGTATGCACATGTCTGTTCCCCAGAACAGCGATATGGTCCACGTCTCTGTCAGTAACCCCATTATAACCATGTATCAGCCGCAACCTCCAAACATCGCCCAGATCATCTCACAGCACGTGGTTCCTCAAGAAGTCTCCTGTCACGCTGTACCACACACAGTCCCGTCGCACATCCACATGCCAACTCACATCCAGACTCAGTCACACATCCAGCCTGCTCCACATCTGCAGACCCAACAGCAATGCCACGTGGAAGCACAGGCTCATATTCAGACCCAAGGCCATGTATCGACACAAGGTCCGTCAGAAGGCCAGAGTGCCACATCGTCTCAAGATGGTGCAGTGAACTCACTTCAGGTCCCTTTTGCAGAGGTAGCTTCCCTGCTGGACCCTAACATGAAGAGCTCAAAGGCTCGCAAGTACCAGATCCACTACGATGAGGTGAAGAGGAGATTGGAACCGCCTGAGAAGATGTCTCTCCGCTCTCTGGCTGCCTACACAAGAGTGAGTCGAGGTCCGGCTAGTAAGAAAACACTCTTAGAGTCCCTAAATGTCTTTGGACTGTCACCGAGCACCAACACAGCAGTGTCCAGTTCCTTTTCCAAACTAACTGAAGGTACGTCTGGAACACATACTTGAAAAAATGAAACATTCATGTTTCAGAATTCCTGTTGTTCCAAACCAGAACATAAAAGAATATATGTTGATAGTTTTAGTGTTTTTTGCCCATTGACTTTCATTGTATGGGCAAAAAAATACTAAAACTATCAAATTACCGTGTTTTATATTCCGCAGATTAAATAGTAAGTCAGACGAGTTTGGAACAATATGATGGTGATGAATGATGACCAAATTTTCATTCCTTTTATACACAACATGAACTTAATATAGATACTGGGTTACTAAGTGTACTTAACTACATGCATTTTAATTATTTTCAGGTGACACAGCGGCCCTTTGCAAAGACATGAAGGATTTTGCACTGCAGTATGTCGATTATGAGAATATGGCTAAACAGTTGCTACCTGAAACAAACCAGGTGCAGCACTGGTCTAAAATCATTGAAACAAGGTAAAGTACTAGTAGGCCCGTAGAAAGAACAATAAATGGTTCTGCTTTGATTCATTTTGGTTGTTTTTTTTACTGTTAAACAGGAACTATCTCGAGGAGATGAGGAAGATTTTTAACGACCCCATGAATACCCGCTTGTTCTCCAATGTTACGCATGGGCTTGGTAACGGCATGATGGACGTGGCTCTCGATATCATAGATAACGTCATCGACCGACAAATCCGAATCCTCTCTGGGAATACGGACCCCAAACCCGAACTTCCAGTGAGAAGGATTCGGAAACGCAACCGCAAGCCCAAAGCTGCCACGGAAGATGGCAAACCTAAAGAAAAGGGCAAAAGGGGGCGTAAGAAAGGAAAACAAATGCGGCTGGATTCTGTTGTTCCTGAGGTTCAACAGTCCACAGAGATGGAGAGCAGCGTGTTAACGTTAGTCTCTGTAGGATACGAAACCATATCCAGTGGACTCAACCCCACCACTGCAGGTCTTGCGTAACGTTCCCGTGCCTGAGAGGCACACAGAGACACTGTGAATTCTCAGTGCAACAAATTTTTCATAGAAAATGTTAGTTTTATAAATGTTAGACTTCTCTGAAGACTGATTATTTTCGATTTTTCTCACTATAGTCAAGCAAGAAAATATTATGGGTCTGAGAGGGTGTTCAGCAGATGTTTTGATTTATACTTTACCAATCACATGTCGCTCTCGACCTTTTGTTTTGTTGTGTGTGGTAAAAAAAAAAAAACAGATGTACACAGAAAATGTATGCTAATAAAGTAGCATGCAAGCATTTTTTTTAGCACTATGTTGTCTTTTTATTTCTTAAATGTTCTTTGAATCTGATGTACTTAATCTTACAATCTCTGAGCAATTTAGTTTGACTAAGAACATATCTTCTGTTGGACATTATTTGATTTTCTGACTATTTATTTCCTTTTTCTGTTTGTGTCTGAATCGCGTATGTGAACGACTATAGCCTGTACTCTGTAAGTTTTGCAGATTGCTCTTCATATGCTTGTATTAAAAGCATTACCTTTTTTAAGCAATTTGTACATTTATCACTTTTTTTATTGCTTCGCAGAGCAAAGAAGGATTCACTCTAAGGCAAAAGGCTGAAATGTATAATATATTAATTGCAATTTCAATTGCTCATAATTAGGGTTAAGGATTTGAACAAAACCTTAACCCTAAGTATTACAATTTGGAGCGTTACTTATCTCGCACCCTTTGTGCTATGGGCAGGAATGATACTTTAAATTGTGTGGGGTTTAGAGAATCAATCAGTCTTACGATTTTCATTGAAAACAAGGAAGAGGGGACACAATCCCACGTAGCATGTTATCATTTATTGGTTTTATACATCCTCTCAAATATTAATAATAGCTAATTGTTTTGTTTTCAATTATATTCAGCTCAACTGCTTTGTTATCTTTTATGTTTCCTCAAAAGATTTACCGCACAAAGCAGCTTTTCTGAATCCCTGGCAAGCATGCAAAGAAAATCCTCACTGTGGAGTCAGTTTTGTACCTCAGCCAATGACATTGTTTGTCTCTTTGTTGTTCCACTCTCTCTTCTGCCCTCTAGGAGACATTAGATGTGAGCGTGCTGCAGTTCACAGTGTCACCTACAGGCGGCCTGTCCACTGTGAGGCTTTTGATAGACTTGAGGATTTGGAGTGCATTAGTGAAGGTCTCAATCAGAGCAGGCAATGGAGAGACAGGGATTGAGAGGAAGAAAATAAATGAGGGAGGGAGGAGTTTGTGTCGCAGACATACATGTATATACAAACCCGACAGAGTGGAAAGAAACAAAGCAAGTGGGGGACACAAAAAAAGGATAAATATATACAGATACAAAGCAAGAGATGGAGCTGTGTGAGATTTTAGAACAGAAACGCAGTCTAGACTGTCCTAATCTGGGACACGAGCAGTGCTGAGAACTAAACAGGTCATCACAAACTCGCATAGACATATGGACAAGATGGGGGCAAGTCGTCCACTGCCCAGCGCGCCCAAGGGTAAGTAACAGCAAACACAATAGAAACTGTCTGAAGGATGTACATTTCGATATACATTTTCTTTTTCCTCTCAGATTCATTAAGTGTTGCAATAGAGGCCATCAGCGTGAGCACAGAACTTGTCGAGGACGAACTAAAACCCTATTTGGAGACAATGCTGAATGTTGCCATTGAAAGAAGTGAGTATTTCATGTTTTTATTATATATTTAAAAATGTGGATTATTTATTTGGGTGTCAAATGTTTGGGACATGAGGAGCTGGATCAAGAATGTACCTGTAGTTGTATTGGTGCACATGTCTAACTAAACACTTAAGTCATGTCTAAATAAATTCGAGAAAGAAGTGAGTCCCTGAGGAGTTGTATAGTACTAGTTGAGGACTTGTTTACCAAAAACCATGCCCTCTGAGCATTATACAGTATGTAATAATATTTTGTGACATTTATTTATACATTATGCCTTTATAAAGTAGTTTCTTTAAAAGAAAGTAAAATGAAACTGTTGTCAGTTATTATTATGAGCTTGTTTGAACTAGTTAGATGCAGAATGTGCCAGAACTTTGTGTGAAGTCTGAAAGCTGCTTAGTGTGTATTGTAATTACTCTTTGGCTTTAGACATCAGTGAGACTACTATCACAGGTTATTATGCCTCTTTTTTTGGAATACTCGATTCTGATTGGTCAATCTCAACATTCTATGGTTGAACATTTTGCGCAAGGACCTTCAAATTGTTTCCAAACATTTATTTTTTAGCTATGCTAGGTTCATGCTTTTTGTACAACTCTACATATTCTTTCTTCTCACACATTCAAATAATTTAAACTTAAATCAATGTTTGATATGTAAAAAGCAAAATAATGTACAGTCAGATTATGTACTTTAATGATAGTGTCAGGTTTATATTACGAATATTGGCCAGCTGACTGTGCATTATCCCTTGCTTATCACAAATCATTTGGGCATAAGTGATAAACGATATTTATTATTTCAACAAGGGTGGCTATGAGAAGGTACAAAAACAGAGAAGCTCTAATCCGTGTTTGTCTCTGTGAGAGCCATTGAGTGACAGGAAAGATTAGCCAGACTGTTCACTTGTACGAAAGCATCCAGATAGCCAGCTGTGAGCGACATCTGTAGTTTGTGGAAACATAATTTGTTCACTCGGGGGAACTGGACAATGGTCTAGCTTGTTGGAAACAGTTGATCCCATTTGTTGGTCTTTAAGAGGGACGGGTTTGTAATACAATACCGTAAAAACGTGCATGTTAGCACAATTTTAAACTAAATTTTGGTTACACTTTATTTGAAGGTGTAATTTTGGTTAGAATTAGTTGCATGCAATTATGCATAATTTACTGTTATTAATTTAGCAAGTATATGTAATGTGTACTGTGTATGTAAAGGGCACTGTAAAATAAAATGGTACCGAAAGTTATAGTACTTTTAATTAACTAAGAGCTCATTAAATTAATTTTTTTTAAAAATCCATGTTTTCAACAAAAATATTGGTAATGGTAATTATAATAACTGCTTCTTGAGTGGAAAATCAGCATATTAGAATGATTTCTGAAGGATCATGTGACACTGAAGACTGGTTTAATGATGCTGAAAATTCAGCTTTACCATTGCATGAATAAATGACTTTAAATTATATCAAATTAGAAAACGCTATTGTTTATTGTAATAATATTTCACGATATTACTGTGTAACTGTAAGCAACCTTAGTGAGCATAAGTGATTTAGTTTAAAACAATAATGCATTTTACTGACCCCAAACATTTGAACAGTTGTGTATCTCGATTGTTTAGAATGAACGTGTTTTCCCTGCCCTAGAGAAAGGCATATCCGAGCAGGTGGTAGAAAGCGGGATCCTCCCTGTTATGGCTCAGATTTTAAGAAGGAAAAGCACTCTCACTACGCACACTGCCAGACTAGTAGCTGAACTGGCCAGAGACGGTAAGAACAAATGTTTTATGTATACTGTTTTTGTGTTAATAAACATGTTTTTATTATCTAACTGTATCCTTGTAGTTGATGAGCTCTAAATCTGTTTATTATTCTATAATTTCTTCTTTAGCTCCTGTGAGAGAGCAATGCTTTGAGACGGGCATTGTGTCTGCCCTTGTGACCTTACTGCTAAGCCAAGACCAGGACCTTCTCCTTCACGTTAGCCAGGCCATCGCCAGGATCTGCTATGACAGCAGTGAGTGGACCTGAACTTTTTGCCTTTTCTTCAAACCATTGATTTTAAAAGCAGTACTGATGTGAAAGGGCATTAGTCATATTTCATTGAGCAAGACTCAGATTTTAATTAAATTTGAAGCACCCTATCTGTGAATACAAAGGTATTGAACCCCAGTTGATCTGTATGAGAGGCAATTGTATGATATCAGCCTTGAACCTGAATCTGAGATGATGTGGCTCAGAAGAAAGAGTGGTTTCAGAAAAAGTGGTTTCACTTTTGAAAGTGTTTGAAAAGGCATGTTTTTTCAATGGTAATGGTGTTTTTTTTGCCTGCATTTTGTAATGATTACACTGGAACAGATGGTGTTCACATAAGAGATGGAGAAGTGGAGCTTTTTAAAGAGCTGTGTGTGAACATTGCCGGATAATATTTAATGTCACAAACTGTAAAATACTTACTGGCAGGTTTTGGAGTGAAACAACCATTAAATAGCTTACAGCAGCTGCTGTTTTCAGAGAGAGATCACACCAGATTTTTAAACGGATACTGAAACAAAAAAAATGCTGTCATCTTTTACTCAACCTCATGTCATTGACTTTCTTTCTTCTATGAAGCACAAAAAAAGAAATGTTGAGATATCTCTCAGTGTCAAATGGGTTCCCAATGTGTGTTTGTTTCCCAATGTTCTTCAAACACATTCTTTTGTGTTCCACAGAAGAACGGAACGCTTACAGGTTTGGAAATATATGAGGAATGTTGACAGAATTTCCATTTTTGGGTGGAGTATCCCTTTAAGAGGCTGGCAACTTCATTACAGATTTTTAGGAGGGCTAAGGTGAAAAAACAGGGAGCTGAGCGCCCCTAAGTAGAGCTTAGCACTATATATCTTGATGCTGACCCTGGAGTTTGAGATGTAAGTGTGATTACTTTCTTCCCAGACTTGCAGCAAGAGCGATTCCTGAGGCTCGGAGCTGTTCCACGCCTGGTGTCGGTTCTTCTCCAGCACAGTGGAAATGAGGCACTGCAGAGCTCTTGCCTTATGGCCCTCTGTAACCTGGCTGACATGGGTGAAGAGGACGGCTCCATGCTTTCCTGGGAGGAAGGGGCATATTTCGGCGAAGGGGAACGTGTGTTCCGTGGCACCTCGCGTTACTGTTTCGGCTTCTCTTCGGCTGTGACGGTGGTCAGGCTGAAACAGTGGACTAACGGCCAGTACTCTGTGGCAGTAGAAGTGCTTCAAAGGTGCTCCACAATGCTGTGGGGCGCAAAAAACGGCCACCAGACTGGACACCGCTTACCGAACTTTGCCCACCTGGGCAGCTGCCCCAAATTTTATAAAGTTATCAAATGCTCAGTGAAGAACATACCGAGAAACAGGAATCTGAGGGCAGCCGTGCTTCATACCCTCATGTGAGGCTTCATCGTAGTGCTTTTGGATTTATTAATAAACGTCTGTGGCCTAAACAGGCAATCTGGTGTTAACCACGTCCTAACATTTAAGGAGCTCATTTCAGGCATTTGTATTAGAGAATGGATCTGAAAGCAACAAAAAACATAGAATATTACCGCTCTTGGTTTCCTATTGCTAAGAGTACCAAATGAGTGCCAGAATCACAAGCCAGGTCACAAGACACGCTGTGACCAGGCAGTTTAAGTCTTAGATGCTGGCTGTAGAGCATGAGAACAGGTGGACGCTGAGCTGCAATCTGCTAGCCTTTCTGAACTCTGATTAGTCCATAAGAGGCCTTACAGTAGTGGATTATCCAGACCCAGTGTTCGGGGTCAGAGCAGCTACACTCACCCAGGTCACAATATGCAACCATGTTGCAAAATGCACCAAGGGAAATAGATTTATAGATGAAAATTGTGAATTATGTTTACATTTTTTCGAGTCCAAGTGAAAGCAGACTTAACAAATTGCAAAATGCACCAAGGGAAATAGATTTATAGATGAAAATGGTGAATTATGTTTACATTTTTTCGAATCCAAGTGAAAGCAGACTTAACAAATTTGATCCGGGTTACACATAATTGGGTTTTAAATTTCAGGTTTGAGAACTGCAGAATGTTAATGTCCATCAATAACAAAGTGTGTGTAGGGTTCCCATTGACATGCAAAAAGTTGAAATATTAAGGGAATATTAATATCTTGTGACTTGATTTTGCTTTTGTGTAGAGTAAAAATTTATTTTTTTATATACTAACCCCAATCTTTTGAACAGTTGTGTATGTTCAGTTTGTAAGTGAATCATTCTTTTGAATTGCCTCTTTTCAATTAATCAATCAAACTAAGCGATTCAGTAGCGATCCCTGTGACCCTACATGGGACAAGAGGTTTGGAGAATGGCTTTTAAACAAAATCCGGTCACACTTTATTTTAAGGTGTCATTGTTACAGTGTAATTATATATTTAAGTACTGAGTAATAATAGTTAACTACATGTACTTACTATGGGGTTAGGGTAGGATTAGGGTTTGGTTGAGGGTTAGTTGCATGTAATTATGCATAATTTACTGTTATTACTACGGTAAGTACATGTAACATATGTAACAAGGACACCGTAAAATAAAGTGTTACCCAAAATCCTTATCCATCATAAACAACTGGAACTGTCAAGGAAAAATTTGGGTCAAGGTGCGAAAGTGTGGGAACCCTGTGGTACAACTGGACTGTAATTTTACCTCCTGCATCGTCACACAAATGTTCTGATGGGACTGTCATTATTTCTAAATGATGTTATTACAAGCAAACTCAATCACTAATTATCAATAAACCTTTACTTTTAACTTTTTTTAAATTCCATTTGATTTTTTGACATCAGCCTTGTTCTGAAAAAAACACTTCCCCCTTAAATACAAGTCTACCATTCTTTTCAAAGAGAGGGAGGTTGACATTGAGTGGATGTTGTTCAGTGAGGGCCCTGTACTGTGTCAGCGGATCCCAGTGGGTGCCATTGCCTGACCAGCTCCTGTGGTTTGCTGACCATGTCGTTCCAGTGTTCCAGTTCTCTGCCCCTTGCATACATGAACGCCCCAATGACCACAATCCCCAACGACACTGGCATTAAAGACAAAATAGAGTGACTCAGTAAAGATACATGGGGGACAGACATTTTTAATGGTGCATCAAAAATAGCTGTGTCTTTAATTTTTAATTACATATGTTATCAGTATAACAATTTCAGTAAAAAGTTTAATAAATTAATATGATCAGCAAATGGTAATTAGTGACCTATAAATAATCTAGAATTTTAAATGTGTTATTCATTTTTCACCAGAACATTTGTTTGTTTTAAATATTTATGAAATGTGCAGTTTTCTTTGTTGTGACTAGGGGTGTCGCAATATACCGGTATTGATAATCGTGGTATTCAAAGCATTAAATATATCGACAACGTGTTAATTTAGAGTGTGACAATATACCGGTATTGGCGATAACCACAATGTTTAAAATGAATAGGACTTTTATGATAACATGACACGTAAATACTCCAGCACCAGTAACTGGTTGACCTGTCAGGTGGCTGTATTGCACCCGCTGACTATCAAAGAAGACGACGCAGCGCGCGCCCGCGCAGCCACTCTGAATAGAATGTCGTCTGAGCGAGAGCTTGAAACACACGAAAAAATTAAGCTCGCCGGTATGGGAGTTCTTCGGCTTAAAAAAAAAACAGCACCTTAAAGGGGGTCGGACACCGGACGAGAAGCACAGCGCCACGGCTTTCAAATTCGTACACATTATTTTCTATGAGTTTAGGCTACACACACCGACGGCACCATTCGCCGTCTGTCCGCGGTGCCCAGCAATGGCTCTGATTTTCAGGTGAGATTCTCAATTCATTCAGTTAACGGATGCGCTCTGACTGAGGTAAAGTGTTCAGACTGCAGACTTAGCAACGATTGTATTTAATTGTACAGCACAATCATATCATATAGTACAGAGATTATCTTAATTTCATAATGTCCTTAAACATAACAATATTGCTGGCCATGAACTGAGAAAGTGCGCGTCCGGTGTGCTCGACACGGCGCGGAGCTACGCTTCTCGTCCGGTGTGCGACCCCCTTATTAAAGGGATACTCTACTGGTTTTTCATATTAAACTATGTTATTCCCTTAACTAAGACGAGTTGATACATACCTTTCTCGTCTCAGTGCGTGCACTTAATCGCTCTGTCTTGCGGCGAAACTTTGTTAGCACTTAACTTAGCCCAGTTCATTCAATAGGGGCCAAGCAGAGAAGCGACCAAACACCTCCACGTTTTCCCTATTTAAATACGGTTACTAGAGTAGTGTAACTCGACCTAGCACGGTGACACAAAATAAAACGTTGCGCTTTTCTAAGCGTGTAAAATGGATAACTATATTGTATGGCGGAATACCATAGCAAGTGGTATTCCGCCTCTCTCCTCCTCCCTCTCATTTCCGCCCAGCGCCCAGCCCCTCACTTAGAAGGAGCTCACCACCCAGGTGGGTACGTGCTCTTTGGGAAACTTTCTTCACCAAGATGATGGCAACCACATTTAGTGGCCCAACCCCTACTTGGAAACAGCCTTCCCTTCTGCTGGTCTCCGTAACAGACAAGAGCTGGTCTGAGGTCCATGCTTTGCATTCTGAGCATGTATAACCGCAATGGAGAGGACGGACAGAGAAAAGCCAGGGGTGGGTCTACCTCCTCCGGAGCATCGCTTGCAGGCTCACCACCTGGTCCCGTAGGAGAGGTAGGAATCTTGGGCACATATCCAGGCTGGGGTCTCAACTCTCTTGAGAGTTAGCTGGCGTGAATTCCAGGCACGATTTGTTAAATGAAAATGTGTGCAAGTCCCTACCCTCTAGATAGAGACCAAGCAAGCATGAGAACTGTTTCTCTAAAAACAGGATTTTTAACTCACTGCCTGCAGACCCGCAGGGGAGGTAGCACCAGAGATAAGTCCCAAGAGGGTAAAGAGTGATAAAGAGCAAGGCAGATTCTTGCTCCCTTTAGGGATGTTGTGCTTCCCATGGATTTGCATCCACTGCATCCTGATGTGCATCAAAACAGAGGCAACAACATTTTGAGGTGGAGGAGACAGCCCTCTGCCAGTTTCTGGCAGAGAAAGGTGCCATTCACAACCTGGTAAGCTCTCCATGCACTTCGGGAAAGAAAGGCACCTGGGTGGCGAGCAGAGAAGGGCTCATTCACCCCATCAGACAGTTCTTTAAGCATGTATGGGATAGAAAACGGGTATTTTTAACACGAAAAGTTGCGCAATGCACCTTTAAATTACAGAAAACTTGTAATCATTTTTTTCTTCATCTTAATGTAGGTAATCAACAGGGAAAGATTCATGATATCTGCTAGTTAAAAAAAGGATCCTATTCACCTGTAGTGTCTCACCTTAATTTATATATTGTAAATGATATTATGCTAAATAATATCAATTATAAAATTAATATTAATATATTGCTTAGTTTTTCATTCTGTTACCGGTATTTCTGTATTAAAGGGATAGTTCACGCAAAAATGAAAATGTTGTCATCTTTTACTCACTCTCATGTTGTTGTTCCAAACCTGTATGAGTTTTTTTTTTTCTGTTCAACAGAATGTTTAAAGAATGTTGGTAAGCAGACAGTTGACGGCACCCATTGACTTCCATAGTATTTTTTTCCCCTACTATGGAAGTCAATGGGTGCCGTCAACTGTCTGCTTACCAACATTCTTCAAAATATCTTCTTTTGTGTTTAGCAGAAGAGGGTGAGTAAATTATGACAATTTATTTTTTATTTTTGGGTGAACTATCCCTTTAATAATAGCAGGATAGTGCATGTGAGTGGTGCCCTGTCGCCTTGGAAATGATTGCTTGACATTTACCAGGATCTTTTGTGCTGGGCTGCTGAAGCTGTAGTGTCAGAAAGGCTGTGTCCAGCTGAATGGGGAGGAGTCTGAAGGTAAGCCTCTCATTAAAGGATGGATCATTTCCTTTTGCCACAGAGGTCCACTTGTTTCTCACCACCTGATTATGCATCTTTAGAGAAACCTGGGCACACACACCTGTACCATTCATTTTAAACGTGAGCAAAAGGTGCAGAGACTTCTTGTATGCATTGTATTCTTTACTGCTCTGTTTTTCACCTGCATCACTGGAACACTGCAACCCTCGTGCTCGTAAAACAACCACAGTGAGGCGGTGTAGGGACTGATTGTAGTTCAAAGACACCTGGATGTCACCATTTTTTGAGAGGGGCTACAACAGCAGATAAAAACACACATTCAGTACATTTAGTACAGCACACTTTCCCACAAAATGCTCAGAAATCAGATTAAAGCCACGGTTCACCATAAAATGAAAATTATGTTTTTCACCCTTATTGTATCTCATTCCAAAACTGAATGGTTTTCTTTCTACTGTGTTCCACAGATGGAAGTTATACAGGTTTGGAAAGACTTGGAAGGGGTGAGAAAATGATGACAGAATGTTCATTTTGAATGGATAGTTCACCCAAAAATGTAAATGATGTCATTATGTACTCACCCACAAATTGTTTCCTGTAAGTTTCTTTCCTCTGTTGAACTAAAAATATATATTTTTTTATAAAAATTGGAAAAAAAATCCAAGTCCAGGCACTATAGGTTACAAAAGTATAAAGCCTTTTATTAAATGGACACCCTGATGAAGGCCAGTGGGCTGATACGCGTTGGTGTTTTTTAATGGTTAAGCCTTCGATCATTTAATAAAGGCTTTTTTACTTTTGTAACCTACTGAGTGCCTGGACTTGGATTTTTTTCCAATTTTTATGAACCTTCAACCCTTCCAAGAGCACCAGAGGATACAAGGGATACCAGCAGCGCTCCAGCTTCCTTTTGTTTAATATATTTTTTTATTTCATACTGTGGAAGTCAATGGGGACCCCCAACTGTTTGGTTACCCACATTATTCAAAATATCTTCTTTTGTAAAAGAAACTCACACACGTTTAGAACAACTTGAGGGTGATGAATTTTTTTTTTCATTTTTGGGTGAACTATTCCTTTAATATCCTAAAACCTCTTAAAGTATCATACTTGATCACTTTCTTTGTCAGATCCCTCCATTGCACTTTGCCTGCTGCCTCCTTTATTTCAGAATGTCTGAGGGGGATCAGAATGTGACCCACTAGATGGTGCTTCTTCTGATGGTCCACAGTGTACATGCTCATATTCAGAGAGCACTGGTCAACACAGCCATTAGATACCTGTTATAAGGCATAGGAATCAGGTTATTTTGACCATACACTACCATCCAAAAGTTTGAGGGTGTTTTTCCCCTTGCAAGGATTAATTAATTTGATCAAAAGAGACAGTAAAGACATGTATGTATATATATATATATATATATAATATATATATAATATATATATATATATATATATATATATATATATATATATATATATATATATATATATATTACAAAAGCTTTTTTTTATTTCAAATTAATGTTGTTCTTTTGAACTTTCTATCCATCAAAGAATCCTGAAAAAAGGTTTCACAGTTTCCACAAAAATATTAAGCAGAACTGTTTTCAATAATAATCATATATAATAATATGAAATTTTATTTGAGCACAAAATCAGCATATTAGAATGATTTCTGAAAGATCATGTGACACTGAAGACTGGGTTGATGGCTGCAGGTTTTCCATCAATAAATATAATATTTATATATATATATATATATATATATATATATATATATATATATATATATATATATATATATATATATATATATATATATATAATTTTTATATTTCAATTAATATTTTAAAATCTGGTAACACTTTACTTAAAGCCTTTATATATAATGCATTATAAAAGTATTTTTAATGCATTAATAATGCTTTGTAATACACCTTTTAATGTGTTGTATGGTCCCATGAATAATTGTAAACAGTTATAATACATACTTTGTTACAACTTCAGAAAGTATAATGTATAAAACACATGACAAACAACCAATTATAACCATGAATCTCCAAAAATTATAATCCATTTTAAATTTGGCTGCAATTATTTATAAAAAGATATCACTTACATTATGGATACCTTTACAGAGAATAAAGGCTTATCTTAGTTTATTTTATTATTATAATGTTGTTGTTTTGTACAAATTGGGGATTAAAATCAACAGCTAAACTTGTATTGAATTCCTCTAAGTACTCTATAGTGACTCTGTAAACCTGCTAGCAACGGCCAATAGATGGAGACATCAACTATGAAATGTCTTCTCTATTTTCAAGAAGTTTCTCCATTTTTTTTCAGACATGTTTTTGAAAACGAATCCACAAACAAATCATGAAACATTGGTCCAAATCACTTGAATCTTCATAGAATGATGAAGATTTTGCTGTTGTACCCACACCCAGAGAGACCATCTTAGATTGCTGATGTTTATCAGAAGAGAATCTCTACCTGAAACACAAAGGTGTCGTTGAACTGCGGATGACATCCTTTCCGCCGTGCTTTGGCCTGCCGGTGTCGTCGGTCGTCAGACGGCAACAGCTGCAGTTTGACCAGTGTGGCGTTACTCTGGCAGCGGACAGGCAGGTTAGCGGCTCGGAGCAGAGACACCACCAGCTGCTCTCTCTCCTGCTGGTACCGCAGAGCGAACCACAGACGGACCGCTGAGCCGTCGGGAAGGGCCCATTCACTGGGTTCCTCTGGGAGCTGGTACAGGTCTGGCCTTATGCAGCCCAGGGGAAACCAACCTCAAAAACCACAGAGCAGAATGAGAGACAGTCAAAAGATTCTTCTTTATATCACAATTTCAGACATCAAATGCCTTTATTCCAGTCCTGACATACTCCCTACTGTTAGAGAGCCTCGCTGCTTGTGCAGATCCGGATGGAGATCCCATTCTGCATACTCTCTTCCCTCTTTCTCCTCGTTTAATTGGGATGTTATCTTGAATTGAGGAGGCACGAAGAAAGGAACATCACCTGAGCTGTGAAAGTACAAAAGTTATAAGAAAGCACTTCAATCCACAATGAATGTTCGGTGCCAAAATGTCACATATTACTTTTTAAAATGTGAAAAAAAAGAAAGAAATTATATATATATATATATATATATATATATATATATATATATATATATTATATATAAATATATATATATATATATATATATATCTTATATTGTTGTCATTTCTACTAGACAAGCAACAAATGTCAATTACCCATAGCTGCTGCTCTCTGATGTCTGAAGCACTGGAGCGGTGCATCGTGGGATTGTGGGGGTAGTAGGTATCAGTCCACTATAGAGTGTTTGAGTTCGCCTCTTCCTCCACAGTAGATAGATTGATAGGCCGAACAGTAACAGGAACAGAAATGCTCCAGACAGTCCACAAGCCAGTGCTACAAGTGGATCTAATGACTCAGACACGGAATAAACTTAGCTGACGGTCACCCTCACCTCTCACTCAGTCTTTCATACAATAGAGAACATGGCTTTGCATTAACTAAACCTGCTGTGTGACACCATTGGACAGTCTCTTTCTCTCATGCCTTTTAAATAGACGTGTCAAGTGTCTTGTGTCAACACACCTTAGTGGAGACCTGCATGCAAGAGGTGGAGCACATTGTGTTTCTGCTGCTCAAGAAGCACATTTCTAGAAAAACAACCCGTTTTCTCCTTTACTGTAAGGGAGTTACTGCAGCCACCTTAAGGAATCCAGTGCAGGTGAACCAGAACTTTGTAACAGGTATAGTAGTTGATTTAATACAGATATTAAAAGTAAAACTCACATTAATTATATATTTAAATGTAAAATATATTTAAGTTATAATTTTTATATATATATAAAATACCATAATGTTAAGCTTGTTTGCTTACTTTTAAATTTAGTCTTTTTTAAATGTTCATAGTAAGTTTTTAAATGTTCATAGTCATCATAGTGACCCAACATGAAAATTATGTCATCATTTACTCAACCTCATGTCATTCCAAATCTGTATTACTTTCATCTGTGGAACATATAAGAATATATTTTGAAAGTCAATGGGTCTGATGTTGTTTTGGACCCCACTGACTTTCATTGTAGGACAAATCCATTCTTCAAAACATCTTCTTTTGTGTTCAAATGATGACAGAATCTTAATGACAGAGTTAACTATCCATTTAAATAAGCATTTGGCATTTATAAAACTAACTGGTATCTGTAAGCTTAAAGGATGAACTATATATTAATTTAAGTGTATTTACAATGGCACATTCTAATGCCTCACTGGTCAATAATTGTCCAATTGCACATGAAGATTATTAGTGTACAGGGGGTCAACCATGTGTTCAGCAGCGTCTAATGGCATATCACATTATCAACCAGAAATACATGTCTCTATGACAGCACTAGACTGAAAAAAAGTTTCGGTGCAACATACATAGTACATAATAACATGTCTGGCGCAACTTATTTTAAGTCACATTAGATGACAGAGCACTGATCAAATATTTGCAGCTTGGTAAAACAAACAATGTCTGTTTGTCTTAAAGATCCGCTATCACATAGTAGTATATCTGTGTAAAATAGGTCTCAAGTAGCCTATATGGTTACAACTACAACTATTTCCAATAATTCTCTACTCACCAGCCATGGATGGCCACAGTCTAACTCCTAACTGAATAAAGTGTCTTGCTCTCTCCAATACAATCACCAATTAGCAGTTTCCCATTTTGCCCAGAGGCCGTCTCATTGGCACTCTTCCTGATGCCCCATTGAGAGTACGCTGTGGCTTCTGACAGCCTGGTCACCCAACAGGAGAGTACTACAGTCTCCCCGAGGCTTCCCAGGTTAGTTAATCAACACCGTACACTGGTTTAAGCAGGTGACTGATATGTGCTCTGCCAGTTGCAGTATTTATTTCCAAACAAACACAAAACCTTGATGCAGTGCAGTGAGCATGCAAATAGCAAGCTACATGGAGTTCCAAACTAAAGAGCTATTGTGGCAATTGTTAAAAGATAGTTCGGATTTTTTATTTTATTTTAACATGTGGATGTTACTACTCTTACCTTATGGAACCACCACAAGGCTCATAGACTGTTGTTTAATAACTAAAGATTGAATGTTGTGGCGTCCACAAGAGCCTAGTTTGCATTCACTAAGTGTTAATGAATAACTCTTGGACAACAGGGGAAGTTTATCATGGCTGTGATCAGGCAACACGTCTGCTGTTCCCACAATACATCTAAATGTAGTTAACAAGACATTAGATTGCCATACTTACTGTAAACTCATCTCAGATTTCCTACATAGAAGAAATCTAATTGAATTTAGTAAATTCCAATACATTTTGATGTGTTCAAGTGAATATATAATGTATGGATATGTAACTAGCTAGCAACAGTGCATGTTAGCACTACTACATTTGCGTCCGAAATCGCATACTTCCCTACTATATAGAATGTGAAAACATTATATGACAATAAAAGTATGTCCGAAGCTAAAAGTACTCGGTTAACCTACTACTTCTGGCATAATTTTAAGTGTGCTATCGATGGACACTTTACTGTTTACTGTAATGACAATATGGCAAATGCAGTACGTCAATATCACATTCATACAATAAAGTACACTTTTCTCAATGCTCGCAAAGTAAGCACTTATTCAAAATAAGCACCTACTCAAGAGAGTTTGCGATTTTGGACGCAGCCATAGATATATGCTAATCTAGTCCCATGCAAAGCATGCTGGGAACCCAGACCAGTTTGACTTTATGTCAACAGAAATGTAGTCCCAACAAATGAATTTTAGCAAACAAATTAACCGGACTGATCAATGACTGATCAAAATGCAATTGAAATTAAACAAGTTAATTTCAAATTAATTTCTCTTGTTGAAATTAAACAAGCAGCAAAATATCTACTATGGATACACTGTATTAAAAATGTATGTAAGGAATAATATTGAACAATTTTAAGGGATAGTTAACACAATTGTTTTTATTGTTACCTTTATGTAATTTCAGACCTGTATGACTTTCTTCTGTCTTTCTTTTTCGTCAAATGGGTTTATAATGCCAGTGGAAATACACCTGACAAAACTGATTTAAAATAACAACAAATAGAGAACATCTGTGTTATTATGCCAACAAAATGTCCTTACTGCAACAGGTTCCAAATGTCTCTGTAAAGAGGGAAAAAAACATTCAGGTTTGTCATAGGGCGATTAAAAATGTGTTAAACTCAGCATGTTTATACACAAAACAGCATGTCATTATTTTGCTTTTGCTTTACCTTTGAACTAGAATTATTATGGAACAGGTAATCTGTGAGATTGCAATGACAAGTATATGAACAGGTGAATCAGATAGATGAGTCACAGACATATATCATAATGGTTTCCCAGCACCACAAGAGACTGTTTTCATTGTTCCCATGACAACTTAAAAAAAGGCATGATGAAAATTCATCAGGCTCCTATTGAGCATGGCTGTTTCTATAGCAACAGGAATAGAAAGACTGGATGAGTAAGAGGCAGGAGCTACGTGTGTGAGAGAATGAACATGTTATGTGTAAGAAAGAGTATTTATTATATTGATTCGCAAGGATATCTGATTTCATTATCTAACAACTCAATAGAATCTACATGCTCCTCCTCTAAACCCCATCCCTCAACTCATACACACACTTTCACACAATTCCGCCCTCCTCCATTGGGCATACAGTGCTTCTTGGCTACCCACCATTTCTGTCTGTATGTCTTTGCACCTCCTCCCCCCTCCACAGTGGATTTCCTCTCAGAGAGGGAGTGTGTGGTGTGTAATCAGCTGACAACAACTGATAATCCAGCAACACACCCACTCTGTCCTGTTCACTTAGAGCGGAGCGAGAGAGCACAAGTGGAGGAGAGAAAAGTAGTGAAGGAGGCGGAAGCTGTCTGGACTGAGGGGAAGGAGACGAGAGGAGGAAGTGGGAGGTATGTACATGTACGCGTGTGTTGTGTGTGTGTGTGTGTGCGTGTGTGTGTGTGTGTGTGTGTGTGTGTGTGTGTGTGTGTGTGTGTGTGTGTGTGTGTGTGAGGGTGTGTGTTGATTTACCTGTGGCCATGAGGGAAACCATAGCAGTGTCTTTATAAAGCAAGTGCTGCTCAGTGTGCAAGAAATGGTTTTTAAAAAAATTTTTGGTGGGTGGGGGTCACAGGGCCTTGCGAAACCAAAAGGTGAAATCTTTCTTGTTTGATTTTCTTGTATGGAATGAGAGGTTTATTCAGTGTTTATATTTGCATGTGTGTAAGAGTGTGTCCCAGTCTGAAGCAAGTACGGATGGGTGGAGGTTAGCTTGTGGGTTGAGGTGGAAGAGGAGGGTTAACAGTAAACACCTTGTCTGTTATTTTTAGATGCAGTTGGAAGATAAGTATTTTGTTTTCCCATGATAACTGAGGAGAGACAACATCCGTCATTATGTTAGTATCAGTCATTTGTACAGGTTATTTTCCTGGTCTGCTTTATTGTTGTTATTATTATTGAAACACTCTGCTAATGATCCGTATTAAATAGTGTGAAATAACTGTAATAATCACAGTATTAAATATTTTTGAAGTGTAGAACACTTGTTGCGCAATAGTGCCACCCTACAGATACAAAACAAAAGTGTAGGCCTGTACTTTATTATTTTATGAGTTATCTATTAATATTTGTGGATTTGATTTAGTTTATGAGCTGGATGCAGAACTCTGGCGTTAGCACACATGGGCTTTAGATCTTCTGCTACCATAGAATCAAACAACTTTTCATGAGAACATGTTATCTGAATTATAGACAGTGCTAAACACAAACACAAGGGATCAGAGATTTGTAAGCTTTGTGAATGTTGCGTGTTCCAATTCTGCAGAATCCTGATGAGCTTTCTTCCGAGTTCTGCATAAGCAGATTCTGTGTGGGCATCCTTGGAAGTCAGGGTTACATATACATTTATATGGTATGATTCAACTATTAGTCACATATGCCCTAATCATTAAGTATTCACAAAGATAACACAAAGGTTGCAAGTTTATTTCTGAGTTTACTCCTAAAAGTTCTAAAATGCCTTTGAGGCACTTAACCTCCGGTTGCTTCAAAGAACATTCCCTGCACTTTATCTACTGCAAGTTGCTTTAAAACAGTACCTCAATAGCAAGTAACAAATAATTCTGAATTAGCGTGTGCCTTGAATAGCCTTCAAAGATTAGAGTAGGTCTATGAGTGTGTTGGATTTTGGATTCAGCAGTATGTTTGTGCTGACTAGGGAGTGACAGACCCAAAAGTCTGGGCTAGTGGCTAAAGTGGCTAAAGTGTGATATAAAACATGAACAGACCTGACACACATTCACTCTGTGCTCTCGGAAGTTCCTAGAAATGAACAATACTCTCACAGTAATGATTTGAGGTTCAATATACCATGAAGTATAGAACTTTTTGCAACATTCAACCCCCTGTCCTTTTTGGAGCATGTGGTGTGGAATTGGCCACCTGTGCTGGAGCCCCATGTGGATTAATGTCCTTCTGAGAGAAGTGGGAAACCCATGTTGTAGCTAATGATCTTAAGACTTAAATTGGGCTTATCCATCTGTAATCTGGCCAATTATCTAGGGAGAGATACCTAGACATCACTTTGTCCTATTCACTTTAATTTAGTAAGGACAAAAGAAATCTCAGCTTTATACCGTAAAAGTAAAGGTTTAAGAATCATGCAGATTCATAAGACATTCAATGGATTGTCTAGTAGACAACTAAAGAGAGGAATAATTGGTGTGCCTCTTCCATCTTAAGAAACGTATAATCGTTTAAAATATATAGTGTAAATAAATAAGTTTTAAATCATTCATATTATTTATACGTTTCATACTTAATTGTATCATTGTTTGTCTTTCTTTGCCAGTAGATATTTCACTATGGAGGAAGGACAACGACCTACATCTGAGATCTACCTCCCAAGCATCAGCCTTGGATCTGTTGATGCCGAAGCAGTGGAGGACCATGAGCTGCCAACCATTTCTTTATCCAAAAGCTCGATAGAAATGGTGAGTGGACCTCCTCAACGAATGGAGCTGGCATGGTATCGTCAGAATTTGCGCAAGAGTGTCAGCAGTTCAGCATGCAGTCAAAGGCCTATCAGTCTGGGTGGACCAGCGGCTGGAGTTCCTGTGAACGTTTGTGACCATGAACAGGGGAGTTTGCACAGTGGCAACAGCACCCCTGAGACTGTAATCTGGCATGGAGGAACTGCAAGATCCTGGAGCTTCATGGAGGACTCCCCCAGAAGGACTCCAACGCAGGATCTATTCCTGGGCCAAAATCAAGTCCATAGTGGTGTGAATTGTGTTCCACACTCGCCATCCACAAATAGAGATTCAAGGATGAAGGGTCTGGTTTGCAGGGATGGATGTTGTCGATGTTATGGACCTGCAGAGAACCTGACAGGATGCAGCTGTTGCAGAGTAGCTTGCAGAATGAGTTCTTCAGGTCTGAGCAACAACTTCACACCACAGGGAGTGAATACAGAAGACCATGCTCAGAGCAACTGTGAAGGCCATCATTTTACTGGATGCCATCGATCTACCTGTTCTGGTCACATGATGAACACTGCCTGTTTGAGAAATGCTTGCAGTGTTGTTCCATGCCCTGGACATTTGATATCTCGGCCACCTTGTGCAGGAAACCCCTGTGCAGGACAAAGATCACTTCTTCATTCAGGCTTGCTTGGTTTTCCACCACTTGTGTCATCTGTCAGCGAGACCAGACTTGACAGCCGGAGTACAGGCCATTGCTGTGGATCCGAGTTAAGGGGGCAGAACTCCTCCTGCCTTAGACTAGACCGGACAGGTCAGACTAGTCTTAACAGGATACTTAAAGATGCCACGACCATGACATCTAACCATGAGATCAGAGATATTGGTGTGCAGACCATGTCTGATTCCCTTGTTTCCCCTCTTTCTCACGTGTTTCCTGAAATTTGTTTGAGAGCGGATTCCACCTCGGATGCACCTTTGACAATAGAGTACATGTGTCATAGGACGCCTGTAAAGGAGGTGGAATGGGATGCTGAGGGTATGACCTGGGAGGTGTATGGTGCAGCTGTGGACCCTGAAGAGCTTGGCTTGGCAATCCAAAGGCATCTAGAAATTCAGATCAAAGAGACTGCAGCCGCTGCCGCCGTGGCTGCTCAAACGGAAGACTCCACGGACAATACCAGCAGCCTGGCACTGCAGCCCACGCGACGAAAGAAGAGTGAAGGCATTATAAAAACACTGCGCAGTTCTGCATGTTGCGCTAACCCCAGTACTGTGGGAGACTAAAGCAACTAGTGCAGGGCCAGAGCTTGCCTTATCGGTATGTGGGTGCATCGGTTAGGCGTAAGGTATAGACACGGTACAACTTTTGCACCAAGGTGGAAATGGATGGAAAATGACTAATCTAGCTAAAGGTAATTGTCCTTCAAATAATATATCTAAGTATTCCAACGCCTTGTCTGCTTAGCTATCAAAGCCCCACTATTGGATCAGTAAAGTGGTAATGTTCAGAGAAACACTGAAAGCTAATGTTGCATAGAGCTACCATTTAACGTTTTCCAGATAATGGTGTGTTTCCACCAATCTTCACACATGGCCTTGTCCCAGTCTTGACCTTCAATGTATCTTTTGGATGCCTTTTCTGGCCAAAAATACCAAAATTATGATTTTGGTGAGCACTGAGTATTAGCAATTTTGAACCCGCTAATTAAAGGCTAAATGTGTCTGTTGTGCTTGTTGGATTTTGAAAAGCAAACAGCAGGTTAATGAGCATCAGCTAGGGCTACGTTAAAGTTAATAGAGCTCTCGGACACCCTGAAAGGCTTCCTGGAGCAAGATCCGAAGGCTAGTTCTATAGTCTATGATTAAGATGGATTTAGATATTTTTGTTTTCTGATGTCACAGATTCATGGTGTTAAACCGTTTGTAGTCA
Source organism: Chrosomus eos (assembly GCA_036326025.1). NCBI lineage: Eukaryota > Metazoa > Chordata > Actinopteri > Cypriniformes > Leuciscidae > Chrosomus > Chrosomus eos. Next base: position 29,984,068 of record CM070830.1, on the reverse strand, counting down.
AATACAAGATACAGCTCTCGCTCTCTTTTTTGTTGTTGTTGTTGTCTTTTGTCTTGATGCAAATGGTGATTGGTAATGTTTTGGCCTGGTGGGTGAGAGTGGGCTCTAGGCCAGAATCAATCCACAGTGCTAAAAATATGAAAGGTAGGGTAGACAATTACGGAGAGGCTAACAATAGCAAGCTAGCTCTGAAAGCATAAGATCCCACCCTCTCTTCAGAGTGTCTAAGCCACGACTCCTCCAAAACACATAAACACGCACAGCCAGAGCAGAGTTTGCAAAGCGTCACAAGAGATGGCGTTAAATTACCTTATACCACCTGTATCACCTTTACTTTTACCACCTGACTGCAGCAGATTTATTTTGTCATTGATAGTGTTGCCATAGAAACGCATAAATCAGAGTCTGAGGACGTGAACCGCTCTGAGTAGAATGTCACGGGTGGCCATCTCGTAGTTACGGTAGTTATGTTGTGAACACAGCATAAGTTTATTTGTTCATAAAAGTTTAACTGTAAAAAGTGGCTACTGTTTGTTTGTGGCGCTCGTGACTGTGTCTACAAGTCTACATAGCCTCGTGAAACTTGCTGATGATGTGTTGTCTGTGCGAGCAGGGCGCGTTGAGATATGGAAATACATATGTGGTTGCAATTTATTTCACAGTATGTGCACTTACGTGTACTTACAGTGCACTTACCTAAGAAAGTAGTGGGCAATACAAGGCAACTACATGGGTTAAGGTTAGGTTTAGGGGTAAGATCAGGTAATTATTATAATGTACATGTGGAACTGGACTGTAAAGTGCTACCACATACATTAACAGGTAGGACAAACATTTTTTCAAACATCAGTCTCGAGAATTCCACAGAAGATAAATGTATTTTTTTTATATTTAGACCACTTCTTTTATTGATTGCTATCAGGATGTGAAGAGAGTTTCAACCAGTGTAACAAAAAGTGAAAAAACATTCCCTACCCTAGCTTTAATGCTCATGAGGATTGTGGGTGTGTAAAGCTAGGTTCTTATAAAACCTTGTATTTCAAACAGTAGAGCGTTGGTGCTTGCAACGCCAATGGGTTCGATTCCCAGGGAAAGCAAGAACTGATAAGATTGTAAAATGTGTACCTTGAAATGCAATGTAAGTCGCTTTGGATAAAAGAGTCTGCCAAATGCATAAATGTAAAGTAAAATCTGATGATTAGAAAATATAGACTCAACTCAACGTTATAGTACACTATGAGCTGAAACTAACTCCCAGTTCTATGCTCAGGGACAATCTCAATAAATTATCAAATTAAAACATGTACAATTGGAATTTGGTGCCAAAATCTGACCTGAAAAACTTCTTTCCGCTATTTTCATGTCAAAATTTAATTTAAAAAAAAGATTTGTTTTTGTGGTTGTGTCCTATTCAGAACCTGTGCAAAGACAAAGATAATTTGACATTTTCACATAATTTTATGTTCATAAATCCTACTTTTTTTGTCATGTAACGGTTTGTTCATTATGTTAAAATATTCAGGTTTAATTGCTTTATTTCACATTGAGTAAGAGTTTTACTGTTTTTTATGTACATCATGATCACATGTCCTATATCAAAACTATAGCATATACTGAATCAGTCATGATTTTGTTAAAGTTAGGGATTGTAATTAGAGCAATCTCTGTCTGTAATGTTTAGATTATATTCATTTAAATAGCATGGATGGACCTTATTGTATGTAAATAAATGTGTATCTAGAATCTCTGACCAAATGAACAGTATGTGCTGCACAGACTGCTTTTGTTTTTCTTTGCCAAAGCAATGTTTTCTTTTTCTCTTTTTTTGGACCAGAGCATTGTGATTTAACATAATATAAATATTACTGAATCAACACCTTACAGTATGATGAAAACAAGCTTTCTATAGGCTTTCTACAGCAAAAACTACACTAATGTGTTTTAATATTGAGAATAGTGAATGTCTTGAAAAGTATGAGCAACAATAAAACATTTGGCAAACAACATTCCGTTTCTTTTATTGTGATTCATTTATTTCGAGATTCCTCGTTGGCTTGCTGGCAATGGAATTTCTTATTGTTTGTGAAGATCATGGAAAAGAGAAGAACATGAGAACATGTCAGAAGGTCCTGCTAAACTTGGTGAACTGTGTTACAGTAGATTGCCCTGGACATTTCCATGGCTCTTTCATTGTAACTTTGACCATTTGGATGAGCAGGCACATTCTCTGGTATTGACTGTCCTGTCCCTGAGCAGGTGATCCCTTTTTGGAATAAATACAACAGGTGAGCAGGGACACATCCTAAACAAGAATAATAAAACTCCATTCAGCCTGAATATAGTTTCATGCATATAGTAATTAACATCTCAGCATCTCGTGCCTTAAAATCTGCTCGACCAGAACAAACAACTTTGAAAATCAGTAGGTTTCACAGGTCTTATTATATCTCCATTTTGCTTCGTATGCCCTCTGCTGGTAACATGATAAACATGTTCACACTGGTATCAAATCATGCAAACTATATTGTATAAATATTCCGTCCTTTACTATCTTGGACTCATGGAAATTTAGCTAAAGCTATAGGCTTAGGATAAGACTGATTGTAAAGTATATTATGTAACTGGTTTAAGGTCCAGCTGAAAAGTGATGTCTATCCGCAAAGTTCAGGCTATAAACAATCACCATTGTCTCTTTGAGAAAGGCTTGCTCCAAGGGGATTGTTTCTGTAATTAGTGGACTCACTTTGGATAAACGAGTGCCTGCTAAAAACAGGTTCTGCTAATATTTAATGAAATTAATATATAAATGACACATGGATCAGTCATGATCTTGTTAATTATTTGTCAGGGTTTTACCAAGGTAAAACTTGAATCCTGCAAGGTTTTGGAAGGCAGCAGAAGGTCATGTGAAGGCCAGCACTTCTGCTCATCCAAACAGCATGGCGTGACTGTAAGGAGGCTACTGGCAATCTATTCTGGGAGAGTTGTTTTGCACAGTGGCAAGGGACGGGCTGTAGCTGAAAGTGCTGATGGGACTCCCATGATCCCCTGGGGCCAGCGTGTTCTGAAAACCCCCAACTACCCCACCAGAACAATCCAGGATTGGGAGGGGTATTGTGAAAGTGCTTTGTCCCAATGACAGGGGTGGGGAGTGCACAAAGAATGGCCTCTGCACTAGGCATGGTATAAATGGGTAATCATCAGAGCGCAACACACAGTTTACTGTAGATCATGGCAGTAAGGAGCCCATTTTTACCACTGTTGCTAATGCTGCTGGGTTTGGCGCTGGACAGAGCCTCTACCCATGCATTCAACCCTAGTCGCCTTCAACAGCACAAAGTCCTCCACCTTGGTGAGAAATGAAATGAACGCTAACCACTGACATCTTTCAAGTGCATTTGAAGTGGTGCTATCTTGAGAAGAAGAAAAAACTGAATTTACACTTATTTCTATGTCTTTCTCAAAGATCCAAATATGGATTTCCTTTCCTTCTTTCCTCTCCTGGTACAACACCTTTCATTTGCTTCCACATAAATCCTGTGTACCTTGTGTTTGCTTGTCTACATGGTACTTTAACTGACATTGACTTAAGTGTTGTTCTGTCCTTAGACTGGCCGAAGGACTGTGGCCTGCCTCATTTCAAACCAAACACAGTGGAGCGTATCGTGTCGGGCAATGAAGCGAGACCTCATTCCTGGCCGTGGCAGGTCTCACTGCAGGTAAATTATACTTAAATTATAGCATTACTCAAGGTATAACAAAAGAGGAAGTCACTGATGCTTGTGTCTATTGTAATAGGTTCGTCCCAGAGGCAGTAAACATTATGTTCATGTGTGTGGAGGGACTCTGATCCATAAGAACTGGGTTCTTACTGCTGCTCACTGCTTCCAGAAGTAAGGCAAAGCATAAGTTTATCACCAGTAGGGTAGAATTTTTTTGGTTGCTTTCCCCTTAGATGTCATAATCAACCAACCTCTTTTTTTATCCCTCTTGTTCACCAGGGGAAAAGCAGAGGATGCTAGTAGCTGGCGTATCGTTTTGGGTAAGCATCAACTGAAAAGATCAGAGACCGCTGAGCGTACTTTCCCAGTGAAGAGGATCTACAGGCATGAGCACTTCCGTTATCCAGCCCACAGTGAGCTAGACTATGACATCGCATTGGTTAAAGCTGCCACGGACATCCCGACCACTAACTTCATCCGCTATGCCTGCCTGCCGCGCAAGCAGATCAACCTTAAACCAGGGCACTACTGCTGGGTGACCGGCTGGGGGGACACACGAGGTAAAATATGTATCATAAGTTCGGTCTTGAAAAATGATGGCTGGTTTATCTATGGCACCATTGGCTCATAGATAAAGTATAATGAGTGTAGAGTAACACCCTAACTCACAGCAATTTCTACCATAGGAAATGGTTAATTGTATGCCCCTGAGGCGAAAACAAAGAGCACTTTAATGTTTTGTTGATATCATTGAGTTTTACAAAGGGAGGTGATCCACTTATCCAGAATATGGGTTTGGCATCTCTTCTCAGGCGGGAAAGAAAACGTGTCACTTGCTGAGGCACTGAATCAAGCTCGGCTCCCAGTCATTGACTACAAGACCTGCCGGCAGAAGAAGTTCTGGGGTGACCGCGTGCGAGACTCCATGATTTGCGCTGGGTTCCGTGATACAGAGGGGACCCCAGCTGCATGCCAGGTGAGAAAACTAATTAATGGGGAAATTTATCATGGTGCCCCATATTCAACTCTATTCATACCTTCTCTGTGTCTTTTCTTCCTAAAGGGTGACTCTGGTGGCCCTCTGCTGTGCCAGGTGGGGCGTGACCGCTGGGAGGTCCACGGCATTGTGAGCTTCGGTCCTATTGGATGCACGGTGGAGAACAAGCCCAGCGTCTTCACTCGCACCGCAGCCTACATCCCATGGATAGAGGCTACACGCATCAGGGACTTCTTCTTGCACTGAATTCCCACATCCAAGCATTATTTGCCCACATTTGTAGGTACAGGAAGAGTTGTGAAAGCAACTGATTTAGTGCCATGTCCCGGTCTGGGTCTGGCCCATGGACCTGCTTATCCATTTGTGGTCCGTGCACGGAGAGCTGGTGTACATCATTGCAACCACCAGCCACCAAGTTAGGGTATTTTGCACTGGTTTGTGGGTCGTTTCACCGCTATGCATGTGAGAATCTCCTGGGCTTTGTTATAGTACATGAACTTTAAAGTTTTAACTGCTTTCAGCTAAATCACATTGATCTCCACATTGTGTTCAGCAAGCCAAGCAACATTTTCTGTAAAACAAGTCCTGGCTATTCTAACATTACACTCATCAGTTCAGTTGGCCTTTTTTCTGTAAGGAATGGCATGTACATTTGCCCTCTCTTGGGTAGTCCGGTATTCAGTCCCTAAGGTGCTTTGACGGTCAACGTCAAGTAGTGATAAAATCATTTCACCTGTTCATGGAGACAGTTTCCCTTTCATACTCCAGTGCTTTTCACCGAACATGCTAGGTAATTTCCACACAGAACAGATATTTATATTTTACTTTAAGATGCTACAAGGAATTCATGCATACAATTTTCATACATTTCTTTATAATAATTATTCTGAGAAGGAGCTTTAATTATTGCATCATGCATCTATCGCTGAATTATCCAAACTAAAGGAAGAGTGAGTTAGTGGTACAATACTACTAGGATAATTTCAAGAAATAATACTGAAAGGAATTTTTCAAATGCTTTAACTCATAAACATATGTGTGAATGAATACTGTAGCATATAAGGTCATAATGAAGGACATTCATTCTGTAATATTATAATTACCATTCCTCTGTACTCTACACATTGACTGTAGAAATAAAGGTTGACCTGCTTACAAATAAACCATTTGGAAAACAAGACCCTTATCAATTAATTTCTATGCAGTCAGTACAGTTAAAACATTTTAGTACATTACAATTTTTAATTGCATTTATATATTTAGAGCTATGTGACTACAGTACTCCCAGTATGAAAGACTGACCATTCACGAATCCATTGTATTATACAACATACACATTTAATACCAGTAAAGTACAAATAAAGAACCTCAAAGAGTGGAAACTAGCATTTTATTTTAGATGGTTGCAGAGAGGAAGACAGTTTAATCAGCACTGATAAAGTGCATCAATTCACAATGAGAACAGATTAAACCACATCATTAAAGGATACAGAGTTCATCTGTGCAATTTACACCAACAAAGACATGTACTTGAACACTGTACGACTGAGATGTCACCAGCAAACTCACAGCTACATAGTCCACACAGCTGGAGGCAGTCTGGCTCTTCCATGTAAATATTACACTTACTGTAACTCTGATGAAATCTGTGCACATGTGGTGGTCCATGGGTTTCTTTAAAAAAGAAATTTGAAGCATCTCCAAAAGGGGGTGAAAAGACTAGGAATGGCCTCAGAGTCAAAATAAGTCCATGGTTTGAGCTCAGTCATTCTCAGTAATGTGAAGGTGATCTCCCCTTCAGGTGATCCCAGTTGTTGTAAAGAGCATACAGCCCTGACATGGCTAAACCAACGAGACCTCCTCTGGCAGCTCCTTTGAGTCCACCTGAAAACAATAAATATATAAATATACAGTATGTAATAAATTATTATAACACGTTCAATAGATTAAAGGGTTAGTTCACCCAAAAATGAAAATTCTGTCAGTAATTACTCAGCCTCATGTTGTTCCAACATCGTAAGACTTTTGTTCTTCTTTGGAACACAAATTTCGATATTTTTGATGAAATCTGAGAGCTGTCTCACTCCTTCATAGGCTGCTAGGTAATTGACCCTTCGCGTGGAGCTTGATTGACAGGTGTTCTAACCAATCATACTTCGCCATCCGCCATTTTGTCCGAAAAAACAGCCAGTAGAGTTAGGAGGATTTGAACTTGGTAAAATGAATATACTGACGCCTTTCCGCGGTTAAAACAACATTAATTCTTATGTTCGTTCATGTTTATTTGATGCTATAAATGAACTAGAAGGAAGAGATGATCGGATCACGAGCAGCTTTGACGGATGCTCTACAGCGATCTGTCACGGCACATTAAAGAGCCCCAAAACGGTATTTATTGTTTAAATTTCTTTCAAAAAATGACCACATTTGAAAGCTGAGACTTTGTTTAATATGTTTAATATCAAAAGTAACCTGGTCTGTCCTGTCTGTCCGCGTGTTGTCAGTCTCCTCTCTGCTCCGCGATGTATTTTTTACTGCGTGAGAACATGGTGAGAGCGTGAGAGCGGCGTAGCTTGTCGGAACATAGCGACAGTAACTAAGGAGGGCGGGTCTTTGCGAAGGGTCAATTGCATCTATCGGCCAAGAAAAGTTTGTAAAGACATCGTTAAAATAGTCCAAGTGACTACAGCGGCTCAACCTTAAAGGACAATTCCGGTATTTAGCACTTTGAGTCTATTTTCTAGTTTGTTTTGGATGAACTAGAGTGGTGGACTTTTCTTTGACAAATTTTGACAATGTGTCCTGTCTCGACTTTTTGACTATTTTAGAATCGCCTCAGAGCGCTTCAGAGTGGCTGTCTACGAGCATACTGAAACATGTCCTTAAAACAACCCTTAACGTTAGTTTTCAAAACTGTGCAACACACCGACGCGAGTGGTTTGTGGTGTTCGTTGATGTTCCAAAACAAGTAGCGTAGCGAAAAACAGTTTCTGTCGTGTTTTATTTGCCATTTTTTTAAATTCCATTGATGTCTGTTGAAGGACTCAGTGCTCGTTGATATTACTGCGCTTACCGGATACCGAAAGGGGGTCTGTTTACATTTTTCGCTGGGTTCTCCGTCTCTCAGTAAGCTAGTGTGAGCAGAGCAACTGCGGCAAAGTGGTTGTCGCCATCAAGTGGTCGGGAGTGTGCTAACGCTTCAGACTCAAAAATCGAGCGGAAGTTTATACGCGGTTGTGAGGTATCTGAAAAAATAGTTCTACTATAGTAAATAACACGGATTGAAAGAATACATTGCACCGATATATTTGTTTTTAATCATCAACGAACACCACTAACCACTCGGTGAGTGTCACAGTTTTGAAAACTAACGTTAAGGGTTGTTTTAAGGACAAGGTTGAGTATGCTCGTAGACAGCCACTCTGAAGCGGTCAGAGGCGATTCTAAAATAGTCAAAAAGTCGAGACAAGACCCATCGTCAAAATTTCTGCGTCCACCACTCTAGTTCATCCAAAACAAACTAGAAAATAGACTTAAAGTGTTAAATACCGGAATTATCCTTTAAGTTTGTCAAGTGACGAGAATACTTTGTGCGCAAAAACTGTGGGCCTCTGACGCGAGTTCACGAGAACCACAACACATGCGCGAGAACTGAGAAGATGACGCTCACGATCATTTGATAGGAAAGTGTGAAAGGTAAGCCATTCATTTTGCGGCATTGGTAAGGCACTTTTACGTTTTCTCGTTGGTCTCTCACGGTTTAGACATCAAGGAAATGCACACTTTAGAACCATTTTAAACACTACATCGAGACCCATCTACGTTATTTTCTCAGTTCTCGCACATGAGTCGTGGCGCTCTCGTGAACTCATGTCAGAGGCCCACACGGAAGAAAATTAATAGTTGAATAAAGTCGTTATTTTGGGGGGGGTTTTGCGCACAAAAAGTATTCTCGTAGCTTGATAAACTTAAGGTTGAGCAACTGTAGTCATTTGTAGGGATGTCCCGATCAGGTTTTTTTGCCCTCGAGTCCGAGTCATTTGATTTTGAGTATCTGCCGATACCGAGTCCCGATCCGATACTTCTATATTACATTAAAAAAAAGAATAAAGAAGAGCGAAAAATCAGATCCAGGATGTTCCTTATTTGTTATTTAATTAACCTTATTTTAACATTCAAAAACTCTGTTAACAAACAGAGCACTTCTGTGAGGTAGCTTGAACAATCAAGTAATAAATAACATAAATTATTCACTTTTGGACTTTAGTGCAACAGTAAATATATGAAAAAAAAGTCTAATATAAAAAACAAATAGCACCTCAACTTTAAAATACCCGGCAGACATGTAAACAAATAAAAAAATAAGTGTATAAAAAAATTATGAGAATATCCATTAGGAGTGTAAAGGTTCACAAAATTCACGGTTCAGTTCGATACGATACAGTGGTGTCACGGTTCGGTACGTTTTCAATACAGTAAAAAGAAAGAAATGCCAGAGAAATTTCCTATTTGTTAAAAGAAAAAATATTTTTAAATAAGTTTGAGTTTTCCTACATCTTGAAACTTTCAGGTTTAAAAATGGGGGCAATCTTTGAAGGATGAACAAATAATGTTTTGGTCATCACATTTAAATATATTTATATATATAATATTTAGATAATATTTGAGTTTTGAAGTGCTGGGAAAAGATGTGTGAAGTACTTGAAAGCATTTCACTATTCCAGGCAAACTTCCATGGCTACAGTTAGTGTTACTATATTAAATCCATGGTGAATGTTGCTGATCTGTGGACTTAAAGCCTATAACTAGTTCATTCACGGCACAATGTTTCTCCTGGTTTCCACGTCAGCGCTATTGAGATATAATAGAGATCTACGGTTAATAATGGAGAAATTTGAATGCTTCTCGTTAGATCTCGCAGCGATGTTATTACTTCAGTGGCGAATTCAAATGCTTTATTGACTGGATCTCTAATAGCGCTGTGTAGTAACAGTGTCGCTTGATCAAGATCGGCTCGTGCTGCACAGATGTTGCTGGTCCGAACTGATAAACGGTCCATACAAGCACAATATAATGAGTAGCGCAGTTTCGTTCCGCTTTCATTACGTTCGTCATTTGATGTTGCGCAACGTTGTGGTGTTCACGTTCACGCCAGCGCGGATTTTGTCGGCAGGAAAAATGATCCAAGGACCTGGTTTGGTTTGTATGCGTAACGAACCGGAAGCCTCGTACCGAAACGGTTCAATACGAATACATACCATTACACCCCTAATATACATCCGAGTCCTGATCGGGAGGTGACGTCCGATTCCGATCGAGTCAGAAACCACGTGATCGGATCGGGACATCCCTAGTCATTTGGACTATTTTAACAATGTCTTTACTAACTTTTCTGGGCCGGTAGATGCAATTACCTTGCAGCCTATGAAGGAGTAAGACAGCTCTCAGATTTCATCAAAAATATCTTAATTTGTGTTCCGAAGATGAATGAAAGTCTTACGGGGTTGGAACAACGTGAGGGTGAGTAATTACTGCCAGAACTTTTATTTTTGGGTGAACTAAGCCTTTAAATCTGTGATTGCCACAATATTGAGCACTTAAGTCAATGTGGCTTTTCCTCACCTGTGGATTTAAAAAGCATTCCTGTTAACGTTCCAGCTGCCACTGTGTTGATGTCATCCTCTGCACCTCTGGCCTTCTCAATGGCCACACCAAACACACTATACAAAAGAGCTGTAGAGGAACAAAACAAAATGCGTTTTCATATATCATATAGCTATCCGTTTTTACTGATCGGACAGCTATATGATGGTAAAATGGTTCTATTTACACCTGGCCACATAAATTTCCCTTCACAAGACGAATATAAAGCCGATATATGCAAATTTAATGGAGTTCACATTAACAAAAGCAAAAGATGTGATCATTTTATTTATCATAAGCTAGTTTCAAGATAAAATACCACCATAGGAGAAAGAATACCATCAGCACTGGTAAGATCATTTAGTCTCTAGCGGTGTAACAATATATCATGTCACAATATATTGCAAATCAAAAATATAGAGAAAATAATTTGTAAAGTTTTCAGAGTTTTAGTTTCAGTACTAAATTACACTACTATATAATGTTGAATATATATAATAATGCAATGGAGGAATATTTGTGGGTCCTGATAATGCCAAATGTGCTCTCTGGCATTTATTATTTAACATTTTGTGAGGAGTAAAATTGACATGTGCGGTTTCAGCAACCAGATGAATTTACACTTGTCCAGTTTCATTTGGAATGCCCTCCTGATGTGGTTTGAGTGATCGGATTTAAATCCGTCTCGAAATCGCTTCAGAGGGCATTTACACCTGGTCTTTTCCCGATCGGATAGCAATCCAATCAGAAAACAAATACGCATGAAGTGACCTGGGGCCTGTTTCAGAAAGGAGGTTAAGTAAAACTCTTAGTATGTTAACCTGAAATGAGGGAAACTCTGGGTTTTCCGTTTCAGAAAGGGAGGTAAGTCAAACCTGAGAAAGCAGAGTAAGTCAAGCCCGTTTCTGAAAGAGAGGTAACTTATACTCAGAGTCAGTTACCATGGTAACTTACTCTGTGAACCTAACCTGGTCAGGAGCAGGTTTTCTTCAGTAAACCCAGAGTTTCTTGCGGTCTCCTCCAGTTTTTTAAAGAGGAAGTGGTGTTTAAACACCAACAATAATACTAAAATGTATTTACACATTCTTTAAAGAATATATATTGTTTGTCCATGATTGACTAAATCTGTTTTGCAGCACTTTGCCAAAAAATAAAAGGATTAAAACGTTTGCTAAACTTAAATTTTATTACCACCGTTTTTGATAATATATTTGTATTAAATCATTAAAAAAAAAAAAAATCGGAATAAACATTTCATAGAACTCAATTATTTTTTAAACATATTAATAAGTTAATAATGATAAAAAATAAGTTGTTAATCTAATTCATAATCAAATATTGAAATTAGTTGATTAGATATGTTTTATTGAACAAATGTTTAATTTATTTAACTGTCATTTTAACTGATGATAATAATAACCGTAATTTAATAATTCAGTTTATATATTTAATAATTGTTTAATACCATAAACCGTGATATTTTCTGAGACGGTTATCATACTGTGAAACTCTCATACGTTACAACCCTGCATGGCCTATTTAATGTAATTGCATCATATTTTATTATTAAGAGTAATTCCTTTAATTAAATTACAATTATTTAGATTACTTGGTAATTAATTACACCCAACACCTCTTTTTGTCTTGCGCTGTTTCCATGGTGACTCATAATATCTGTGCTCCATTGATAATGGCTTTTTATAGTTGTGGTGCACGCGCTTAACTCAGAGTCAGTCAACTCAGAGTTGATTGAACCAACTCATTTCAGCTGTTCTGTAACCGAAAACTCAGAGTTTCCCATCTCAGGGTAAGTCAACTCAGAGTTCAAGTTTTAACTCAGAGTTGGTTGAACCTCCTTATTGAAACAGGCCCCAGGTGTAAAAAGTCCCTCATGACAAAACAGGTTGTGATATTCTTTTACACAAGCTGTTTTAATTCAATGCATTTCTTACCCACAGAACCTAGTGTGTTGGCCCATGATGCCCCTTGTCGTGTGACCATGTTCAAAATCCTGAAAAAAAAAACAACGGTCAATATTACAATAGAATTATATGGGTAATAAACAATGGATAAACAGTTTTAGTGAATGTTGAATACAATTTTTTTTTATACAACACATCTTGGTAATGCAATTTGGGTAATAGAACCTAATATGCTGTTCAGTGTGTCATGTTCACAGATGATGAGTCATAGTAAAGTTTTTCATCAATTGTTGCTTAACGTGTAAACAAAACAGAGACTGACAGTCAAAACACAAACTAACCTTTTTTTTGCCGTTTCGGCATGTACACTGCATTGCAGCAAATTCGTAAACATCCTATCTTTCAAAATTAAGCATCATCATCATATCAGCATTATAGAGACCATTGCCCACTCTGCACCGTGGATAATCAAAAAGATCCGAACTGAATTTATGCAGTACTTTAATAATTTCCAATCAAAGTATTTACAAAAGAACAGACACTTACTGTACGTTTCTGGGTTTGGACCATGGCATGTCTCTCGTTTCCATAAGGCCCATACGAAGACCATTAAGTGTCCCAAAAGCGGCGCCTTCAAAGTAAGAGCAAAAGTTAAAAAGAGTACAGATTAAAGACATGATAAGATTGATAAAAAACTGTGACGAGACAGGCCTCACCTGTTATACAGCATCCCCCGATGGTGAAGAAGGCCAGCTCAAAGCGGCCACGTGTTTTATTTGCCCCAGTTGGCAAGATGAACTCCTCTGTGTCCTAACAGAGCAAGACAAGCACCTTAAAAGCATCTTAATTGTAATGTTTTGTGTATTACTAGAATTCCAATATCATAAACAAAGGAACACAATACAACCACACTGGTATACATTAGGGCATGGGTCAACTAATGAAAGCAGATTTGAAAAGAAAGTTAAAACTTCATTCTCAGGAAATCATGTCAGGTCTTACAATAATTATATGCAATTTATCAATCACCTCATGTTGGCCAAAACAATGTTCTGATCGTTTTGTATCTTACAATGTCCATTGCGGTTTAATTAATTGGTTTAGGTTGAATAACTGATTTGCTTTTATTTCTTGTTTTACAACCTACAATGACAAGTTTTCAATTTGACCCCTTAATTCAGTCCATTAAAACTCTAACATGAGCTAGACTTCGTAAATTCAGAACACACATTTCTACCACGCAAACTTTTAAATAGACCTGACATGTAGCTGTGGTCTCATAACAACTCACCTGTACAAGGTAACGAGGGTCAACATTGAGGTACGGCGAGAGAGGGCTCATACCAGTCACTGAGAATGACAGTAAACAAATGTATACATTATCATAAATATATAGATTCTCGTAGCAAACTCACTTGACCTTAAAGTGAATCGGACTGTTAAAAATAGTGAAGCTTAGACCCTTATCACGTAACTTACATGGTACTCCTGCGAGCTCAGTATTTGAATACTCAGGGGTTCCTCCACCGAAAAGACTCCCGAGTCCCCCTTTAAATCCTCCCGATTCCGGCGTGTTATTATCCATTTCTTTAGAGATGTCACAGAGGAAACCGTCTCGATGATTCTGCTTCTTCCTTATCGACCGGTAAAAAGGATGAACGCTAGGGACACTAAACGACTTTCTTTACCGACAGGGTTGTGTTGTATATCATCTGTTGAAAATCCCACTTAGATGTCACTGTGCAAAATTGTTGTCAAATGTTGATGTTGGATAATTAGAGAGTTTTCAGTCTCTAGCCGTGAGTATCTGCATCTCTGACCTCCACATGCTGCCCTGCCGTAAAGTGTAAGGACAGTGCTGACGTAACATTGCCGTAAAATAACTCGTGTGATCGTGATCGCCATAGAGATGTCTATGGTGATCGCCCCACAGACTGAAATAATATCTCGCAGATTTCAACAAAACAGTAATATGTTGGTATAACATTTAAAAATAAATACATATTAGTTTGCTAAAGTACCGTATGCAATATAAACATGGAAAGTTTGCGGTATTTGTGTTTAAGATACTTGAAAAGACCTGTCAGCAGTGAATTTACCAGTTGATTGCACGACATTTTGCGACATTTGTTTTGTTGCGAAAGGGTGATTTTTGTTTTTCATTTCAGAATAAGTAAGATTCTACAACTAAAAACAAACTGAAGTAACATTCATGGCAATGACAAAAAAAATATTTTTTTAATACGTAACGAAAAAAAAAATAGTGAATACAAATGGAAGTCATGTAGCTGTCAGATTGTTTCAACACATGTTTGGGTCAAATATGGACAAACCCAACCGTTGGGTTTAAATATTTAGGCCTGGTTTGACAATGCTTAGGCCTTAGTTTGATTTGGGCATTTAAGTAGTTTTATAAACGTGCCTTAGAAAAAAAAACGTACTGTTGTGCTGCTTGTGCATCTTGAGACAAAACACTGACATAAACCTATTATTTAAGATATATCAGAGCAAGTTGCTTTCCGTTAAAACAGCTCAAACATGCTTTTTAGTCTGCGACTATCTTAAGCATTGTCTGTGAAACCGGGGGTCATTTTAAAAATTTAAACCAACGGTTGGGTTCTTCCATATTTTACCCAAATATGGGTTGAAACAACCCATTATTTTTTAGTGTAGTATATATTATTTTGCTGTATCAGAGATTAACGTTAAAATGTGTTTTTTTTTAATGATTGTTTCTTTAATCCATGAAAACAACAGAAGAACAAAAACTTTAAACTGTAATTACATTAAATTCTACCATGGCATTACATTACATTATATGGTTGTTTAATAACTTATACTAATAAAGAAATAATAATAATATAAAAAAAGAAAGCATTCTAGTTGAGTGCTATGATATTCTGTTCATTATTTACAGCTACTTTTCTATTTGATGTTGATTTTATGGGTAACAGCCATAATTGTTCAGATTGATAGTTTATTTTATTTAAAATGATTCATTTTAAAATATTTGACAGACATAAATAGACTGCTTGTTTGATATGGTTGGAGAAAAATCTCTGAAACCAGCGATGATGCTTTCCCACTAGATGGCAGACAAGGACAAATTTCAAAAGGCGTCTGATGGAGTTACATTATCTTTTCTTCTTCTTCAACAGTTGGATAGTATTTTTCTTCTCCTTTCAGTTGAATTGTTAGTTTGTGTGGGGGGACGATCTACCTCACACCGAATCATGTGCCACAATAAAGCATGTCCCGCAATGCATGCTTGAAAGCACAAATGGTTGTTTAGCACCATAAAGGTTGTCTTCTGATCCTCCTATTTAGATTTAAGAGGAATTCGCAGAGTGGGAGGATGCTGAAGCAGAATTCTATCACCATTGCTAATTTTTTTCCCGTCTCTTTCTTTTCCACCCCTTGAGGTGGAGCAATAACGTTTGCCATTGTTGTCATTCTGTGAGCTCAGACTTCCTGGCATCCACACTAAATTACCCAGGGCTTTCTGTGGGAGCAGAAATGGCTCACTGTTCCCCAACAAAAAGACCATTCACAGTCAGTGGAAGGCCTCCTATAGACAGCCCACAGTGCTGTAGAGAACCAGGGGCAGTCGAATAGAGACAGGCACCCAGAGGAACTGGCCGCACTGGGAAATGACAGTGATGTCATAATGAATGCATCTCACATCTTTTTATCACGCTTGTGTTTTATCATCACACTTTGTTGTCGGCCTCGACTTTTTGTGCCTAAACTCAAACACAACAAATGTTGAGTAGCCTACACACACAAAACTCCACAAGGACCCCAAAGGGGGGGTGTTTCCATGGAGATATGAAAGCTGCGCAGCAGAGCCTCTGTTCCTTAAACTAGTTTTGAGGAGATGAGAGGGGAGGATAAGAGGGGGTGGGGTTCAAAGGGGTCCTCTGAAACCTTTCAGATGAAGACATAAAAGCCATCACACTTTATTTCTCATAAAGAGTAAACAATGGCACATACTGTTGCTGTCTGAGATTCATACAACAGATTTAGTTAGTTGAATTTCCATTAGCCATTACTCCAGTCATAAATGTCACACGATCCTTCAGAAAATTTTAGTATGCTGATTTGCTCAATTATTATTGGTGCTCCGTATAATAATGGTTATTATTATTATCAATGTTGAAAATCTTTTTGCTGCTTAATATTTTTGTGGAAACCATGATACATTTTTGATTAATAGAAAGTTTAATGAACAACATTTCTGTGAAATAGAAATATTTTTTTTAACATTATAAATGTAAATCTAATATGTATTTGCTGAATAAAAGTATTAATTTCTTTTTTTTTCTTTTTTAAGTACATGACCTAAACTTTTAAATATCACAGTTTCCACATTTTTATTAACCCTCTGGGATTGCTTGCGTGTTGCTCAAAAATGACAGATTTTTATTTTATTTTAATTAAATTACTGTAGGCTACTATAAGCTATTTTAGTTAGATAATATTTTTTTTATTTTATATTTTGTATTTTTAGGGGATTTTATGGTATACGGTACAAAATGTTCATAAATCTTTAATGCATTGGAGCACAGACTTAAGTTTAGTCTCTTTTTTAAGACAACACAAGTGAAAAAAGTTAAAAAAAAAAATATAAGAAAAGAAAAGGGAACATGAAAAAAGTTATACAATTTTACATTTATTGTTGACAAAATATACAAAAATACCATTACATTTTCCAAAACACTTTTTCCCTCAAAACTGAAAAAAAAAAAAAAAATCCAAGCCATAAATCTAAACAAGCTGTGTTCAAAATTTGAGGTTGATATCCCAAAAAAATTAGCTATCAGTAAAATGTTGTTTGGACGCAGTACCAAACGCTTCCACTAGATGAAAATTGTCTCCCGTTCATTTCCAATGCGTCATTTTGACCATGAACAATACAAGTGTGATTTTTTTTTTTGAGGACCATTTAACCTTTTCTAATCATGTCCATGACATTTTTGTGTTCACACAGTGAACAAAGGGCCAAAACTACTTTATCAAGTAAAAAAAATCAAAACGTAAAATCTTTGTTTTTTACGGTATTTTTAATCAAATATCTGCAGAGACTTTCAAACTTTATATGTAATGTATTAATATTAAGTATAATGTGTTATGTTATACATACTGTATATATATATATGGGGTGGGGTTCGGAACGAACAACTCAAGAGTTAAACAGAATCACCTGTTTTAAAGTCTCTGGAAACTTGGAATCCACCCAAACTCAACAGTTCCCCCCTTAATGTGGATTTGTTTTGTTAAAGCCCAGCTGACACTCGCAATATATTTACATCAGCCGTATAATATCCCGGATACAAATAAAAATCCAAGAGCCATAGTTGTCCCTTGGCATAGCTCTTGTCATTTCAAGCTCCCCGTTATTCTCTGGCAGTGCTTTAGGACTTTGGCTTGGCTGTGAATGTTCTCCACTGTGGCCTGCCAAGTTCTGCTGTCCTCTCCCACCAGTCTGGACAACGTCCAGCCTTCTGGAGCCAGTGTGGGGGGCCAGGACTGAGCCAGACCCCAAGCCCCATCCCATGAGAGCAGACAGGAAGGGTGGCGGGACCCCACAGAACGAGAGGAAGAGGAACGGGGAGTCCAATAGAAGACAGAGAAGCAACCTACAAGTCTAAAGTACAAGTAAATTCCTGTACATCTTTTCTTGGAAAACCCATCGGATCGAAGCGAAGTGTAGCTGCGCCCTACTGTGCGGCTTCGCTGTGGCGTAACATCTGTTGTGTCATCCTGTTTAATTTGCAGCGTCCTTTATATGCACCCGACCATCACCACCTCTGATATTTCTCAGATCTTTAGCTATGAATAGAAACAATTACACAAGCTAGGTAAACAGCGATGACTTCCTCTCTTACATAAACACTGAGGAAGTGTCTGTGGAAAAGGATCTTTAATAGAGCAGAAGGAAGTGTTCCTTGAGATTTGTTCTGGCTGAGCCCGTTGGGAGGACATTCCCTACCCTCTCTATATCCTCATGCTGGACATGTCTTTGTGGTCGTCATTGTTTAAGATCAAGTGCAGTTTGTTTCCTAGAAGACCCACATGCTGACACCCCCTTGGTTCAACAAAACTGAGGAAAGCTGATGAAATCCTGATTCTTCGAGCGACGCAAGACATCATTCAAAGCTAAACGGGAGGGTGGTGTCGAAAGCTGATAAACAATGACAAAATGAATAATAATAAAAAGAACATGATATTTATGAAACATTATTTAGAAGTTAATTTTTGAGTGGTGTGAGACAAAATTAATCTGTCCACTACAAAGTGATGTCACCTAATGACCTTGTAAATTATTAAATCTATTATAACTAACCTATTAAAACTACATTCATTAATTGTGAATCAAGAGGTTTTAAGAACTTTTTCAATAAAAACAATAGGTATTTGTTACTGTAACGAGGTTAGATGTTACGGGAAGAAGGAAGCGGGAAACGGCGAACATTCAACAAACTTCAACATCAAAAATAAAACAAATACAAAATAAAACGGACGACTGTCACATTTAACAAAACATCACATAAAATCCAGGCCTGGCCTCTCTCTTATCTCCACTGTCACAAAAACTCATAGCCTATATAATCTTGTTCTAATGGAAATTCAAGGTTTTTAATGTATATTCCAGTATCTGACAGATATTACAGGATAGGAGAGTGACCGTTTTAGGGAGGGTGTGTGGTTAAAGCTAGCAAAATGGAAATCCAACCACCTTCTACTAAAAGCCTTTCTGACCGCCAAATTGAGTTGCATTGCGACATCATTTTATCTACAAGGAATCTGTCGCCTCTTCCTTAAACTGACTGTGGGTTTGGCCTACCATCGGCATCCAATAAGATCGGTAGATTGACAAGGAAGGAAGGAAGGAGGGAAGTAAAGGCTTCTATTTTCGTTTGGTAAGTTGGGACAGAGAGTTCTGAGTTTGTTTGTGGGTATTAAGGTTGTAAAGGTCGTCACAGCCTCTGAGGGGGAAGTCAGAGTGCGAGTCAAAAGGATACTGTGTCTCTCTCTGGCTCTATACAGGGACTTACCCAGTTTATCTTTCCTCTTTGGCCCTCAGCAAAACTGTTATTCATTCCACTCATCTGCTGCATTACGCTCCATTACTTTAGGTATATGTGTTTTGATAAGGTAAGCAGCGCTGTAAAGTTCAGGAGGTAGGAGGGGGCATCAGACAATGAACAAGACAAGCAATTGAAGTTTTAATTGCAGGTTAGAGATGGAGCGAGGATGATAGGGAAAAAGGAAAGAGGGAATGATTACCTAACATAGCAGCTAGTAATTTAAGAAAGGCAGGAACCATTTAACACAATACGTTTGGTGTTTAATGAACAGTTTGCCTTCTGTGGGAGCGAATTAATCGCACTCTCTCCTTTTCCATCCATTTCCTTTTCTCCCTCTCAGCGCACGTCCATTATTTGTGCTATAAAAGGAACAGTGTAGAGCTAAAATGAAAATCCTTTCATTAGGCCTATTTACTCACCTTCAAGCTAAGCTATGCATCCATGCTACTTTTAAACAAAAGCAAAAACATTTTCATACAACATATTTTAAAGGGCACCTATTATGGCATTTAAAGTGTTCCTAATATTGTTCTGGGAGTCCCCAACAACAGTTTTACATGCATGCAATGACAAAAAACACTTTTGTTGTCTTATAATATGCATTTATTTTTACCTGATTTGCTCACCGACTCACTAATGATTCGTTCAACGACTCATTTTTCAAACCCCTCCTTTACGTGACGCTAATCTCGGTGATTGGTCAGATGGCCCAGTCAGTTATTGTTTGCGTTAGCCCAACGCATAAACATATTGATAAAACATTGTAGTACTGCAAGGTATTGCTCTATTCTTTTATGACAAATCCAATAACAAAGACAAACATTTCACATATTTCAAAAAAATTGACATTGGAGACCTAGAAGCTGAGCTGAGCGTAACTTACACAACACAGACACATACTTATTGAGCATGCTACAAAACACATAAAAGCAACAATTATTAATAGTAATTACAGGTTGTGATTCGGAGGAGGAAGCTGATCCAAATAAACTTGGTACTGAACCTTCCTTCAGTATCAACCGGCTCGCGAATACACACTTGAAAGCATTTATGTTTGTAAAGCGATCGTCATTCAAATGAAGCGAACACAGCTCATGGTTCGGCTATACTTGTGTGGTATAGTTGTAAATATAAACTCTAGCCACTGATTCTTCACATGCTCCTCCATGGGCAGATGAAAAAAGGTCACTTTTGCGTCGCACTTCAGAACAGCGTCTCGTCGACATGATGTTTTCAAGTTTTCCTTGGCATCTACGAGCGGAATAAGTGGGTGTTTCTAATTCAAATAACTTGTCAAGTTGACGTCAACTAGACAGAGAAAAAGCATCGTTCGTCTATCGATTCATATCAGCGACTCAGAGTCGACTCTTACTTTTGAGAGGCAATTACTATGTATACGGTGAACTTTCATATTTAAAACTTTGCAGGATGTTTTTGTTCACTTAGATCTATGTTACACACTAAATGAAAGGTAATTTTCAAAATTCCATAATAGGTTCCCTTTAAGCCCCCAAAATACTTAAAAAGGTAGGCTATAGTGAGACCAACATTTATTGAACTGTTTTTGTTCTCTTGGCTTCTAAAGGTGCGGTCCTTTCCGTTGTTCGTAGAATCTCATTTTAATCGAGCGCCAAGAGTTTCTCTCTCCGATTTCGCCAATGTGTTTAAGTTGGTCACCCCAAATCTCTGATTTGAACAACCGACAGCTTTCTCTTTCGGTCAGTTTCTCTCAAAAGAAATAAATAAAGCCTAAAGTCCCCTAGTTGTGAACCTTTATGAGTGTTGTTTTTGGCCAGATGCTAGCTCGGTATGAACTGTAGTAGTTATAAAATAGCAGAATTAGGATTCTTTAAAAATTATTTTCCATGGTAAAAATAAGAGCATTTGAGTTCAGAATAAAATGAGGACAAATAAATAATATTGTATTGTTCATTTTACAATACACTATTCTTTTAAAACAATCTTTGTTGTCACAGATTAAGCGCTGTTGCTGTTCTTTTGGATATGACCAGATTTGTTTAATGGTTGGCGACTTTGCTATAAACTGAAAAGGGAACAAAAGCTAGTAGCTAGGACTCTTGGGTGCAGTGATGAGGTCTTGTGGGATCTAAAAGTGTCTGATTAGCTTTATCAGCTAAACACAGACCATTACACACAACAGCAGCTCATTAAAACAATGTGTGAACATTTGGAAAATTGAAAAACAGTTTTTAGAAGGTTATTCAGATTTCCTTCGCGACTCCAATTCCTCTCAACACCGAACCATTGACGTAGGCTATAGAAAGTGTTATGACCTCTGTGATTTCTCTGCAGGAAATTCACTTTTCAAATGAGGAAGTGATTTGAAACTTACATTTTATAAGCCTGATGTTTGTTACTATAGTTAGACAGTGCTGCTGATGAGCAAGCTGAAAAATATTCAAGTTAGTGGGTGTTATTGGACTGACCTCCAGTTATTTTACAAAAGACGATGTTAGCTTATTTTGTTTACACATTTCAGAGAATCTGGAAAGTTTTGCTTGCATTGTATGGTTTCAATGGACTCCTTTGAAAGACAATTACCGGTGTAATCTATCTGTGGATACTCTTTTCTTGGTGACTCTTATGACTTTCCAAACAGCTCAACAGAGGGCTACGATACAAAAACAAGCACAGATAATGGAGTGTTGAGAAAGAGAGAATAATAAAACTGTGAAAAAGAGGTGGGTGTTCTTCCAACTCAAGCAACCGTACCATTCATATAGATTTTACTTCATTTTTTCAGCCCCATAATCATGCTGTCACTTTCCTGTTAAATGCAGCTTTGTTCAGGATGATCAATTAAACTACAGAGATGTTTGGACCCAGATCTTCTCCATTATCTACAGCAGACCTGAATCAGATTAGTAGGCAAAAGTGTTCTGGCACATGTAAAAAGCACAAGAGAGAGAGCGACCAAGTTAGTTTCTTTTTTAAAACTATTATTTTAATATTCCGCTATTGCTTCTCATTACAGAGTTTAGTCCAGCATATTTCAGTCAGTAACACACTCTTTTGCTTAATTTCACACAAATCTGGTTCTAAAGATTCAAAGCAGACAAAAGAAATTATTGACGGGGTTAATGTAAAGAAATCATCAAATGTTAGTACAATCGGCAAGAAAAGATTAATCAAATTATATAACTAGAAATGATTAATAGCTTACAATTTACATAAGAAGGCACAGAGGCAAAGCAACAATGACAAACCAAACACCCCAGCAAATATTAACCACTTTAAAACTTGCTCAGAGTGAGGCTGGAACCAAATTAATATTGTTCATCGAATGGGGTTTTCCATTTTCCACCAACTATGGAATTATAATAAATATGTCTCTCATATCAATTTTTGTAATAAGGCATACTGTTCATATCTGGAAATGTGATTTAATGTTATTCCTCACATACAAAATATGATAGAAAAATACATTATAAAATGTTACAATGGTTATAAATAGGACTGTATATTTTCCAATGCAGGGAGCTGCAAGGGTTTGCAAAAAAAAAAAAAAAAATACAAAATAAGCTTGAATGGCGAGTTGCAGTTCATTGGCATATACAATACACAAACACTCACTCACACAATCATCAGTAAACATGCTCACACATGTTGACACGGTCTATAGTAATACTGCATGGAAGGCAAACACTAAACCAAAAAACACACATTAAAAACTCCAGTTCCTGGTCGTAAAAACAAATTCCATCCGTTAAATATATTTGCAGGATTTTTCCTTGCAATATCCAGATTAATATAATAATAATGACATGCAACTTGATCACAAACGCGAACGTCTAAAAAGTATTGCATTTGCTCTGCATAAATACAACCAATATTATTAATAAAATAAAAAAGGGAGATGCATCTTCTCAAAATCCAGTTATGATAACAAATAACAAAATGTAATCATAATTTGTTAATAGGCTTTCTGAAATGATACTGGAAGACCAACTGAAGGACATTTATTCGGTCATTTTAATAAAACTGAAAATCATTTGCATAGGAAGGAAATGTGACACGTCTGCACACAACTTCTAGTACACTTCAATTCTTAAAGGAATAAAATGGGTTATGTACTAATTAACCCCAAACCTTTATCAATTTCAACCTGCTGAATTGAAAAAAATGCTCCTTGAGATATAAACTGAGTGAAAAATACGTTTCATATTGATGCGCTTCATTGCTGTATAACAGGTGTAGTGATGGCTCTATAAACATACACATATTTTCACAAACAATCAGATTGCGAGCGTAAAGAGCTCAAGAAGTACCTAATGTAGTGTGACAGGGTAAAACTCTATTAATCATTATTTGTAAAGAAAAATATTAAACGCACATAAAAACACTAGTTTTTTAGTGTAACGCCTGCGACATTGTTCTGTACACCTCTTGTGTTCATGATCACCGATAAAGAGGAATTGAACAGAAATACCTGATATGTTGGCATATAACACATTGATGGACATTCATTCTTGTTCGTAATTGATGATAGTGTAAAATAAGGCACTTTGTTTGTTTTTAATTAAAAAAAGACACCGTTTTGGTCTCTAAATATTTGTCATAAGGAAATAAGCATTGTTTGTTTATCACATTTTGACAATACTGTTTTTTTTTTTAATACAAAAAGGATCACCTGTGAAAAATATATAATCATTTCCTGTGCAGCACCCTCGTATCAAAAAGATTATTAATTGATGTTGTGTTTGTACACTTCCTCAACGTGACAATGCTTTTCGACAGCTCTCTGAAGAAAACGCTGGTAGGCAAGCATGGCTTTTACATCCCTACATTTGGACCTCTAAGTCAGTTTTAAAGTAAACCGCAGCGTCTTTCTTTTAACTCTTCAGGATGGTATGAGAACTGCAGTGCACAAACTTAGAGTGTTAAACATTATGCTCAATTAATCAATAGATGTGTGTGCATGTGAAAGGCTAACATTAGGATTTTAGGTGTCGCCCAGACAGTGTTATTGCTTTATGACACTTCAGTGCAGGCTGGGAAGCCCAGGTCACCTGACCAAGGAGGTCCTCGGTTTGAGAAGGGGAGTGATTCGGTTCTGCGGGTGGTGGCGTGGGGCCATCACGGCTTCTCGGCTGTGTTAAGCGAATTAAAGCGCTTCTGGGCTCACCAGCAGGCTGCCAAAACATAGAAGCGAAGGACGAGAGCCAGAGAACTGGTCAGCAGGCAGGCAATGGTCAGGTCATCATTGGGTGAAGAGTTCAGAGGGTCATTGGTTAGTTGCCGGTGGCGGCTGGGTTGTTAGAGAAAAAAAAATGGACAGACAGAGGGGAAACGAAAAAAAAAAAGGACATAAAAAGGACACAAAAGAAAAAAGATAGAGAAGGAGATTAGTTTCAGCTAGTGACGGTTGGATGACAATATGACATTACTAATTACAAGAGAAAACTGCTCAAAGTCTACATTAAAACGGCAAAATCATGAAAGCCTCATGATTTAACTCCAGAACCCATCTCCCAGGTGAAAATGGTTAAAGAAGCAAAAAGGCAAATCAATTATAGAGTCATTACGAATTAAACTAACAGCACTTAATAGTTAGTAGCAGTCAACAGAGTTTGGGTGTTTGGAAAAACCGATATCAATCTTGGATTAAGAGATGCAAGGATCCTCTGACTGCTATTAAGCATTAGAGTGCTGCTTCAATACAAAAGCCACAAAGCTGCTAGTGATAATGATATGGATTCATGAGTAGTTACAGAGATGTGACGAGAGAAGTAAAATCAGAGAGTGACAGGCTAATCAAAAGATTTCTAGACAGCACAAAACGTTCGGTATTTTTTTTAACTCAAATTTTATTGCCTTTAAAATTGGACTATTTACAAAAAAAAAAAAAATACAGATTGCTAATCAAACAGAATAATACTAAAGCACATTGGCTGAAATTTAGGGCTAAAACAACACTACAAACACAATGAACACAGTCTACTTGTTTCGCAAGCTGATAAACTCTTAGCCTAAAACCTTGATCAAGACTGTCACAGGTACGACATCCTAAAAACAAAATGTACCCCTTATGAAAAAATAACATGGCATTGTTCTCTAAGCTTACATGTTTATAAATTCCCTATTCATTTACAAATACAATAGAATTTCATAAATGTTCTTGCTTTATAGTTAAACATATTGCTTTCATAAACTCATCTTTAAAAGATCACACACACGATAACTGGTTTTCCATACATTTGACATACTTAAAAAAGAAGCTTACTGCAAAACAACAAAAACAAACAATGGAATATTTGTCAGTTCATCTGTTGTTCTTGTGCTAACAGACAGGCACAGTGTGTAACCGTCCTGCTTTGATAAACAACCTAACATCTCATGAGGTTTTTTGCGTTTCGTTTTTTTTTATAGTTTCACTTTGCTCTGTCTGAGTAGCGCAGACTAGGAGCTGGTGATTTAAAATCTTCAGTGCAAAATACTTGTGCCATATTTTTATGATGAGGAATTTCTTGAATGGAGAGTTTAAGGGATCATAAGCACCTTTATAATGCACCGAGCAAATATTTTAAAAACGAGAAGTGCATATGATGACTTACACTCTCAAACAAGTCCTAACCTTCATAACTGTCTAGTCTATCTCGTGTGACACTGTCCAAGCCATGTGCTAGGAATATTTCATCCAAGGGCATTTTCCTGTGGGCAGTAAGCCAGACAAGGTAGATTTGACTTTTTGTGCAATTTCACAATTGTTATGCATTAAACTGGTCAGTTGTATTGGTCTATTAAATTATGACATGTTAAAGTCTTATGGGAGTGAAATTCACTTATATTGATCAGTAGATTCTCACATTTAACGTTTTTTTCAGGAGTCATAGTTATTATATGTACAGTTTTGGCACATCCACATGTTTGTAATATGAGTTGTTTAATTCAGTTTCATTACAGCAATCTTTAAAAGCTAGTGCTGTAATTCCCTTAGATCCAGTTTATTCCATTTAAGGCATTTGAAAGATTTTTTATCATGAATATGCTCAGTGACCCGGGCCAGAAATTATTACTTTTAACTTAAAATACAATTATCAACTGATCTATACATAAAAACTCAGTAAAAGTATAAATAAAATATGTAGTTGATGAAAGATTCTCAAGAACGCAATAGAAAATCGCAACATGAGGGAAAAAACTGATTTAGCAGAAATCAAAAGTATCTTTACAGAAGAAATACTGTGATGAGATACAGCTTATAACAATCCTGAAATAATATTCAGTAGTTTGAAGTTTCTCAATTAATATGATTAAGTATACATCTGTATCATAAATTGGGGAAAAATCTAATTGCACCTATCTTCTAAACATTATTTATGCTTTTCTGGCCAGGTTGAACTAATAAATAAGATTTTATTTCATTATGTGAGACTTAAAAAAAATCTTAGATCTTCCTCCAAAACCTAAATCTAAAGTTATTCCATTATTCAGAAAAACTCTTTGTAAGCTGCCAACATTTTTCAAAGGATCAGGATTGGAAAGTAGATTTAAATGGGACACTAATATACTGTATTCAAGCGGCATAAAATTATCTTCAGATACACTAAAACTATGAAAGAATATTAAAGGAATGACAAATGAAGATAATCCGAAGCAAACAAACAGGTGAGCTCCATTACCCTTCATTGACTATAAGCCTGAAGGCCATCACAACGTCATCAGTGTAAGGAGTGCAGTGGACAGTCAGTTTTGCTCCATGTAGGTTCTGTTAACCCAAAGTGGTTCTAACACTCTCACACTAATTTTCCATCTACATCTATCCACAACTAAACTTCAGGTCATGTTTGTCTCAATACACAATGCATGTAAGTGCTGAAGTTATCAGATCATACTAATAGTCTGTTCCAAAACCTGGTGAGCTGCCAACAGAGGCGGTTGTTATGAGCCAAGTAATATGCTCATTGATTCCATTCTGACTTTAAGGCCATTCGCAATGTGAGGACTAAAGATAGCCTCGTTTTTCCTCATTTTAGCCTTGGTATGGTATGTATCCTTCACGGAAAAGGCAATCCCAGAATGCATTGTGACATTTAATTATTGACAAGTATTGATAAGAAAAAAAAAAAAGAGTTCAGTATACTCTATCCAGTATTTGTGTTCTATGCAGGAGCGTAGTTTGTTAGTTTGTCAATAACCAAAACTGACAAGTACAATAACCAAAATCCCCACCCCACACGTTTGAAGCTTTTATACGCGCTAAGTTCCCATCTGAACTGAATGGACCAATTATCAGCACAATATGATTAAACCCCAGTTTATTTAATTCTGCGTTTGTGGCACGCAAATCACCTAATACTGTGCACGCGTTACGTGAGCTGTTCCTATCGCGACGCGATGATAAAATGTGCGATCCATTTGTATTCTTTTGAGAATTAACAACTTTAAAACGCTATGGAGAAAGTCAAACATGATCTAAAACAGCTACATAAACTAAAAAGATTGAGGAGAAAACATAATCAAGTTGCATAAATTCTAAAGATTTTTAAACTACTCATGATCACCCATACTAGAATTTATCAAGTTTTTTTTTTTTTGGAGTTGCTATTTGTGGATTAATAAAAAAAATGAAAAAAGTCAACATTGAGGAGCCATCAATGGTCTCACATGTAATTCTAGCCTTATCGTAACAAATGCTATAGTTAAACAATTACAAGAACTATGATACATTTTCATTAGGGCAAGTACAAGTTTAAAGTATGGACGTTCTTGAATTACTGACCAAACAAGCAGTTTTTCCCATGTGTAAAATGTGTTCTGTTCTAATGATGACGGACAGGAAAAACCTGGCCTTCAGATATCCCAAGAGATGACATAGTTGTAATCATTATGAGCCTGATGAACTGTTAAGGAATAGGAAATAAATAATTTCAATATAAGAAAATGTAAAGTTAGTTTGACTTCCCATGGCATTTTGAAGTAGGAAATTCTGTCAAACTGATAAGGTTCCAGATGCTTAAATAATATAAAATACATCATATATCCTATGTAAACAAGTAATTGTTAACTATAGGCTAATTCTTTATTGCAGTTATGTTATCAACCAACTTTGCATGTGTGGATTATATTAGGTAAGATGCCACAAAGGACCATTTTGCAAAATTAAATAAATAAACAAACAAACAAATAAATGTCATAAGGGAGCATTGTCTGAGACCCCGCTTAAACGGTTCACACGTCAACCCCCCTAATGTTCAACCCAAAAAAAGCCCTAGGTTTTATGTATCTATATATCCTTAAAGTATCACATTGTTAGCTTAGCAACATGCTAACAGTGTTATCCTTAAAGTATCACACTGTTAGCTTAGCAACATGCTAACAGCAAACTTTGAAACTGTTGAAAAAAGTCATCTTCTGTGTGGAATGCAATTTGTGTTACGTGTTGCCTGAGTGTTTCAAATTGTACATTAACAGTGTCCCATGGTGGTTAGGGTGCTCTTTTTGAAGGTCGCTCACTAGATTTTGGAACAGAGCTGAAATCTCTGAGTTTGGAATGTTTTCACAAGCCATAAGGATGTTTTGACCTATTGTAAATCAGTTATATATATTTTTTTGTTCCAGTATTCGATTTTTAACCTTTGCTTCAGTGACCCCAAGAACATGCTCAACATATAATACAAGTAAGATGATAACACCTTCAGTTTCAATGCATTTCTAGGTTGGCAGGTTTAGTGAGTAAACAAACCCTGCACAGTATGACTGGCATGTACTATACCCGATAACAGCAACACTGAAATCTCAAATGATGCTTTTGTTTGGCAGGTTAGAAGTTGCTAAATACAGTTCATCTCTTTGTATTGAGTGAGATGCAATGAAAAAGACAGTGTAATCAGCATACTGAAGAAGACAAAGTACACCACACACACACACACACACACACACACACACAGAGCACAGTTTGGACACTGGAGCTAAACTAACCTCGTTCTGCGGTCACTACCCTTTGGTAAGGATGGACGCGCATATCCTGCCTTCGTACTTTAGTAGTCACTGCACCTGCTCAGAGCGCAACATTGCCAACAAAACAAGAATTAACAGATTATTCATCAAAATACATTAAAACGACATTTCACACAAAATTGTTTCACAAACAAGGCTTTTGAGTCCAAATTACAAGGCACAAGTGACCTTTTCTCCATTGCGAAATCACATCATATGTTGTTCCCCTTCTCAATTTCCCAGTAAATCTGAAGTATTTCCATAAAAACACAAATTCTGTTTAATGCTCTGACTAATTTAAACTATAGAGCCCTTGTATTCCTCTCAATTCACAAGATGCTTCAGATAAAATGAATTCACTACAGGCTTTCATGGAGAATGTTTTTCACAAGCACGTTATATTAGCAATAATACTGATCACTCTCTAAATATTTAAGATACAGTTGCAGGAGAAATTAAGTGATACAAATATTACAAGCTAAACAAATATTGATTACTTTCAAACAGAGGAATGTAATGAGGCTTATTTATCAGTATTTATCTGAAAACATCAATTTTTTAATCAATGAATAAGTCAACAAAACAGTTAAGACCAGTGTAAACAGAGTAGTAATGATCTTTAGTCTTTTGTTTCTTATAAAAATCAGTTTCTTCGTTTGCTCTTTTGTTCCGAGGCAGCTGTAAAGCAAAGCATTTTTAACACTCGTATGGGCTGAAGACTGTGTAAAACCCCTGAGCATTACTAGCCTTTTGTCGGGAAAGCCATACCTACAAGGACAAGACAGAACGCTGGAGTTAGTCTACTGGATCTCTGAGCAAATGAGGACAAACTGTATACTCCAAACAGGGTTGGACATACAGAATATAATATAAAATAAAATAAATGTAATTAAATGCATTTAATTTTTTAATAAAATAAAACAATATATTAACATAAAATGTATTATTATTGGTAACTCTTTATAATAAGTATAGAGTAACAAAGCAATATATATAATTTGCGAACTACTAGTTTATAGTTAATTAATAGTTTATGAACTGCAGTTAATACATTAATAGACTATATACAAATAGTGAGTTCTTCATTCATTGTCACTGTAATAAAAAAAGTGTTATTGTTTAATTAGCTCATATGTAAAGAGTTAGATAATGCTTTAACAACTTATAAACCATGAATATTTTTACACTTTAGATTACGTCATGGAAAATGTGATTAATTAAGTGCTTTAATCCAGCCTTTATTGGACATTAATTACATTAGTATTAAGAGTTCCTTAAAATGTTTCAAAGTATAATATAAAGTGTATTAATATTATTATGAATATAAACTGTTACAGACAGATGAACAGTATAGCAAAAATATCTAACTGTTGACAAATACCATGCATTTTGGGTATATCATACCAGTCATAACTCCAAATCATGGTAATTGCATAATCTGTACAAAATACCTTTAAAGACAAACAAATAATCAAATCTCTTACCTAAAACACCACTGGAGTCAATAGGATATTCAAGAATGGATGCTGGGGCTAGGGTGTAGGGGTAATCGTAGGGTGCATAGATGATGCCTGACTCGGGGGTCTGGGGTAAGAGGTGGTGCGGCGTGCCCGTGGGCATGAGGGCAGAGGTCTGGATCTGTCGGATGAGGGGCATGAGGGTGGGTGCGTTGGGTGCAGGGGTACGCAGTGCCCCAGTGGGCATCCCCGGGGAGGGGCCGGTGATAATGCGGGGAGCTTGTGCTGAGGCGGCCAGGGAGAATGCTAAGGCTGCTAAACAGAACAAGATGCACAAGAGCAAATACACAAAGATGTGAGGGGAAACGTCAATCTACCTTGTTTTACATTTCAAAAAGCAAACCAGATGCCTATGCAAATACTTTCACACAACAAGTTTGCGTATTAATTCATCCACATGGCAACAAAAAATTTGAGATGGGCAACTTTGGTCCTGGACAGCCACTGTCCTGCAGAATTTAGCTCCAACCCTGATAAAAACTCACCTGCCTGATTTCTAGCATTCCTGAAGACATAACCTGCGTCCCTTTTCAGAGGCTGCATCTTTCGAAGGCCGATTGTGTCACGGTGGCGAGACAAAGGTGGCCCCGATTCGACGGCTTCTTCAAATATGTCCTTTGTTTCCCGTGCAATGAAGGATAAAACAGATGGATCTTTCACAGCCTTACCTACCCCAGAATTAATTGTCCCCCAGGATTTTGCCGGAATTTTTTTTAACAGAAATTGACGAATTACACTTCTAAGCATAAGTATTGGGTTTAAGCTTACTCGAATATCTAATGAATCAACACTTGTATCATTTGATATTTAAGACCATGGTGGAACATTTACACAGTTTGTCCAGTACAAATGTTACTGCCACTCATCAACAACAGCCGCTGTCAACGATGCTTGGAGACTAGAACAATCTTCTGTAGGCTCAACCGTCCCATTTAACAGTGCTCGTTCCGACCTTCACTGACTTGCAGTGACTTGGAAGGATGCAGACTCTGAATTGGGACACAGCTATTGATTAGCTTGTTCAGGTGTGTTGATTAGGGCTGGAGCAGGACAGTGGTCCTCCAGGACCGAAGCTGGCCATCCCTGGTTTAGATCATTATTATTGTAAGTCAATGTTCAAATTTTCTTTTTAATCAAGTTCACAAAATCCCAAAATAGACAGCATATCTAAAACTGAAATGATGTACAAAAAGACTCAGTGTAAGATGTAGGCTAAGTGGCTCGAGTTGAATTAATTGCAAAAAAAAATTGGTTTATAACAAAACCCTAATCAGAATGTTTTAGGAATATCAATATGGTGCTCCAATATCTTGCAAGCACTGTAAAAAAAGCTAAAGAGCCCAATAGAGGTGAGTTGTATTGCAAAAAAGTGAATTGTTGAATAGATGGATGAACATTAGAGGGGAAGAGAATCTGGACAGATAAACAGGTCGATGTTTGATGATGTCATTCTTACGTGACTTGATATTGGCGTCTCTGTATGTGCCGTTGAGTATGGCCAGCTCCATCAGCTGCATTTTTTTCAAGCTGTCTTCACCTTCAGCCTGCAAATACACATGAAAAAAATGTTTAGAATAATTGTACATGGTTTAGCTTACTTTAAAAAGCTGAATTCTCCATGACTACACTTTTTGTCTACTAGAATGTTTGAGAAGTAGGCAGTGCAGTGGCGTGGGTAAGCTAACGTTTCACACTTGCTAACAGCTAGCGGATGATTTACTTTGCCACTGTTAAAAAAGCCAGCCCCAAAGAGCAAGAAGTTAAAAAAACAGATAACATTACTCTCAGCAGCGAATGCTGCGATCAACGTCTCTCTGCTTTCACATTTTCCGTCGGCTCATTCAACAAGCTGTTTCCCCCTCTGCATAGTTCACTTCCCCTGAAGTGGACATTTTTTTGTCAATTATTGATGAAGTGGTTCATATAAACCACTGGTTCTCAATCAGGGGGCCTCAGCAAACTTCCAAAGGGTTTGGGGGCCACAAGATGACTTTAAAATTATTAAAATAAGACAAGTATTTAAATAATTACAAACTACAAAATCGATTTCTTATTTTTGTTTACCCTAAAAGTTATGAGGCCTTCAAATATTGTGGACAATATTCTATTGTCTACAACACTTGTTTTCCGCCTAATCATTTATCTGTGCATGACATGTAAAACAGCCATAAATGCACTGATCTATTGACAGCAACCGTATAAAAATGCAAGCCTAAATAAGTGAAAAGATGAGCAACTGACTTTTTGTCAAGCTCCCAGACGGTAAAGTCTGAGTTCAGAGCAGGTCAGGGAGGGGCATGGCAGACAGTCCACAGAATAATATGAACTATGTCAGCAACCAGAGGAGCGAAAGAAAAGCAGAGCTTTTCAAAGTGGGATCAGTGTGAGAGAGTGTGTGTGTGGTGTGTGTGTGTGTGTGTGTGTGTGTTGTGTGTGTGTGTGTGTGTGTGTGTGTGTGTGTGTGTGTGTGTGTGTGTGTGTGTGTGTGTGTGTGTGTGTGTGTGTGTGTGTGTGTGTGTGTGTGTGTGTGTGTGTGTGTGTGTGTGTGTGTGTGTGTGACCCTTCTCTCGGCTTGCTTTGCTGAGATCTGCCAGCCAACTGACCGAAGCTAGTGAATATCAACCACTATTCAGACTAATCTTTTGATGAAGGAAATGCTAAAAAATCGGAATTATTCTTGTGAAATTAACTTCTCTTCCATTAGCTTTTAGCAGAAAATGGTGGAAGAGCACAAGTAGAGCTCAAACCTGTTATGTTTTAAGACATTAAGTCATTAAGACATTTAAAAACTTTATGTACTATAAATCAGTGGTTCTCAACTGATTTGGCCATGGGACCTACATCTTCCCATGGTCATGAAGCCACAACCCACATTTTTAGGGATTTGAACCAAGCTAATTTATTTCTCAAAAATGGTTGAAACAACCTACCATCCCACTTGACTTAACATAGACATAAATTGTAAGAATATATCAAATTAAACAATTTATCCCCATACATACTATAGTTTTTCATTATACAATAGTAAGTTGATATGAGCCAACACAGTCATCAAAAATATAGAAAATAAGTCAAATAAAGTGGTATTTCGGGTTAAGACTATGGAAACTACAGTTACCATGTAAATACACAATGCTAGCATGAACTGTTAATGAAATATACAGGGGTTGGACAATGAAACTGAAACACCTGGTTTTAGACCACAATAATTTATTAGTATGGTGTAGGGCCTCCTTTTGCAGCCAATACAGCGTCAATTCGTCTTGAGAATGACATATACAAGTCCTGCACAGTGGTCAGAGGATTTTAAGCCATTCTTCTTGCAGGATAGTGGCCAGGTCACGACGTGATGCTGGTGGAGGAAAATGTTTCCTGACTCGCTCCTCCAAAACACCCCAAAGTGGCTCAATAATATTTAGATCTGGTGACTGTGCAGGCCATGGGAGATGTTCAACTTCACTTTCATGTTCATCAAACCAATCTTTCACCAGTCTTCCATGTATTGGTGCATTGTCATCCTGATACACGGCACAAAACTGTGCTCTTACCCTGTTAATTGGACTTCACAGTCTGCTCTTATTGGTTCAATGTGCAATTAATGAAGATTGGCCACCAGGCTGGTCCAATTTAGCCATGAACCTCCCACACTAAAATGAGAGGTGTTTCAGTTTCATTGTCCAACCCCTGTGTATATATATATATATACTGGATGCCAAAAGCTTTAGTTTAGTCACTATTCAATTCAGGAAAGAAACGAATGGGATCTTTTTGCTTAGAGAGTGATTTGTTGCAATGGGGATTCTTTTATATCTTGATATATAATTGCAGAGACTAATTTTTCTCCCAAGTGAGACAGAAAGACTAGATATTCTAGTCTCTGAGGGGAAGAGATGTCTTCCATATGTTTTGGGCCTTTAGCTAGAAAACAAATGCCACAATAACTTTTTTCTACACTGACAGTGAAACATTCAACATTTTTGAAATATGAAAATGGTGAAGAAGTGCATGACACTGACTTGCCTAAAACAGATCAAATTGAATTCAAATTAAATATCAAAACATTATCTTTGAACAATACTTTATTACAAAAAGCAAATTCGAGAATTTCTCACAGCTTTAAATGAGTAGGCAGTGGCAAAAAAAAAAAAAGCTGAACACTTCCCCTGGATGGTTTGATGAAGACAAACACAAACGCAGTGGGTTTACCTTTAAGACGAAAGCTTCTTGGAGTAAACAGTGCTAAACTTTATAAAGAGCTTATTCCCCATTCAGGATTGCATTGCAGAGAAAGGGCACAACTGTCAATCAAGGATCAGTGCATCCCCAAGAGGGTTTCCATAGTAGCACCACAGGGAGTCCAGAAACACTCTCTCTTTGACAGCAGAGGAGGATTACGATCTACAATTACACAATATTTCTGAATTCCATTCTCTAACTCTATTCTGCTTTCTACATTAAATCGCTGCTTTT
The DNA here is from genome assembly GCA_036326025.1 of Chrosomus eos. NCBI lineage: Eukaryota > Metazoa > Chordata > Actinopteri > Cypriniformes > Leuciscidae > Chrosomus > Chrosomus eos. Next base: position 29,948,746 of record CM070830.1, on the reverse strand, counting down.
CACAAGAAATACTACAGACTCAAGAAATGCTTTTTCTGTATTTCACTTTAAAGTTAACAAAACAACATTTGCAACAGTATTATTGTATTATCATTTAAATACTATTACAATATTTATAAATATTTGAATTAGCCTTTTTTCTGTTTTAATCCTTGTTTAAATGATCTGTTCAAAATCATTTTCTGTAATACATTTAAATTTTAACAATACCAACACAAACAATATGTCTGTAATGTTACATATTTTTGACTAAAATGGAACAAAAACTGAGAAAAAAACACATTTTACAAGTATTGAACACGAATAATATCAGTCATTGACTGGATTATGTCTCTAACTTTTTTCCTTCGTTTTTTAGCCATCAAGTAAAGTGAAGGCGGCATTTTGATGCTAAGCGACAAAGCATAATCGTTTCAGAGGACATGGAAATGGTATTGAAGCAAATATGACCCATTTAGATTTCAAGATTAAGATTATATCCTAAGATTAGATAACTCTGATGCAAGAATATTGCTATATTTCAATGTCTAACCTCGTAGCTATTTTATAAATGAAAAAGAAAATGAAAAAACGTTGTGAAAAACACTACAGAAAAAGAACATTTCTCTCAAATCTCACTAGGCTTCTTTCTAATGGCACTTCCTCTAACCTGCTGTCACTTCCTTTAGACCCAAAGGTTAATTGGCATTCAGCTCTGCGTCCCCGGGCAATGCGGAGACTTCTGTTGGTCCCCTGTGGGGATCTTTTGAGTCTTGACCCTTCAGTCCTGAGCTCCTCATTAATTTATAAGCAAAGGTAATTAAGCCTATTAAAAACTGCACACGGTGCTCACCTTTGCACATCTGGAGTCGTGTGTGCTGCTCAATGGCTTCAAATTTATTCTCATGGAAGAAAGCAACTCCTGTTTCTGCTCCCTGCTCGCATTTACCTGTCTGAGGATGCAGAGCAACTAGCGGGGAAACAGAAAACCTGCTGAGCGCAGCTCTTTCGATTAAGAGTGTTCTCCTCAGAGTAAATATATTTTTATCA